>CATIUR010000001.1:17877500-19097500 GCA_949592205.1 Helichrysum umbraculigerum
ACCGAATAAACCGAATAGTAATTCGGTTCGGTTTTTTACTTGTTCGGTTCGGTTTCAATTTTTCAAAACCGAAAACCGATTGGTTTTATCTATTAGGTTCGGTTTAAACCGAATTAACCGAATGAACACCCCTAAAAAAGTGGCATTCCGATTAATTTCCCCTTCCCTTTTGCACGTGGAAACAATCAATAATACTATTCCAATAAGCCGCGGACGGTTGGTCCCTACCGGTTATTGGATTTTCAGAAATGTCGAAGACAACTTTGACGAGTTGAATCTCCTTCTCTTACGACCAAACCATTCTTTTTTCGAACTCGCTTTCTATTTGAAAATTTGTTCTTTTTTTCCCTCTTTTTGCTTTTGTTTGGATCATGTGGATGTCTTGAACTTCGTGTGTTCAGGTTCTTCGGCTTCTTCGTGTTCCCCAAGAGACACAAAAATGTTGCTCGTTTGGAACTTTTTCGTCTTCATTACGTAAAGCAACCGGCTGTAGTCTACTTGTTGAACTACCAGGTTGTAGGAACTTGATGTCGGGGAATCAACATTGTGTGTGTTGTATGAAGTTTGCGAAAAGTTAAAAGGAAGGGTTGTATGGTGAGGCACATGGATTCCATTTGGTGGGTGGAGACATCATCGACATTTGTGATAGACATATGGAAGAAAATAGAATGTCTGTGATCCGAAAAGGTTAGTTGGTTGAATACGTTGTTGCGGCACAAAGTTATTTAAGAACAAATTTGCGGGTAACTCATTAAGGCGTTGAGTGTGGATCGCAGTAAGTAGAAAATTGATTTGGTTGTGAATCTATAGAGAAGTATAAAGTGTGTAAATGGAAGTGTACATTTGAGAAATAATAATGTTGTAAGTTTGGGTGTTGAATTGATATGTAAATGATTTTATTTATTTGTATAAATTGAGGGGTTGAAAGTGAAAAGTTGTAGTTTTAGTTTTGTAGCAGTTTGTGGAAAAATAAGAAAAAATTGTGAATGTTGGAATCTGAACATATCTGAAAAAGGAAATCAAATTGGGCACTTTATGAAAAATTTGGCTTGTGGCTTTCCAACTCCAAATTGACCTAGCCCAACACCTTCCAGCCCGACTGGGTTAGACATCGAACCCCGAGCAACCTCACACCCATTGCTGTTGCTTTAAGTGCGTTTGGAGTGTAAAATTTTCAAAAGTATATACACTTTGATCTTTCATTTTAGCTTAAAACTTAAAAGCACATAAAACTGAGTATTGATAGTTACATTTCTATCCATAATTCTAACAATCCAACTATCAAATCATGAACTTGAACTTAACTACTTAAATTCCAACAAATTATTATATTTCCATTAAGCAAACAAAAAAGTTATCCAAGAAAAGAATGGTACATCTTCATATTTTTTTAATTATAATTAATATTAATATTAATATTAATATTAATATTAATATTTATTTATTATTATTATTATTATTATTATTATTATTATTATTATTATTATGTGATATATCTAATATCTAATACTATCTATAATGCATATTATTTTACGAAATTTTTAAGAAGTAAGACTCAACATGTCCTTATTTAATAGTTAGTTTAATTCCCATTTACAATGTAAGTTTATCAATTTAACATTATTTTTTACTTTTTACCAAGTATATGTATATCAGATTTGACACCCGTCAAATTAGGACTAGTAATTAGTGCCTAATCAAGTTTTAATACATGTAATTAGTTCTGTATTAGGCTAATTTGTGTATCAACTAATATATATTGTTGAATATATATACAAGTATATGATTTGATTAAATCGTACAAGTTTCAAATCGAATGTAATTCGGTTCCGGTAAATACGGACGCTGGTGAACAATTTTATTAAATAATACAATATTATTTAATAACTCTATTATATCAAAAATATTATTTTTATAATGTTTCAGTTTTGATTCATATCATACAACAACGTCTACGCGATTTCCATATTAAGCGCGCAAACAAAACAAAATAAGTTAAAAGTTATATTTTATAACGCAATTATTAAAACACTTTAACAAAATATGGGGTAATCATTCGCAACTTAAAAAGTACGTTTAAACACGTAAATTAAATAAATTAACGTTTAAACAATCGGGAAAACGAACACCGCACGGAGCACAAACACGGAACGAATAAAGTGGAGACCCACACCTCGGTGGGCCCCATCGTGATCAGCCAACAAAAAGGGGGGAAAAACTCCCACCCTTTCCCCATTCTCACTTTTCACCCTCTCTCTCTTCTCTACTTTTTCTCTCAAAACAAACCACACCAACAATCCTCTTAAATCGCCAAATTACACCACCAAACACCGCCGAAATCTCGAAGCTTTTGTAGAAAAGGAACCACCTCGCGACGATCTACAACCTCATCTTTCCAGATTTTCATTTCGACACCGCGTAAGTTTCCGACAAAAACCCGAAACACTCCGATTTCGCTTATTTTTACATGAAAGTTGTTTATATATGTTTAAAATGTCCATATATGGGTTGGGTAAAAGAATCGGACCAAACTATGGCCGGAAAACTCGTTTTTGGCTCAAAAACCCGTCAACAGCTTTAAGTGTCGCAACGAAGCATGCAGTATAGCGTCACTTCGTGCGTCACTTAAGTGACGCATTGAGTGTCGCTAAAAGCCCTAATTTTGCGTCACTTGCCTAAGTGCCGCATAAAACCCTCTTTTTCCGTCACTACCTAAGTGACGCATTTTCAATACCCGTCACTAATGACCGACACTTATAGCGTCGCTTGCCTAAGTGACGCCTACAATCAAACCTGATTTCATCCGTCACTCACCTTAGTGACTCATGACCTTTATACCGACACTTACAACCGACACTTCCTCAAGTGTCGCACTCTATGCGTCACTTGCACCAGTGACGCCATTATTCAGAATCAGTCATTTCATGCGACACTTCCTAAGTGTCGCCTGAACCCATGAGTGTCGCTATAAGTGACGCATGAAACAGAAGGTTTTCAAACCATTTTTACTAAGTATTGAGGCCTAAATTTTATCACTTGATTTCGCCCAAATTCAAGTCCAGATGCGTTTTTCCTTAAAGCAATATAGTAGAAATAAAATTTTTCCAAGCTGACCTGGCAGCTCGACCCCAGCCAGGGGCTGTCGCCCCTTGGACCCCGCTAACCAGGGGCGCTACCACCGGACCCCCGTACTTAGATTCCGTAAGCACATTTTTACACCAAGTGTCAAACTTGAACAACTTCAAAACACTTATACGATACAACTTTTCAAACATAATGGAATTTATTTTTCAAGTATAACGCTTCGAAATCAATGTGGTAACATCAAGATTATTATTACAATTAATCACCAACGGGCCGTACACGTTTTCAAACATACAATTCAATCAACCAAATCGTAGTAATTTGGACAAGTCAATCAACCAAATCGGGACAATTTGGACAAACAACTACAAGGGTAGTCTTTTGAGATACCTAATCAATTAATAACCATCATGTGTCATGGACACCTTCAGGTTACAAGTCTTCAGACATCAATTCAAGGCTAACCAATTCAAGCTTATTTAGATAAACATACAAGGCTCAGGTGAGTTTCATGGCCCCATTTTCACTACTTTTACCAGGGGTGTGATATTACTACTTCATTTTGTTTTACAAGTAGAACGCAAGTGCCAACCTTCAAATACTACATGAGTTTCAAGCTAATCAATTTAAAGTCCTCTATAGCATAGTCTCTAATATTTTAGCGTGAATGTTAGTATATGATATCATATGGGATTGACAATCCTCATCCGGGTTAGCACGCACTAACCGGTCAAACGGATGTATTAGCATTTGGGAAGACGAGTGTGGATTAGACACTCGTAGGAGGCAAATCAGTTAGGTTTCCTTAATTGGACCTAGCGCTCAAGTTAAGCTTAGACTATGTACTCATGGATTGTATAACTTTTATCATGCTTAATTGCATTTTAAATTCAATATAAATCTTGCGGTTCTTACAACTATACATTGACATACAAACCTGTGAGCTCACCAGCGTTTTCGCTGACCCATTTTAGTATATATCACAGGTACCCAGCAGTAGGTGGACTGCACAGGCAGGGACTATTAGCTCGAGTCAGCATACATACAACTAGAGATTTGATTGCATTATTATATTTTGTAAAAAGTAATTATGCCATGTAATCTCTCAATTTCAGGAACCGAGCTAATGTAACCTTATTTTGATGTAAACGTTTATTTTATTAATACAAGTTTAAAACGACGCATATAGTGGTCATTCATTATATCTTATGTGCTTTGTATATTGATTAGTGACACCCAAAACCGAGCTTCCGCAAATCATCAAATTTGGAGGTGTCACAGATTGGTATCAGAGCCTAAGGTTATAGTGAACTAGGTTGCATTTAGTGGACCTAGACTATGACCGTTAGGCAGTATTCCCTATTAGGTATAACCAGTTCAGAGATTACCGCATACGAATTTAATTTAACATAGCTTGATCAACTATGTACAATTAAATAAAGATGATGTAAGATCTGAAGGAAGTTATGGCTGAACAGGATACACTAGTTGACTCTGACCTCGAGAGAAACGGGACTTAAAACTTGTCTGTGTTAGACACTCAATAGGCGGTTATGTGATATATCTATATACATAAGTAAGCCTCAATTCAAGCTTAGGCTATATTATATACGTATTATATGAATATATGCCTCATTCCTTCTAACACTCTGTCTCAGAATGGCAAACACACCACCCAACTCATCCCGTTCTCATCCGTACGAATCACAAAGTTCAAGGGTAGCTAGGAGGAACCCCAGGTTGCCTCGAGCGGGCCCATACCCCAATCAATTCACGCTAACGGACTTGGCCGCTAGGCTACACCGTCACGAGCAACAACTGCGTGACATGGACATCGAGTTGCAAGAGACCCGAGAAAACTGGACACTCACCTTAATGGGACAAGTTGCTCAGGTCTCTGAGGACCATGTAAACACTATCAACAACATGAACGTTCTCGAAAATCGAGTGGGTGAAACCATCGAGACCATGGAGATCGTCCATAATCAAGTGACTGACAATCAAAACGAAATCACTGTCCTGCGATCAAGGTTGACTCAGTGCGAGACACGCCTGAGGGAAACCGAGGAGGCACTCAGAATGGTTAGCCGACTTGCAGAGTCCGTTGACCGTCTCACTGCTTTAATGCCACAACTCAATCTTCGTCAGAATTAGCTTAGGCTGAATCTGCACTTCATAACGCTTTCGTAGGACTAATGTAAATTGACCGAATGAAACAATTCTCGGCACTTTTGGCACAATATCTAAGTCTGTAACTTTAGAATTCAACAAACTCGAAATTGTCTGTAACCATTTAACAACGTAATATCAATTGACAATTTCGTTTGATTTGAACCTATATTATAGAACTCTTATGCTTGTGATGTGTATATTGTCGCTTTAATACATACATCCACCACAATTATCATTCTGGTACAATTTCTTACGTACCTATTGTTTCTTTCCTTGAAGAATCATGCCGCCGAAGAAAAAGAGTTACAGTGAAGCTGAGCTCGCTGCTGCCGTTACTCGGGTCGTAGCCGACGCTTTGGCCGCTCGGGATCCCACCCGAACGACTGAGGAAACAGCCGATACCACCGCCTCCACTCCTGCTGTCAAGCCTTGTTCCTACAAGGACTTTCTCAGCTGTAAACCTCTATATTTCAAGGGCACGGAAAGTGCCATTGGCTTGATCCGTTGGATTGAGCGCATGGAATCTGTTTTCAGTCTCTGCGATTGCACTGAGAACAACAAGGTCAAATTCGCTGCTTACACCTTTCAGGAAGGTGCACTCACGTGGTGGAAAACCCACGCAAACTCTGTAGGCCTTGAGGTTGCAAATCGGCTTCCTTGGGCCGAACTGAAGAAGAAGCTGACAGAAAAATACTGTCACTGAAGAAGAGCTGCATAGGCTGGAGGAAGAATTTTGGCACCTGGTGGTGCAGGGAAATGATGTTGCTGAATATACCACCAAATTTCAGCAGTTTGCTTTACTATGCCCGAGTTTGTTTGAACCGGAAAGTAAGGGCATCAAGAGATACATCCGCGGACTCCCTGAGAGCATCCAGGGAAATGTCGCCTCATCCAAACCAACCACCACTGAGAGTGCCATTCGATTGGCCCACGAACTCATGGCCCTAGTTGTCAGCCGTGAGACCTCCAACACCTCATCCTCCAACAACAACAAACGCAAATCCACTGAACACCACCACAACTCAAACAAGAAAAACAACACCATCCAAGTCTACACCACCAACTCCGAATCCAACCGCAACTACACCGGGGACAGGCCTTATTGTCCCAAGTGTAACTACCACCACTTTGGTCAGTGTAGGACCCCTTGCAACAACTGCAGGAGGTTCGGGCATTCGACTAAGGATTGCCGAGCCCCCAGATCCAACAACAACTCCTCTAACAAAAATGCCCAACAACCTAAGTCCTGCTATGAATGTGGGAACCCAGGAAACTTTAGGGATACTTGCCCAAAATTGAAGAATAAGGGTAACAACAACAACCGCAACAACAGCAACAACGCCAAAAGTAGCGCCTTCGTGATCAACTCAGGGGACGCCCGTCAGAACCCGAATGTGGTCACGGGTATGTTCCTCCTCAACAATTTAACTGCTTCTATTCTGTTTGATACTGGTGCCGATAGAAGTTTTATTTCCGATGAATTTTGCCCTCTACTTGACATCACACCTGTTGCTTTAGACGTTAAGTACACCGTAGAACTAGCAAATGGCAAGTTGATAGAAACCGATAGTGTGATACCTAATTGCACTTTAAATCTAGCCGACGAAATCTTCTCCATAGATCTTATGCCTGTTGAGATAGGAAGTTTCGATGTCATCGTAGGCATGGACTCAAACATCGCGCCGAAATCATTTGCCATGACAAAATTGTTCGCATACCTCTCGCCATCGGTAGAACCTTCGTCATACAGGGGGAGACCGGTGGGACGAGGCTTAACATCATATCTTGTCTAAAAACCCAGAAATTTCTGAGAAAGGGTTATCCAGCAATCCTCGCGCACATCATGGAGAAAAAGTCGGAGGAAAAGCGACTTGAGGATGTTTCAATTGTTCGAGACTTTCCAGAAGTCTTTCCCGAAGAACTACCTGGTCTACCACCGCCAAGACAGGTTGAGTTCTCAATCGATCTAGTACCAGGTGCTGCGCCCGTGGCCCGAGCACCATACCGCTTAGCTCCATCCGAACTTCAGGAGTTATCCACCCAATTACAGGAACTCCTGGAACGAGGATTTATCAGGCCGAGTTCTTCACCTTGGGGAGCTCCGGTCCTATTTGTTAAGAAGAAAGACGGTTCTTTTCGAATGTGTATCGACTACCGAGAGTTGAACAAGTTAACTGTCAAGAACCGGTATCCACTCCCTCGAATCGATGACCTGTTCGACCAACTTCAAGGTTCAAGTGTCTACTCAAAAATCGATCTGCGATCAGGTTATCACCAGTTGAGAGTTCGCGACATCGATATTCCAAAGACTGCTTTCAGAACTCGATACGGGCACTACGAATTCCAAGTGATGCCCTTCGGTCTAACCAATGCACCGGCTGTATTCATGGACCTCATGAATCAGGTGTGCAAACCTTATCTCGACAAGTTTGTCATTGTCTTTATCGATGACATACTCATTTACTCGCGCAACGAGCAAGAACATGCGCAACACCTTAAAACCATCCTTGAACTACTTAGACACGAGGAGCTTTACGCCAAATTCTCTAAGTGTGAGTTCTGGATTCAAACGGTTCAATTTCTTGGACACGTGATCGACAGTCATGGAATTCATGTTGATCCGTCAAAAATCGAGGCTATCAAAGACTGGCAATCGCCAACCACTCCGACCGAAGTACGGCAGTTTTTGGGACTGGCCGGGTACTACCGACGATTCATTGAAAATTTCTCCAAGATAGCCTTACCACTCACGACTCTGACCCAGAAAGACAAAAAGTTTGACTGGACAGATAAACAAGAATCGGCATTCCAACTCTTAAAGCAAAAGCTTTGCAGTGCTCCCATTTTATCATTACCCGAAGGCACCGATGACTTCGTGGTATACTGCGATGCTTCTCACCAAGGTCTCGGTTGCGTGCTTATGCAACGAGACAAAGTCATAGCTTATGCTTCCCGACAGCTCAAGATTCATGAAAAGAATTACACCACCCACGACCTCGAGTTAGGAGCCGTCGTTTTTGCCCTCAAAATTTGGAGACATCATCTCTACGGCACTAGGTGCACAATCTTTACAGACCACAAAAGTCTCCAACACATATTCGATCAGAAGGATCTCAACATGAGGCAACGTCGATGGGTCGAGTTGCTTACCGATTACGACTGCGAACTCAAATATCATCCAGGCAAAGCAAATGTTGTTGCTGATGCCCTCAGTCGAAAAGAGCGAGTGAAACCACTTCTGGTCCGAGCCCTCAGTATGACCATTCACAACAATTTAAACGTTCAAATTCTCACTGCTCAACTCGAAGCCTTGAAACCCGAAAATGTCAAAGATGAAGCCTTGCGGGGCATGGATAAACAATTCGAAATTAAGCCTAACGGGATCAGGTATTTCTCAAACCGAATCTGGTTGCCTAAATTTGGGAACCTACGAGACTTGGTGATGGATGAAGCTCACAAGTCCAAATATTCTATCCACCCGGGATCCGATAAAATGTACCACGGTATCAAGGACTTCTACTGGTGGCCGAACATGAAAGCTGAAATCGCCACCTATGTCAGCAAGTGCCTTACTTGCTCCAAGGTCAAAATCGAATATCAAAAACCCTCTGGTTTACTTCAACAACCCAGTCTTCCTGAATGGAAATGGGAACAAATTGCCATGGACTTCATAACCAAACTACCCAAGTCCTCGAGCGGTTGCGATACCATTTGGGTGATCGTGGATCGTCTCACAAAGTCTGCTCACTTCCTAGCAATTAAGGAATCCGACAAAATGGAACGCCTCACCAGAATCTATCTGAAGGAAATCGTGACCAAACACGGTGTTCCAATCTCCATTATCTCCGATAGAGATAGTCGTTTCACTTCACAATTTTGGAAATCACTTCAAAAATCCCTGGGTACTCGACTTGATATGAGTACCGCATACCATCCTCAAACCGACGGCCAAAGTGAACGAACCATTCAAACACTAGAAGACATGCTACGGGCCTGCGTAGTAGACTTCGGTGTAAACTGGGAAAAACACCTACCATTGTGCGAGTTCTCGTACAATAACAGTTATCATACCAGCATTAAGGCTGCACCCTTCGAGGCACTGTACGGTCGTAAGTGCCGGTCACCTAATGTTGGACCGAAGTTGGGGACAGCCAACTCACAGGTCCAGAAATCATTCACGAAACAACCGAGAAAATCGTCGAAATTCAAAACAAACTCAAAGCCGCGCGTGATCGTCAGAAAAGTTATGCTGACGTGAAACGCAAACCACTCGAGTTCCAAGTTGGGGATCGAGTACTACTCAAAGTATCGCCTTGGAAAGGCGTAATCCGGTTTGGCAAACGAGGGAAGTTAAACCCCAGATACATTGGACCATTCGAGATCCTTGAGAGAATTGGTCCAGTAGCATATCGATTGCAGCTGCCATCCGAACTCAGCAGCGTGCATCCCACATTTCATGTTTCAAATCTGAAGAAGTGTCTGTCTGATGAGACACTTATCATTCCACTCGATGAAATTCGAGTTGACGAGAAACTTCACTTTGTTGAGGAACCCGCCGAAATCATGGACCGTGAGGTCAAACAACTTAAACAAAGTCATATTCCCATTGTCAAGGTTAGGTGGAATTCTCGGCGCGGTCCGGAATTCACTTGGGAACGGGAGGACCAAATGCGACTCAAGTATCCTCAACTCTTCACTGATTCAACATCTAACACGACTTCGACTTAAATTTCGGGACGAAATTCTTCTAACAGGGGAGAATGTGACACCCGTCAAATTAGAACTAGTAATTAGTGTCTAATCAAGTTTTAATACATGTAATTAGTTCTGTATTAGGCTAATTTGTGTATCAACTAATATATATTGTTGAATATATATACAAGTATATGATTTGATTAAATCGTACAAGTTTCAAATCGAATGTAATTCGGTTCCGGTAAATACGGACGCTGGTGAACAATTTTATTAAATAATACAATATTATTTAATAACTCTATTATATCAAAAATATTATTTTTATAATGTTTCAGTTTTGATTCATATCATACAACAACGTCTACGCGATTTCCATATTAAGCGCGCAAACAAAACAAAATAAGTTAAAAGTTATATTTTATAACGCAATTATTAAAACACTTTAACAAAATATGGGGTAATCATTCACAACTTAAAAAGTACGTTTAAACACGTAAATTAAATAAATTAACGTTTAAACAATCGGGAAAACGAACACCGCACGGAGCACAAACACGGAACGAATAAAGTGGAGACCCACACCTCGGTGGGCCCCACCGTGATCAGCCAACAAAAAGGGGGGGAAAACTCCCACCCTTTCCCCATTCTCACTTTTCACCCTCTCTCTCTTCTCTACTTTTTCTCTCAAAACAAACCACACCAACAATCCTCTTAAATCGCCAAATTACACCACCAAACACCGCCGAAATCTCGAAGCTTTTGTAGAAAAGGAACCACCTCGCGACGATCTACAACCTCATCTTTCCAGATTTTCATTTCGACACCGCGTAAGTTTCCGACAAAAACCCGAAACACTCCGATTTCGCTTATTTTTACATGAAAGTTGTTTATATATGTTTAAAATGTCCATATATGGGTTGGGTAAAAGAATCGGACCAAACTATGGCTGGAAAACTATTTTTTGGCTCAAAAACCCGTCAACAGCTTTAAGTGTCGCAACGAAGCATGCAGTATAGCGTCACTTCGTGCGTCACTTAAGTGACGCATTGAGTGTCGCTAAAAGCCCTAATTTTGCGTCACTTGCCTAAGTGCCGCATAAAACCCTCTTTTTCCGTCACTACCTAAGTGACGCATTTTCAATACCCGTCACTAATGACCGACACTTATAGCGTCGCTTGCCTAAGTGACGCCTACAATCAAACCTGATTTCATCCGTCACTCACCTTAGTGACTCATGACCTTTATACCGACACTTACAACCGACACTTCCTCAAGTGTCGCACTCTATGCGTCACTTGCACCAGTGACGCCATTATTCAGAATCAGTCATTTCATGCGACACTTCCTAAGTGTCGCCTAAACCCATGAGTGTCGCTATAAGTGACGCATGAAACAGAAGGTTTTCAAACCATTTTTACTAAGTATTGAGGCCTAAATTTTATCACTTGATTTCGCCCAAATTCAAGTCCAGATGCGTTTTTCCTTAAAGCAATATAGTAGAAATAAAATTTTTCCAAGCTGACCTGGCAGCTCGACCCCAGCCAGGGGCTGTCGCCCCTTGGACCCCGCTAACCAGGGGCGCTGCCACCGGACCCCCGTACTTAGATTCCGTAAGCACATTTTTACACCAAGTGTCAAACTTGAACAACTTCAAAACACTTATACGATACAACTTTTCAAACATAATGGAATTTATTTTTCAAGTATAACGCTTCGAAATCAATGTGGTAACATCAAGATTATTATTACAATTAATCACCAACGGGCCGTACACGTTTTCAAACATACAATTCAATCAACCAAATCGTAGTAATTTGGACAAGTCAATCAACCAAATCGGGACAATTTGGACAAACAACTACAAGGGTAGTCTTTTGAGATACCTAATCAATTAATAACCATCATGTGTCATGGACACCTTCAGGTTACAAGTCTTCAGACATCAATTCAAGGCTAACCAATTCAAGCTTATTTAGATAAACATACAAGGCTCAGGTGAGTTTCATGGCCCCATTTTCACTACTTTTACCAGGGGTGTGATATTACTACTTCATTTTGTTTTACAAGTAGAACGCAAGTGCCAACCTTCAAATACTACATGAGTTTCAAGCTAATCAATTTAAAGTCCTCTATAGCATAGTCTCTAATATTTTAGCGTGAATGTTAGTATATGATATCATATGGGATTGACAATCCTCATCCGGGTTAGCACGCACTAACCGGTCAAACGGATGTATTAGCATTTGGGAAGACGAGTGTGGATTAGACACTCGTAGGAGGCAAATCAGTTAGGTTTCCTTAATTGGACCTAGCGCTCAAGTTAAGCTTAGACTATGTGCTCATGGATTGTATAACTTTTATCATGCTTAATTGCATTTTAAATTCAATATAAATCTTGCGGTTCTTACAACTATACATTGACATACAAACCTGTGAGCTCACCAACGTTTTCGCTGACCCATTTTAGTATATATCACAGGTACCCAGCAGTAGGTGGACTGCACAGGCAGGGACTATTAGCTCGAGTCAGCATACATACAACTAGAGATTTGATTGCATTATTATATTTTGTAAAAAGTAATTATGCCATGTAATCTCTCAATTTCAGGAACCGAGCTAATGTAACCTTATTTTGATGTAAACGTTTATTTTATCAATACAAGTTTAAAACGACGCATATAGTGGTCGTTCATTATATCTTATGTGCTTTGTATATTGATTAGTGACACCCAAAACCGAGCTTCCGCAAATCATCAAATTTGGAGGTGTCACATCAGAGCACAAGGTGTGCACTGACGCCACATCGTCGTTCCCTTTCAAGAACGTCATGCGACGGCGTTCTGCCGCCCCGTACCGGCGTTCTCGTCAAGTTTTGGGTGACAGCGTTCGGTTCAAGACGTCGGCTTGGGTCGGTGTTCTCAGTTTTTTTTGTTCTTTCCTTCTGCAAGTGAGTCACGGATTGAAACGATACAACGAATACTTGTATTTCTCAAAACAAAAAAATGACGAGAACACCGAAGATGATGATGATGATGTTGAACGAAGATGATGATAATGATGATGATGTTGAACGAAGATGATGATGATGATGTGCGAAGAAGATGAATATAGATATAGATATATATGTATATAGAAGATATAGATATAAAGAATATATAGATATAGATAGAAGATATAGATTTAGAGAATATATAGATATAGATAGATACATATGCATATAGATAGATATCAGATGGTAGGGGCTTTGTTTGGATTATATATATATATATTTTTTTTTTTGCATTAATAATTTATAGGTTGTTTTATTATATTTATTGGTTTTTTATATATTACTTTATATAATTATCATTATTAAAAAAATAAATAAAATAAATAATAAAAAACTCCAGAACACTGTGATTCTGTGAATTCACTTTCACCACACCACAAAATCCTCACTTTCAACATTCTATAGAACACTGTTCAGAACACCGATTACCACACTCTGTGCTCTCACAATCCTTGAACTCTACATACAAAAAACTAACGTTGTCATGTTGTCATATCATCATCACATATAATCATATAAGGCGATATAAGGCGATCGTAAGTCACTTTTACAATCAAATAGTATATCCCGCTACATATTGCGGGTATCATGCTAGTCTATACTTCTATATCTATATACTAATATATAAAGCATTTTGGTAGTTTATTTATAGAATTTTTTTAAGATTAAGACTCAACATTTTCATATATAGTTCTCTAATTGTCATTCTCATTTTACAACATAACTCTATCATTTTCACATATTGTTTACTCTTAACTTACTGTATCCCAAATTACAAACTCTACGTACGCACAAATTAATGTTATCAACTCACTATCATATATAATCGGAACATGTTGAATAACAACGCGGGTAATATACTAGTATTTTGTGATATATACACCTCTAAGACCGATTATTGATATGGTAGTTGATAGATACAACATGGTTTTTGATTCACATAACAAAACTGCACATTAACAAGTTGTACAGTATGCATTATATTTGTCAAATTTAAGATGTGTGTTGTATTTAACAACACCCTTTTTGTATATAACAACCTGAAGAAAATTAATTTGCAGTTGAGTACTTCATTTTGATAAAATTTTACAAATCACATACAAACTCTCACCATTCTTCCCCCTTTCCCAAAATCATTTTTTTGATACAACAGATCGATCAATAAACTAAACTATCAGATCTTAATTTCATCTCACACAGATCTCGATCACTTCCTTATAGTTGCTATATCTATATTTATATATAATTCTTATAGTTATATTCGTTTTGCCCTAATCTGGATCTGATCGAGCTATCTCGTGGTTTCCAAACGGACCCAATCATGAATCCTTTTTCGTCTGGAACGCGCTTAAGGTATTTATTTGATCGATTTTGACCTAATTTGGTATGATTGTGCATTCGTGATATCGAGTATGTGAAATTCACCTAATTGAATTATAGTATCTGATTGTTTACTGATCGGAGTGTATGAAATTGTTTATTTTTTTGCTGATTGTATTTGAATTATAATGAACTGTGAGAATGCTAGTATGCTAAATTAGGCATGATGAAGATGCTAATATTTGAAGAACATGCTGATATGTGACTAAAACAAGTGTGGAAGGTGATCACATTTTTATAACTAAATGATACTTCTCGAATTGAACTGAGTTGGTATATAAGTTGTAATGCCTAAGGGTGTAGGAGCACCTACTTAATTAAACTGGAAGATGTCAATAGCACATATTAGGCTCATGATTTGCACACGTTTTGCGGGATGGATTTTTGTGAATGTGAAGAAGACAAGCATGAAGCATCAAGTAGTGATAATGGACTAATTGAAATACACTAGGATGAACATTATATGAGACGTGGAACATATATAAAAATAGGGTAGGTATGCAAGGCGGATTGGATTGTTGGCGATATATTAACCACCATGCTGTATATCAAATGAAACTGTTAGCGTAGATGTCACGAGAGGAATTTCAGCCGTGGCTGTCTTAAACATATGAGAGAGATGTATATAACGTGCTGAGCCAAGTCATAGGGAAACGATACATGAGCTTCTTACTTATGTTTTCAAATTAAGGAGGTTAAATATAATAAGGCTTTGCATTGTAGCATAACCAAGTTGGTACAAAAGATGTTTACCAGGTATCTGTGGAGCCCTTTGTTTGGCTAAAAGGTCGACAAAGTTAGCTTGGGTCGAAATTCCCTGGTTATCAGAAAAAATGCCAGATGTTTGGAAGTACAAGGGATAATGTTGTGACTACTTTTTGTCCACACCATACCCCAGAAACAGTTATAGTAGCCTAGTAGGGTTGCAAGCCTAGTTAAAGCCGTAAAAGTTATTAAGGGTCATGAATGAGATATATTATATTATTATAATTAACTGGATTGGTGCCTCTCATCTTTATATTTCATATATACATGCATACACTCTTGCCAGAGTTCTTTCTGGAAGCAGTCTCTCTACATGTTTGTCTACTTCTTACCTCACCCATACCCCGCCCCTAGCAGAATTGAGTTTTGTTGTTTTAGTGTTGATCTTTGGATTCTAAAGAATGTTGTCTATTCGTCCTTGCCATAACAAGCATGGGTTTACAGTTGATGTTTAGGCCATTCAACACTGAGTTTTGACTGGGGTCTTCTGAAAAGTGAGTCAAGATTCACGTCAGAAGTGGAACTAATGAAATCCTGATTTGTCTCAACATAAATGTTTCATTGGTGAAAATTTGTTAGCATCTGTTTGTGGTACAGTGGTGCTAGTACAGGACAAGCCATAGAGAAGATGTGAAAATGTGAAAATCTAGAAACATTATTGTAATTAATTCATTGTGTTAATCTTTGTTTACTAATCACCCTGATTCTTTTGCATAATTGAGTATTTGAAGTTTCATCACCATGTTTTTCTTAAGTTTAGATGTTTGCACATTAAAGTCCAGTTTCTGCTCTCCTGCCCTGTTAGCATTGACTTGTGCTTTTGAGAAATATTTACCAGTTGGTATATGCTTGTTTCTTCTTTCACTATTGTGTCATCTGGATGAGAGTTATTCCAGCTAATAATTAAAACTTCTCTTAGTTCACATGTATTTATAATAAACTTTTCGAGTAATGTCTCAGCTATGAGCCAATGTTTAGCTTGTGACAAGCATTACTGTTCCTTTGCAGGGACATGATTCGGGCAATACGTGCCTGTAAAACTGCAGCAGAAGAGCGTGCTGTTGTTAGAAAGGAGTGTGCTTCAATTCGTGCAGCAGTTAGTGACAATGATAATGATTATAGACACCGTAATTTGGCAAAGCTCATGTTCATCCACATGCTAGGGTATCCAACACATTTTGGTCAAATGGAATGCCTCAAGTTAATTGCAGCTCCTGGCTTTCCAGAGAAGAGAATAGGATATCTTGGACTTATGCTGCTTCTCGATGAAAGACAAGAAGTTTTGATGCTGGTTACCAATTCATTAAAGCAGTACACAACTACACACCTACTTTTCTTGTTTCTTCTTGTTAGAGGTGGCAATTTCGACCCACTTATTTATGAATGGGTCAATTTGGGTTATGGTTTCTTCTGATGGTTCAAATAAAAAGTTTAGCTAAAAGGGAAGCCGGTCAAATGGGTCGAACAAGTTATAGTTGCCTAGAGTGAAGATTAAGTGCTTATTAGTTATAGCCTTCGAAACTGTTTTATATTTGAAGTTTTGAACAACAGATTATTATAGTAGTAACATAGTTTTTGTAATCAGATACGACACAATAAATATATATAAAAAATGTTTATGGGTCTACCCAACCTGATCGATTCCGACGTGTGGTACCAATCTGGCCCGAACCTGTTTTGACATGTTGTTTAGCCCACCCATTTCGAGCCTTCTGCCCATTTTACTTCTATGTTGTGTTTTGGCAACATGATTGTTCATCTTCTAGGATTGGCATTTGTGTTTTTATATTCCAGTGATGAACAATCTGTTCTAATTTTGCAGAGATCTTAATCATACTAATCAGTACATTGTTGGACTGGCTCTTTGTGCTTTGGGAAATATATCTTCTGCTGAAATGGCTCGTGATCTTGCACCTGAAGTTGAAAGGCTACTGCAGTTTCGAGATCCAAATGTGCGGAAGAAAGTAAGTTAGTGATAGCATGTTTCTATCTGCACAACCAAGGGCATATGATGAGTCTAAAATTTATTCCATACTGAAAAAGTTTGCTCTATAGTATCTTGTTTGCAATATTAGTACTGCAATTCTGTTTTATTTTTGCTTACTTTCTTAGTCGCATATGATGAGTTTAAAATTTATTCCATACTGAAAAAGTTTGCTCTATAGTATCTTGTTTGCAATATTACTACTGCAATTCTATTTTATTTTTGCTTACTTTCTTAGTCGCATCACATTTTAATAGTATATTCCCTTCTTCTAGAGGAATTCAACATTTCACTTGTTACCTAGAAATACTTGTCCTCCACGGGTAACATGAACAGGGAAAACCTCATCCGTTTACCCGTTTACCTAGTATAACTAAAGGTTTATTATCAGACATATGTAAACAATGCCCCTTAGTAAGACCTAAGAACACACAAAGCCTTGCAGACCAAATTGATATTGTGGATTTGGCGAGAATTGAAAACGCACTAGAAGGTAACAATATATTTTTTGGGAAAGACTGGGTAGATGAACTTGATTAACCAAACTCAAATAGTCAAATTACTATTTCATTGTGTTTATAATAAAGTTTACTGGGTAACAAATTTTTTACCCATAAAAAAATGGAAGACTATTGAAGTGAACCTATATTCGAATATGTAATTAAAGAAAAGGATGCAACTGATAAATATATCTTGATGCTTTGTAGTCAAAATACCTCTCTTTAAAACCAACTTTACGGGTTAGAATGCAATTTATGGGGGTCCTGATTACTTCTCTAGACTGCATTAAGTATGTGATTTTGTTACCGAATCACATCAGACAAGGGGTTATTTAGGTTTAATCAGTTGAGAAGCTATTTAAGTTTTATGTTATGCATTTTATTTGTCGCATTTGATCATTTTCAATAAGGAGTATACCCTTCCGCATGAAGTGCTTGTGCCTATTGGTCAACTTGGATAATGTAGTATTGTAGTTCTGTCTTATTTGTGTGAGTCATATAACCAGGCTTTCTTTTTTGGTTACCTTTCTTCCTTTTTTTCTTTCCAAATTCCAGTCTATATGCCTTGTTCTTGCAATTTTTACTGATCTAGATCTGAGGTATATATGGAAGAGAAGCAATCAATGTAGCTTGTGTGGACTTTGACTGATTCATTTGATCTACACTGCTAATCGTGTGCGGTTCATAGTATTTTATCTGATGTCAATTTCTACTCTGTTAACTGTCATATTTACCAATGTATCTACAATGTACAGGCAGCATTATGTTCTATAAGGATTATAAAGAAAGTCCCGGACCTTGCTGAGAATTTTGTAAATCCTGTAGCTTCCTTACTCAAAGAAAAGCATCATGGGGTTCTTTTAACTGCGATCCAGCTTTGTGCGGATTTGTGTATAATCAGTGAAGAGGCCCTTGAATATTTCAGGAAGGTATGTTGACCTTGTTTCTTTGATTTATATACCAGAGTATGTTGATGAAAAGAGGTCTATATGCTTAATGCCTCTTATCTATTGTAATACAATAGTTAGTAGTTAGCACTTAGTAATACCTGACATAATTAACTCGTTTATGGGTCGAATGGGTTGATTTGCGCAATGCTTTAAACTAATCGGTTAAGTCAAAAGTTTTAATTTAAAAGGAAACCACTAAATGGGTCAAAAGCCATTTGAGTTGTACCCAAATGCAAATAACGTTTTTATTGGCTTCATTAAATAAGGTTAAGCTATATTAGAGAAGGGATGGTTAATATGATATAGTATATGAGAAGGTTATCCTTGGAACCAGAAAGACTTCAGAAGTGGTAAGAAGATGACTCATATAGTTCATTAAGAAACACAAGAAATGTTGATAGTAAATATTCAAAGTGTTGTAGAGATATGGGAAGAGCAAAACTAAAATTGAGGGCCAATTTGTAAGATATTTCTGTATCAGATAGCTGTCCTTACTCCTTATTACATATTAAATGAAGAAACCTCTAATGTAGCCATCCTCAGATACTAAGAGAAATGTGCTGAGATCAACTTCCGTAAATGATTCATCTGAATGCTCTTGGAACATATTCTATGATTTTAATAACTTTTAAAGCTCCCTACTGTGTTCAGTTCTCTTAGGTGAGACTTTTTTTTCTCTATTTTCTCTTTTGATCTAGAAATGCACGGAGGGTTTGGTAAAAGTTCTGAAGGATGCTGTGAACAGCCCATATGCTCCTGAATATGACATTGCTGGGATTGCAGACCCATTTCTTCAGATAAGATTGCTGCGTATTTTACGTATTTTGGGCCATGGAGATGCTGATGCTAGTGATTGCATGAATGATGTCCTTGCTCAGGTCAGCTTCCATCCTTTATGTGATATCATGATAAGTTGCCAGGATATCTAATAAGTAGGTATTAGTGCACCAAAGCGGACCCGAACTGGCACTTGAATAGTAAGGATAACGGAACCAAGAACTGAACCGATGTTAACTTGTTTGGTACCGGACCTGTTCCAGTTTATAACTTGTTCAGTCCAAACAGGACCCTAAACAGAATACAAACTTATGTTTTTACATTTTAGAAATATAAATACAAAACGATGTTTCAAGCTTGAACAGAAATTTCCCAGAAAATTTGGTTCGGTTCTGTTTCGGTAGCACACTGAAGTACGGAACCAAGAATCTTCATTTTTAGAATATCTCAAAGCAAGAAGTGAACCGAATTTAGTCAATACTGCTTTGGTATAGGCTGGTCATGGTTTGGTTTGTCAGTCTCCCCTGACATATACACACTTCTTGTGTATAGTCATTTATCTCTAAAGTATGGCTGTCAGTTATTAGTATCACGGCATCAAGTTTCCTCGAATACTTCATTAACCTATAGGGCTTTAAGTTGTATACAGTCCTGAAATGAAGTCTGCTTACACTGCTTCTCTTGCTTGAATTCTCTGTGTAGGTGGCAACAAAAACTGAGTCAAACAAGAATGCAGGAAATGCCATTCTTTACGAATGTGTAGAAACTATTATGAGCATTGAAGATAGTGGTGGCTTGCGTGTTCTTGCAATTAATATTTTGGGTCGGTTCTTGTCAAACCGTGACAACAATATCAGGTGAAGTGTCTCCGACTCTCCTCCTTATATGATGCATGCATTATTTGCATTTGGGAACAGAGAGTTTGAAATACTTAGTTAAATGATCTCCCATGTGCTATCTATTCCTTCGTGTTACCTTAGTAAAAAGGCCCACATTATACATTGTATGTTCATGCTATTGAAGGTAGGGATATTCAGTGGGTCGAAATCATAAATTGACTGAAAACAGAAGATACAAAATAAACAGAAGAGAAAACCAGAATTAGAGCAATGTACCTCTGGCTTTAGATGTTTTGGATAATTGGATTGTGATTTTTGTTATGTTCATGATATGGTATATATGTATAGAGAATTTCCTGTTGCTAAGTTTTTGGTTAATGTTGTAACTTTGCCCCTTAAATGGCAGATATGTTGCATTAAACATGTTGATGAAAGCAATATCAGTAGATGGTCAAGCCGTGCAGAGACATCGTGCAACAATCTTAGAATGTGTGAAGGTAATCATATCATTTACAAATAATAAGTGCATTACAAGAGTTTGTATATACATTACATCAGAATTCAAAAATGGTTGTTTTTTTTCAATTCAGGATTCAGATGCTTCAATTCGTAAAAGAGCACTTGAACTTGTGTATCTTTTGGTTAATGAGAGCAATGTACAACCTTTGACCAAGGAGTTAATTGATTATCTGGAAATAAGTGACCAGGACTTCAAAGGGGATCTTACTGCCAAAATTTGCTCCATTGTGGAAAAGTAAGTGAAGAGTTTTATTTATATTAAGTGGTAATTGACGAGGTTAATAACTACAAGATCTTTATACCACTACTTTATCCATAGTTTTATTGTAAAGATGTTACACCGGAACACATATGATTTCATGGAATCACTGATTTGGCCTTGCCCTGGCCCTGGGTAATTACATCCCTCACTTCTATAGAAGGATCGTGAACGGAATTATTAAATTTCGTTCACCTTCATTTTGCACTCAGCAAATGTAAAGTTCATTGAGGGATCAGCTCAATAATTTAGTTTTGATCTGGCTTTGAGTAATCATTATATATGTTGAAAGGTAGTTTGTGAGATTTGAGCATAACCATTATCATTTATAGATCACTTAATATGTTTCAAAGTTATCATATGCATACTAATATATATATCTCTCTCTTCTTCTAGGCTTTCCCCAGAAAAGATTTGGTACATTGATCAGATGCTCAAAGTTCTTTGCGAGGTATTGCATTTATGTAGTTGGTTTTCAATATAATATCTTTTTGTCCCTGGGTTATACTGAAACCTTGATACGTCAAATGGTCACTAACAAGTTAGTTAAGGCAACTGATTTTCTTTTTCAATTAAGAGGTTCACTATTTTATGATTCTTATCATGTCTTTTTCTTTGTTTCCATGATGTCTATTAAATGGGGGGAAGTGGGCGCGTTGAACTGTGTAACTAATCGAAACATATTTTGTCCAATCTTGATAATTGATTTCGAAATAGTTATGTGTCAAGTTTGATTACAATTTTGTATCAGTTTAGTGATACTCTTCAACGTTTTGTGAATTATAAGTACACTTTGTTCGAGTTCGCACCTTATGACCAATTCCGGTCTTAGCTATTTTTTTTCTTTTAACTTTACCTGTTTGAGGTGTTGGAGATTAAAATATACTGAAAACACCCTTTCGTAAGTAAATGTGTTCCGTGTGAGGTGTGACCTGGGTCATGTAGTTTATGTCATCTTTGACCTATATGGACTTCTAGTCTGTCATCTCTTTTGATGTATAGTTAGGGTGGAACTTATTTTCATCTACTTAATGAAATACCAACTCTTGCCATCATGCTTAATAGGCTGGAAATTATGTTAAGGATGAAGTATGGCATGCTCTAATTGTTGTGATAACCAATGCGTCTAACCTCCATGGATATACAGTCAGGTCACTCTACAGAGCAATCCAAACATCAGGTGACCAGGTACCATAATTCCCTCTTAATGATCTTTATTATTTGGTCTAATCTAATCTTTGTGTAGGAACTCTCTATCCCCATATGCACATGGTATTGATGTATATTGTTTGCCTCCTTTTTAACAGGAAGCAGTTGTTAGGGTAGCAGTATGGTGCATAGGAGAATACGGTGACTTGTTGATAAACAATATTGGAATGCTTGATCTAGAGGAACCTATAACTGTGAGTTTGTTAAAATTATAATTTTGGTTTGTTCTATTTAGCTCGAGTTGCTTTTTTCTGACATACAAATTAGTATGTGGTGGCAAAACGGGAAGGTCTTTCAGGTAAACGTCAACATGGGTACTCTATATTATCTGTCAAAATGTGTTGGGCCACCCTACAAACATCTTTTTATTTTTAATCGAGTATAACTAATATGAAAAATATGATTACAATAATAATCTAAAATCTATATCTATACAATAAGGTAATTTAGAAGGTTATATGCTTTTGAATACATTTCGGATGACTCTTAACCTGTTTGACCCCTTTGACTCATCTCTTTGTTAACTTATTTCTGTAATCCAGTTGAGTTGTTAGAGATCCACGTAACCCAAATTGAAGTATTTATATATAAATAGGCCAAAATGGCCATCTCTAATATCAATGTTCATAAATTTATACTTGTTACGTGTTCCATGTTACTCCTGTAGGACACTACATATCCTTCACCTTTCTAGGGTTTGGGCATTGTGAGGATGATGCGAATGCTGCACTATAACTATTTCTGTAGCTATTGTACCTGACCTCATATACACTATTGTTATTACATACTATATATATTTTTAGCATCCACTTTCTCTCTAAATATGTGTTTAACATGACTTGTTACACACAGGTAACGGAGAACGATGCAGTGGATGTTATAGAGGTTGCTATCAAGCGCCATACATCCGATCTTACTACCAGGGCAATGTGTTTGATTGCTTTGCTGAAGCTGTCTTCGCGTTTCCCTTCCTGTTCTCAGTAAGTCCTTTTGTTATTTATTAAACAATATGTTTCATTTTCTCAGCTTTAATACAAACTGACATCAGGAATAGGGGCTTATGCTCAAAATTGAAGGTTTTTGAAATCCGTATTGTCAACTGTTGTGATATGTTAGAATGTGTTTGTCCTTGTCAAGTTTTGTTACTTCCCGATGCTTAATAGGGTTGTAATCTTTCACTAATGTAACCTTTAGGGACTGATATCATAGGTCTTATATGTAGGAGAATAAAAAACATTGTCACTCAATCTAAAGGAAGCCTTCTGCTTGAACTGCAGCAGAGATCAATTGAGTTTGATTCCATCATTGAAAAGCATCAAAATTTGAGGTATGTAATCATCTTCTTCTGATTATTACTTTAGCATCTGGTTGATATACACTTGTGTTTTTGACAAGGGCTAACTACATAAGCAGGTGACCAATTCTTTATTTTTATTATTTTTTGCTGAGAAAAAACCATTGAACCTTTTAAATTAATGATACAAAACTCTCAAAACCTACATCTGTATTTAAGATAATTCATATAGTTACGTTGGCCATGTCTGACTTTTTCTGATGTGGCACTGACATGTCAGTAACTTTGACCAAGATGACTTTTTCCTGAGGTGGCACCTGCAAACTGGTTAACTAAGAAGGTTACCTGCAATCAATCATTTTAAAACATTGATTGTGTTTAGAACTACAAAAAATGGGTACACAAATTTGAAATTTGACCAAAGTCAGCTTCCTTTTTGTGCAATGCATCCTTTTGAATGAATTTTATGTGAATTGTTGCTTATCTACTTACAATACAAATGGAATTGAAGGTCTGCGCTGGTTGAAAGGATGCCAGTTCTTGATGAAGCCATTTACAGTGGAAGGAGAGCTGGCTCTCTGCCAGCAGCTGTTTCCACCTCACAGGGCAATGCACTACAGCTTCCGAATGGAGTTCCCAAAACGGTTGATGCCCCTCTATTAGACTTGCTTGATTTAGGTGCAGATGATCCTGCACCACCCAACTCTTCAGGCAGCAATTTTCTTCAGGACCTTCTTGGTGGTGATATCTTGTCATCGTCATCGCAGTCAGGTTAAATTCATTACTTGTGAAACTACTTCTGGCCTGATGAAATGATTTTCTGCTGAAAATATTTTATATTAGTTATGACCCTTATCATAACCCAAAGGCCGTTTCATTAGTAAATGGGTAAAAATTCATAAATTATAGACGTGTTTTATGGAAGATGCCATTTTTCTTGTGATATGAATAGATATTATAATTATGCTAGGTAACTACTAGCTAGAGAGCGCACCTTTGATTTTTTATTCCTTACTGCTTTAAGAAGTGTAGCTGTGTAATACTGATCTTATTCAGTGATTTTGGTTAGAGGTGGAAAACAGGCAGGTTCATCTCAACTCAAAACGGGCAGGTCAGGTTGGGGCAACCTGCCAATGCCCGTCTAATTTTCAGAATTTGTAAACAATCACTGCTATAAATATGATATAAACTTTGCTATAATAGTGTAGTTTCCTCTAAATAAAATAATTTAGTACTTTGTAGGCATTTGAATACAAGTTAGAAGGCTTTTGACTCTCTTAACCCGGTTTTTTACTGCAATTAACCAAGTAAAACCATAATTGACCTGTTTTCATATAAGTGGGTTGAAATTGGCACCTCTAGTTTTAATGGTCCTTTTAAAGTTAATGGCTTTGCAGTGTGAACTGGAGTACTGGACCAGTCTTGTAAGTAGGCAACAGTTTTAATGATCAGATTGGCTGATTGGGTGACCAGGTCCATGTTTTGTACCATTGATCAGAATACATTAAATCCTCATGTGACAAAACTTGGTACCTGTTTGAAAAATATCTCATGATACTTTCTTGCCTAGGTCTCTCATGTGCCATCTTTACTTTACTCATTTCAGGTTCAACGCAGCCACAGAAAAGTGGCACCGATGTTCTGCTGGATCTGTTATCACCTGGGTCACCTCCGGCTCAAAACGGTTCATCTACAGCTGATATATTATCCATTAGTCAAGATAAAAACACCTCAGTTAACTCATTAGATAGTCTGTCATCACCAATTGTGCCATCGGTACAAACCTCACTTGCAACAGGAGGTGCCCCTATTATGGATCTATTAGACGGATTTGGTCCTACTTCTCCAGTGCCTAGTAAGTATTAGTTTGTGTTTGACTTAGGGCTGCAAATGAGACGAGCCAAGCTCAAGTCTCTATTCGATAGCTCGACAAGCCTTCATGATGCTAGCTTGAGCTTGGCTAGAGGAAGATTCGAGCCCAACTTAAGGGCTCAAAATTATCAATAAATATAAAACATGCTCAATATAGGAAGCCCGATTTGAGCTCATTGCCAGAGTTTGATATAGTTCAATTTAACGAGTTCGAGTTGAAATAACTTGATGAAATGTTGAGTCACTGCCACTGTATTTACATGTTACACGTAGAACTTGAAAAGCTTATTAAAAATTTGAGTCGAGTTTTTGTAAAATCGAGCTAGAGTCAAATTGACATCGAATAACTTGAAACTCGATTCATTTGCAGCCCTAATTTTGACATTATTTGGTAGGTGTAAATTACTTCTTTATCAATCTATTTAACCATTATTTCCGTGAACAGAAGACAATGGTCCTGCATATCCACCAGTAGTTGCATTCGAGAGCAGTGCTTTGAGTCTAACTTTCAACTTTTCTAAGCAACCTGGAAGTCCGCAGACGACCCACATTGAGGCATGCTTTTCAAACAAGTCTTCTGAGGTCTATACGGATTTCATCTTCCAGGCAGCAGTGCCGAAGGTAACTGAAAAATACTTGTATCTACATATTAGTTTAATTAACTCTCTGTCAGTTGTTAGCTAAGCTTTCCAGAGAAACTACACGTTGCCTCATTTTGCCTTTCATATGCTCATGTTGGGGTTTTCTATGGGTTGTTAGTGCTTCCACTTTATTAAAGTAAAACTTTGCTCTTAGTGGAATCACTACAATCGTTAAGAAGACTATGGGCTTATAATGTGGCTTGACGTGTACTTTAATTGAAGTGTTCAACTACTGATCAAATATGTATGTTGATACGCTCTTCAATAATACTCTGTAATGATAAAATAAATAAAAATTGGATTCTCGTAAACGCAAATCTATGCTATGAAAATTTGAAGTGATTACTAGCGGGTAAAGAGGCTGGATTATAATTTAGTGAAAATGGGAAATGTTTTATTTTTCTTGGAACATGATTGTTACAAGTAGATGTGACAACTGAGCAGGTGGGGTGTTTGTGTAACGGGTCAAAATAGGCAGTATTTCTTGAACGAGTCGAAACTGGTGAGGCTTGGTTGGCCAACAACTTTTTCTCCCAAATATTAAATTTGTTTAATAATTAGTGTGCCGAAATACGATCACGAAAGTTATATTTTTTTGAACAAAGTTTTCTCGTTTTCTTTTTGTTGAAACGATTCAAGAGGTTTTATGCATAAAAACACTTAATAGTTGATCTTCGACTTGTTTGACCCAATTGAAACGTTACCAATAACATTGATTTCATTGTCTTTGCCCATTTGACCCATTCATGATAAAGCATAACCCAATCAACCCATTTATAACTTTATACGTAAATGAGTCAAAATTGCCACCTCCGTTGCATGTACTTTACAGTATCTTTACTTTTTTACAGTATCTTTACTTGCATTTTCTGATATGATGTATATTCAATATCACAGTTCCTTCAGTTGAACCTAGAACCTGCTAGCAGTAATACTCTTCCTGGAAGTGGCAACGGTTCAGTAACCCAGAAATTACGAGTTACCAACAATCAACATGGCAAGGTATTCACTTTCACTTGCTCTTTCGCCATTCTTCATTAGAACACCCGCGTTGTATTGTCCGATTTCATATTTTCATTTTAATATCAAATACTGTTTCTTTTTCTCTGTTCCATATATTAATTTTTTTCTTTTGAGAACATCCTAGCTTTTAGGCCTTTCTGGGTCCCATCTTCATTTCTTTGGTCCACAAACTTAAGACGATAATTAGCCAAACAAATTAGACCCTAGTCTCATCGTCTAATATCTGAAGACTAGGGGATGTGTCCCCCAACACCTCAACCACCCCCCCCCCCCCCCCCCCCCCCCCCCCCCCCCCCCCCCACGTGCACGTACACACAGATACACACTTCTCTTTGGGGCTTGGGGTAGCATGCCAAAACCCAGTATTCTTGATACAAGTTAATGTGGAATGAGTCAGATTGACCTGTCAATCTTTTTGTTCGTTTTTCGAATTACTAATTAATGTACTTGATTGTGATTACCAATTTACCATGCATATGCTATTATAATAACAATTTACTGTTTTTGAATTGAAGCGTTTTAGAAGATTGTAACCATCTGCCCCCTTCCTGTGACTTCAATCATCACTTTGACCATTTCGTAGCGTACAGCTGAAATGCACCCAAATAATAAGTAAATGGGTTGAAATTGTCACTTCTTAATACTAGTGCGCTAAATTAGTTATACCGTGTAATTTTAGGAATCATCTACCTTTTTGAATTTTTTGGGAATAGCTCACTCATTTATGTCACCATGGATGATACGGAACATAGAAAATCATCTAGACTAGTATCAATTTCTGTATGGTGTCGTATCATAAATTCCGTGCTTTTAGTTTTCCACTATTACATGATTTTTATCTGTTTTCACCAGAAATCACTTGTCATGCGCATACGTATAAGCTACAAGCTGAATAACAAAGATATGTTGGAAGAAGGACAAATCAGTAACTTCCCTCGCGGCTTGTAAAGATGATGCATCGACTGTTAACGTCTTCTTACACTAATGAAGGAGTGAGTGTTTGTAGCATTTAGTGCAATTTTTGGTTAAATGATATTTGTTATCTATTCTTATATCTTTTTGGGCGTTTGATGGGATGGGTTTGTAGGCTGTAGCCATTTGGCATATCTATTCTTATATCTTTTATTTTTCACTTGTTTCTTTTATTTTTATTTGTATATTATGAACAAAAAATAGATATTATTGTATTCAGTTGTGAGAAACAAATTTTGCCATCATAGGCATAGACAGAAAAGGTCATAATGGTTATTTTCTATCGAATAGCTTTATTTGACTGAACTCATATTACAGTTTTTATTATATGTTTTGGTGTATTTCAGTTTTTGCTTAATTAGAGTAATGTACGGTTTAATTTATTCTGTAAATGTTTCTGTGCACTCTGCTGTTATCTACAAGGAGCTTCCAACAGGTAAAAAAACCTCAGCTAGAATGGGCATAAATTTCCTGCATTGGTGACCTGTACGTAACCTGAATGTGTTGTATGTGGAGTGGTGATTTGTACGCTACTAAAATCGTATATATCACATAATGTAATGACCGACTTGTACACTATTTCAGGTAAGTTTACATGTAGCCAACGACATACTACGTAATATACTTGTTAATCGAAAAAACAATTTAAAAGTTACAATTATCTTGAAAACAAGATGAGCACTAAAACTAGTCAAATTAAATGTAATAGTGTAACTAATTGAATGAGGGTTTCTAAGTGTTTGAGCTTCTATTTTTAATAAGTCCTAGCCTATAAGTTTTGTTTGATAACGCAAAAAAATGGACCTGTTGAAAAAATAAACAAGAAGCTTTATGAAGTAGTTTTTGAATAGAAGCTTCAACTATAAGCTCCGGTCCGAGTTCTAGCCCCCAAATCAAGCCGCAAGTTCCAGTTTTAAAAAATAATTATTTATTACTAAAATGTTTTTCGTATATTAAATTAAATAAATAAATGCTATATAAAAGACTGAAATTTCGTGTAAACGTGAAAGTGGCATGAGACTTTTTTTTTGTCCCGGTTACTAATTTAATACTACGTACTATGATAAAAAGTTGCTTTCATCTTCTGTATATGTCTATAAACTATGAAACACGTTGATTCTTTTGGGGATGAAGATCAAGACTTTTGTTGACTGAGAAAACTTATTTTATTTATCAACAAAGTTAGCGTCCCAAACATCATTCAAATGCATTTTTCTTTACAAAAATAAAATATTTTGAGTTCATTTACTTTTTACCTCGCTTCCATTTTATTGCATTAGTTTCATTAAAAGTGTGACATTTTAGACTTCACATATAAATCAGATTCTTAGTTTGACACATATGTAAAAATAGTCTTTTAAATAAAAGGAAATACTTTGTTTATTTGTGAATAGAGTAACTAATAAAATTAATGGTTTCAACTAAATCATCAATATCAATATTATATCTATATAACTCTAGCCATTTTTTCCCTTTGTTAAAAAAGGTTCATGATGTGTATTTTTTTTTTTTTAAATTATGTATTGTAATGTAACTAGTTTGAGATAGATATCATGTAGCTCAGTTGGTAACGAGTGAGTTAGATATGCTCGAGTATTTAGTAGATTGTGAGTCGGTTATCAACTTTTTTATGACAAATAAATTCATATCAAAATTATGAATTAGAATTGCACGTTTGATAATAAATAAATAAATAAACAGAATAAAAAGTTGGATACTCCGCCCTCGTAATTCGCTATGAATGTGAACCCATAAAATTCAAGATCTTGCTTTACTTTTAAGTTTTAATTAATGTAATTTAACAAGTGGGGTGCAAAGAAATTAATAACCTAACTTTTTCCATAAATAATTCAACAAAAGGCATTGAGAAAAATTAATATTAAAAATACTTCACAAGCTCTATCCTATTAAGTATTAATTCTTGAAACTTACACCATAAATGATTAAACAAAGGTTTCATTTTCGAACTTCTTATTGCATTTCCAAAACTATCAAAAAGCAGGACATGATAATGTTTATATTTTTTTAAATATATAAAAAAAGTGGGGGCAAAATTTATAGTAGAAGATAGTGGCTACACAAATGATTTGATTTCATTCATATTAGACCCACAATGGGGGCATTATTCTTTTTGTCAACCTATGTGTTAAATCATCAAATACCTTCTCATCATATAGCTCTGGCTCTCCACTTTTCATGGATCCCACTGCATCATTACATAATTACCAGCCTAAAGCCCTAAAGTATCAACTACTTATTAAAAAAGCAAATTCAACCATTAATGAATAAGTTCATGAAACATATGTGGTGTATTAAAATACAAACAAATCAACCTAAAAATCAAACTACAGTAAGGCCACAAACATTAGCAACCATCATATTTGATGGGTCACATTGAAAACAGACCAAAAACACTAAATAAAAGGATAAAAGTGATGAGTACATGTTGCCATCTTCAACAAAGTGAATCATGAAAAGTAAACTACAAAATAATCATTCACAGAAACTCAACTAATGAACCAAAAATTGAAACAATATGTTAAAAATTGAATAAAGAACTTCATAAGAACCATATAGTTTTGAATGGTCAACTATCACTATTATTTGCATTTCTCATAGGTAAATTAACATTAACAGATGAATTAACCATATGTGTACCTGAAGAAATTTGACCTTTTTGTTGATGATCTTTCTTTGACCAAAGCCAAATCTTGGAAACTGAAAAGCTCTCACCTTTACTTCTATTGCTAATTTTCTTTCCATCACAACCACCATCAGTAGTTGAACTATTATTCCCTTTATCTTTATCAAGCTTTGTAAAATCTTTATTACCAAAACTACCCCTACTAATACTACCCTTATTAGGAACAAATGCAACTTTTAACTCTGCATTTCCAACAACATATTCATAAGATCCCATTGAATAACATCTTCTTGCATCAAAGTTACTATTAGTACTTGTTTCTCCCACTTCTTTCTCTTCTTTTTTCACAACATTTGTGGCTCTAAACTTACCAAGTCTAACTGGATACACCCTTTTTTCATTTCCAATACTACCCTCATGAGATTGCTTGAAATGACCAGAATACCCTTGATCATCATAATCTTGATCTTCCCTTGAATCACTAAACTCAAAAACAGGATTCTCAACAGAAAATCCAGGACTAAAAAGGGTTCCTCTACATAAAGGACAACTTGAATTTGATAACAACCAAGTGTCTATACAATGCATATGGAATGCATGACTACATAAAGGTAGTAATCTCAAATTGTCTTGTTGTGTAAATTCACATAAACAAACAGCACAATCAAAAGGCTCTTTTAATCCCATCAATTCTTTGTAAGAAAAAACTGGGAGTGCATCAATGAAAGCTTGATCTAATCCAGAATCATGTAGATTAAAAAGCTGTCTTAATTGTCTATCATATGCATCATCATCACCATCAACGGCACTTTCTTGAAATCTTGAAGATTGAAAATGAGAATTTGCAGATGAAGATAATAACCTTTTTCTTTTCATTAAATACCTCACAAGTAAATGAAGTAACCCACATATAAAAAACATAACTGCTATCACAATTATAATGTTTCTAGCAAAAAGCAAAGTTGAATTAGTTTTTGAATTTGTAGTAGGAGGGGTAACAGGGGGTGGAGAAACAGATAAAAGCAGGCGCATTTTAGCAGATATGAACACATACAACAACCATCAAAATTTGTGTAGGGTTTCAAAAGGTGTGAACTTTAAAGAAAGGTTTTTTATTTGATTATTATAATCTTTGATCCAACCCAGATCATGAAATCAATAAAGAAGTAATACAAACATTAATTACTTAAAATTACAACAAACCCACTTGATAAAAACTAACAAAATGCAATAAAAATCAGATCTTGATTCAAGATAATCATGGGTAAATAACAAAATCAAGAAATTAATATGTATATTTAAATAATAAAGGGTTTGCAAAGGTCAAGATTTTAGGTTACCCACCTCATTTAGCAGAAACCACTGCTGATACACAGGCGAAAAATACTTCATTTGACATATTCTTGATGATTTTTAAAGATATCTTCGGAGGGTAAGTTTACAAAGAGAGAGAGAGAGATTTCATGTGATGATGGAGGCCTGCCTTAGAATGTCCTTTTATATTTGGGTGGTTTTTAGTAGTGAAAGAAAGGGCATATTTGTAATTTACTTCAAAAAGTTTACTAATGTTTGAATGTAGTTTGTTTTTATATACATCATCATTTCGTTACCCACCAATAAGGGCTTTTCTTGAATAATCAGGGCCCAAGAGGTGTCGAATTAACCAAATTTAGTACAAAAAATTTCACTCATAGGAGTCATAGGTCATTAATAATCATTAATTGTTTGGTGATCATAACGATTGTTAACAAAATGGAATTTGTATTGGAATTAAAGTTCAATGAAATTAGTATGCAAAGGAATTTAGATTTGAATAGTATAACACCCCTCGTTAATTATAAACACTATATATAATATTTGCGACTCGGAAGCGTATATATTTCAAAACATTACTATCAATGTCAATTAAAATGTCAATAAACTTTTTCAAATCTAATACATGACATTTTAACAAACTCGGTGTTATATAATTCAACACATCTCTTTAGTTATAAAACTAACATCAGAGTAAAAGCCTGTCAAACATTCCATCCAGTCCAACAACTTCCTGCCCTGCCCAATATGTCCCATCTATTTCAACCTGCAGGCAGAACTGTGGTGGGGTTAGCATAAAGCTAAGTGAATGAAACTATAAGCAACAGTACAACCTAGCATAATAATCTGTTTACATCAAATAACAATAAACAGAAAATCAATCATTCACTCGACATCCAATCAATGTCAAGCTACACCAATCAAACATTATCAATCGTCATGAGGATCGGTGGCTCCTGAGATACCCTAATACCGGTTTGGTAATCAAGGAACTCTTATCAATCATCTGTATTGGCCTATACAGAATTACCGATAACCAATTGTTAATCACACACGACCTAGATCTCCAAACCAACATTTCAAGTTTCAAGATCTCCTGTCGTCTACAATAACAACCAAGTCCAACTGTCAAGTCAAGTTGACCTCAGAATCTTACATACTAGCTCAAACAGCCAAGTAAGCAACTAGTCAAACTATCATGGCAAGATATCTCAACAATTACATTCTATCAAAGTAATACTATAGTTACTTGTTGTAAATCAAATCATTACAACTAAATCACACTGAGGTTACAGATCCACTCACCGACTACCTCAGGCCTCTACTCAGTAGTCTAATATCACTGAGCCTTCTCCACATCTGAGAATTTACAATCAAATATAAGTTAGTAATCCATATCAATACATAACTTATATTAATCCATACTATTAGGAACTTAACATAATAATATGAATATTACTAGTTCCTAATCATATATTAGTTATTACAACATAACTATTATCATATATGAATCTGAACATATATCAAATAACAATCACATTACTTATCAAAATCAAACAAGAAATGTGACACCAGCCTATCAAGCCGCCGGATTCCCTCAGAAGCCGCCGGCTTCCCACAAATCAGCCTGAATCCGCCGGATTCCCTGAATCCGACCGGATTCCCTAAATTTTGCCGGAATCCGCCGGATTCCCGTGAATCCGCCGGATTCCCTCGTCGTCCCAGCCCAGTTCGAACTGTTCAAACCCTAACTCGCGGGTTTTATACCCAAATCACTCCAAACTCGTTTTCAAACGGTTATAAACCACAAATATCATTACATATTCAATATGTAACACTTATAACCTGTTTCTAACATCCAAATCTCTCAAATCATCAATTTACCCAAATTCAATCAAAAATCAAATTCTTAAATACTCAAGAATACTTACTGATTGAAGAATCTAACGATGGTAATCTGATGATTATGAAGATTCACGAGAATCACAACTTCCTGATTTGATTTCTGGATTGATTTGGAAGTTTTCAGAGAGTTTCTATGAGTTTCTAAAGTTTCTAAATGAACTTTCCTAAAATGGAAAGTTAAATATATAGTCGGTTCACAAACCGCCTTCAATATACGGGTATAATTTAATACCCCATCTCAATCTATTGTCTGGAACCCGAAAACCATTTGCGAGTCCAAACATTTTATTGCACCGTCAACTATATTAATTTACAACAATTAATAATTTACTTATCACATTGGAATATTCGACTCCTATTCCAATTATTTCAACTATTTTAAACAATATTATTTCCAAACACATTTAAATACATATTTAAATCAAGAAATAATATATAAACAACTAGGTCCATTTCGAGGATGTTACAACTTTCCCCCCTTAAAGAGATTTCGTCCCCGAAATCTAACCTCAATCAATCTAACTAATGTGATATAGTCACATACATCTTAGTATACATTAATCCTCAATAGCAATTTACAACTATTCTGAGACTATTTGAATTCTTTCCACATGCACATATCCAAATGTACATGCTTCTATCTTTTCCTATGCACACATACAGTGCACCCATCCAACATCTCTTAGGAACCAATTATCTATCTAATTCCTTTATCACCAATCAGATAAAAGTTTAAAGCACCCAATCACTTTAACCAACAACAATAAGTGAAACCTAACATCACTTACTAGGTCTACGCAACCAGAAGTTAGCAACATGCTAAAATCTTTAACTTATTCTCACTGTTCATCACTGCTAACAACAAAACAGCAAATCACATTATCACAACAGTGGTTATTTAACCACAATGTACCTAGCAACACTGAAATATAATTCAGCTCACGACCAACAGTCAGTCTAATATATAGATCACCATTTTAAATCTCTACTATCAAAGATCTGAAACTCAAATCTAGGTCAACTTTTCATCCAAAAGTTTCATACCTATTCTTTTGAATAGCCAATTATATTCACATATCACTACTCACCTTACTAATTAAAGTAGAGGTCAAACTCAGTAGGTAAAACCACAATCAACAAGTACTTTGTTCAGTCAACAAAAGTACCACAATCAAATATTACCTACATTCAACCAACCTCTACATTGACTTATTTTCACTTACAACTCCTTTCATTACAATCTATCAATTGTCAACAACAACAATTGTCCAATCAATAATCACAACACTAATGATTATACATTTCAGTACGTCTATCCATACTTACTATTTATCTTCAAATCTAACTAACCATCAAGTTAGAATTTACATAACGCTTAAACTGGTAAGACAGCCAGAATCTTATCTTAGCAACCAGTTAATTCAATTCACATTTTTAAATTTTAAACTACTAATCACAAGCAATTAGAAATTATATAACTTTAAACATACAATCACTTAATTATTCAATACTAGATCCCATTAATCTAGTAACAAAATCAGTCTTAATCAACATATCATGATACTACAGTTCAAGTATCACAATACCACAATGTGCTACTTTTCAACACATTTTCAATAAGGTCTACATCTAGTTAATTACAATTAACTAACCTCCACATATCTTATGGCATATTTTAATTCATTCTATTAAAACTTATCATGCCATTTATTATCATGTATACCACACATACATACCTACACTATTTTAGATATTCTCTAAAATGGACACATACACAACAATTCCATTTCATTCTATATACTAGGCCATTCAGACTGTTAAAGTCTTTATCAAGCCTTCTCAATACTACTATTCATCACATATCCATACCACAGGACATGGAACAATCAATAACTCTATGTTTCACTTATATACTTATCAACTAGTATATAACTTAAACGTTTCATTCTAAACTTTCAAGAAAAGTTTGGTGAATACAATCATCACCTATCAATCTCAAGGTTTCTCTTACTTTCTAACACTTACAATTATACACATCAGGTTTTCAGCCCCAAATGTCAAGCAATCATTATTCTTAAACTATCAAAATAATGATCATTACACTTAATTTCATACCTAATTTCTTAAAATATGACCAACTATTCAATTCATATTTCCTTAATTATTAACCAAGGTTAAGCTAAACCTTTAGCACAATTCACTTTCAGATATCCTTTCATATCATTTCTTATTTGGATCTAATCCCAATTTATCACTTCATCACTTATTTCATTTGTATACTATCAACAATTAACAAAAGAATCCATTCAATTCTTTCAATATCTAAGTAACTCACCATGAGGTACCCAATCAACTTATGCCACTATTAATAATAACTTTCAATTATTTCTTATCTTACATTCTTACCTAATCAAAGCTATCATCACAAGCCTCATACACTGGTAAGATTCAATGTGATTTAATTATTCTAACATATCTTAGCAAATTATAACTGTCATATCAAACAATGACTTCATATCTGTATAATTTTTTCAACACATATTCAGTTCAAATATTAAATATTACCCAACTGAATACTCAATTATACTTAACACTATTTCAATTACTTAATACTAGCTTTAAGTAATAACTCAAGTCTCACAAACTTAGATCATTCATCTATCTCCTTTGGATCTTACAAGACCCATCTCAACATAATGTGACCAATCTAGGAATTCAATCACATTCCACACAATCATAACATTACAATCTATGTTATACTATTTCACATACACAATTGACTATATGTCAACTCTGGTTTCAATCAACCAATCAATAAAATTCTCTAATTGCTGTTTCTCAAGTTTGACCTATCCTCAAACCAATCACAAGCAATTAATTTTATACACAATTCTCTATTCATGGTTTGACTTTCAAAGTTAACATACTATCAAGTTAACTCACAACAAACCATTTCATCTTATATGTTCACTTTCAAACATATATTTCAAATTATTACTTTCAATAATCTTATCAATCCTTCACAAGGACAAAGTCAACCTACATCAATTTTGGCTCCATACAAGCCATTTCATATTGTATGTTTACTTTCAAACATTGACTTCACCTTATTACATTCAATAATACTTGTAATTTTTCAAGCAAGACAATATCAACCTATCTCAACTTTGGTTTCATACAAGCCAGATACAAAATAGTGATTCATTTAAACACTATCAAATTCATCTACAAGTAATCTATCAAAATCAATCACAATTACTCATTCAACAAAATCAAATTTGTTAATTAGGTTTATCATCAAAGCCTCTATCAATGACAACTATCATTTACACTCTCACGTTTACAGTCTAAAGGTCACAGTTCTATCAACTGATTGTTTTCTTATCAAAACAATTATTAAACAACTTAGTATACCATTATGCTCCATTTCTAAAATCACATTACATTTCTTTTATACCAAGTAGCCTCAACAAGTTCATGTGACACCACATAATATAACAACGGTGATCAGGCGTTGCAAGATTATGTTCTTCACAATCCATTCTCAGGCTACTCTACATTATAATTATCAATGTGATCTACTTTTATCTCATATATATTAAATACTTTATGATTTCAAATCAATCAACATCTATTTAATAGTTTCTAACAGCTGATATGTAACACCCTGAAATTGGGCCCAGTAGAATCAGGTATTTCTTTAAATTTAAATACGTAAATTTAGTTGCTTAAATATGTTTGATTGAGAAATAAATAGTTAAATAAGTCTCAGGAGATATTGTGACTAGTAAAATATTGTTTGTTTTAAATAATCCTAGACGACGGTAAAATAAAATAACTTTATTGCAATTGGTATTTAGGTTCCAGACAATAGATCAAAAGGTGGTATTATAGTGTACAGTAAGTTAAATGGGTCGGTTCAATAAAAAAGGAGGGGATCGATCATTTTCCCCAATCCCTCATTTTCACCTAGTTTTTAAACCTAACTCAAACTCAAACTCATATCCTTGCAAATCAAAGAGCTTACATAAAATTTATTAAGGAATTGAAGCTTGAATCCTTGTTAGATCATCATCATCATCATCTCTAGTTGTGTTCTTCATTTTGTAAGTAAGTTCATGTCAACTTATATGTAAATACTAGATAAGTTGTTGATTGTAAGAATTATGACTTGAGAAGTTAAATCAATACTTGTATGATGATTTGATAGTGCTATTTTACCTTCTTCTAGCTAGTTGCATGATTAAATATGTGTGTTCATGAGTTTTTTTGGTTTGAAAATGTGTAAGTTAGGTTATAAGTGATTTTGATGATTTGTGATGAATTGTTGTTAGAATCATGGTTGTATGTTGTTATTAGATGTTATGGTACATAGAAATCGATAAAAATTTGAGTTACAAGTTGAGTTTTAGTCGATTTTGGGTTTTTGGTTCGTGCTGTGTAATTACAGGTTTGAGTTTCTGCTGAAAAATTGAGGAACGCGATCCTGCATCATTACCCGGATCGCGTTGCCATGTGTTATTTGTTTACCGCATGTTTTGTTCCTATGAACGCGATCCTGAAGCCCCTTACCGGATCGCGTTGATCAGTAGAATATTGTGTTCGTTTGGATTTGTTCTTGTGAACGCGATCCAAGCTCTTTTTCCGGATCGCGTTCCACAGTGTATTTTGGTGACAGAATATTTTCCTTAAGAGGAACGCGATCCCAACCCAATAGCCTGGATCGCGTTTGCCTTTATAATTTTGAAGATTTTGATAGTTTGTGAACTTATATGAATCTACCATTTACATTATTTAATTATCGATATTTCTTGATTATTAATGTATGTAATTGAGTATAGTCATAATTAGTTATGAGACGAGTTATTAACTTGTGTTTTAATTGTGTGTACAGAGACACCGAAGACTCAATAAAATAAGACTTTTGAGTTGGAGAAGGAGACTAACAGGTGAGTGGACTTTGATCTCTCACTATGTTTGGTGATCACTCATGTGGTTACTTCAAGTGTTAATTATGCATTCTTGTGTTAAGGCATATTGTGAAGTAGAAGCATGTGTTAAGAAACTTATTGGTGATTGTGTTAAAGAGGTCAATATTGTTGGACGTTTTACTACAGGTTAGTCAACACGAGAGTTGTGAACATGTGTTGTGAATAGAGCTTGTGTTGACTAAAGGTAGCAAATCGTTATCGGTTAACCACTGTATTGGCCTGCAGTCGGTGTAAGTGTCGCTTGGTGGGCCACCGCGGCTGAGGGTGCCACAAGGGCCACCGATCCTCTAGTGATGTTGAGTCAAAGTGTTAATTGTTGTAGACTCATAGTGTTAAACTAAGTGTAGTGTTTGTGATGAGTTAACTCACTTAGCTTCGTGCTAATCCCTCGTTGTTTACTCCTTGCAGGTTAATATATTTTGTTAAGGGCGGGTCTCGGAGTAAATTGAAGGAATGTTCGACAAGGATGAAAACTCTGATGACTTTTGTACTACTTTAAAAGTTTTGTTAAAGTAGCGCCCATCTAATTGTGTAGCTGTATAACGAAATACATATGTAAATGATTGTGTGTATTTTGGTTAATCTAAGGTTATATATATGGGATATTGCTTCCGCGATGTTTAAAAAAAAAAAAAAAAAAAAAAAAAAAATGTTCTAAAGTAGGGGCGTTATAAGTTGGTATCAGAGCTTAGATTTGGGCGAATTGAACAACTTAGGATGTTTAATCCCAAATCTAGTGTCGAGATTGTCAAACATTCTGGGTTGTGGGATTAGCTATAGTGTGAAATGTGTTAGTATGTTAGTACTAACAATTAACAAGTGTTGAGATGTGGTTTTATGACAGATGGCAGAAAATGAGCAACCACCCCGTACTCTCTATAATGTCTCGACTGTTCACTCCGCTCCAGAAGACGAGGATCATAATGGTACTTCGAACCCGACAAATACAGAAGTTGAAACTAGTCAAGATTATATACTAAGATTAGAGTACCGTGTAGTTGAACTTGAGAGAGAACGTGCTGGGTCATCTCAAAGGTCTATTCCTATTTATTCGCATGTTGCTACTACTACCCCTCCCATTACTGTTTCTACTCGGATTCCGGTTACTTTTCCTCATGTTTCACAACAACAGCAGCAGGGTTATGATTTTCAGTCATCAATGCCGTTTCCTTCATTAGGATCGACTGGTTATCAGGCACATTTGTTTCCACCCTTCCAGGTGTCGAAGAAAGGATGTTCCCTCAAAACTTTTATGTCTAGTAAACCATCCTCTTACTCTGGAAGCCCTGATCCTACTATTACCTTAGACTGGTTACGTGATGTGGAAAGGAAGTTAGAGGTATGTCATTGTGATGATGAAGACAAAGTTCCATATGCTATCCAATTATTGAAAGGTGAAGCGATGTCGTGGTGGGATTCGATAACTGCTCATTTCACTCCACAACAAAGGACTTCTATTAAATGGCAAGATTTTCATGCCGAGGTATGCAAACAGTTCTGTTCAGAATATAACCTTGATCGTGTCAGACAGGAATTTATGGATTTACGAAAGACGGATGAGATGTCAATCGATGAGCTTATCCGACAATTTTCTGAGAAGTTAAGATTTGTGCAACAATGGGTCCCGACTGAGAGAAACAAAATTAGCCACTTTGTGAAAACCTTACCTCCAGATTATCGTACCACTGTGAGAATGGCTAATAGTATTTCTCAGGCTTTTGAGTGGGCACGATCCGTGGATAGTGATGTTATGGCTAGGAGGTTGCAAAATAAAGAAAAATATGCACAGAAACCGAAGAGTGATTCTTCCGGTAAAGGAAAACAAAGATGGCAACCTTCTCAAGCAAACAAGAAAACTAGTTATGGTGGTGTTCCGATGGATAATTCTTATTGTGCAAGATGTCGATCAAAGCATACCGGGCCTTGTTCTATTAGGACGTCAAGGTGTATGAAATGTGGGGTGTTGGGTCATAATGCGATTGATTGTACTTATCCAAATAATGTGTGTTGGACGTGTCACAAAGAAGGACATAGAGCGGGTGATTGTCCTGATGCAAGGAAGCAGGGTACGGGTACGGCTAGAGGTTCCTCATCTTCTGGCCAGAAAAGGAAGATTCCACCAGCTGCTACGGGTCGAGCTTTTCGAATGACCGTGGATGATGCTGTGCTTACTGATGACGTGATTACTGGTATTTTCCTTGTTAACTCTGTACCAGCCCGTGTATTATTTGATTCTGGAGCGAATTGCTCGTTTATATCTGTGCAATTTTGTGATAAACTGAAATTGATGCCCTCTGTGATTTCTAATCCCTTAGAAGTTGAGGTAGCTGATGGTAAGACAGTTCCTGTTACCACATCGGTAGCCGGAGCTAGTATATTAATAGAGGATCATGAATTTCCAGTGTCTTTCCTATTGATGCAAATCCCTAGTTTTGATGTGGTTCTTGGTATGGACTGGCTGAGTCAAAACAAAGCCGACATCTCTTGTCATAAGAAGTTAATAAAAATCCCAGTTTCCAATCTATCTTATGTTGTGGCACGTGGGGAACGTTCAAAGGGTAGTATTCCGGTAATATCCATGATGAAGGCTAGGAAGTCCTTAGTTAAGGGTTGTGAATCCTTTGTGGCCTATGTTGTAGATGTTAAAGTAGAAAAGAAATCCATTTCCGATATTCGGGTGGTTTCTGAATATTCGGACGTGTTCCCGGATGAATTGCCTGGCCTTCCCCCTGTAAGAGATGTAGAATACCAAATTGATTTAATTCCTGGTTCGTCTCCAGTAGCAAAGGATCCTTATAGATTAGCTCCTTCCGAAATCCGTGAAATGATGGGGCAAATTCAGGAATTGTTAGATAAGGGATTTATTAGGCCAAGTTCATCGCCTTGGGGGTGCTCCCGTGTTATTTGTGAAGAAGAAAGATGGCACTCTCCGTATGTGCATCGATTATCGGGAATTAAATAAGAGAACGGTGAAGAACAAATACCCGTTGCCTAGAATTGATGAATTGTTTGATCAATTACAAGGATCCTCATATTTTTCGAAAATTGATTTGAGATCGGGATATCATCAAGTCCGAGTTCGTGAGGAAGATATTCCTAAAACCGCTTTTCGCACGAGGTATGGTCACTATGAGTTTTTGGTTATGCCGTTCGGATTAACGAATGCTCCTGCAATCTTTATGGATTTAATGAATCGGGTGTGTCGTCCCTATCTTGACCAGTTTGTGATTGTGTTTATCGACGATATTTTGATTTATTCTAAGTCTGAAGCGGATCATGAAATGCATTTGAGATTGGTACTTGAAACTTTGAAAAGAGAGCATCTTTATTCAAAGTTTTCGAAATGTGAGTTTTGGTTACGTGAGGTGCAGTTTTTGGGACATATCATTTGCAAAGACGGGGTTAGAGTGGATCCGTCTAAAGTGAAAGCTGTTATGAATTGGAATGCGCCTAAGTCTCCGTCAGAAATTAAGAGTTTCCTTGGATTAGCGGGATACTACAGAAAGTTTATCAAAGATTTTTCCAAAATTGCGAGTTCATTGACTAAGTTAACTCGGAAGGATGTGAAATTTCAGTGGACCGAACAACAAGAGACAGCTTTTCAGACATTAAAGCAATTATTGTGTCAAGCCCCTGTTTTGGCGTTACCTGATGGGTCGGATGATTTCATTGTCTATTGTGATGCATCGCATACCGGATTAGGTGGTGTTTTAATGCAAAGAGATCGCGTAATTGCGTATGCTTCTAGACAGCTTAAACCACATGAAAAGAATTACCCAACACATGATTTGGAGCTTGCGGCTGTGATTTTTGCCTTGAAGATTTGGAGACATTATTTGTATGGTACGAAATGTGTAATTTGCACGGATCATAAAAGCCTTCAGTACATGTTTTCGCAAAAAGAATTGAATATGCGTCAGAGGCGATGGTTAGAATTGATTAAAGATTATGATTGCGAGATCCGTTATCACCCGGGTAAAGCAAATGTGGTTGCGGATGCATTGAGTCGAAATATATCTAGTGACAAGATTTGTTTTATGCGATTAGAGGTGTCCTCTGATTTGATTTCTCAGCTAAGAGTCGCACAGATTGAAGCTTTATTGGATGTTAATTTGAAATCCGAGATCATGTTGAAACGAAAGGATTTGTTAGTTGACGATTCACGTGGGTTGAAAACTTTTCAGTCTCGGGTTTGGGTTCCGTTAATTGGTGGACTTCGTGAATTGATTTTGACGGAGGTTCATAAATCGAGATTATCTATTCATCCCGGTAGTACGAAAATGTATAACGATTTGAAACCTCTCTATTGGTGGCCAACAATGAAAACGGATGTAGCTAGATTTGTGGAATCATGTCATATTTGTTCCCAAGTAAAAGCCGAACATCAAAAGCCTTATGGTTCGTTGAAACAATTGGTGATACCCGAGTGGAAATGGGAACACATCACTATGGATTTTGTCACTAAGTTACCACGTACGCAGAAGGGCAATGATATGATTTGGGTTGTGGTTGATCGTTTAACTAAAAGCGCCCATTTTCTTGTGACCAGTGAAACCGCTTCTTTGACCCGTTTAGCTCAATTGTATATTAATGAGATTGTATCGAGGCACGGAATTCCATTATCTATTGTGTCAGATCGAGATTCCAGGTTTGTATCAGGCTTTTGGCAGAATCTTCAGAAAGAGTTAGGTACTCGAGTTAATCTTAGTACTGCATATCATCCTCAGACAGATGGACAGTCAGAGAGAACTATTCAGACTCTCGAGGATATGTTGAGGGCTTGTATATTGGAGTATGGGGGTTCGTGGGACTCTCACTTACCTTTGGTAGAATTTGCGTATAATAATTCGTATCATTCGAGTATTGGTATGCCGCCATATGAAATGCTTTATGGACGTCGTTGTCGAACGCCGACTTGTTGGTTAGAGGCGGGAGAAAAACAGTTTGCGGGTCCCGATATTGTCCAGATTACGGCCGATAAAGTTGCTATAGCTCGCGAGAAATTGAAAGCCGCCAGAGATAGACAAAAACAGTATGCTGATCCGCGTCGTCGACCAGTTAATTTTGTCGAAGGTGAATTGGTTTATTTAAAAGTGTCACCTTGGAAGGGCGTGATTCGTTTTGGTAAGCGTGGGAAATTGGCTCCGAGATTTATAGGTCCATTCAAAATTCGTCAAGTAGTAAATGACTAAACCGTTGCCTTAGATCTTCCTTCTGAATTAAGTGGTATTCACAACACTTTTAATGTTTGTTATTTGCGGAAATGTAATGTGGAGGATCCAACCCAAATCCTTCCGTTACAAGATCTTAGAGTGGACCAAGGTCAGAAATTAGTAGAAGAGCCCATTGAGTTAGTTGATAGAAAAGTGACTAAATTACGCAAGAAGGAGATACCTATGGTTCTAGTGAAATGGAAACATAGTTTGGGAGAAAATCTTACTTGGGAGACCGAGGCGAGTATGAGGGCCCGTTACCCTAGTTTGTTCGAGTCTAGTTAGATTTCGGGGACGAAATCTTTTAAGGAGGGAAGATTTGTAACACCCTGAAATTGGGCCCAGTAGAATCAGGTATTTCTTTAAATTTAAATACGTAAATTTAGTTGCTTAAATATGTTTGATTGAGAAATAAATAGTTAAATAAGTCTCAGGAGATATTGTGACTAGTAAAATATTGTTTGTTTTAAATAATCCTAGACGACGGTAAAATAAAATAACTTTATTGCAATTGGTATTTAGGTTCCAGACAATAGATCAAAAGGTGGTATTATAGTGTACAGTAAGTTAAATGGGTCGGTTCAATAAAAAAGGAGGGGATCGATCATTTTCCCCAATCCCTCATTTTCACCTAGTTTTTAAACCTAACTCAAACTCAAACTCATATCCTTGCAAATCAAAGAGCTTACATAAAATTTATTAAGGAATTGAAGCTTGAATCCTTGTTAGATCATCATCATCATCATCTCTAGTTGTGTTCTTCATTTTGTAAGTAAGTTCATGTCAACTTATATGTAAATACTAGATAAGTTGTTGATTGTAAGAATTATGACTTGAGAAGTTAAATCAATACTTGTATGATGATTTGATAGTGCTATTTTACCTTCTTCTAGCTAGTTGCATGATTAAATATGTGTGTTCATGAGTTTTTTTGGTTTGAAAATGTGTAAGTTAGGTTATAAGTGATTTTGATGATTTGTGATGAATTGTTGTTAGAATCATGGTTGTATGTTGTTATTAGATGTTATGGTACATAGAAATCGATAAAAATTTGAGTTACAAGTTGAGTTTTAGTCGATTTTGGGTTTTTGGTTCGTGCTGTGTAATTACAGGTTTGAGTTTCTGCTGAAAAATTGAGGAACGCGATCCTGCATCATTACCCGGATCGCGTTGCCATGTGTTATTTGTTTACCGCATGTTTTGTTCCTATGAACGCGATCCTGAAGCCCCTTACCGGATCGCGTTGATCAGTAGAATATTGTGTTCGTTTGGATTTGTTCTTGTGAACGCGATCCAAGCTCTTTTTCCGGATCGCGTTCCACAGTGTATTTTGGTGACAGAATATTTTCCTTAAGAGGAACGCGATCCCAACCCAATAGCCTGGATCGCGTTTGCCTTTATAATTTTGAAGATTTTGATAGTTTGTGAACTTATATGAATCTACCATTTACATTATTTAATTATCGATATTTCTTGATTATTAATGTATGTAATTGAGTATAGTCATAATTAGTTATGAGACGAGTTATTAACTTGTGTTTTAATTGTGTGTACAGAGACACCGAAGACTCAATAAAATAAGACTTTTGAGTTGGAGAAGGAGACTAACAGGTGAGTGGACTTTGATCTCTCACTATGTTTGGTGATCACTCATGTGGTTACTTCAAGTGTTAATTATGCATTCTTGTGTTAAGGCATATTGTGAAGTAGAAGCATGTGTTAAGAAACTTATTGGTGATTGTGTTAAAGAGGTCAATATTGTTGGACGTTTTACTACAGGTTAGTCAACACGAGAGTTGTGAACATGTGTTGTGAATAGAGCTTGTGTTGACTAAAGGTAGCAAATCGTTATCGGTTAACCACTGTATTGGCCTGCAGTCGGTGTAAGTGTCGCTTGGTGGGCCACCGCGGCTGAGGGTGCCACAAGGGCCACCGATCCTCTAGTGATGTTGAGTCAAAGTGTTAATTGTTGTAGACTCATAGTGTTAAACTAAGTGTAGTGTTTGTGATGAGTTAACTCACTTAGCTTCGTGCTAATCCCTCGTTGTTTACTCCTTGCAGGTTAATATATTTTGTTAAGGGCGGGTCTCGGAGTAAATTGAAGGAATGTTCGACAAGGATGAAAACTCTGATGACTTTTGTACTACTTTAAAAGTTTTGCTAAAGTAACGCCCATCTAATTGTGTAGCTGTATAACGAAATACATATGTAAATGATTGTGTGTATTTTGGTTAATCTAAGGTTATATATATGGGATATTGCTTCCGCGATGTTAAAAAAAAAAAAAAAAAAAAAAAAATGTTCTAAAGTAGGGGCGTTATAAGTTGCACTTTTTTGTAACATCCTCCCCCTGAGCCCACTGGGCTCACGCGGTCCACAGCTGGGCCTGAGGAGCAATGTCAGGTCTGCAGCCCAATACACCCCAACCACATCACCTGAGGAATTCACCTCCCAGGTAGGTTGTTGGATTCGAACTTGAATCCCTTTAATACTAAGTCTTACCACTTAGTATCACCAATTGAGCTGCAGCTCAATTGGTGATACTAAGTGGTAAGAATTAGTATTAAAGGGATTCAAGTTCGAATCCAACAACCTACCTGGGAGGTGAATTCCTCAGGTGATGTGGTTGGGGTGTATTGGGCTGCAGACCTGACATTGCTCCTCAGGCCCAGCTGTGGACCGCGTGAGCCCAGTGGGCTCAGGGGGAGGATGTTACATGATACATACTCAAAATCAGCTTACTATTTACATATTCAAGCCATTTCACATACACACAATGTTCTAATTTTCAACATCTGGATTACTCAGTGTATCACTTATCTGAAACCTGAAACACATGATAACTCATCATCATTGTTTCAATACTTAACACTAATCAATGTCCCTATTTACCTCAAAATTCAGGACACATCTTAATTAATTATCATCACTTTGACATATGCTATCATATCAAGCATCACTGTCACCACAAATCTACTCAATCATGTTACTATAAAACATTTCATTTCTTAATTTACAATTGACCTGAAAGATCTACCACTTCCTTAATCAATTTAGCTTTATCATAAGCCATATTTCTTATAAACCTGTCAGTCTTGGTTTAGCTCAAAGGTTTAGCTATAGTCAAAACATATCATATAGCCACATAAACACATATTTCCTCAAATAGCAGTCATTCTCAAATCAGATGACACAAAAATCCTTAACAAGAATTTAGATCACAGCCTGTGATCAATCTACTAATATAGTATTATCAATCATCTTGTCTCCCAATAAAGACACTCCTTAGGTTCTAACATCAATCATGTTAAACCTTAATCAACTCTTTATCTACTCATTTAATCACATTTCTGCATTTTCAATTCAATCAGAAATAACCACTACAATGAGTATCCCATTCAATACCTCTATCCTGATATCAACCTATAACAATTATTAGTTGACTCAAAACCGGGGAATCATATCAGTCTGACTAAATTAACTTCACAACAAAGCTTACTCAACATAACAGAGTAAACAATTCAAGTTAATTTAAATTAACATAGGCTTATCGAAGATTACCTGGCAATCTTAAGCCAACGGGTATTGAGGAAACATGAAATATATCAATCAGATACTCATGTCCCTCCGTCTCTGCAATCAAATAACAACTTCACAACTTGTTAAGGGTTAGTACATATTCAACTAATCACCTTTTTTTTTTTTTTTTTTTTTTTTTCACATGCATTCACTACTCAACTAAACCCGCACCCACTGGAATGTTTGACTCAACTCAATCAAAGTTTAGGATTGAACATTCTATCAAGTCCAATTCACCCAAACTATTGCTCTGATACCAACTTATAACACCCCTCGTTAATTATAAACACTATATATAATATTTGCGACTCGGAAGCGTATATATTTCAAAACATTACTATCAATGTCAATTAAAATGTCAATAAACTTTTTCAAATCTAATACATGACATTTTAACAAACTCGGTGTTATATAATTCAACACATCTCTTTAGTTATAAAACTAACATCAGAGTAAAAGCCTGTCAAACATTCCATCCAGTCCAACAACTTCCTGCCCTGCCCAATATGTCCCATCTATTTCAACCTGCAGGCAGAACTGTGGTGGGGTTAGCATAAAGCTAAGTGAATGAAACTATAAGCAACAGTACAACCTAGCATAATAATCTGTTTACATCAAATAACAATAAACAGAAAATCAATCATTCACTCGACATCCAATCAATGTCAAGCTACACCAATCAAACATTATCAATCGTCATGAGGATCGGTGGCTCCTGAGATACCCTAATACCGGTTTGGTAATCAAGGAACTCTTATCAATCATCTGTATTGGCCTATACAGAATTACCGATAACCAGTTGTTAATCACACACGACCTAGATCTCCAAACCAACATTTCAAGTTTCAAGATCTCCTGTCGTCTACAATAACAACCAAGTCCAACTGTCAAGTCAAGTTGACCTCAGAATCTTACATACTAGCTCAAACAGCCAAGTAAGCAACTAGTCAAACTATCATGGCAAGATATCTCAACAATTACATTCTATCAAAGTAATACTATAATTACTTGTTGTAAATCAAATCATTACAACTAAATCACACTGAGGTTACAGATCCACTCACCGACTACCTCAGGCCTCTACTCAGTAGTCTAATATCACTGAGCCTTCTCCACATCTGAGAATTTACAATCAAATATAAGTTAGTAATCCATATCAATACATAACTTATATTAATCTATACGATTAGGAACTTAACATAATAATATGAATATTACTAGTTCCTAATCATATATTAGTTATTACAACATAACTATTATCATATATGAATCTGAACATATATCAAATAACAATCACATTACTTATCAAAATCAAACAAGAAATGTGACACCAGCCTATCAAGCCGCCGGATTCCCTCAGAAGCCGCCGGCTTCCCACAAATCAGCCTGAATCCGCCGGATTCCCTGAATCCGACCGGATTCCCGTGAATCCGCCGGATTCCCTCGTCGTCCCAGCTCAGTTCGAACTGTTCAAACCCTAACTCGCGGGTTTTATACCCAAATCACTCCAAACTCGTTTTCAAACGGTTATAAACCACAAATATCATTACATATTCAATATGTAACACTTATAACCTATTTCTAACATCCAAATCTCTCAAATAATCAATTTACCCAAATTCAATCAAAAATCAAATTCTTAAATACTCAAGAATACTTACTGATTGAAGAATCTAACGATGGTAATCTGATGATTATGAAGATTCACGAGAATCACAACTTCCTGATTTGATTTCTGGATTGATTTGGAAGTTTTCAGAGAGTTTCTATGAGTTTCTAAAGTTTCTAAATGAACTTTCCTAAAATGGAAAGTTAAATATATAGTCGGTTCACAAACCGCCTTCAATATACGGGTATAATTTAATACCCCATCTCAATCTATTGTCTGGAACCCGAAAACCATTTGCGAGTCCAAACATTTTATTGCACCGTCAACTATATTAATTTACAACAATTAATAATTTACTTATCACATTGGAATATTCGACTCCTATTCCAATTATTTCAACTATTTCAAACAATATTATTTCCAAACACATTTAAATACATATTTAAATCAAGAAATAATATATAAACAACTAGGTCCATTTCGAGGATGTTACAAATAGGGCGGTAAATAAGGCGAGTTCGACTCATTAAAACTTCAATTTGAGATGATCTTAAACGTATTTTGGAGTCCATTTAACAATCGATTTCGAGTTCGAACTTCTAATATCGAGCTCTAACAGCTTCGCGAGCCTAATCGAGCCTATCATTTATATAAAATAATATTTTTATATATAAATTATATTATTACGTATAAATATAAAAAATATTATAAATAGTATAAAAAATAAAAAATTATAATAGTAAATTATATTTTCTACTATATATAAAGAAGACATGTTGCTCTAAAAAATTAACACATCATCAATCTCTTATTTCATTTTCTTGCTTCATTTTATTCATATCAAACTTATTTTATTACAAAACATTGATTTAATAGTAATCAATAAATTATTTACCTACTAATTTTTTATATCTTCTCTTCTACGTATAAAGAAGACATGTTGCTCTAAAAAATTGACACATCATCAATCTCTTATTTCATTTTCTTGCTTCATTTTATTCATATCAAATTTATTTTAATACAAAACATTAATATAATAGTAATTAATAAATTATTTACCTACTAATTTTTAATATCACTTTCATGTTCACACTTTCGACTCATATGCATCTATGCATTTTATCAAATACTTTCGTTTTCTCATTCTATATTTATACAATATCTTTTTAGCAAAGTTTGTTTAACGTCCTTTTAATTTTTCTTTATTTTTTAGTTTTCCTATCAAACATATATTGCTCTAAAAAATTGACACATCATCAATCTCTTATTTCATTTTCTTGCTTCATTTTATTCATATCAAACTTATTTTAATACAAAACATTAATATAATAGTAATTAATAAATTATTTACCTACTAACGTTCTTTTAATTTTGCTTTATTTTTTAGTTTTCCTATCAAACATGTTCGCTCTATCAATATATTTTTGCAAAAAAAATATGGGATATGCTAATGGAAGTACATTTCAATAGCGAAAATTAAGTGTCATAATTACAATCAAATATTCTTTAACAGTCTAAAATCTTACTATATGTCGTATATAAAAATACGTTAGTTTTTTGAAAAATGACACGTGAACTTGCTCTTTATAAAGTTTTCTTAATAGTTTTTATCTACTAGAGATGTTGTTGGATGCACTTCCAAATTACTTACATTGTGTTCCTGAGTTTGAAAATGAGAGGAAAAGAAGAGAAAGGAATGAAGAAGAAGAGAAAAGAAGGTAAGGGGAAGGAAAACATTTAAGACCATTCCCAACCGTGACAGAAACTGACAGAAACCGACGTGCCACGTCTGCGCCACGTCAGCTTTTTTACACAACTGACTGAAACTGACGGACCCCTGCCATCGTTAACTCCGTCACTTTAATTTTTGGACCCGCATTTAACAGTTTATACACACACAAAACAAAAAAGAAAAAATAGAAAAAAGAAGCGACGAGCTTCGGTTTGGCGACGAAGGAAAACCGACGGACCAAGTGACGGAGTGGTGCCATCGGTGTCACCAAACCGACGGGAAGTGACATGCAAACCGAAGCTCCCGATGGGAGAGGTCTAACAATGGTATGTTCTCAAGTTAGAATGAATGGAAAGGAAATGAAGGATTCCTTCCCAATCACCCCACATTTGGAAGGAAAAGCTTGGACAAAAATTGAACTAAGGTCTTCCCTCCTCTTCCGTTCTCTTCCTTTCCTTTTGTTCTTGTGTTTGATCATTCAAATCAGGTTTATTCCACATCAAAGAGGTATGAAAGAATCTTCAACAATGAAGAAGAAGAAAATGATGATGCAAATCGAGAGAGACTCTATGATCATGATTGTTAGAAGTCGGCGTGTAAAAGAGGTATGAAAGAATCTTCGACAATGAGGAAGAAGAAAATGACGATGCAAATCGAGAGAGACTCTATGATCATGATTGTTGGAAGTCGGCGTGGAAAAGACTGCATCCAAATTGGATGATGATTTTCCGTATAGTTGCCTTTGTTGTGCTGTTGAGTCTTACAATCAAGAGTATCATTGCTAATATATGCACACTTTATATATGTATTTATGTGTAAGTTTTATTTAAGAATACTAGTTATACTACTATATTTAAAACTCACTAAAAGTAAAAACTATTATTATATGTAAACAAATATAAATTTGAATGATTAATATTCTATAATAAACGAGTCGAGCCTGAGCCGAGCTTGCAAAATGTGAAGCGAATTGAGCTCGATCTTTGTATATTAAGCTCGGGACGAGCTGATATCGCTCATTTTGTATAATTTTATCTTTAGCGATATCATTAATTTTGTTATTGTTTTTGTGTATTTACTTGAACTTTTGGTACTTAATTGGTTGAAAAACTAATTTCAGGTAAAAACATAAAGATTGATAAAGAAGTAGCAGAGGGAGCAAAATGGAGCAAAGTGGAAGCAAAAGTAGAAATCTGGCCAAACAAACAGAATCCGCCGGATTATTATTGAATCCGCCGGATTCAATCTCCATTAATGCCGGATCAGGTCGACTTGAATTACTGCCACGTGTAGGTCGAAACCCTTGAATCCGCCGGATTCAAGAGGAATCCGCCGGATTCATCTCCCGTCCAGAAAAGTCAAATTTTGCTTTTAATATCTTCTACTCACCTAACTTATCACCATCCCGACCTAGCAGCCCCCAAGGGCGATTTTTAGGGTTCTTTGAGCCATTTTTCATCATCTAAAAAGTCTCTCATCATCTTAACTCTTTTGGTCACAAAGAATCATCATCCGAACATTGTAATCACTCGGTTTGCATCTTTATTCGATTATAATTATGTTTACTTTGATTTCTCTTATTTCATGTGTTTATCTTGTTGTTATGTTGATTAGTGGCTAGATTATTGTGCTTGTTTGGATGAACTAACTAGTTGATTAGGGGTGTATCTTTTGGTGTTAATTTATGCTTTGAGTTTGTGAATCATCCATGAATTTGTATGTATGTGGTTTGTTGTTGTTATGAAACTTTTGGCATTTTAGCTAAGCGATTATAGCGAACGTTTGTTGCTTATAAAAAATACCTAAATAGTTGTTTGTCATTTGTGGAACAAAGCATTTGATGCTTGTAACAACAACTAGTTAAATACAAACAAATTAGCGATTATAGCGAATGTTTGTCGTGTGGATGATTTGCAAACTCTTAAAATCTTAATTTATGTTTAATCGGAGAACCTTGTGTGATTGAGCTTAATCTCAAGGATTTGGCCATTTGGTAATTTACTAATTGATATAGCGAACGTTTTCAACCAAGTAAATTGCTATTGATTATTTGTCTATAAATGATTGAACAAAATTGCGAATGTAATTTTGGAATGTGTCAAATGATTTTAGCTAAATTGTGCAAGTTAGTAACCATGGCGAACGTCCGTTACTTGATTAAATCATAGGTTTGTTAATTGAAGTCGAACATTAGGTCTTAGCGAACGTTTTATGTTTGATGAATGTTACCCTAGCATATGTTTTAACCGGTTATAACTCTACACCCCGAAATCACTAGTGAAATAGTCCAAGCAAGCATTGTTTTCAATATTTGAAAGTTTCCAATCAATTAATCAGACTCTTCAGAGTCCACCTGCCTAGATTAATTAAAATTGTAGTTTTTAAGCAACGTGACAACTTGGTCACAAAAACCCCACATTTACTTTTCTGTATAAATTACTTGCACTTGAATATAATTCTTAAACTCACATTCCCTGTGTTCGAATCCGAACTTACCAAACTATACTACCACTCGACAGGGTCCACTGCCCGGTTGTGTTTTGGTCTAGCTCGGTACTTTCTTGTTCACTTTACAACGATAAATTTTATAACTGGATTTAACACATCACGAGCCGAGCTCAAGCTCGAGCCCTTTGAATTCCAAACTACCTAGTCGAGCTCGAGTTCGGCTCGACTCGTTTATACCCCGGGTTTATTGTTTCGTTATGTATTAAACTTTACACTTTTTACTATTGTATGCGATATACTTTCATTTGATTAATTGTATGTAGTGAACTTGTAAATGTGGTCTATTGTATGTATTATTTCATTTTTGGGTAATGCTAAAAAAAGAAACTTTCCTATTTAGGCCTTACCCAAAAAGGAAATTTTACATACAATAGACCATATTTACAAGTTTAATACATACAATAGAAGTTTTCAAAGTTCGACTCATACAATAGTATAAAGTGAAAAGTTTAATATATAACGAAACAATAAACCCCCCTAGATTTGAATACCTGGTGTGAAAATGAATGAACGTCCTCACTTTAGTCAAATTATAAGCCTAATAAACGGACTTACCCTTTAATGAATCATTTGCTTGTATTTAAGTGATTGTGGTTGGTTTCAGTGACGGATTTAGGAAATTGTATTAGAGTATGCACGATATAATAATAATAAAAAAATTTACTCGATTTAATTCGATAATTTCTAGGTTATTAGTTCCCATTTGCGGTTCGGGTGTTCAAAAACATAATCAATAAGTAGACAAGAATCACAAGATCAAAATTAAAGTAATTTAAGTAGCCAAAAAAAAAAAATACTCCGTAGCATATATTAAGAATTTTGAAGCTACGATTGTCCTCATCGTTCTTGCATTCCTTGAAGCAATTCATAGTGTCATCTTCATTTTTGAGAGAATAAGTTTCTACATCCAACGAACAAAAAACATTAACAGGGCTCAAGCTAGTTCTACAAACAAGTAAGTGTGTACTTATCTCATCAAACTGGTTGTTGAGTTCTTGAAGCTGTAAATCAATGATCATTTTTGATATGTAGACAGTGACGGATTTAGGAAATCGTATTAGAGTATGCACGATATATTAATAATTTTTTTTTACTCGATTTAATTCGATAATTGCCAGGTTATTAGTTCCCATTTGCGGTTCGGGTGTTCAAAAACATAACCAACAAGTAGACAAGAATCACAAGATCAAAATTAAAGTAATTTAAGTAGCAAAAAATATACTCCGTAGCATATATTAAGAATTCTGAAGCTACGATTGTCCTCGTCGTTCTTGCATTCCTTGAAGCAATTCATAGTGTCATATTCACTTTCGAGAGAATAAGTTTCTACATCAAACGAACAAAAAGCATTAACAGGGCTCAAGCTAGTTCTACAAACAAGTAAGTGTGTACTTATCTCATCAAATTGGTTGTTGAGTTCTTGAAGCTGTAAATCAATGATCATTTTTGATATGTAGATGGCCTCGTCTTTTTTTCCTTTCTGGGAACATACAAACCTTGCATATTAGGAAATTTGTTCTTTCACTTTCTCAAGCTTTTTTGTATATGGGCATATAGAAATTAGGATTTTACCCTTTCACTTTCGTGACCACTCTCACAAGTCAAAGAAAATTACTCTGTTCTAAATTAAAAGTCCACTATCAAATTGCACACAGTTTGAAAAAATGTGATCATTACACCGTGAACTAATAAAATTTCATGTTGAATATTAAAACATTTTGATTGGTTAGAAGCATGAAGTTGACACTTATTTTGAGACAAACTTAAATAGAAAAATAGACATTTAGTTTGGGACAGAGGGAGTTCAAGTGAAAGATGAGGAACCGAGAGCTACTGAGATGGATCCTTGAGTCGACTAGTATGCTGAATTTCGAAATTGGCAAATTATTTGGTATCTGAATTCGACTAGGCTTAATTAAAACATTATCAATTAGACAATTACTGTAAAGACGTACTCCGTAATAGACTTTAAACACATTTTTAGTGGACTTACTGTGGTTAGATTTGTATGGATTATTAGTTTGGGGCTTTGGGCTTAAGATTTGGGCTTGTCTTATATTGGGTTTTTTCAGCTGACTAGCTGAGGGTATTCACACAAAATTTTAGGGTGTGCATTCTTTGTAATAATTTTGTATATACCAAGTATAAAAATAAAAATTAACACTAATATTTTTTTAACTAGGGTGTGCAGGTGCCCACCCTACTTTGCAAGTAGGTCCGCCCTGGTTGTCATAAGATCCATATTATGGGATATATCATGGTATCAATGGTGTCTTCTTTATCATGTTTGATATATGTTACTCTTTGTAGGAAAATATAGTATCGAAAAAGTTTTGTTGAATCAAATAAACTATAGACTACGATTGCAATGATATAATAAAGATAACGAAACAGAACACAAAAATAAATAGTAAAGGATATCAACGAATTATAAGGTGAGGCCCATGTTTAACACGTTTCCTTAAAATAGATTTTGTCGTTTACACGTACACGGTACATCGTATGTTTTCATGGTGCAACGACCGAAGCAGTAGTATTGTTGGAGTAGTGTAGTAAGCCGGATACTTATGTGTGTGTAAAATTTGTAGAGATTAATTCGTAGGAGAAAATTGACGTGAGACTTTAAATTACAACCAATAAAGTTAAAACCAATAAATCATATAAAATTTTGTTTCATATGAGACTCTTTAAATTACAAAACATTTGTCAAGAGATACATCCATTTTGTTTCATGCACCTACATTTTGATCAATGCCTCATTCACGTACATAATCACATCAACTTCACTTTGGACATATACTGAGAGGTTTATGTCTTTATGATGTACGGTGTACACAATTTCAAGATACAAAGGTTTTATAGGTCCTTGATATAATTTGTTAATTTTTAGATGCTGTGAGCACACTTAGGTGATTAGTTTCAATTCAGTAGTTTATTAGAGGTGCCAATTTTCACCTGTTGGTATGATGTTTTTTTGTGAGCATCATCATCACCTAATATTTCCGATAATAACATACAAAAAAGTTAACCTTGCAGCCTTGCAGGAGTGGACGGTTTTATTTTTTACTCAGCAACTTTTGCAATACGTTGTATAAAACGATTGGAGGAACCCGATATAATTGCCTTTTTGTAACTTTCCTAAGAACCTCCATATTAGAAGTGGTTGTTGACTTGGATCATTTGCATAAGAAAAAAAAACACTGCTTTGTGGATCTGTGGATCTGTTACAGATCATATCAACCTTGTTTACTCATCTCTCGAATCACACACATAACTTTCATAAATCACTAATGGTTATTCTCAAAGATATTTCTGAATCATCTTCATCAAATAATCAACATCAAAAGTACGATGTCTTTTTAAGTTTTCGAGGGGCTGATACTCGCCTTAGCTTCACAAATCACCTCCACAAAGCCCTTGAGGGTGCTAATCTAAAGACCTTTCTGGACCGCGAAGAGATTGTAACTGGGCAATCTTTGAAACCAGAATTGGAGTTTGCTATCAAAGCATCCAGGGCTTCTGTTATCGTTTTGTCTAAGAATTATGCTGCTTCAACATGGTGCCTTGACGAACTCGTATTGATTCTTGACCAGCATAAGAACTTCAACCAAATTGTTATCCCCATTTTCTATCATGTCGAGCCCACTGATGTCAGGAAGCAATAAACCAGCTTTGGAGATGCAATGGCAAAGCATAAACAGAGTATGGAAGCAGAGACAGATGTGAAGAAAAAAAGTAAGTTGGCTGTGAAGATCGAGATATGGAAGAAAGCACTTACAGAAGTTTCTAATATGACCGGGAAGGACGCAAAGGACAGGTAAGCTACCCACGGATGAAATATCATAATTGAAGTTCATATATATCTTACCTTACCTATACACTATTTGCCTATTCCCGGGGCGGATGCAACCCTTTAGGGAGGGGCCACAGCCCCAGCCCAACACTCCAACCATGTCCTTAAGTGTAAAAAAAATTGTGATTTTCTAACAGGCCTCACAATAAAATATATCATGCCTATTGGACCCAATTAATTGAAAGTTATTTTTATTTTTTCAAGTGTCTCAAGTGATTTAATCATCATATTCGGTAAAACTTTCCTTTTACATTTTTTTAAAGATTTATTGTATTTTAGATGAGTTTTTGTTGTAAATTCTAACCTATTTTATGTTATAACTACTTTCAAATTGTTTCTTAATGATGTTTATGACTGTTTTTTGGTGCTTTTACAATCTTCCGTATTTATAGTAACTATTTTAGGCCCTCGGTGATATATTTTTTGAGAATCTGCCACTGCCTATCCCCTAACTTAATTAAGTGTATGTTTCTTACAAGTTAGAACATGATGTGGCATCATTAAATGAACTCTTTAAAGTTAGATATGTCATGTAAGAAATTGCCAATTTTTTTTTTTTTTTTTTAAATTTTTTTTTGGGTAAAGAATTGCCAATTTTTTCATTGTTATTATTTTTAAATAAACCAACTAAAGTATTTATATATGTCTTAAAAATATGACTTTTCATATGGAACCATAATTAAGAACTTCTACGGTTTCACTTATCCTTTATAATTCCTTTATACGTAGTAATTGTTATTATTGGTAAACTTGTGACATAGGAGACCTTATAAATTCATAAATTCCTAATACGTGTTCCTTTCTCGTATCTATTTTAGTTTCATCAAAATTTATCAAATCGAAATGATGTTTATTCTCATCATCATGTATGATCTATTACCACTTTTGTGTCCATTTAATTATACATTTAAGGAATACATGGTGATCTAACTAAAACTATTTATTCAATAGATGTTTGCATACATCAATATTTTACGATATTTTCATGGCTTGATGTTATGCTATACATTTAAAAACAATGAAAAATATCGAAATATAGTAATACTCGACAAGAAGTCTTTGTTATCGGGAAGACATCCTTAGCCAAATATGTATACGGTTTACATTGTCTTGATTTTCCTGGAAGCAGCATCATTGAAAATATAAGTAGGAGATATGCGGAAAAATATAATGGATTGCTTGATTTACAAAAGCAACTTTGTGGTGACATTTTAAAAACTAGTTTGATTCAAGCTCATGATGTTTCTATATACACCTCTATCATTGAGAATGCAGTTGCCTCTAAAAAAGTGTTTCTAGTACTTGACGATATTGATAGTCTCGACCAGTTGGATGTGTTACTTGGAAACAAAGGTTTTCATCGCGGAAGCAAAATCATAGTAACTACCAGAGATGTGTCCTTGACAAAGAGGTGTGGACTATTCAACCTGCATGTTCGACCTAGGCATACAAAGCACTTACTCAAAGGCTTAGATACGACTTCATCAGGGAGACTTCTATGTCTTCATGCGTTTAAGTGTGAAGAACTTAAAGAAGGCTATGAAGAAGTTTCTGATAATATTGTGAAGTATTGTGAAGGACATCCATTGTCTCTGAAGGTTTTGGGTAGGTATCTACAAAATCATGATGTTGCTTACTGGAAAGATTGCCTAAAAGAGCTTAAGAAAGGACCTGAAGGACCTTGTTCCCATATAAATAACATCTTGAGAATGAGCTTTTTCACTTTGTCATCTAATGATAAGGAATTGTTTAAGCATGTTGCTTGTTTCTTTGTTGGATTAGATAGACACATTGCTGAAACAATATTAAAGGAATGTAAGATTAACATAATATCTGGGATCACTAACCTCATTGACAAGTGTCTTCTTTATATCGACTCGAATAATGAGTTAAAGATGCATTCATTAATTCAAGTAATGGGAAGAGATGCAGTACACCAAGAATCACCTGACAAGCCAGAGAAGCGTAGTCGATTATGGCGTCATACGGACTCATACAAAGTGTTGAAAAAAAAGATTGTAAGAGGCAATACATGCTTTCTAATTAGTAGTGATGCAAGTGTTCTGATTACTTTATCATGTATATGTATATAATTATACTTCTTAATGTTTATTGTGATTTCTTCTTAGGGTACGGGAAATATTAAAGGCCTTGCCCTTGACATGAAAATGATTGAAAAAGAGAAGTTACGCGGATCATTATTTGAGCTTGAAACAGAGGCATTAAGAAAGATGGATGATCTGAAGCTATTACAGCTCAATCATGTTCAACTCAAAGGGTCTTATAAGAATTTTCCTAAAATATTAAGATGGTTGTGCATGCATTGGTTCCCCTTAGAGTCTCCACCTTCAGATATACCGCCGATGAAAAAGCTAGTTGCTCTTGACATGTCTTATAGCAATATCATATCTTTTGACATGTCTTGTAGTAATTCTCAAAAGGTAAGAAATTAAAATGATCTTCTTACATTATATAGTTCTTCTATGTTGAGTGGAGTTACTGCGATTCACTAATTATTCTATATAACCATTTTAATAGCCGCTTGGATCCTTAAAGATTCTAAATCTGAGTCACTGTTATCAGCTTCAAAGTCTTGGTGGCTTTTGTGAATTCCCTGCTCTTGAGAGTTTATATCTGTCAAATTGCACGAGTATGGTCGACGTATGTGAAACAATTCAGCAATGTCATAAACTTGTCCTCGTGGATCTAAGTTACTGCAACAAGTGCACAAAGCTTCTTAGAAATCTTGACATCTTAAAGAACGTCGAAGCGCTATCTCTAGATGGTTGTAATCTGGATGAACTTCCATTTGTAACAAAGGATATTGACCTAACCTCACGAAAATCTTCCTGTGCCACTGTGGAGGTTATTCCGAGAGATTTTAGTTCCTTGGCAGTTTATTTTCCAAGGTCATTAGTGAGTTTGTCACTTAAAAATAATAATCTGTTCAATGAATCCTTTCCGATGGACTTCAGTAGCCTATCACTTTTAAGGAGCTTATTTTTAGACGGCAATCCGATTGTTTCAATGCCCGATTGTGTGAGAAGCCTTCTCCGGCTTGAGCACCTTAGCATGCGTCGTTGTAAAATGCTGACATCGATCGTGCATCCTCCACCTACCCTAAAGATTGCTAATTTTGATAGTCCTTTCTTACGAAAACTTGTATTTCATCCAGAAGGGAGGTCCAACCTATGGTCTTATTCTATTAATACATGCATAACTTCGTCCGTGGAAATTGCAGACACTTTCAAATTCCAACCTATGGCAGATGTTGAAGAAACGTTGTTACGTTGGTTGGGATGGAGTAATTTAGAGTTCACTAAAAAAAGGCGCATCGGAACTTATGTTTACAAAGGGGTACCAGTGGGATCTCAAACCCAGGTTTTATATATCTAGTTCATAAATAATCTCTCTTTTTATGTGTATGTGTTTATATAATATAGCTAGGCTCATTTATAACTATAACTTGTTATTGGCAGATGTATTATGAGGAAGGAATATTCAGCACAATTTATGGGGGTAAAGAGATGCCGAAATGGATTAGGCGTAGAAGCAAAGGGTCATCAATATCATATACCATCCCATTATCTCCTAAAAACCTCAGAGGATGGAATTTTTGCTACGTGCAAACATCATCACGATTTCGATATGGATTAGGAATACCACCAGATCACCTTTTTTTTGTATTGCCAAAAATCGAAGTTATTAATATAACAAAGAACTGCACCTGGATATACACACATCGTATTCGGAAAGTCAATGTAGGTGGGAAGTCGTTAACATTTGTAAGCCATTGGATGTTTAGAAAGAAATGCATAGAAAATGGTGACCACGTTACTATTACCGTACAAGATGAAGAAGATCAACTTACAAACAGGTGTGGGGTGAGACTTGTGTATGATGATGAAAGCAGCATGGAAGAAGAAAAAGATATGTTGGCTTTTTACAAGTCATGTCATTACCTCAGCAGCATCCGAAGATCAATCGGAGGATGTGCTTGGAAAGATTGACTGGCGCACTTAAAACATTAACATTTTCATATCCTTAATTTGTATTTTGTTCGTCATATAAATATTGTACTTTACCCCTATCGTGAGACAACAAAATTTTGTAATTCATAGCATGAATAAAAACCACACACAATCAATTGTATATTATGTTTTCAGCAAAGTTCTTAATTATTTCACATAGGATGCTACAACATATATAGAGTTACCTTGTAATGAATGCATGGAAATAGCAGATGCAAAACACACTTGCACCTATTGTATGTTCGAAATTACTAATCATCCCTATTATATGTAGTTATTAGCCTAATATCTATTTTTACGTGGCACCGGTTAATCAAATTATGCACCACGTAAGAGCTATGTTGGACTACGAAAATGCAATGTCGCACCCCCATATTTGTTAATTACAGTTCATCAGATGATTGTGGAAGCATTAGATCGAGTGGGGGCGCCGACATATACATTGTACATACATACATATAAGAGCATATGGATATCGCATAACATATACGTATATTAAGATGCCAAAGCATATTGTTTACAAAAGTTTGCGATTCATCGAATCGTATACGTAGAAAAGTAGTTAAAGTTACACAAAAGTGGATTTCGTAAATATGACTAAAAACATATTAGTTATACAAAAGAAATCCATATGTTTCAAAAAGTTGGCATCCTAAAAGCTTCGCAAGTCGCCTAGATTTCCATGTGTGCATGCGGTCTTACGTGCAACTAATTCCCTGAAAAACATAGTAAAAAGTCAACAACGAGGTTGAGTGAATTCACATGTTTTATAATAACAATTGTTAAACCAAGTTAAAGTAAGTTTGTTGACCTAAAAGTCATATAGCTTTGTTTGGAATGTTGTCCAAATGTAAGACTGGTGGGATGATACCCAAAATATAGTTGTAGTGGGATGTTACCCAAAATGTAGTTGTAGTGGGATGTTACCCAAATCATGTGTTTGGAAATATGTTGCTGGTCGTTCTCCAGCGGTTTTTAAGTTTGTGTCGGTCATTCTCTGGTAAGTTACCAAATTGTACTAGTCGTTCTTCGGTAAGATACACGAGTTAGCACCGGTCGTTCTCCGGCGAGTTACACAGTTAGTACCGGTCGTTCTCCGGTAAGATACCAAGTTAGTGTCGGTCGTTCTCCGACAAGATATACAATAAGTACCGGTCGTTCTCCGGTAAGATATACAGTTGGTCGTTCTCCAGCTAGATACAAGTAGTACCGGTCGTTCTCCGGTAAGATACCAAAATAGTTTTTACATGTTGGCAATAGTTTTGGTGATGAAACACCATTTCATAAACAATAGTTGTAATAGTATGACCGCAGTCATAAACAATTTTGTATAAAAATACTGAAAGTAATTGTATAAGAGTTTGCACATGTAGCAAAAGAGTTTGGCTATGTTTTTCACCCCTGTTTCAAAAGTAGTAAAGCAGTAAAAGTAGGGGCTGTGAACTCACCTCGTGAGCTAAGTAGTGAGAGCTAGCAAAGCGGGAGCCCAACTAAAGTTCCTAACGTCCTAAACGTAAGCAGTAGTAATATAAGTAGATGTCTCGCAAGACCATCTATGCTAGTAGTCTACACGACTAGTTATGTCCAAAGTTTGTTTAATCGTTTGTTTTAGAAAATATGTTTGGCCCGTTGGTGACAGTTGTAATAATAAATTCAAAGTATTGTTATTATGTTCAAATTGTTGTATACTTGGATGACGGGGTCCGGAGTATAACACCCCTTATTTTACTCAACCATTATAATAATGATTTTGACTCGGAAACGTCGATTTAAAACATATATTACTATTATACAATACCTTAAAATGTCTATAAACTTTTTCCACATACAATATACAACAGTTTAGTTTCTTTCAAACCAAATTACTACAACATAGGTGTTATATAATTAAAAACATATCAATAATTATCAAAATGACATCAGAGTAATTCGCCTATCAAACATTCCGTCCAATTTCAAAGCTTCCTGCCCACCCACAATATTCTCAAAAACCATAACCTGCAGAAAGTAAAATGTGCGGGATTAGCATAACGCTAAGTGAGTGAATAAATAAACAACAGTCCAACTTAGCATAACAACTTTGTATACAACAAATAACCATCTACCCACAACACATCTGTTTATCAGATACAACTGGCGTCAAAGAGGACCGGTGGTTCTTGAGGTAACACCTTCTCAAAGAACACTTTAAAACCATCTGCAGGCCCATATAGAGGTTTAACCGACTACTTGGTGCTATAACCCAAATAACACAGACTACGACAATAATACTTGTACTAAGACCCTGTGTTATCCAACACTATAGCAAACTCAAGCCTAGCCCAATTGCTGGCCTCTGAATCAACAATGCCCAAAGGCAATACAACAAGTGATCACATAGCCACATACTCATCTTGTATAATATTAGACTAATAGTCTATCAACAATATTATTATTAAACCAAAATAATCATGGCAACTGAATCAATAATAATACGTTTACCCGTTGTAACCAAACCTGTTACAACTAAATTACACCGAGGTTTATAGATCCACTCACTGAATACCTCAGTCGTCCACTCAATAGTCTAATGTCACTGAGTCTTCTCCATATCTGATAATACAATAGAATAACACAAGTTAGTCACTTGTCTCAATATTGATATAACATCATACAATTGTAATTACGTGAAACAACTTATCACTAACTTGTATTAATTCAACATTCATTATTTCAAGATTATGAATAACCACTTTAATCATCACAATTCACAATTACTTATCAATAATGATCATTAGGATCACATTATTATTTTAATCTACTTTAATTATCACTAATCAACATGGTTAAACCATTACCAAGGTTATTAACCTCTAATATTAAGAATTTCTCAAAACCCTTATACTAGGTTTAATGAATTCTTAAGCAATCATATTTAACTTTCACTCTTTCATTGTTAATTAAGTGTTCTAACTAGTAAACAATATCAATTTCATCATATATATAATCCATAAACTCATCATTATCATCTAATTCTCAAGAACATCTCTTGAACACTTAACCAATTTCTTTAATTCCAAGTTAGGGCTTAGGTTATAATCATGAATTAAGCACTAACTAACAACTATATACTTACTACAAGCTTCAATTTCAAGTTAATCTCATCAATTTCTCAAAACCTCACTTTCTAGGTTTATATAAATCAAGAAATTAACACTTACAAAGTAATTAGAAGGATGAGAGGATGATAAATTCACGTTTTTTAAGCTTGAATCAAAGTTCTATAAGCTTAATTTCACTTCACAGCTTGTTTCACAACTCCAAACTTGTTCCTGTGCGTGGTGTAGTTCGGCCAGACCAAGAACATGATGAAGAAGGTTTTGATTTCTCAGGAATTTTGATGATTAGGGTTTGGTTATAGGTTCTTGAATCTTTCTCGCGTACTAAATTGAATTTCTGGAATGTTTATGAATTTTCATACGTATTACACACATATAACAGATAATATGTGTACTAGTTTTGTCCCCTTTTTAATCTATTGTCTGGAACTTAAAAACCATTCGCGAGGAAAAACTATTTTATTTTACCGTCAACTGAATTAAATTAAAACAGTTAATAATTTATTAGTCACAATAAATTATTTGACTTTTTTCCTCATTTATTTGACTAAAACACACCGAAACTATTTTCTGACACAATAAAGAATAATTCACCTTTAGAAAATATTAAAATACTACCAGACCCGAAGAATGGGTGTTACATGGAGGCAGCGCCCCTGGTAGCGGGGTCCAAGGGACAGAGCCCCTAGCTGGGAATTTTTTTTAATAAAAACGCATCAGAAATTCAAATTCGGAAGAATCGACCAAGTTTGGTTGCGGACTGAAATGGTGGTGCGAACTGAGTTCGCGATGCGAACTGAGATTGGGTTCGCAAGACAAGGTAGGCGCGCAAGTCTCCACTCGTAATCGGTTCGCAGGTCAACTCGCAAGTCAGTTCGGTTCGCAGTTTGACTTCGCGAGTCAAAGTTTTCGGTTCGCTGGTTTCGTTTCGCCTCGCAAGACGAACTGCAACTGGGATCTCAGTTCGCAGGACGAACTGATCGCACTTTTAATTTTAAAAACGCATTTTAAGTCGGTTTTTGGATATAATTTCGTTATGTAAACATTCTAGCATGTAAATATAAGCTTTCTAGTATTTTTAAAAGAGTTATAACGTTTCTTACCACGAAATCGAAATGAAGAAGGTGGGGATGAAGCTCGTGATGTGGTGATCGATTACCTTTGAATCCTCTTCGTGAATTGCTGCGTTTTTGGTGTGTTTTTTAGATGATTTGGGCTGCGGTTTGGGTTCGCAGATTTAGAGAAAAGAGAGAGAGGTGAGAGTGTGGGTGTTTGGTGAATGATGAAATGAAAGAAATGGGAAGAAAGAAGGAAAGAAGATGGGTTTTAAATGGGTGTGTATATGGGGGAGGTTGGGCTGGGTACACGGGTCTGGGTCGACCCATACGGGTCTTGGGCTCGCGTGTTCATATTTCCTAATTGTTTCGTTCCGAGCCCCGTTCATTTAGTCGCTCATTTCAATATTCGTATTAATATTTAAAACATTATTTTTGGGTGTCGATTTAAAGTGAAGTATTTACCAAATACTTTAGAAATCAAGATTAATGTATAAAATGTTTCGTCGAGTTTTCATTTTATAATTGTTACTATTTGATCATTTGGACATAAATCCTCGATATTTATAAATGTGTCACCAACGTCCAAAATTTACTGTGTCGGACTTAATCCAATAGTTTCGCACGTAATTACAACTAATTACGAAACGTGTAATACTACGCGTATTAACTAGTTGAGCTTTGTTAGACTTATCTCTAAAATAGTTGTGAATTCACTTAAGTTAGGGAATTAGCCTAAAATGCAAATGTTTAGTATACGTAATCACGTTTAAATTTGCGGGGTGTCACGTACAACTAACTTCTGATAAATGTATCAAACTCTAAATTTAGTTTTACATCCATTATTTCTCTGATTATTCCCATGAACTTATTTTTTTATTTTTTTGTTCATTTCATTGCAAGATTAAAAAAATGAATAACAGTACGATCATCACCAACGTATGACCAGATATCCTCCCAAAATTGATTTTAAACTCCTCCCCCAAATTGATTGAAAACACAAACATCTTGAACCACAGTCAAAATGAAAACATCACATGTACACAGAAGATTTTGCAAGACGGTTTGGTAAAAAATCTGAAACAACCTTCGGTGACGAAGTTATAGATCTCCGGCGTAACCGCCACCACCGATATCGGATTTGTGGCGTAACCGGAGTTATGGATCTCCAGCGTACGCTCTTCTCCGACCAACTTCGAGTTATATACCATCGGTTATCATTATCAAACCGGATCCGGGTACTACATACGGGTTACGGTAGAGGTAGGTAGTGGCGGCGGCCGGAGTTACAATAATAACTAACGAATAACTTATAAAATTAGATATGGGTGTTCTTTCTCATCGGATCCTAGTGTACAGATTTCTGCTATTTAAACACACCATCAATCTTTAACAATATGTTAAGGGATCTGAGATAATTTTCTTGTACCTAAACCCAAAAAAGTAACTTCACATACCTTCGATTGATTATCTAAATCCAATAGGTTAACGTATTTGGAGAGCAAGCATGATCATCATCATCATTATCAAAACCTAAAAAATATGAAGCTCGTCATCATTATCAAATGCAATTGCAGTAAAAGCAAATAATAGGAACAGAGGAAAAATAATAACATAGTTAAAGCAAAGTTCTTTCTTATTTGATAAACTAACCTTGTTTAAAAAGCTTATAAAAGAAATTAAGGATTCATTGCTAATGTGAGTCATATTGAATGATACTAAGCTGCATATGGCGGGAAATCAATCATGGTGATGTGCTTTAATCAGTAAAATAAAATCATAGCTCCAAGACTACTCCGAATTTATCTATTAAAGCACCTGCAGAAAGTACATAAAACAAAACTCATGTAACTAAGTTAAACTTATTTAATACAAAAAGAAACCCTAACTATTGAAATCGAACAAAACTATATACATACATTCTTATCTGGATCCTATACTGATTCTTCGTCTTCCTCAACTTCAAAGAGAGTAACAAAACCCAAAATCCCTTCTTCATCGATGTCTCGCTGTATATTCGAAATAAATCGCAAATCTGAATTGAGTAAGAAGATAGATGAAAAGATGCAGTGAAGAATTAGAATGAAGAAAGAAGCTGAATGTGATGGAGGAACTGAGCGCTCAATTTTAATTTGGGTGGTTGCAAATGCATAGAGTTCAAGACAGGCGTGATATTGGCCGGCCCAGCAAACCAATAATCTTTAAGCATTTTAAATTAGGTTAAAGTTTCAAGAAAATGAGCGGCACTTCTATCTATCCATTTATTTAACGCTATATAAATAATACTTTCTCAGCTTATTTTAAAACCTAAATATTACATATTGATGACATCAGCGGTTTAACCACAGCTTGACACATCAGCATCAAAACATACCTCATGACTTGACACATCAGCTTCATGACATCAGCCAAACCCCCATTTATTAGTATAGATAGATAGATAGATTATTTTCTATAGTTAATACCAAAGATTCTTCATTTCTCTCTCATCTCATCAATCTCCAAACTCTAAAATTGCAGCAACAATTCAATCGCTTTTTCATCTATGTGAATCAACTTTATTTTTCTTCGTATGACATAGTTACATATTTGAGTTTGAGTATAGTTTCTTGATGGGCTTCCTGTGGGATCTGTCGTTTCCGTCAAACACGGTTATTTTTGTTTTCTTTTTCTTCTCCCTTCGTGAACTCTTTGGAGATGTATGATTTTGTCGTTCTACGACTCATACGAGTCACCTAAACACCCGTCTATAAATTTAAGAACAAAGGAAAATTTCTAGTTGAACTTTAAAATTATATAGGCTCTTTATTAAAATTCATCATAAATGTGTGTAGGTAAATGTTGGATCTATTAACCTCATGAACAGTGAGAGTATGACACAATCAAACTTAAATCAGTCGATCGGATCTCGTAGGATAGATGTAGAAAACCCAGATGATTGAAAGTGTTGAAATAACAAAAATTAAAATTCTCAATCAATTTTTAAAACCCAACAGCAATTAAACACTTCATGGCACTATTTGTCAGCTTAAACACTTCATGATTCTTGTATTTTAACAAAAGAAAAATAAAAAATTGTTAAAATTTCTTCAAAATTTTTAACAATGGATGTTCCAGAGATATATTTTGGGGAAGAGAAAAAACCAATTTAATTGAAAGGAAATAGGTAACCGTCGATTTGTACATTTAGAATTATAATAGATAGGAGAGAGGTTTTATGGGAGACTAGTTTACCACGTGGATGTCCACGTCATGTTAACACGTCAGTTTGTAAAATAATATTTGTAAAAATTATGTAATCGTAGAATTTCTCTTTTAGCCATATGTACTGGTCACCGAATCAGTTAACTAATAAACGATTAGTTATTTTATTTTTTATTTTTTTAAATCACCTTATGCACGGACTTTCTTCCATAGCAGATCTGAAACTATTGTGGTTTTTATAAATAACCATTGTAGATTTGAAACTAATAGTAGATCAGAGAGTAATTTTTCAAGGCGAGAAATTGGGACAACTTACAGATACGGGTCAGATCTGACCCGCTATTTCGTTCGAAGGTGAGAACACGAGACGTATTGTTGCGGTCCCACGGATGGCGCCATTTGATCAAGCGTCGGATAGCTTGAGTGCGGGTTTGGGTTGGTCCGAATCGTTACACTCCGTGAATCACGTGGTTAACCCTAGGAACCGGTGATCAAGCGGTGAAGGGTGGTATGATCGGTTTATTTCCATCTAAGAGATGGGTTTTATGATGATGAGCTTGCTCATCTTGATGATAGATATGAAAGGGAGATGAGAGCAGAGAAGGGCTGCTGCCCTTTGTTATCTATTGATTCTGATGATAAAGATATCCTCCCTCCTTTTGTGTTATTATTGGGTTTATATACCCTTTAGAATATTTGTACGCGGGGGCTACCCTGCGGGGGTCGACTGAGATCCATGCTTCTGTCCAACGGGGAATGCGTTGACCCCGACAGGCACTGTTCCCAAGCTGACCGGTGTCAGGGAATCTTTTCACGTGGGGCTACCCTCGGGGGTCGACCCGGGTCCATGCTTTTGTCCAACGGGGAATGCGTTGACCCCGACAGGCACTGTTCCCAAGCTGACCGGTGTCAGAGAATCTTTTCACGCGGGGGCTACCCTGCAGGTTCGACTCTGGGGATAGCTGGACTAATCCCCGGGGGGTGACCAAAATCTTACGCTTGTGGTGTATATCTCAGGGTAACTCCAGCGGGGATACTCTTGGGGGTGGTTACACCATTACGAGTCTAATCAAACCTATCATTTATATAAAATAATAATTCTTATATATAAATTATATCATTACATATAAATATAAAAATATTATATAGAGTATAAAAAATAAAAAATTATAAAAGTAAATTATATTATACTACTATATTTAAAAATCACTAAAAGTAGAATAACTATTATTATATGTAAACAAATATAATTTGAATAACTAATATTCTATAATAAGCAAGTCGAGCCCAACGTGAGCTTGCAAATATGAAGCGAATTAAGCTCAATCTTTGTATTTTAAGCTCGGGACGAGTCGAGCTCAAGCTCGTGCCCTTTGAATTCTAAACAAACTAGTTGAGCTCGGGTTTGACTCGACTCGTTTATACCCCAGGTTATTATTTTGTTATATATTAAACTTTACACTTTTTACTATGGTATGCGATCTACTTTCATTTGTTCTATCGTATGTAGTAAACTTATAAATGTGATCTACTGTATGTATTATTTCCTTTTGGGTAAGGCTAAAAAAAGAAACTTTCCTATTTAGGCCTTCCAAGAAAATTAAATTTTTCATACAATAGATCATATTTACAAGTTCAATACATACAATAGAATTTTTCAAAATTCGACTTATACAATAGTAAAAAATATAAAGTTTAATACATAACGAAACAATAAACCCCCTAGATTTGAATACCTAGTGTGAAAACGAATGAACCCCTCCTCACTTTAGTCAAAATATAAGACTTATAAACGGACTTACCCTTTAATGAATCATTTGCTTGTATTTTAGTGATTGTGGTTGGTTGCACTGACGGATTTATGAAATCGTATTAGAGTATGCACGATATAATAATAATATTTTTATACTCAATTTAATTCGATAATTGCCAGGTTATTAGTTCCCATTTGCTGTTTGGGTGTTCGAAAACATAATCTGTAAGTAGACAAGAAGCACGAGATCATAATTAAAGTAATTTAAGTAGCCAAAAAAAAAAAAAATACTCCGTAGCATATATTAAGAATTCTGAAGCTACGATTGTCCACGTCGTTCTTGCATTCCTTGAAGCAATTGATAATGTCACCTTCACTTTCGAGAGAATAAGTTTCTACATCAAACTAACAAAAAGCATTAACAGGGCTCAAGCAAGTTCTACAAACAAGTAGTAAGCGTGTACTTATCTCATCAAATTGGTTGTTGAGTTCTTTAAGTTGTAAATCAATGATCATTTTTGATATGTAGATGGCCTCATCTTTTTTTCCTTACGGGGAACATACAAACCTTGCATATTAGAAACTTTGTTCTTTCACTTTCTCAAGCCTTTTTATATATGGGCATATAGAAATTAGGATTTTACCCTTTCACTTTCGTTTACTCTCTCACAAGTCAAAGAAAATCACTCTGTGCTAAATTAAATGTCCACTATCAAATTGCACGTGTTTAAAAAAATGTGACCATTACACCATGAACTAATAAAATTTCATGTTGAATATTAAAAAACATTTTGATTGGTTAGAAGCATGAAGTTGACGCTTATTTGAGACAAACTAAAATAGAAATATAGACATTCAGTTTGGGATAGAGGGAGTTCAAGTGAGAGATAAGGAATCGAGAGCTACTGAGATGGATCCTTGAGTCGACTAGTATGCTGAATTTCCAAAATTGGCAAATTATTTGGCATCTCGACTAGGCTTAATTAAAACATTATCAATTACTGTAAAGACGTACTTGGTACTCGTACTCCGTAGTAGACTTTAAACACTTTTTTAGTGGACTTTCTGTGGTTAGATTTGTATGGATTATTAGTTTGGGCTTAAGATATTGGCTTGTCTTATATTGTTTACCTAATGGATTGGGTTTTTTGAGCTGAGGGTATTCACACAAATTTTTAGGGTGTGCATTCTTTTAATAATTTTGTATGCTAAGAATAAAAATAAAAATTAACACTAATATTGTGTGCAGGTTCCTACCCTACGTTGCAAGTAGGTGATGGTTGTAATACGTTCCATATATATGGGATATATCATGGAATCAATGGTGTCTTTTTTTCATGTTTGATACAGTATATGTTACCCTTGGAAAATATAGTATCGAAAAAGTTTTGTTGAATCAAATAAATTATAGACTACGATTGCAATGATATACTAATAAAGATAACGACACAGAACACAAGAAGAAATAGTAAAGGATATCCACGAATTATAAGGCGAGGCCCATGTTTAACATTATCAATTACTTTTGAAATACGTTCGAAAAAGACTACAGGGACCCGATATAATTTGCCTTATTGTAACTTTCCTAAGAACCTCCATATTAGAAGTAGTTGTTGACTTGGATCATTTGGACAAGAAAAAAAAACACGGTTTTGTGGATCTGTTAAAGATCATATCATCCTTGTTTACTCATCTCTCAAATCACACACATAACTTTCATAAATCACTAATGGTTATTCTCAAAGATATTTCAGATTCATCTTCATCAAGTAATCAACATCAAAAGTACGATGTCTTTTTAAGTTTTCGAGGGGCTGATACTCGCCTTAGCTTCACAAATCACCTCCACAAAGCCCTTGAGGGTGCTAATCTAAAAACCTTTCTGGACCGCGAAGAGATTGTAACCGGGCAATCTTTGAAACCAGAATTGAAGTCTGCTATCAAAGCATCCAGGGCTTCTGTTATCGTTTTGTCTAAGAATTATGCTGCTTCAACATGGTGCCTTGACGAACTCGTATTGATTCTTGACCAGCATGAGAACTTCAACCAAATTGTTATCCCCGTTTTCTATCATGTCGAGCCCACCGATGTTAGGAAGCAACAAACCAGCTTTGGAGATGCAATGGCAAAGCATAAACAGAGTATGGAAGCAGAGACAGATGTGAAGAAAAAAAGTAAGTTGGCTGTGAAGATCGAGATATGGAAGAAAGCACTTACAGAAGTGTCTAATATGACCGGGAAGGACGCAAAGGACAGGTAAACTACTTTATATCATAACACTTTAAACCCGAGTATACACACGGACTATTGATTTTTAATATGAATTTTCATATCTAGTATCTTATTTTCAATAATAAAGTGTGTAAGTTAATATGTATATTAAGGATTTAGTTGGATTCATGATAATATTAATTTATGTAAATGGATTATATAAGTAGTAATTAAGAAATTAAAATATTTTGAGATCAAGTAACTAAACTAAATTAATTATTTTAAGTCTATATTAACCTTTTCAAGTAGTTTTATTGCTACTCGGTAAATTGAAAATAGAAACCTTATAGATCGATTTGGAAAATGTTTTAATTAATGAATTAAAATTCTTTTTATGTGTAAGTAAGTGGTTATTAAAAAACTTCTTTTTTAAAAGTTAGGAATCTTATTTTAAAATTTAATAAAATTAAAGGGTTTAATTGACAAAAAAATACTTAATTAGAATGATAACATACGTTTCCTAAATATAATTTATTTAAGATAAAAATTGAAGTATATATATCCATATATATACTATTTGCGTATTCCCCGGGCGGATGCAACCCCTTTACTCCTTTAGCGGCTTTAGGAGGGGCCACGGGCCCCAGTCCAACACTCCAACCAGGCCCATTTAATTGAAAGTTATTTTTATTTTTTCAAGCGTCTCAAGTGATTTAATCATCGTATTCGGTAAAACTTTCCTTTTACCTTATTTTTTTTAAAGATTTATTGTATTCTTAGATGAGTATTTGTTGTAAATTCTAAGCTACATTATGTTATTTAACTATGCTTTCAAATTGTTTCTGAATGATGTTTATGACTGTTTTTTGGTGCTTTTACAATCTTCCGTATTTATAGTAACTATTTAAGGCCCCGATGACGTGATTTTTTGAGTCCGCGTATCCCCTAGCTTATTTAGGTGTATGTTTCTTACAAGTTAGAACATGCTATGAACTCTTTAGAACATGCTATGAACTCTTTAAAGCTAGATATGTCATGTAAGAAATTGCCAAATTTTTCATTGTTATTATTGTTAAATAAACCAAGTAAAGTATTTCTATATGTCATTAAAATATGACTTTTCATATGGAACCATAATTAATTAATTAAGAACTTCTACGGTTTCACTTATCCTTTATAATTCCATCCTATTCAGTCATATTTATCTTCTTCTTTCTTATGTCAAATTGCTTTACAACCGGTTAACTTGTGAGTTGTGACATACGAGACCATTATTTTGCAATACGAACATTCATACGGAGTATTTCTTTCCCTTATAAATTCATAAATTCCTAACACTGAAATCAAATAATGTGAAGAAGACTCTCAAAAAGTGGTTCTCTGTAACAAACTAATAGAAGTTTCTATACGACATGGACGAACCTTGCAATTGTGTGTATACTACATAGACGAACCTTGCACTTAACTCAAATATCAATCTGCAGGTTAGAGACAGAGTTTATCGAAGAAATTGTTAAGGACATCTACCATGGTATACGTGCACCCATAAGGAGTACTCTACCACAACTTATTGGGATGGACGATTCCATTGAATTCGTTACTTCATGGTTGAAAGACGGATTCTTGCATACCGGTGACATTCTTACTCTCTATGGTATGGGTGGTATCGGGAAGACATCCTTAGCCAAATATGTACATGGTTTACATTGTCATGATTTTATTGGAAGCAGCTTCATTGAAAATATAAGCAGGAAGGAAAAAAATAATGGATTGCTTGATTTACAAAAGCAACTTTGTGGTGACATTTTAAGAACTACTTTGATTCAAGCTCATGATGTTTCTAGATACACCTCTATCATTGAGAATGCAGTTGCCTCTAAAAAAGTGTTTCTAGTACTTGACGATATTGATAGTCTGGACCAGTTGGATGGTTTACTTGGAAACAAAGGTTTTTATCGCGGAAGCAAAATCATAGTAACTACCAGAGACGTGTCCTTGACCGAGAGGTGTAGACTATTCAACCTGCGTGTTCGACCTAGGCATACAAAGCACTTACTCAAAGGCTTAGATAAGACTTCATCACATGAACTTCTACGTCTTCATGCGTTTAGGGGTGAAAAACTTAAAGAAGGCTATGAAGATGTTTCTGGTAATATTGAGAAGTATTGTGATGGACATCCGTTGTGTCTGGAGGTTTTGGGCAGCTATCTACATAATCGTGATGTTGCTTATTGGGAAGACTGCCTAAAAGAGCTTAAGAAAGGACCTGAAGGACCTAGTTCCCGTATAAATAACGTCTTGAGAATGAGCTTTTTCTCTTTGTCATCCAATGATAAGGAATTGTTTAAGCATGTTGCTTGTTTCTTTGTTGGATTAGATAGACACATTGCTGAAACAATATTAAAGGAATGTAAGATTAACACAATATCTGGGATCACTAATCTCATCGACAAATGTCTTCTTCGTATTGACTCGGATAATGTGTTGAATATGCATTCACTAATTCAAGTAATGGGAAGAGATGCAGTACACCAAGAATCACCTGACAAGCCAGAGAAGCGTAGTCAATTATGGTGTCATACAGAGTCATACAAAGTGTTGAAAAAAAAGACGGTAATAGGCAATACATGCTTTCTAATTAGTAGTGATGCAAGTGTTCTGATTACTTTATCATGTATATGTATATAATTATACTTCTTAATGTTTATTGTGATTTCTTCTTAGGGTACGGGAAATATTAAAGGCCTTGCCCTTGACATGAAGATGATTGAAAAAGAGAAGTTACGTGGATCATTATATGAGCTTGAAACAGAGGCATTAAGAAAGATGGATGATCTGAAGCTATTACAGCTCAATTATGTTCAACTCAAAGGGTCTTATAAGAATTTTCCTAAAAAATTAAGATGGTTGTGCATGCATTGGTTCCCCTTAGAGTCTCCACCTTCACAGATACCGATGAAAAAGCTAGTTGCTCTTGACATGTCTTATAGCAATTTCATATCTTTTGACATGTCTTGTAGTAATTCTCAAAAGGTAAGAAATTAAAATGATCTTCTTACATTATATAGTTATATGTTCTTCTATGTTGAGTAGAGTTACTGCAATTCACTAACCATTTTAATAGCCGCTTGGATCCTTGAAGATTCTAAATCTGAGTCACTGTTATCAGCTTCAACGTCTTGGTGGCTTTTGTGAATTCCCTGCTCTTGAGAGTTTATGTCTGTCAAATTGCACAAGTATGGTTGACGTATGTGAAACAATTCAGCAATGTCATAAACTTGTCCTCGTTGATCTAAGTTACTGCAACAAGTGCACAAAGCTTCTTAGAAATCTTGACATCTTAAAGAACGTCAAAGAGCTATCTCTAAATGGTTGTAATCTGGATGAACTTCCATTTGTGACAAAGGATATTGACCTAACCTCACGAAAATCTTCCTGTGCCACTGTGGAGGTTATTCAGAGAGATTTTAGTTCCTTGGCAGTTTATTTTCCAAGGTCATTAGTGAGTTTGTCACTTAGAAATAATAATCTGTTCAATGAATCCTTTCCGATGGACTTCAGTAGCCTCGCTCTTTTAAGGATTTTGTTTTTAGATAGCAATCCGATTGTTTCAATGCCCGATTGTGTGAGAAGCCTTCCCCGGCTTGAGCACCTTAGCATGAAGGGTTGTAAAATGCTGACATCGATCGTGCATCCTCCACCTACCCTAAAGATTGCTGATTTTGCTAGTTCTGTCTTACGAAAAGTTGTATTTCATCCAAAAGCGTCCCAGCTGAAGTTTTTTTCGATAAATACATGCATAACTTCGTCCGTGGAAATTGGACGCTGGTTCAAATTCCAACCTATGGCAGATGTCGAAGAAACATTGTTACGTTGGTTGGGATGGAGCAATTTAGAGTTCACTAAAAAAAGGCGCATCGGAACTTATATTTACAATGGGGTACCAGTGGGATCTCAAACCCAGGTTTTATCTAGTTCATAAATAATCTATCTTTCTATGTGTATGTGTTTATATAATATAGCTAGGCTCATTTATAACTATAACTTGTTATTGGCAGATGTATTATGAAATAGGAATATTCAGCACCATTTATGGGGGTAAAGAGATGCCGAAATGGATTAGGCGTAGAAGCAAAGGGTCATCAATATCATTTACCATCCCATTCTCTCCTAAAAACCTCAGAGGATGGAATTTTTGCTACGTGCAAACATCATCACGATTTCGATATGGATCAGGAATACAAGATCACCTTTTTTTTTTATTGCCAATAATCAAAGTTATTAATATAACAAAGAACCGCACCTGGATATACACACATCGTATTGGGGAAGTCAATGTAGGTGGGAAGTCGTTAACATTTGTAAGCCATTGGATGCTTAAAAATTATGCAATAGAAGCTGGTGACCACGTTACTATTACCGTAACAGATGAAGAAGATCAACTTACAAACAGGTGTGGGGTGAGACTTGTGTATGATGATGAAAGAAGCATGGGAGAAGAAAAAGATATGTTGGCTTCTTACAAGTCATGTGGTTACGTACCTCCTTTAATTTTCGGTTTCCAAACATGAATCTGGGAAGATTGACTGGCGCACTTAAAATATTTTAATATCCTTAATTTGTATTTTGTTCGTCATATAAATATTGTACTTTACTTCCATCGTGAGACAACAAAATTTTGTAATTCATAGCTAGCAACTAGAGTAACCTTGTAAAGTTCTTAATTATTTCTCATAGGATGCTACAAAATATATAGAGTTACCTTGTAATGAATGCATGGAAATAGCAGATGCAAAACACCCTTGGGCCTAATATGATGATGAAGTAGTATTTTTGGTGTTGTCACTTTGTCTAATGTTATCGCGCGTACTGTTTACATGCAACACTCTCATAGTCTCATCCTTGAAATGTATACTAGCTTGAAAGTGACAATTACTAGGATGAGGAGTTTTCGGCAGTCCCTGTAATGATATATGCGAGCAATTAAGATGATTAAGTGTGATTGAGACTAGCATATCTCGTAAGACGTAACAAAGGTGTGCCCTTTTCTTTTTCGATAGATAGGTAGGACACTTCATAGTTGATGCTAGTTTTCGGGTTCTTAGATAATGCCGCATTCTGTAAATATATAGAACAATAATGTTTGATTATATTTCATGATGAAAACAATTTGTTTCTGAAACTAGGTGTGATTTTACCTCTGTTTTAACTTGAATATATAGTATATAATCTTATGTTGATGTTGATTGATAATTAAATCAAGATTATTCGACTATCAAGTGAATGCGATTTTTACTAGGGTAACTACAATATCCAAGTTAGACACTTGTAAAGAGATGCCTATTATCAAATTACTGGCTTTGAACATCTCCATTCGGGCCATCAAACCACAAAAAACTCAACCCGAAAATTATATCTTCCTTTATGAATCTCAAAAAATTCTACACAGTTGTATACTAGGATCATCCTAGTGCATTCGGGTTCGGGTATCAACCAGTCAACTAGCACATAGGGAAAAAAAAATCCCCCAATAAAATTCATTTATCTCACAGCCATTAAGTTCAACAGACCGAGAAATGTGGCCTAATTACAAGAAGATGAAAGTACCTTCAGCTTTGAAATCCTCTTATATTCATAGTTGTTTATGTCAAAACTCTGCTGCAAAGCCTGCAAGTGAAATTGAATTTCACAGGCGAATTCCGATTTCATTATATGATGTACTATGCATTTATTTATGTAAATGAGTCAGTTTACATTCATTAATTTACTTGATTCGTTGATTGCTAATGGTTTGTGTAGCTGATTAATAAATTTGGAGTTCATTTTTCACTTCATACAAGCAAGTTGTATATTAGGTGTTTGATGAAAAGCTTCAGTGTATACTAAAAAGCCTATATAGTTCTGCAATTTAACAATGTATAAGTTTAGTAGTGGCTTTATGAGTATTAAGATTTTACTCATCGAAATTCCATTTTCTTATTATACGGCTTAATGAAGTAGAACATATTTCATGGATACCATCAATGAAGTTCTGGTCCATCTGTGCGTGTTGCTATCTTAATCCTACCATAAGGTATATTAACATTGTTTTCATTTGCAAAAAAGTTAAAAGAAGTGTATCACATGGATGTACTTATTGGAGCATATATTATTTAATTCGTTGGGTTAGTAATGGTTAAATCTTCAAAGTTTAACTTTTTTTTTTTTTCCGTTTTAACCACTAATGTTTTTTCTCATGATTTAATACTTGAAGTTTGTATTGACTTATTGGTTTAACCCTTCAAAAGGTTAAACATCAAATTTTTGAAAGTTAGATGATTAAACTAGAATACTTTTAAATGACAAAATCATTATAAAAGAAAAACTTCAGTAATTAAACCATCAAAATTTTGAAGTATAAAGAGCTTGGAGGATAAAACCACTAAAATTTTGAAACTTGAAGGTATAAATCATTAGAAAAAAAAAACTTAAAAGATTAAACCAATATTAACTATATTTCCTTTTATCTTCGTGGGCAGTATTTTAGTGAACATGCTTTAATATAGATGGAGTATGCAGAAATTGAACACACAATCAGAATGCATGTGTTGTATTTTGATGTACGGCACTTATACCGAACGGGGAGAAGCAGTGACGGATCCAGAAATTCTTGTTGACGGGGGCAAAAAAAACTATATACAAAATCATATGTAGCGGCTTTTTACAATGTTATATGTACAATGGTGTATCACAAATTCTTATACGCTTATCTAAAATGATCTTATATGTATGTTTTTTAGTTTACATTTGTATAATCTTTGTTAATTCAAAAGATGATTTTTTACGTACAGATATAAGAATATGTGATATTAACTTTTATAATGATAAGCGGACACAACATTTTTTAGCACTAATACAATCAAGAAATTTATAATTCTTCAAGGAGAAATGCTAGGTTCACATAAAATTTATAAAGAAAATTTCACACAATGATGTGGCATATGAGATGGACCAATAAATAATATTCAAAATAAAAGTGGACGGACTATTGGGGTTCAAATGAGTACATCAAGTTTGAGTGAGAATTGAGGAACCAACCAGAATGCGCCATGAGTCATAAAATCCATTTTCCTCCACGTATTTAAAAATCAAATATCTCACAAACGCTAAGTCAAAAAATTATAAAAATTACACCATAAAAATCAGCATTTTTTTTATCTTCGATTTTCCATCTCACGAGGTATATTTTCGACGACTTTTATTTATTTGGGTTTTACAAATTGTACAAAATTAGTAACACATGTGTTACTCGCCAGTAACACATGTGTTCACATGTGTTAGTTGTTTTCAAAACCCACCTAAAAACGAGAAAAAAAAAAGTTCGTCGAAAGTATACCTTGTCACATCTCTTATCGAAGAGAATAAAACATTGATTTTTTATGGGGAAATTTTTTGATTTTTCGACTTACCGTTTGAAAGAAATTTACGTTTGAAAAACGTAGGGGAAAGTGAGTTTTATGACACGTGGCGCATTCTAGTTGGTTCCTCCATTCTCACTCAAAGTTAATATGCTCGTAACCTTTTACTCTGCGTTTGTGATATATGGATGTTTTAGTTTTACTGTGAGTATACTTGGTAGTTTTTGTAAGACCATCTCTAGTGCAAGGTTTATATGCTTGTCCATGGTGACATGTATGATGAGTTGGAGTCCATGCTAAGTAACACCCATTGTATGATAAAGTCCATATCAAAAGTCCATAGCATCTTATTGAATGTCCATACGTATGGACCTAGGATGGAGTCCATGGGTGGTCTCATACTCTCACATGCATAATATTTTTTATATTAAAAAATTATAGTGGGGTCTAGTTATGGACTTAGTAAAGTTTATAGGAGTAAAGATGTAAGTTTATAGAAAATGAAGTTTATAGAAAGCTGACGTGACATGCTATTGACTTCAATAAGTCCATAGCATTGGTGATGCTGTAAGCCTAAAATTGTTTATTTATAGAGTTTGAGGGTTATAATACGTATTTAAACAAACATAGAGGATCTAAAGAAAAAAATATGATAATAAGTCAAAACACATAAGTTCTCTACAACATCACCCTCTCCCTGCAATTATTCACTTCACCCAAACAATCTCCATCAAAACCCCATAAAAATAGGAACTTCGTTTTTTCGTTTTCTCCTTTTATTATGTTTTAATTTTCCAATATGAAATGAGTAAAAAGCTTAACAACAAGAGTAATGGGGGCGATATAGCAAATTCGCATTTAATTGCACAAAACCCATATGAAAGCAGTAGTATTGTCGGAGTCGACAATACTCTTCCCAGAAACTGTAGTAAGCCGGATACTTTTGTATGTGTAAAATTTGTAGAGATTAATTCGTAGGAGAAAATTGACATGAGACTATTTAAATTACAACCAATAAAGTTAAAACCAATAAATCATATAAAATTAATTTTCATACGAGACTCTTTAAATTACAGAACTTTTCAAGAGTTATACATCCATTTTGATCAATGCATCGTTCACGTACATAATCACATCTACTTCACTTTGGACATATACTGAGAGGTTTATGGATAGAAAGTTGTCCAAGAGTGTTTATTGATCATTGTTGTCCTATTTTATTTTCTCATAGGTTATTTGTTCATTTTCCTTCCTGAGATCGAGCTGGTTTATGTCTTTATGTACAGTGTACACAATTTCAAGCTACAAAGGTTTTATAGGTCCTTGATACAGTATAATTTGTTAATGTTTAGATACAGCGACGGACCATAAAACTGATTGCCAACCGATGTTTCACTACCAATGGTATCGGTTTTTTTTGCAAACCGACGTTCGTTACCAAACAACAGTTGGGACCACTCTTAAAGGTGCCAATTTTGACCTGTTGGTATGATGTTTTTTTTTCTGAGCATCATCACCTAATATTTCCAATAATAACATACAAAAAGGTTAACCTTGCAGGAGTGTTTTATTTTTTCTTCAACTACTTTTGACCGGAGGGACCCGATATAATTGCCTTTTTGTAACTTTCCTAAGAACTTCCATATTAGAAGTGGTTGTTGACTTGGATCATTTCCATAAGAAAAAGAGAAAAAAAACACCGTTTTGTGGATCTGTTACATATCATATCAACCTTGTTTACTCATCTCTCAAATCACACACGTAACTTTCATAAATCACTAATGGTTATTCTCGAAGAAGTTTCAGAATCATCTTCATCAAGTAATCAACATCAAAAGTACGATGTCTTTTTAAGTTTTCGAGGGGCTGATACTCGTCTTAGCTTCACAAATCACCTCCACAAAGCCCTTGAGGGTGCTAATCTAAAGACCTTTCTGGACCGCGAAGAGATTGTAACTGGGCAATCTTTGAAACCAGAATTGGAGTTTGCTATCAAAGCATCCAGGGCTTCTGTTATTGTATTGTCTAAGAATTATGCTGCTTCGACGTGGTGCCTTGACGAACTTGTATTGATTCTTGACCAACATAAGAATTTCAACCAAATTGTTATCCCAATTTTCTATCATGTCGAGCCCACTGATGTCAGGAAGCAACAAACCAGCTTTGGAGATGCAATGGCAAAGCATAAACAGAGTATGGAAGCAGAGACAGATGTGAAGAAAAAAACTAAGTTGGCTGTGAAGATCGAGATATGGAAGAAAGCACTTACAGAAGTTTCTAATATGACCGGGAAGGACGCAAAGGACAGGTAAACTACTATATATAACTTTAAATCCGGGTTATTCATTTTTAATATGAACTTTTGTATTTAGTATCTTGTCTATAATAATAAAGTGTGTAAGTTAATAATTATATTAAAGATTTAGTTGGATTCATGATAATATTACTGTATGTAAATGGATTATATAAAGTTTAATATTAAGAAATTAAAATATTTTGAAACCAAGTTACTGAAACTATTTAGTAAAATTTAAAAGGCTTAATTGACAAATTAATACTTAATTAAAATGATGAAATAAAAAGGCGTTTTCTATATATAATTAATTTAAGATAAGATTGAAGTTCATATATATCTTACCTGTATACTATTTGCATATTCCCCAGACGGATGCAACCTTTTCCCCTTTAGGAGGGTCCACGGCCCCAGCCCAAGCCCAGTACTTCAGGTAAAAAAAATTTGGTGATTTTCTAACATACCCCGACAATAAAATATATCATGCCCATTGGACCCATTTAATTGAAAGTTATTTTTATTTTTTCAAGTGTCTCAACTGATTTAATCATCATATTCGGTAAAACACATTTTTTTTTGGATTTATTGTATTTTTAGATGAGTTTTTTTTTTTTTTTTTTTTGTAAATTCTAACATATTTTATATTATTTAACTACTTTCAAATTGTTTCTTAATGATGTTTATGACTTTTTTGGTGCTTTTACAATCTTCCGTAGTTATAGTAGTAACTATTTTAAGCCCCTGCTGACATGATTTTTTGAGTTCGCCACTGCCTATCCCCTAGCTTAATTAGGTGTATGTTTCTTACAAAGTTAGAACATGATGTGACATCATTAGATGAACTCTTTAAACCTAGATATGTCATGTAAGAAATTCCCAAATTTTTCATTGTTATTATTATTAAATAAACCAAGTATAGTATAGTATTTATATTTATATATGTCATTAAAATATGACTTTTCATATGGAACCATAAGTAAGAACTTTTATCCTTTATAATTCCATCCTATTCAGTCATATTTATCTTCTTCTTTCTTATGTCAAATTGCTTTACAACCGGTTAACTTGTGACATACGAGACCATTATTTTGCAATACGAACATTCATACGGAGTATTTCTTTCCCTTATAAATTCATAAATTCCTAACACTGAAATCAAATAATGTGAAGATGACTCTCAAAAAGTGGTTCTCTGTAACAAACTAATAGAAGTTTCTATACTACATGGACGAACCTTGCAATTGTGTGTATACTACATGGACGAACCTTGCACTTAACTCAAATATCAATCTGCAGGTTAGAGACAGAGTTTATCGAAGAAATTGTTAAGGACATCTACCATGGTATACGTGTACCCATAAGGAGTACTCTGCCACAACTTATTGGGATGGACGATTCCATTGAATTCGTTACTTCATGGTTGAAAGACGGATTCTTGCATACCGGTGACATTCTTACTCTCTATGGTATGGGTGGTATCGGGAAGACATCCTTAGCCAAATATGTATATGGTTTACATTGTCATGATTTTATTGGAAGCAGCTTCATTGAAAATATAAGTACGAAGGAAAAAAATAATGGATTGCTTGATTTACAAAAGCAACTTTGTGGTGACATTTTAAGAACTACATTGATTCAAGCTCATGATGTTTCTAGATACACCTCTATCATTGAGAATGCAGTTGCCTCTAAAAAAGTGTTTCTAGTACTTGACGATATTGATAGTCTGGACCAGTTGGATGGTTTACTTGGAAACAAAGGTTTTTATCGCGGAAGCAAAATCATAGTAACTACCAGAGACGTGTCCTTGACCGAGAGGTGTAGACTATTCAACCTGCATGTTCGACCTAAGCATACAAAGCGCTTACTCAAAAGCTTAGATAAGACTTCATCACATGAACTTCTACGTCTTCATGCGTTTAGGGGTGAAAAACTTAAAGAAGGCTATGAAGATGTTTCTGGTAATATTGAGAAGTATTGTGATGGACATCCGTTGTGTCTGGAGGTTTTGGGCAGCTATCTACATAATCGTGATGTTGCTTATTGGGAAGACTGCCTGAAAGAGCTTAAGAAAGGACCTGAAGGAATTAGTTCCCGTATAAATAACGTCTTGAGAATGAGCTATGACTCTTTGTCATCCAATGATAAGGAATTGTTTAAGCATGTTGCTTGTTTCTTTGTTGGATTAGATAGACACATTGCTGAAACAATATTTAAGGAATGTAAGATTAACACAATATCTGGGATCACTAATCTCATCGACAAATGTCTTCTTCGTATTGACTCGGATAATGTGTTGAATATGCATTCACTAATTCAAGTAATGGGAAGAGATGCAGTGCACCAAGAATCACCTGACAAGCCAGAGAAGCGTAGTCGATTATGGTGTCATACAGAGTCATACAAAGTGTTGAAAAAAAAGACGGTAAGAGGCAATACATGCTTTCTAATTAGTAGTGATGCAAGTGTTTTGATTACTCTATCATGTATATAATAATACTTCGTAATGTTTATTGCGTTCATTTCTTCTTAGGGTACGGGAAATATTGAAGGCCTTGCCCTTGACATGAAGATGATTGAAAAAGAGAAGTTACGTGGATCATTATATGAGCTTGAAACAGAGGCACTAAGAAAGATGGATGATCTGAAGCTATTACAGCTCAATTATGTTCAACTCAAAGGGTCTTATAAGAATTTTCCTAAAAAATTAAGATGGTTGTGCATGCATTGGTTCCCCGTAGAGTCTCCACCTTCAGATATACCACCGATGAAAAAGCTAGTTGCTCTTGACATGTCTTATAGCAATTTCATATCTTTTGACATGTCTTGTAGTAATTCTCAAAAGGTAAGAAATTAAAATGATCTTCTTACATTATATAGTTATATGTTCTTCTATGTTGAGTAGAGTTACTGCAATTCACTAACTATTCTATATAACCATTTTAATAGCCGCTTGGATCCTTGAAGATTCTAAATCTGAGTCACTGTTATCAGCTTCAACGTCTTGGTGGCTTTTGTGAATTCCCTGCTCTTGAGAGTTTATGTCTGTCAAATTGCACGAGTATGGTTGACGTATGTGAAACAATTCAGCAATGTCATAAACTTGTCCTCGTTGATCTAAGTTACTGCAACAAGTGCACAAAGCTTCTTAGAAATCTTGACATCTTAAAGAACGTCAAAGAGCTATCTCTAAATGGTTGCAATCTGGATGAACTTCCATTTGTGACACGGGATATTGACCTAACCTCACGAAAATCTTCCTGTGCCACTGTGGAGGTCATTCCGAGAGATTTTAGTTCCTTGGCAGTTTATTTTCCAAGGTCATTAGTGAGTTTGTCACTTAAAAATAATAATCTGTTCAACGAATCCTTTCCGATGGACTTCAGTAGCCTATCACTTTTAAGGAATTTGTCTTTAGATGGCAATCCGATTGTTTCAATGCCCGATTGTGTGAGAAGCCTTCCCCGGCTTGAGCGCCTTAGCATGCAGGATTGTAATATGCTGACATCGATCGTGCATCCTCCACCTACCCTAAAGATTGCTGAATTTGCTAGTTTTTTCTTACGAAAAGTTGTATTTCATCCAATATGGAGGTCCAACTGGGAGCAATTTTCGTATTATAAATGCATAACTTCGTCCGTGGAAATTGAAGGCAGATTCAAATTCCAACCTATGACAGATGTAGAAGAAACGTTGTTACGTTGGTTGGGATGGAGTAATTTAGAGTTCACTAAAAAAAGGCGCATCGGAACTTATATTCATCAGGCACCAGTGGGATCTCAAACCCAGGTTTTATCTAGTTCATAAATAATCTCTCTTTTTATGTGTATGTGTTTATATAATATAGCTAGGCTCATTTATAACTATAACTTGTTATTGGCAGATGTATTATGAATATGGAATATTCAGCACAATTTATGGGGGTAAAGAGATGCCGAAATGGATTAGGCGTAGAAGCAAAGGGTCATCAATATCATTTACCATCCCATTCTCTCCTAAAAACCTCAGAGGATGGAATTTTTGCTACGTGCAAACATCATCACGATTTCGATATGGATCAGGAATACAAGATCACCTTTTTTTTGTATTGCCAAAAATCAAAGTTATTAATATAACAAAGAACCTCACCTGCATATACAGACATCATATTGGGGAAGTCAATGTAGGTGGGAAGTCGTTAACATTTGTAAGCCATTGGATGCTTAAAAATTATGCAATAGAAGCTGGTGACCACGTTACTATTACCGTAACAGATGAAGAAGATCAACTTACAAACAGGTGTGGGGTGAGACTTGTGTATGATGATGAAAGAAGCATGGGAGAAGAAAAAGATATGTTGGCTTCTTACAAGTCATGTGGTTACGTACCTCCTTTAATTTTCGGTTTCCAAACATGAATCTGGGAAGATTGACTGGCGCACTTAAAATATTTTAATATCCTTAATTTGTATTTTGTTCGTCATATAAATATTGTACTTTACTTCCATCGTGAGACAACAAAATTTTGTAATTCATAGCTAGCAACTAGAGTAACCTTGTAAAGTTCTTAATTATTTCTCATAGGATGCTACAAAATATATAGAGTTACCTTGTAATGAATGCATGGAAATAGCAGATGCAAAACACCCTTGGGCCTAATATGATGATGAAGTAGTATTTTTGGTGTTGTCACTTTGTCTAATGTTATCGCGCGTACTGTTTACATGCAACACTCTCATCACAGTGGCGGTATTAGGTTGGGGGCATTGTGGGCCATGGCCTACACAAAGATTTCCGTAACTAGTCTTATATATTTGTGAAAGTGAAATTAAATGGCAATCTGCCTACATAGCTTAGTGGTTAAAGCCCAACCCATTCAACCGGTTGATCACAGGTTCGATTCTTGCTTTTAAAGTTTTAATAGATACTATGTTTTTATAGTATTCACAGGTTCGATTCTTGCTTTAAATAGATACTATGTTTTTATAGTATACACACCCATTGTAATTTTCATATTTTATTTCTATTTAGTAACTTTCATGCCTTATGATTTAGCTGCATATATGAATACACTTACCATTGAAAGAACTATGAAACTATATATTTTAATAGTGATAAGTTTTTCTTTATTTTAGTAGTCTACATTATATATATATATTTATATATATATATATATATATATGTATATAAAAGCACATATAAATGCATTATGGTACACAATGAGTAGAGAAGTTTGAAACTTTTATAAAGACAAATTTGCAAACAAAAACACCATTAACCACGAGGTTTCTTCACATTTAAAATTTTGAACTTTCAATATAATTTTTGGTGTTAAGAATCGAATTAAATCGAATTCTTTCCCGATTATGTTGGATTAATGATAAAAATAAGTTTAGGTCGGTAAAACTTAACGTATTACTTGATGAATATTTTCCCTCAATTTGGAACCTAAATTCTGATGTGACGATCATCTACAATTTGCCCCCGTCAAGAAAAATTTCTGGTACCGCCTCTGCTCTCATCCTTGAAATGTATACTAGCTTGAAAGTGACAATTACTAGGATGAGGAGTTTTCGGCAGTCCCTGTAATGATATATGCGAGCAATTAAGATGCGTAAGTGTGATTGAGACTAGCATATCTCGTAAGACGTAACAAAGGTGTGCCCTTTTCTTTTTCGATAGATAGGTAGGACACTTCAGAGTTGATGCTAGTTTTCGGGTTCTTAGATAATGCCGCATTCTGTAAATATATAGAACAATAATGTTTGATTATATTTCATGATGAAAACAATTTGTTTCTGAAACTAGGTGTGATTTTACCTCTGTTTTAACTTGAATATATAGTATATAATCTTATGTTGATGTTGATTGATAATTAAATCAAGATTATTCGACTATCAAGTGAATGCGATTTTTACTAGGGTAACTACAATATCCAAGTTAGACACTTGTAAAGAGATGCCTATTATCAAATTACTGGCTTTGAACATCTCCATTCGGGCCATCAAACCACAAAAAACTCAACCCGAAAATTATATCTTCCTTTATGAATCTCAAAAAATTCTACACAGTTGTATACTAGGATCATCCTAGTGCATTCGGGTTCGGGTATCAACCAGTCAACTAGCACATAGGGAAAAAAAAATCCCCCAATAAAATTCATTTATCTCACAGCCATTAAGTTCAACAGACCGAGAAATGTGGCCTAATTACAAGAAGATGAAAGTACCTTCAGCTTTGAAATCCTCTTATATTCATAGTTGTTTATGTCAAAACTCTGCTGCAAAGCCTGCAAGTGAAATTGAATTTCACAGGCGAATTCCGATTTCATTATATGATGTACTATGCATTTATTTATGTAAATGAGTCAGTTTACATTCATTAATTTACTTGATTCGTTGATTGCTAATGGTTTGTGTAGCTGATTAATAAATTTGGAGTTCATTTTTCACTTCATACAAGCAAGTTGTATATTAGGTGTTTGATGAAAAGCTTCAGTGTATACTAAAAAGCCTATATAGTTCTGCAATTTAACAATGTATAAGTTTAGTAGTGGCTTTATGAGTATTAAGATTTTACTCATCGAAATTCCATTTTCTTATTATACGGCTTAATGAAGTAGAACATATTTCATGGATACCATCAATGAAGTTCTGGTCCATCTGTGCGTGTTGCTATCTTAATCCTACCATAAGGTATATTAACATTGTTTTCATTTGCAAAAAAGTTAAAAGAAGTGTATCACATGGATGTACTTATTGGAGCATATATTATTTAATTCGTTGGGTTAGTAATGGTTAAATCTTCAAAGTTTAACTTTTTTTTTTTTCCGTTTTAACCACTAATGTTTTTTCTCATGATTTAATACTTGAAGTTTGTATTGACTTATTGGTTTAACCCTTCAAAGGGTTAAACATCAAATTTTTGAAAGTTAGATGATTAAACTAGAATACTTTTAAATGACAAAATCATTATAAAAGAAAAACTTCAGTAATTAAACCATCAAAATTTTGAAGTATAAAGAGCTTGGAGGATAAAACCACTAAAATTTTGAAACTTGGAGGTATAAATCATTAGAAAAAAAAAACTTAAAAGATTAAACCAATATTAACTATATTTCCTTTTATCTTCGTGGGCAGTATTTTAGTGAACATGCTTTAATATAGATGGAGTATGCAGAAATTGAACACACAATCAGAATGCATGTGTTGTATTTTGATGTACGGCACTTATACCGAACGGGGAGAAGCAGTGACGGATCCAGAAATTCTTGTTGACGGGGGCAAAAAAAACTATATACAAAATCATATGTAGCGGCTTTTTACAATGTTATATGTACAATGGTGTATCACAAATTCTTATACGCTTATCTAAAATGATCTTATATGTATGTTTTTTAGTTTACATTTGTATAATCTTTGTTAATTCAAAAGATGATTTTTACGTACAGATATAAGAATATGTGATATTAACTTTTATAATGATAAGCGGACACAACATTTTTTAGCACTAATACAATCAAGAAATTTATAATTCTTCAAGGAGAAATGCTAGGTTCACATAAAATTTATAAAGAAAAATTCACACAATGATGTGGCATATGAGATGGACCAATAAATAATATTCAAAATAAAAGTGGACGGACTATTGGGGTTCAAATGAGTACATCAAGTTTGAGTGAGAATTGAGGAACCAACCAGAATGCGCCATGAGTCATAAAATCCATTTTCCTCCACGTATTTAAAAATCAAATATCTCACAAACGCTAAGTCAAAAAATTATAAAAATTACACCATAAAAATCAGCATTTTTTTATCTTCGATTTTCCATCTCACGAGGTATATTTTCGACGACTTTTATTTATTTGGGTTTTACAAATTGTACAAAATTAGTAACACATGTGTTACTCGCCAGTAACACATGTGTTCACATGTGTTAGTTGTTTTCAAAACCCACCTAAAAACGAGAAAAAAAAAAGTTCGTCGAAAGTATACCTTGTCACATCTCTTATCGAAGAGAATAAAACATTGATTTTTATGGGGAAATTTTTTGATTTTTCGACTTACCGTTTGAAAGAAATTTACGTTTGAAAAACGTAGGGGAAAGTGAGTTTTATGACACGTGGCGCATTCTAGTTGGTTCCTCCATTCTCACTCAAAGTTAATATGCTCGTAACCTTTTACTCTGCGTTTGTGATATATGGATGTTTTAGTTTTACTGTGAGTATACTTGGTAGTTTTTGTAAGACCATCTCTAGTGCAAGGTTTATATGCTTGTCCATGGTGACATGTATGATGAGTTGGAGTCCATGCTAAGTAACACCCATTGTATGATAAAGTCCATATCAAAAGTCCATAGCATCTTATTGAATGTCCATACGTATGGACCTAGGATGGAGTCCATGGGTGGTCTCATACTCTCACATGCATAATATTTTTTATATTAAAAAATTATAGTGGGGTCTAGTTATGGACTTAGTAAAGTTTATAGGAGTAAAGATGTAAGTTTATAGAAAATGAAGTTTATAGAAAGCTGACGTGGCATGCTATTGACTTCAATAAGTCCATAGCATTGGTGATGCTGTAAGCCTAAAATTGTTTATTTATAGAGTTTGAGGGTTATAATACGTATTTAAACAAACATAGAGGATCTAAAGAAAAAAATATGATAATAAGTCAAAACACATAAGTTCTCTACAACATCACCCTCTCCCTGCAATTATTCACTTCACCCAAACAATCTCCATTAAAACCCCATAAAAATAGGAACTTCGTTTTTTCGTTTTCTCCTTTTATTATGTTTTAATTTTCCAATATGAAATGAGTAAAAAGCTTAACAACAAGAGTAATGGGGGCGATATAGCAAATTCGCATTTAATTGCACAAAACCCATATGAAAGCAGTAGTATTGTCGGAGTCGACAATACTCTTCCCAGAAACTGTAGTAAGCCGGATACTTTTGTATGTGTAAAATTTGTAGAGATTAATTCGTAGGAGAAAATTGACATGAGACTATTTAAATTACAACCAATAAAGTTAAAACCAATAAATCATATAAAATTAATTTTCATACGAGACTCTTTAAATTACAGAACTTTTCAAGAGTTATACATCCATTTTGATCAATGCATCGTTCACGTACATAATCACATCTACTTCACTTTGGACATATACTGAGAGGTTTATGGATAGAAAGTTGTCCAAGAGTGTTTATTGATCATTGTTGTCCTATTTTATTTTCTCATAGGTTATTTGTTCATTTTCCTTCCTGAGATCGAGCTGGTTTATGTCTTTATGTACAGTGTACACAATTTCAAGCTACAAAGGTTTTATAGGTCCTTGATACAGTATAATTTGTTAATGTTTAGATACAGCGACGGACCATAAAACTGATTGCCAACCGATGTTTCACTACCAATGGTATCGGTTTTTTTTGCAAACCGACGTTCGTTACCAAACAACAGTTGGGACCACTCTTAAAGGTGCCAATTTTGACCTGTTGGTATGATGTTTTTTTTTCTGAGCATCATCACCTAATATTTCCAATAATAACATACAAAAAGGTTAACCTTGCAGGAGTGTTTTATTTTTTCTTCAACTACTTTTGACCGGAGGGACCCGATATAATTGCCTTTTTGTAACTTTCCTAAGAACTTCCATATTAGAAGTGGTTGTTGACTTGGATCATTTCCATAAGAAAAAGAGAAAAAAAACACCGTTTTGTGGATCTGTTACATATCATATCAACCTTGTTTACTCATCTCTCAAATCACACACGTAACTTTCATAAATCACTAATGGTTATTCTCAAAGAAGTTTCAGAATCATCTTCATCAAGTAATCAACATCAAAAGTACGATGTCTTTTTAAGTTTTCGAGGGGCTGATACTCGTCTTAGCTTCACAAATCACCTCCACAAAGCCCTTGAGGGTGCTAATCTAAAGACCTTTCTGGACCGCGAAGAGATTGTAACTGGGCAATCTTTGAAACCAGAATTGGAGTTTGCTATCAAAGCATCCAGGGCTTCTGTTATTGTATTGTCTAAGAATTATGCTGCTTCGACGTGGTGCCTTGACGAACTTGTATTGATTCTTGACCAACATAAGAATTTCAACCAAATTGTTATCCCAATTTTCTATCATGTCGAGCCCACTGATGTCAGGAAGCAACAAACCAGCTTTGGAGATGCAATGGCAAAGCATAAACAGAGTATGGAAGCAGAGACAGATGTGAAGAAAAAAACTAAGTTGGCTGTGAAGATCGAGATATGGAAGAAAGCACTTACAGAAGTTTCTAATATGACCGGGAAGGACGCAAAGGACAGGTAAACTACTATATATAACTTTAAATCCGGGTTATTCATTTTTAATATGAACTTTTGTATTTAGTATCTTGTCTATAATAATAAAGTGTGTAAGTTAATAATTATATTAAAGATTTAGTTGGATTCATGATAATATTACTGTATGTAAATGGATTATATAAAGTTTAATATTAAGAAATTAAAATATTTTGAAACCAAGTTACTGAAACTATTTAGTAAAATTTAAAAGGCTTAATTGACAAATTAATACTTAATTAAAATGATGAAATAAAAAGGCGTTTTCTATATATAATTAATTTAAGATAAGATTGAAGTTCATATATATCTTACCTGTATACTATTTTCTATATATAATTAATTTAAGATAAGATTGAAGTTCATATATATCTTACCTGTATACTATTTGCATATTCCCCAGACGGATGCAACCTTTTCCCCTTTAGGAGGGTCCACGGCCCCAGCCCAAGCCCAGTACTTCAGGTAAAAAAAATTTGGTGATTTTCTAACATACCCCGACAATAAAATATATCATGCCCATTGGACCCATTTAATTGAAAGTTATTTTTATTTTTTCAAGTGTCTCAACTGATTTAATCATCATATTCGGTAAAACACATTTTTTTTTGGATTTATTGTATTTTTAGATGAGTTTTTTTTTTTTTTTTTTTTTGTAAATTCTAACATATTTTATATTATTTAACTACTTTCAAATTGTTTCTTAATGATGTTTATGACTTTTTTGGTGCTTTTACAATCTTCCGTAGTTATAGTAGTAACTATTTTAAGCCCCTGCTGACATGATTTTTTGAGTTCGCCACTGCCTATCCCCTAGCTTAATTAGGTGTATGTTTCTTACAAAGTTAGAACATGATGTGACATCATTAGATGAACTCTTTAAACCTAGATATGTCATGTAAGAAATTCCCAAATTTTTCATTGTTATTATTATTAAATAAACCAAGTATAGTATAGTATTTATATTTATATATGTCATTAAAATATGACTTTTCATATGGAACCATAAGTAAGAACTTTTATCCTTTATAATTCCATCCTATTCAGTCATATTTATCTTCTTCTTTCTTATGTCAAATTGCTTTACAACCGGTTAACTTGTGACATACGAGACCATTATTTTGCAATACGAACATTCATACGGAGTATTTCTTTCCCTTATAAATTCATAAATTCCTAACACTGAAATCAAATAATGTGAAGATGACTCTCAAAAAGTGGTTCTCTGTAACAAACTAATAGAAGTTTCTATACTACATGGACGAACCTTGCAATTGTGTGTATACTACATGGACGAACCTTGCACTTAACTCAAATATCAATCTGCAGGTTAGAGACAGAGTTTATCGAAGAAATTGTTAAGGACATCTACCATGGTATACGTGTACCCATAAGGAGTACTCTGCCACAACTTATTGGGATGGACGATTCCATTGAATTCGTTACTTCATGGTTGAAAGACGGATTCTTGCATACCGGTGACATTCTTACTCTCTATGGTATGGGTGGTATCGGGAAGACATCCTTAGCCAAATATGTATATGGTTTACATTGTCATGATTTTATTGGAAGCAGCTTCATTGAAAATATAAGTACGAAGGAAAAAAATAATGGATTGCTTGATTTACAAAAGCAACTTTGTGGTGACATTTTAAGAACTACATTGATTCAAGCTCATGATGTTTCTAGATACACCTCTATCATTGAGAATGCAGTTGCCTCTAAAAAAGTGTTTCTAGTACTTGACGATATTGATAGTCTGGACCAGTTGGATGGTTTACTTGGAAACAAAGGTTTTTATCGCGGAAGCAAAATCATAGTAACTACCAGAGACGTGTCCTTGACCGAGAGGTGTAGACTATTCAACCTGCATGTTCGACCTAAGCATACAAAGCGCTTACTCAAAAGCTTAGATAAGACTTCATCACATGAACTTCTACGTCTTCATGCGTTTAGGGGTGAAAAACTTAAAGAAGGCTATGAAGATGTTTCTGGTAATATTGAGAAGTATTGTGATGGACATCCGTTGTGTCTGGAGGTTTTGGGCAGCTATCTACATAATCGTGATGTTGCTTATTGGGAAGACTGCCTGAAAGAGCTTAAGAAAGGACCTGAAGGAATTAGTTCCCGTATAAATAACGTCTTGAGAATGAGCTATGACTCTTTGTCATCCAATGATAAGGAATTGTTTAAGCATGTTGCTTGTTTCTTTGTTGGATTAGATAGACACATTGCTGAAACAATATTTAAGGAATGTAAGATTAACACAATATCTGGGATCACTAATCTCATCGACAAATGTCTTCTTCGTATTGACTCGGATAATGTGTTGAATATGCATTCACTAATTCAAGTAATGGGAAGAGATGCAGTGCACCAAGAATCACCTGACAAGCCAGAGAAGCGTAGTCGATTATGGTGTCATACAGAGTCATACAAAGTGTTGAAAAAAAAGACGGTAAGAGGCAATACATGCTTTCTAATTAGTAGTGATGCAAGTGTTTTGATTACTCTATCATGTATATAATAATACTTCGTAATGTTTATTGCGTTCATTTCTTCTTAGGGTACGGGAAATATTGAAGGCCTTGCCCTTGACATGAAGATGATTGAAAAAGAGAAGTTACGTGGATCATTATATGAGCTTGAAACAGAGGCATTAAGAAAGATGGATGATCTGAAGCTATTACAGCTCAATTATGTTCAACTCAAAGGGTCTTATAAGAATTTTCCTAAAAAATTAAGATGGTTGTGCATGCATTGGTTCCCCGTAGAGTCTCCACCTTCAGATATACCACCGATGAAAAAGCTAGTTGCTCTTGACATGTCTTATAGCAATTTCATATCTTTTGACATGTCTTGTAGTAATTCTCAAAAGGTAAGAAATTAAAATGATCTTCTTACATTATATAGTTATATGTTCTTCTATGTTGAGTAGAGTTACTGCAATTCACTAACTATTCTATATAACCATTTTAATAGCCGCTTGGATCCTTGAAGATTCTAAATCTGAGTCACTGTTATCAGCTTCAACGTCTTGGTGGCTTTTGTGAATTCCCTGCTCTTGAGAGTTTATGTCTGTCAAATTGCACGAGTATGGTTGACGTATGTGAAACAATTCAGCAATGTCATAAACTTGTCCTCGTTGATCTAAGTTACTGCAACAAGTGCACAAAGCTTCTTAGAAATCTTGACATCTTAAAGAACGTCAAAGAGCTATCTCTAAATGGTTGTAATCTGGATGAACTTCCATTTGTGACACGGGATATTGACCTAACCTCACGAAAATCTTCCTGTGCCACTGTGGAGGTCATTTCGAGAGATTTTAGTTCCTTGGCAGTTTATTTTCCAAGGTCATTAGTGAGTTTGTCACTTAAAAATAATAATCTGTTCAACGAATCCTTTTCGATGGACTTCAGTAGCCTATCACTTTTAAGGAATTTGTCTTTAGATGGCAATCCGATTGTTTCAATGCCCGATTGTGTGAGAAGCCTTCCCCGGCTTGAGCACCTTAGCATGTGTGGTTGTGATATGCTGACATCGATCGTGCATCCTCCACCTACCCTAAAGATTGCTGAATTTGCTAGTTTTTCCTTAAGAAAAGTTGTATTTCATCCAATATGGAGGTCCAACTGGGAGTATCTTTCGTATTATCCATCCATAACTTCGTCCGTGGAAATTGAAGGCTTTGTCAAATTCCAACCTATGGCAGATGTTGAAGAAAGGTTGTTACGTTGGTTGGGATGGAGTAATTTAGAGTTCACTAAAAAAAGGCGCATCGGAACTTATATTCATCAGGCACCAGTGGGATCTCAAACCCAGGTTTTATCTAGTTCATAAATAATCTCTCTTTTTATGTGTATGTGTTTATATAATATAGCTAGGCTCATTTATAACTATAACTTGTTATTGGCAGATGTATTATGAAGATAGAATATTTAGCACCATTTATGGGGGTAAAGAGATGCCGAAATGGATTAGGCGTAGAAGCAAAGGGTCATCAATATCATTTACCATCCCATTATCTCCTAAAAACCTCAGAGGATGGAATTTTTGCTACGTGCAAACATCATCACGATTTCGATATGGATCAGGAATACAAGATCACCTTTTTTTTGTATTGCCAAAAATCAAAGTTATTAATATAACAAAGAACCGCACCCGCATATACAGACATCGTATTGGGGAAGTCAATGTAGGTGGGAAGTCGTTAACATTTGTAAGCCATTGGATGCTTAGAAAGAATGCAATGGAAGTTGGTGACCACGTTACTATTACCGTAACAGATGAAGAAGATCAACTTACAAACAGGTGTGGGGTGAGACTTGTGTATGATGATGAAAGAAGCATGGGAGAAGAAAAAGATATGTTGGCTTTATACAAGTCATTTGATTACCTGACGAGAAGGAATTAAATCAACAGGATACAAAGACAGATTAAAAAATGTGAAGAATGAATTACCTGGTGAAACATGCATGGAGTAAGCCAGTCTCCTCGTGTAGACCGGATTGTGTATTCAGAGACAGATTAAAAAATGTGAAGAGTGAATTGAAATTGTGGAGTAAAGGAAGCATTGAAGAGATTGATAGAGAGATAGAAAGATGTCAAAAAGAAGTTCAGGCTTGGGAAAAGATAGCTGACGAGAAGGAAGTAAATCAACAGGATACAAAGAAATGGATGGACACAAGAAAGAAGTGGACTGACAAAATGAAAATGAAAACAAAAATATTGAAACAAAGATCTAGAGTAAAATGGGCTATGGAGGGAGATGAGAACTCAAAGTATTTTCATGCGGTGGTTCGTAAGAGAACTAGAAAAGGGACGTTGTATGGTTTGAACATAGATGGTAGATGGTGCGAGGAGCCACAGAAGATCAAGGAAAGTGTTAAGGAGTTTTTTCAAAAGATGTTTTCAGAGGTAGAGCAGGACAATCCTAATTTTACCAGTAACAGGTTCTCAAAAATTTCAGAAGAAGAGAGGAGATTGGTAGAAAGTCCCTTCTCAGAAGAGGAGGTTTGGGGTGCGGTTAGGGGGTGTGGTAGTTCTAAAGCTCCATGACCGGATGGTTTTAATTTTAGGTTCATAAAGAAGTATTGGAGGACGATGAAGGGGGATGTGATGAGGGCTATAGAGTGGTTTTGGGAGAATGAGCTCATTAGTGACGGTTGTAATGCTTCTTTTGTGGCTCTTATTCCAAAAATTAGCAACTCGGTGGATCTTGGGGATTATAGACCAATAAGTCTAATTGGGTGTTTTTATAAGATTGTGGCAAATGTTTTAGCGGAAAGACTAAAAAAGGTGATCGGGTCGATTATTGGAGAGGTTCAAAGTGCTTTCATCAAAGGAAGATTGATATTGGATGGGGTGCTGGTAGCAAACGAAATTATGGATTATTTGAAGAAAAAGAAAAGAAAAGGTTTGGTGTTTAAGGTGGACTTTGAAAAAGCATATGATAGTATTAGATGGGATTATTTATGGTCGATAATGATGCAAATGGGTTTTGGTGTGAAGTGGATTGGGTGGATTAAAGCATGTGTTTCCTCGGCAACGACATCGGTTTTGGTTAATGGGTCTCCTACGGATGAAATTTGCCTTTCACGGGGATTGAGGCAAGGCGATCCATTGTCTCCGTTTTTATTTCTATTAGTTGCGGAGGGTCTTAATGTAGCTATGAAGGAGGCGTTAACCAAAGGCATGTTTAGAGGTATTAAGGTTGGAGAGGGTGTTGAAGGTAATGATTATGTTGAGATATCACATCTGCAATATGCGGATGACACTATTTTCTTTGGGGAATGGAATGAAGATAATGTAGCCGCGTTGCTAACTTTATTAAAATGTTTTGAAATGGTGTCGGGGTTAAAAGTTAATTTGAGAAAAAGTAAGATTATAGGAATAGGAGTAAATGAAGAGGTGGTCAAAGTGTGGGCGGATGCGATTGGGTGTGGTGTGGAAGGAGTTCCGTTTAAATACCTTGGTCTCCCGGTTGGTCTTAATATGAATAGAGTTGCTTCGTGGAACGGGGTTTTGGACAAATTCAAAGGAAGACTCTCGGATTGGAAAGCAAAAATGATTTCTTTCGGTGGTCGATTGACGTTGATCAAGTCGGTGCTTGGAAGCCTTCTGTTATACGTCTTTTCCCTTTTTCGGGCCCCGGTATGTGTTTTAAACTCTCTTGAAAATATTCGAAGAAATTTCTTTTGGGGGGGTGGGAACGGGGAGGAAAAAAATAATATATCTTGGATTAATTGGAAATGTGTTCTTTCCAATGGGCGGGCGGGGGGTCTAAACGTTGGGAGTCTTTTGGCTTCAAATTGGGGTTTGCTTGGTAAATGGTGGTGGCGATTTAAAGTAGAAGGAAATGCGTTATGGGTTAGAGTCATTAGTGCCTTGTATGGTATGGATGGGGGCTTGGGTATGGACCAAAAAAGAAGTGGTAAATTGGGGCGAGTGTGGGGAAATATAATAAAAATAGGGAAGGATATTGATGGGGTGGGGGTGAATTTCTCAAAATCGTTTGGCAAGGAGGTAAGAAATGGGATGGGTACTCTTATGTGGAAAGATAATTGGGTGATTGGGGGAGAGATGATAAGCCATAAATATCCTAGGATCTTTAATTTAGAAAGAAAAAAAGAGGCGAAGGTTAGTGATAGAATTGAGTGGGATGGCGATAATTGGAGATGGAAATGGGAGTGGGTTAGAGAACCAAGGGGAAGGGCTAAAGGAGAATTAGAAGACCTCATGAGTAGATTGAATGGATGCTCCTTCACTAAGGATGGGAACGATAGTTGGAAGTGGGTGCTTAGTAAAGATGGTAAGTTTTCAAGCAAGGAGTTGAGGCTATTAGTGGATAATAAGAAGCTAGTGGAGAATAAGATTCGCAAGGAAACTTTATGGTGCAAGGGGTTCCAAGAAAGGTTAATATATTTATATGGAGGCTTAGAAATGGTAGATTACCGGTTCGGGCTGTTCTTGATAACATGGGAATTGATTTACATAGTGTCTTATGTCCGTTGTGTAACGATGAAATTGAAACTATGGATCATTGTTTTTTGAAATGTAATTTTGTTAAGGAGTTGTGGATTAAGATTTTTGAGTGGTGGGGTTTGGGAAGGGTAAATGTTGACAACGTTAATGATCTTATTAAGCACCAAGGTAATGAGTCATTTTCTAATTCTAAGAAAAACGCTTGGATGTGTACTATTTGGACAGCTTTGTTTGTAATTTGGAATAACCGTAACATGAAGATTTTCGGAAACGTAAATGCGGCTACAATGGACTTGATGCCGAAGATTAAAGTTTGGTCGTATGGTTGGATGGAAGCTAGAGTTAAAGATCTTATATGTTCCTGGGATCAATGGAAGGGTTAAATGTGGAGTTCATGGTCAAAGAGTTGTTTGTGCATGAATCCTGCACTGTATAGAGAGGGTGTGTGGGTATGTAATGTATTGAAAGTCTTAGTCTTTTGTGTCAGTTAGTTGTTAGTGAAGGTGCTTTGGTTTTTGGTTGCTTTGTTTGGTCATGTAGTGTTGGACTTTTGTCTCGGTGCTATTGGGTTGTTTTCCCATAATTACAACTTGTAATTTTGGGAGGAGGGTGCCCCATGTATGTTCTGTTGTATTTCTATTTTGGTAATAATATTGTTGTCTATTTCTTCAAAAAAAAAAAAAAAGTCATTTGATTACCTCATTTAATTTTCGGTTTCCAAACATGAATCTGGGAAGATTGACTGGCGCACTTAAAATATTTTAATATCCTTAATACTCCCTCCATCCCAAATTGTTTGTCACCAAGTTGAAAACACGCATATTAAGAAAATCACATTAAATGCAGCCTTGACCTTAGTATAATGACAACTTTAACCCTCAATCATTAATTAAATTATTTTCTTTGAAGTATGTGTAGTTTAAAGTTAAGGGTAATATGGGAAATCTAATCGTTAATGCATATTTAATTTTAGAAGTGGGCAATAATTTTGGGACAAATATAAATAGTAAGGTGGACAAACAATTTGGGACGGAGGGAGTATGTATTTTGCTCGTCATATAATTATTGTACTTTACTTCAATCGATTGTATATTATGTTCTCAATTAAGTTCTTAATTATTTCTCATAGGATATGATGCTACAAAATATATAGAGTTACCTTGTAATGAATGCATGGAAATAGCAGATGCAAAACACCCTTGGGCCTAATATGATGATGAAGTAGTATTTTTGGTGTTTGTCAATTTGTCTAATGTTATCGCGCGTACTGTTTACATGCAACACTCTCATCCAGTGGCGGTATTAGGTTGGGGGCATTGTGGCCATGGCCCACACAAAGATTTTCGTAACTAGTCTTATATATTTGTGAAAGTGAAATTAAATGACAATCTGTCCACATAGCTTAGTGGTTAATGCCCAACCCATTCAACCGGTTGATCACAGGTTCGATTCTTGCTTTTAAAGTTTTACTCCCTCCGTCCCAAAATAATTGTCCACCGACCAAAAACACGCAGTTTAATAAAAGTACAATCATTACTGCTTTCTCTTTCTTACTTTTTGCAGAATGACAGATTTACCCTTAAGCAATTAATTACCACATTCTATAAAGTTTGTAATAACAATTTGAAGTAAGGGTAATTTGGTAATCACTATCAAAATTTCCTTTCCATATTTGGATGTGGACAATTAATTTGAGACGTCCGAAAAAGGAAACGTGGACTATATTTTTGAGACGGAGGTAGTAATAGATACTATGTTTTCATAGTATTCACAGGTTCGATTCTTGCTTTAAATATATACTATGTTTTTATAGTATACACTAGAGGTGGCAAAATGAATGGGTCGGGTTGGGTCACGGGTCTAGATGGGTTTGAGTCTAAATGGGTCCGGGTCTAGATGAGTCATTTATAAGGATGTGTCTAAACGGGTCCGGGTCAAATGGGTCTTGGGTCGGGTCGGGTCGGGTCATCGGGTTCACCAAACTTTTTTTTTATTTGAGTGAAAAATGAAAAAAATGAAATGAGGTGAAAAAAAAAAAAATTTACCCGCTAGACCCGTCTAAACCCGTTGGCTAATTGTTATACAATTAGAGGTTATATTGAAAAACCCATTTAGACCCATCCAAAAAATGGGGAGGAGACCCAACAAACCCATCCCCTCCTAAAAATTAACCAAATTGACCCATAATTAACCAATGGGTCTAAAATTGCCACCTCTAGTATACACACCCATTGTAATTTTCATATTTTATTTCTATTTAGTAACTTTCATGCCTTATGATTTAGCTGCATATATGAATACACTTACCATTGAAAGAACTATGAAACTATATATTTTAATAGTGATAAGTTTTTCTTTATTTTAGTAGTCTACATTATATATATATTTATAGTTAGAGGATCTAAAAAGAAGATAAATTTTGTGGAGAAGAGGGAGAAGGAATCCTGACCAATCATTTCAATTTTTGGTCAAAGGGTATATAAGTCTTTTCTATTTTACATATTAAATTTAATACAATTAAATTTGTTCTTTTAAAAACCCAGCGGCGTTTTTTTCTTCCCAAATTATAGGTGATTAACAACTTGTATCCTTACATATCATAGCCAAATATAAGTTTAGTCAAACATATTTTTGTTGGGCGTTTTTATTGGAATGATCTGCACGAAATATTAAAGATATGAATGAATATTATATTTGACCAATTCATACTTATTTACGTTGCATATGTTAATACAGTCAACATCATCTTCAACGATTATAGGGAGCGATTCATACTTTATTGCATTCAACGTCTGCCACGATATTTCAATAGTGAAGATATCATTTCTAGAATCAATTCATACGTAACTTGACGAACGCATTGAACTTGTGAAACCACGGAATCGATACGGCGAACGATGAACCTACGATGAAACTTTTAGATATGTATTCAACGGAGGAATCCGATGATATTGATAGTACATCCGAAGCAAGGAAGCTATTTCTATTGTGTTTTGAAAGTTGCATAATATCGGTTACGTTTTGTAATTGATGATGTTTGATTTTATGTAATGATGATAATCGAAAATACAAGCACTTGGTAGTTGGTTCATTTTTTTTTTTTTTATCGAACTTCATGTTATGGCATATATAAAACGTTGATTCAGTGGATATTTTTTGTTATCGAGTTTCATGATTCTGTAGCTACAAAACGTTGATTCGGTGGATAATATTTGATATCGAGTTCGGTGGCTAATATTTGATATCGAGTTACATGTTTTGTTGGAAACATCATGTTGATTCAGTTGCTAATATAAGTGATTCGGATAAATAAATACATATATAGTGTATGAATATATTTGTTTTCATGTTTTGATCCAATTGTGATAATAAATACTTCTGAAGCAAAACGTTTTTCGTATTCCCATTGCGTCATAGAAATAACTCATAAATGTTGATTTTAAATTTGTGTCATCATATAATCACTTCGTTGTAAAGTTTCACAATATTTAACCCATTGATTCACCAATTTAAAATATTGATTCATTTGTTTACCACATTGAATCAGACATTATACGCAGTGATTCATTATATTTAATCCATTGTTTCAGTTATTAAACCCATTGAACCTTTGGTTACACACATTGTAAACTGATTCATTTAGGTAACACATTGTTTCGGTTGTTAAGTAATCACCTTACGGGTTGTAGGTGGTTAAATCGCAACCCTTCACGTAGGTTAACTAATGATGTTGAAACGTAATCAATTGATTGCCATTCTTCAACCTAAAAAACCAAATTGGCCATTATAACAAAACATGCAATCCAAAAAAAAAAAAATCTCACAAACCACTGATCTACACCCATCTTTTTCAAAACAAAACACTTAAATGTTGAATCACTCAGTAAGAAAGATATTCAATACACATAAACCAAACGAACTATATTACATTTCATGTTCGATTGATTCAGTTTTTTTTGTTGTCAGCGATTTTTCTGATGACAACCACAATAATAAAACCCTCTTTCTCCTCGAACTAAACCTTGATTCGGTTGATTCAAAAGCCACTCTAGAAAAACGTTAGCATCCTCGTTACGCGATTGATTCATTTTTTTGTTGTAAGCAATTTTTCTGATGATACCCACGATAATAAAACCCTCTTTCTCCTCGAACTAAACCTTGATTCAGTTGATTCAAAAGCCGCTCCAGAAAAACATTAGAATCGTGTTGTCTATTTGCTTCGTCTCAATTGCGAAATCACAATTAGGGTTTATTATTTTTTTCGGTCGCCGCTGGAGATGGAACAGAAGAACTTTTAATCGATTATGTTTTGAATGCTAACTGATCGGCACTTTATTTTCTATATTAAATGTTATTTGTTTCCTTTTTTGTGAATATAAGTAATAGACCAATATGCCCCTTACTCCTCATATTTCCTAAACAAACCTCATTGACTAATCTCATCCATTGAATCATTCATCTAAGGGCCAAGAATGCTTCTCCACCTTCTTCATCTAAAAACTCTTCTCCCTTGATCCCAATCCTATATTTATATATATATATACATATATATATATATATGTATGTATATAAAAGCACATATAAATGCATTATGGCACACAATAAGTAGAGAAGTTTGAAACTTTTATAAAGACAAATTTGCAAACAAAAACACCATTAACCAGAGGTTTCTTCACATTTAAAATTTTGAACTTTCAATATAATTTTTGGTGTTAAGAATCGAATTAAATCGAATTCTTTCCCGATTATGTTGGATTAATGATAAAACTAAGTTTAGGTCGGTAAAACTTAACGTATTACTTGATGAATATTTTTCCTCAATTTGGAACCTAAATTCTGATGTGACGATCATCTACAATTTGCCCCCGTCAAGAAAAATTTATGGTACCGCCTCTGCTCTCATCCTTGAAATGTATACTAGCTTGAAAGTGACAATTACTAGGATGAGGAGTTTTCGGCAATCCCTGTAATGATATATGCGAGCAATTAAGATGCGTAAGTGTGATTGAGACTAGCATATCTCGTAAGACGTAACAAAGGTGTGCCCTTTTCTTTTTCGATAGATAGGTAGGACACTTCAGAGTTGATGCTAGTTTTCGGGTTCTTAGATAATGCCGCATTCTGTAAATATATAGAACAATAATGTTTGATTATATTTCATGATGAAAACAATTTGTTTCTGAAACTAGGTGTGATTTTACCTCTGTTTTAACTTGAATATATAGTATATAATCTTATGTTGATGTTGATTGATAATTAAATCAAGATTATTCGACTATCAAGTGAATGCGATTTTTACTAGGGTAACTACAATATCCAAGTTAGACACTTGTAAAGAGATGCCTGTTATCAAATTACTGGCTTTGAACATCTCCATTCGGGCCATCAAACCACAAAAAACTCAACCCGAAAATTATATCTTCCTTTATGAATCTCAAAAAATTCTACACAGTTGTATACTAGGATCATCCTAGTGCATTCGGGTTCGGGTATCAACCAGTCAACTAGCACATAGGGAAAAAAAATCCCCCAATAAAATTCATTTATCTCACAGCCATTAAGTTCAACAGACCGAGAAATGTGGCTTAATTACAAGAAGATGAAAGTACCTTCAGCTTTGAAATCCTCTTATATTCATAGTTGTTTATGTCATAACTCTGCTGCAAAGCTTGCAAGTGAAATTGAATTTCGTAAGTGAATTCCGATTTCATTATATGATGTACTATGCATTTATTTATGTAAATGAGTCCATTTACGTTCATTAATTTACTTGATTCGTTGATTGCTAATGGTTTGTGTAGCTGATTAATAAATTAATTTGGAGTTCATTTTTCACTTCATACAAGCAAGTTGTATATTAGGTGTTTGATGAAAAGCTTCGGTGTATATTACAAAGCCTATATAGTTCTGTATTTTAACAATGTATAAGTTTAGTAGTGGCTTTAGAAGTATTCAGATATTAATCGTCGAACTTCCATTTTGTTATTATACGGCTTAATGAAGTAGAACATATTTCACGGATACCTTCAATGAAATTCTGGTCCATCTGTGTTACTATCTTAATCCTACCATCAGGTATATTAACATTGTTTTCATTTGCAAAAAAGTTACAAGAAGTGTATCAGATGCAAGTACTTATTGGAGCATATATTTTTTTAATTCTTTCCGTTAGTAATGGTTAAATAATGATTTAATCTTTAAAGTTTAACTTTTTTTTTTTTTTTCGTTCTAACCACAAAGGTTTTTATCATGATTTAATACTTGAAGTTTGTATTGACTTATCGGTTTAACCCTTCAAATGGTTAAGCATTAAATTTTTGAAAGTTGATTAAACCAATAAAAATTTAAATGGTAAAATCATTATAAAAGAAAAACTTCAGGAATTAAACCATCAAAATTTTGAAATATAACGAGGTTGGAGGATAAAACCACTAAAATTTTGAAACTTTGAGGTATAAATCATTAGAAAAAAAAACTTAAAAGGTTAAACCAATATTAACTTTATTTCCTTTTATCTTCGTGGGCAGTATTTTAGTGAACATGCTTTAATATAGATGGAGTATGCAGAAATTGAACACACAATCAGAATGCATGTGTTGTATTTTGATGTACGGCACTTATACTGAACGGGGAGAAGCAGTGACGGATCCAGAAATTCTTAGCGGCTTTTTACAATGTTATATATACAATGGTGTATCACAAATTCTTATACGCTTATCTAAAATGATCTTATATGTATGTTTTTTAGTTTACATTTGTATAATCATTGTTAATTCAAAAGATGATTTTTTACGTACAGATATAAGAATATGTGATATTAACTTTTATAATGATAAGCGGACACAACATTTTTTAGCACTAATACAATCAAGAAATTTATAATTCTTCAAGTTAGTAGTCATCAATAAATAATATTCAAAATAAAAGTAGACGGACTATTGGGGTTCAAATGAGTACATCAAGTTTGAGTGAGAATGGAGGAACCAACCAGAATGCGCCATGAGTCATAAAATCCATTTTCCTCCACGTATTTAAAAATCAAATATCTCACAAACGCTAAGTCAAAAAATTATAAAAATTACACCATAAAAATCAGCATTTTTTTATCTTCGATTTTCCATCTCACGAGGTATATTTTCGACGACTTTTATTTATTTGGGTTTTACAAATTGTACAAAATTAGTAACACATGTGTTACTCACCAGTAACACATGTATTCACATGTGTTAGTTGTTTTCAAAACCCACCTAAAAACGAGAAAAAAAAAGTTCGTCGAAAGTATACCTTGTCACATCTCTTATCGAAGAGAATAAAACATTGATTTTTATGGGGAAATTTTTTGATTTTTCGACTTACCGTTTGAAAGAAATTTACGTTTGAAAAACGTAGGGAAAGTGAGTTCTATGACACGTGGCGCATTCTAGTTGGTTCCTCCATTCTCACTCAAAGTTAATATGCTCATAACCTTTTACTCTGCGTTTGTGATATATGGATGTTTTAGTTTTATTGTGAGTATACTTGGTAGTTTTTGTAAGCCTAAAATTGTTTGTTTATAGAGTTTGAGGGTTATAATACGTATTTAAACAAACATAGAGGATCTAAAGAAAAAATATGATAATATGTCAAAACACATAAGTTCTCTACAACATCACCCTCTCCCGGCAATTATTATCTTCACCCAAACAATCTCCATTAAAACCCCATAAAAATAGGAACTTCATTTTTTCTTTTTCTCCTTTTATTATGTTTTAATTTTCCAATATGAAATGAGTAAAAAGCTTAACAACAAGAGTAATGGGGGCGATATAGCAAATTCGCATTTAATTGCACAAAACCCATATGAAAGCAGGAGTATTGTCGGAGTCGACAACTCTTGCAGAAACTGTAGTAAGCAGGATACTTTTGTGTGTGTAAAATTTGTAGAGATTAATTCGTAGGAGAAAATTGACTTGAGACTCTTTAAATTACAACCAATAAAGTTAAAACCAATAAATTGTATAAAATTAATTTTCATATGAGAGACTTATACATCCATTTTGTTTCATGCACCTACATTTTGATCAATGCCTCATTCACATAATCACATCAACCTCACTTTGGACATATACTGAGAGGTTTATGTCTTTATGATGTACAGTGTACACAATTTCAAGATACAAAGGTTTTATAGGTCCTTGATATAATTTGTTAATGTTTAGATACTGCGAGCACACTTAGGTAATTAGTTTCAATTCAGTAGTTTATTAGAGGTGCCAATTTTCACCTGTTGGTATGATGTTTTTTCTGAGCATCATCATCACCTAATATTTCCAATAATAACATACAAAAAAGTTTACCTTGCAGGAGTGGACGGTTTTATTTTTTACTCAGCAACTTTTGAAATATGTTGTATAAAGAGACTGGAGGGACCCGACCCGATATAGTTGCCTTTTTGTAACTTTCCTAACAACATACATATGAGAAGTGGTTGTTGACTTGGATCATTTGCATAAGGAAAAAAAAAACTACTTTGTGGATCTGTTACAGATCATATCAACCTTGTTTACTCATCTCTCAAATCACACACATAACTTTCATAAATCACTAATGGTTATTCTCAAAGATGTTTCAGAATCATCTTCATCAAGTAATCAACATCAAAAGTACGATGTCTTTTTAAGTTTTCGAGGGGCTGATACTCGTCTTAGCTTCACAAATCACCTCCACAAAGCCCTTGAGGGTGTTAAGAATAAAACTTAATTAAGTCAGTTGATAAATTCCAGCAGAAGGAAAACAGTCACCTAAATAAATCATGGACTTTTCTAGTTCCTTAGAATAAATGTTTTCTTTATTATGAAGTTAAGAGTGACTTTTGAATGTATCAGTTTTTTCCTATATAAGTATGTAATCTCATGAATGAAAAGCAATCAGTGAGAAGTGAAATCAGTCTTGTGTCCCTCAAAATACTCTCCATCTATTTGTTTAGTTTCAACAAATTGGTATCAGAGCCAATATGAATTCCAGGAGTACATCACTAGGGCAGATGCCGCTGCCACGACTCACGAAGTCGAATTATGATAATTGGAATGTTCAAATGCGTGCGTTGCTCGGTGCGCATGATGCATGGGAGTTAGTTGAAAAAAGGCTTAATAGAGCCTCAAGTTACTGGAGAGATGACAGCGACCCAACAAAAGGCGATAAAAGAGATGCGTATGAAAGATAAAACTGCTATCTACTTCTTGTTTCAAGCGGTAGATGAGTCGGGATTCGAGAAGATTGCTGGGGCAACAACCTCTAAAGAGGCATGGGACATACTCGAGAGAGTATTCAAAGGAGCAGATCGAGTAAAGCAAGTGCGCCTCCAAACTCTTCGTGGTGAGTTGGAAGGCATGAAGATGAAGGAGTCAGAAGGCGTTTCTGACTATATTACACGTGTGCTGGTTGTTGTGAATCAACTAAGGCGCAACGGAGAGGAGATAACAGATGCCCGAGTTGTAGAGAAGATACTGAGATCGTTGACAGATGGTTTTGAAAACGTTGTGTGTGCCATTGAAGAGTCAAAGGATCTTACTGCTCTAACGATTGATGAGCTTGTTGGGTCTCTCGAGGCACATGAACAAAGAAAGAAGAAAAAGAAGTCAGAAACACTTGAAGAAGCTCTCCAAACTAAGGCGTCTATCAAAGATGAAAAAGTACTTTTATCTCAAAGCTCTCGTGGTAGAGGCCGTGGCCGTGGAGGTCGTGGTAATGATCGTGGTGGTCGAGGTCGCGGTCAAGATAGTTACTCTGATGACAAGGTACAACATGGCCAACAAAATTGGCGAGGTAGAGGTCGAGGTCGTGGGAGAGGTGGTCGGTCAGGTCACTATAACATTGAGTGCAACAAGTGTGGCAAGTATGGTCACTACGCGAGTGATTGCAGATCCGAGAAGTGTTACAATTGTGGTAAGAATGGGCATTTTGCTAGAGACTGTTATGCTGAGAAGAAGGTGGAGGAAAACATAAACTTGGTGAGCAAAGATGAGTCAAAAGACAGGTTTCTTTTGATGGCCAACAATAACAGCAATACCGAAAATGAGTGGATTTGGTATCTTGACACCGGTGCCAGCAACCACATGTGTGGGTACAAGCACTTGTTCAAGGAGCTCGTTGATGTAAAGGATGGGCATGTATCATTTGGAGATGCATCTAAAGTACGTGTAAAAGGCAAAGGTACTATCTGTTTTTTTTAATAAGGATGGCATCAAAGGAACAATTGAAAATGTCTACTTTGTACCCGACCTTAAGAGCAATATTCTAAGTTTGGGACAGCTTATGGAACGAGGATACTCGGTTCACATGAAAGGTCAGATGCTACAATTAAAAGACAGGAAAGGAAGACGTGTAGCAAAAGTTGAGTTGGAGAAAAACAGAATGTACAAATTGAATTTGACAAGTGTACAAGAGAAATGTTTACAAGTTGAAACAGATAATAAAGCTTCATTGTGGCACTTGCGTTTTGGTCACCTACATCCTGGTGGTCTTAAAGAATTAGCAAAGAAGGACATGGTGCACGGGCTACCGAATATGGATTATGATGGTAAACTTTGTGAAGAATGTGTGATTAGTAAGCAAGCAAGAAGTTCCTTTCCAAAAGTGGCTGAATATCGGGCTACAAAACTACTCGAGCTTGTACACACTGATATATGCGGGCCAATTTCTCCTGAATCTTTCAGCGGGAAACGATATTTCATCACATTTATAGATGATTTTTCGAGAAAGACATGGGTGTATTTCATAAAAGAAAAATCTGAGGCGTTCGAGATGTTCAAAATATTCAAAGCCATGGTGGAGAAGATGACAGGTAACTTTATTCAGGCCCTACGATCAGACCGAGGGGGCGAGTACATCTCGAAAAATTTCATGAAATTCTGTGAAGAACAGGGCATAAGAAGATTCTTAACAGCACCGTATTCTCCGCAACAAAATGGTGTGGCCGAACGAAAAAACAGGACTATTCTTGACATGGTCCGATCAATGCTCAATAGTAAGAGAATGCCTAAAGAATTCTGGGCAGAAGCTGTGCAGTGTGCCATTTATGTTCAAAATAGATGTCCTCACGCAAAGTTAGAAGATAAAACCCCACAAGAGGCTTGGAGTGGTCAAAAGCCGACGGTTTCACACTTCAAGGTATTCGGGAGTGTTGCTTATGCACATGTTCCAGATCAGAAACGAACCAAGTTGGAGGACAAAAGCAAGAAGTTTGTTTTCATTGGATATGATGAAAAGACAAAAGGCTATAAACTACTTGACCCAATAAATAAGACGGTCATGGTGAGTCGAGACGTGATTGTTGATGAGGCAAGTGAATGGGACTGGAATAAATTAACAGTCATCGAAGATGAAACTCTGATCACGATACCTACAACAAATCTGCCAAATACATCAGAAAGTGTACAAAACAGTGATGATGAAGACGAAACGAGGCAACCAAGAATGCGAAGCTTGCAAGATTTGTATGAATCAACAACTGAGATGCATCTTGTGTGTCTTATGGCAGGTACTGAAAACATAAGTTTTGAAGAAGCAGTGAGAAACAAAAATTGGCAGTCAGCAATGGATGAAGAAATTAAGGCTATCGAGCGAAACAAAACTTGGGAATTAGTAGAATTGCCAAAGGGATGTCAGCCCATTGGATTAAAGTGGGTATACAAGAAGAAAATAAACACTCAAGGTGAGATTGAAAGGTACAAGGCGCGGCTTGTTGTGAAGGGATATAGACAAAAAGCGGGTATCGATTATGATGAGGTGTTCGCTCCTGTCACAAGGATGGAAACAATAAGACTTCTTCTTGCTCAAGCAGCTCAATCTAAATGGTCAGTATTTCAAATGGACGTCAAGTCAGCGTTCTTGAATGGTGTCCTTGAAGAAGATGTGTATGTTGAACAACCACCCGGTTACATGAAAACAAAAGATGATAAGAAAGTGCTGAAATTAAATAAGGCTCTATACGGGTTGAAACAGGCTCCGAGAGCTTGGAACACTCGTATTGATACATATTTTAAAGAAAATGGATTTGAGCAATGTCCTTATGAGCCTGCTCTTTATGTGAAGAAGAATGATGGAAATTTGCTACTTGTTGCTATTTATGTTGATGACCTCATATTCACAGGAAATAATGAGAAGATGATTACAGATTTTAAAGAAGAGATGACCCGTGAGTTTGAAATGACAGATTTGGGACTGATGAAGTATTTTCTTGGTCTTGAAATTTCGCAAGGAGAATCTGGCATTTTTGTATCACAAGAAGCATACGCAAAGGAAGTTTTGAAGAAAGCTAAGATGACAGATTGCAATCCAGTACCTACACCAATGGAACCAGGCATTAAACTTTCGAAATTTGATGGAGGCGATCGAGTTGATGCGAGCTTATATCGCAGTTTGGTGGGAAGTCTTCGTTATCTCACATGTACAAGGCCTGACATTTCTTTAAGTGTTGGAATAGTGAGTCGATTCATGGAACAGCCGAACCTGTCACATTGGAAGGCATTGAAGAGAATTATACGTTATATCCGTGGAACTGAGACACTCGGATTGTTGTACACTCAGAGTGAAACATACAAGCTGGTGGGTTACTCTGATAGTGATTGGTGTGGTGATATAGATGATCGAAAAAGCACATCTGGTTATGTATTTTATGTTGGGGACACGGCATTTACATGGGTGTCGAAAAAGCAACCAATTGTGACACTCTCGACTTGTGAGGCAGAATATGTAGCAGCATCTTGGTGTGTGAGTCATGCAATTTGGTTGAGGAATCTGCTATGTGAGATGGGTAATGAACAACATGAAGCAACTGAGATTCATGTTGATAACAAATCAGCTATCGAGTTGGCGAAAAATCCAGTGAACCATGAAAGGAGTAAACACATTGACATGCGTTTTCATTTTATTCGAGATCACGTGAGGAAAGGAAGTGTGAAAATGGTTCATGTTGCTAGTCGTGATCAAGTTGCTGATATGTTCACCAAACCACTACCAACAATGCTGCTCGAGAATTGCAAAAGGATGATCGGGATGAAGGACGGAAGAGAATTAAGTTTAAGGAGGGGTGTTAAGAATAAAACTTAATTAAGTCAGTTGATAAATTCCAGCAGAAGGAAAACAGTCACCTAAATAAATCATGGACTTTTCTAGTTCCTTAGAATAAATGTTTTCTTTATTATGAAGTTAAGAGTGACTTTTGAATGTATCAGTTTTTTCCTATATAAGTATGTAATCTCATGAATGAAAAGCAATCAGTGAGAAGTGAAATCAGTCTTGTGTCCCTCAAAATACTCTCCATCTATTTGTTTAGTTTCAACAGAGGGTGCTAATCTAAAGACCTTTCTGGACCGCGAAGAGATTGTAACTGGGCAATCTTTGAAACCGGAATTGGAGTCGGCTATCAAAGCATCCAGGGCTTCTGTTATCGTTTTGTCTAAGAATTATGCTGCTTCAACATGGTGCCTTGATGAACTCGTATTGATTCTTGACCAGCATAAGAAGTTCAACCAAATTGTTATCCCCATTTTCTATCATGTCGAGCCCACTGATGTTAGGAAGCAACAAACCAGCTTTGGAGATGCAATGGCAAAGCATAAACAGAGTATGGAAGCAGAGACAGATGTGAAGAAAAAATGTAAGTTGGCTGTGAAGATCGAGATATGGAAGAAATCACTTATAGAAGTTTCTAACATGACCGGGAAGGACGCAAAGGACAGGTAAACTACTTTATACGGATGAAATATCATAAATGAAGTTCAATATATCTTACCTATATACTACTCCGTATTTGCCTATTCCCCGGGGCCGGCGGATGCAACCCTTTAGGGAGGGGCCACGGCCCCCAGCCCAACACTCCAACCAGGTCAATAAGTGTAAAAAAATTTGTGATTTTCTAACAGACCCCGACAATAAAATATGTCATGCCCATTGGACCCATTTGATTGAAAGTAATTTTTATTTTTTCAAGTGTCTCAAGTGATTTAATCATCATATTCGGTAAAACTTTCCTTTTACATTATTTTTTTTAAAGATTTATTGTATTTTCAGATGAGTTTTTGTTGTAAATTCTAACTTATTTTATGTTATTTAACTACTTTCAGATTGTTTCTTAATGATGTTTATGACTGTTTTTTGGTGCTTTTACAATCTTCCGTATTTATAGTAACTATTTTAGGCCCCCGGTGACATATTTTTTAAATCCACCACTGATCCCCTAGCTTAATTAGGTGTATGTTTCTTACAAGTTAGAACATGATAGTGGCATCATTAGATGAACTCTTTAAAGCTAGATATGTCATGTAAGAAATTGTCAAATTTTTCATTGTTATTATCTTAAATTATATATAAGAAACGGTTGATGATGTCATCATAAATCTAATCAACCAATAGAATTATTTAATTTTGTCCAATTAGCTAAATCATAGGATTTAGTGACATCATAAATCATTAATTATTTATTATATAAAGAAAAATAATTATGATAACTTTATCCAAATAGGTATTCGTAATACATTAGAACTATTATCATATCACAATAGGTATTCGTAATATATTAGGACTATTATCATATCACAATTTGATTTAATAATGCGTTGATAAGATTTAATCCTTCATATCAATTTTTAAAATCTATTTGTTTTCGTCCAACCCCGTGTAATACACGGGTATAGAGTCTAGTTATTAAATAAAGCAAGTAAAGTATATATATATGTCATTAAAATATGACTTTCTATATGGAACCATAATTAAGAATTCTACGGTTTCACTTATCCTTTATAATTCCCTATTCAGTCATATTTATCTTCTTCTTTCTTATGTCAAATTGCTTTACAACCGGTTAACTTGTGACATACGAGACCATTATTTTGCAGTACGAACATTCATATTTCTTTCCCTTATAAATTCATAAATTCCTAATACTTTGTTCCTTTCTCTTATCTATTTTAGTTTCATCAAAATTTATCATATCGAAATGATGTTTATTCTCATCATCGTGTATTGTCTAGGCCTGTCAAATGGGGCGGGGCAGATCTACATCAAGATCTGCCCCATTGCCCCATTGACACCCCTACTATGATCTATTACCACTTTTGTGTCCATTTAATTATACATTTAAGGAATACATGGTGATCTAACTAAAACTATTTATTCAATAGATGTTTTCATATATCAATGTTTTACGATATTTTCATGGCTTGATGTTATGCTATACATTTGAAAACAACGTAAAATATTGAGATCGAAATATAGCAATACTTGACAAGAAGTCTTTGTTAGCTATTTCAAGGACATCATCCTTCGGTATACGATATAAACTAGTTTCACACTAATTTCGTTCAATATTCATTCTATCTAACCTTTTGATTTTTATTTTCATTGTAAAGAACATAAACCGCCATAGAAGTTTCTATATATTCATCCCAAAAGGTGACATATAGCATATAGGGACCGATGGTGCAATTGTGTGTATACTACATGGACGAACCTTGCAATTAACTCAAATATCAATCTGCAGGTTAGAGACAGAGTTTATCGAAGAAATTGTTAAGGACATCTACCATGGAATACGTGTACCCATAAGGAGTACTCTGCCAGTACTTATTGGGATGGATGATTCCATTAAATTCGTTACTTCATGGTTGAAAGACGGATTCTTGCATAAGGGTGATATTCTTACTCTCTATGGTATGGGTGGTATCGGGAAGACATCCTTAGCCAAATATGTATATGGTTTACATTGTCATGATTTTATTGGAAGCAGCATCATTGAAAATATAAGTAGGAGATATGCGGAAAAAAATAATGGATTGCTTGATTTACAAAAGCAACTTTGTGGTGACATTTCAAAAACTAGTTTGATTCAAGCTCATGATGTGTCTATATACACCTCTATCATTGAGAATGCAGTTGCCTCTAAAAAAGTGTTTCTAGTACTTGACGATTTTGATAGTCTGGACTAGTTGGATGGTTTACTAGGAAAGAAAGGTTTTCATCGCGGAAGCAAAATCATAGTAACTACCAGAGACGTGTCCTTGACCGAGAGGTGTGGACTATTCAACCTGCATGTTCGACCTAAGCATACCAAGTGCTTACTCAAAAGCTTAGATAAGACAGCTGATGGGTTAATCCCGATCATTACAAAGAAAAGAAGGATTAGAAGTGTAAATAATTAGTTACCGCAGGAATTAAATGAAAGGGTATGACTCTTCGTGAAGAGGCACAACCGAAGGAAAGGAAGTTATATTTCAAAAGGCACGATGAAGCATCGCAACTGTTCAAGACAACCTTTCATTATCTATATATAGATAGAAGTTATGTAATGTAATAATGATGCACAAAATACAGAGAAAAACACAACAAGATTGTTGTAACTCATTAGAATCAATATAGTTTGTATTTATACATTCTCTCTGTTTTAAGTATAGATTGAACGAGTTATTGAATAGATCCAGAGATTGGGGCCAACAATTGGTATCAGAGCAAGTTTCTTAACAAGTTCATCATATACCAAGATCAAAAATTTCTGTTTGGATCAAACCGTGAAGATCAAAGCATTCGGCCAAGAGGAAATCCTCAACAGAATTGAACACCGAATCAATCATCATTATAGTAAGTGTTCAAAGGAAGATTTCCAACATTTGAATCCATTTTGTCACCAAGGGATCAATCACATACGGAGTGATTAATTCAACCGGCATCAAAAGGTTTCAAACATTCAAGGCAATTATCGCATACAAAGAACAACCGAAGGAAATCACAGATTATCATCATAATAATCATCAAAGAGACGGTTACGAATTCAATTAAGGATTCATAAACAGAAAATCAACAAGGGACAACGATTCAGACATAACAGGGGTCGATTACACGAATCGGCGCAAAGTAAAAAAAAGGAAGGAGCACACCTGTTTGAGAAACCGCAAATAGGAACCCCTCAATCGAACCATTGTAACGGTTCAAAGTTGTCCAGAAATCGGCCCAAAGAGAAACCGGTACGAAGAAATCCCAATCCAAGCGAAACCCTATTTTTCGCAGCCCAACAATCATGGGTTTTCAATCGGTTCAAAGGAGAACCACCAACCGGCCAAGGATCAAGAGAGAATAGCATCAATTTCAAGAACAAACCGGAATTAAACCGGATTGTTGAACCGGCAGTCTCAATCGGAAAAAGCAAAGGGGCGCCAAAACCTGGAACGTTAGAGCGACGGGTTGAATTAACCCAACAGGTTGCAAAATAAACTTTTGAAAGTTTACAGAATAAACCCTCCACTTAACATTAGATATATATTTTGGTAATAAATATATATATCTAGATTTAATTAGAAATAGAAAATAGAAATTTATTATAAGTTTTTATTTTCGAGTTTCAAGGTTTAGAAAATATTACAAAAATATAATAGTTTAGTGATTTACACTGATTATTATATTAGAAGGGTAATTTTGGGTAGTGCACGACCTAGGATTATTCAAATAAAGAAAATAAACCTCCAAGAATAGTTTGTGGAAGAAACTATTCGAACCCAAGTAGTTTTGACATAAAGTTAAGAAACTTTAGTGGACAAAACCAAAAAAATCTCCAAGTATAGAAGATTTAAGAAAAATCTCAAGAAGTTGATAGTCAACATAAGTGATAGCCTGTGAGGCACAAGAGATAGAAATTTCGAGACACTAAGTGTTAGAAATTCATTTGGGAGATTTAGAATATCTTAAGAGATATGGCAGTTGAAAGTGGAGACAGTTCAAAGAAAGAATTAGGTAGTACACCTCAATTCCAATGCCCAATGCTAAAGACAACGAATTACTCAGTATGGGCAATTCGAATGCAAATCATTCTAGAAGCGAATGGTTTATGGGAAATGATAGAGCCAGAGAAGACAACTCAGGCTGACAAAAAGAAAGAAAAGACTGCTATCGCATACCTTTACCAAGGATTACCCGAAGAATAATTGCTACAAATAACAAAGCACAAAACGGCAAAGGCCATATGGGATGCTTTGAAAGCTAGACACATTGGTGAACAAAGAGTTCAACAAGCAAGATTACAAACACTCAAATCCGACTTTGAGATGTTACAAATGAAGGAAGATGAGACAATCGACACCTTCACTGGAAAATTGAAAACGATGGTCAATAAAGCTGCCAGTCTAGGGCACGTATTTGAAGATCAAACAGTAGTACGAAAACTACTAAACGCAGTACCTGATAGATACCTGCAGATAGTTGCATCAATAGAGCAATACTCGGATCTAAGTAGGATGACTGTGGAAGAAGCAATTGGGAGACTCAAGACATATGAGGAAAGAATTAAGTATAAGAAAGGTAAACAAGTGGATAATCAAGAGAAACTGATGTTCACACGACATGAAAGTAAAGGAAAGAACCTTAGAGGACGTGGACGTGGAAGATTTAGATTTTCACAAGGAAAAAGCCACGAGAAATTTAAGGAAGAGAGGAAAGATGGAGAAACCTCTCATAGAAACGTCAATAGAAAAAACTTCAAGAAACCAAACTATAATAATAGCAAGACACAATGTTTCCGATGTAAGAAAATGGGGCATATTGCACCCGAGTGTCCACAAAGGACAAAAACACCTGAACAATCCAATCTTGTGGAAGAAGATTTGGAACCGACCGTGCTAATGGCAATATTAGAGGACTTGGACGAAAGGAAAAATATAGAGGAAGTTGTAGATCAATAAATCTTACTACATGAGGAAGATGTGGAAGACAAAGAAACCAATGGAAATATAGAGAGTCAATGGTACTTAGACAATGGAGCTAGTAACCATATGACTGGAGTGAGAGAACACTTCAAAGAATTAGATGAGAAGGTTAGTGGAAAAGTGAAATTTGGAGATGGTTCATATATTGAGATTAAAGGAAGAGGTTCAATTCTGATAGAATGTGAAGACGAAGAACAGAGAGTAATATCACACGTATATTACATCCCTAGTTTGAAGAGCAATTTATTGAGCCTCAGACAATTTACAGAAATTGGTTGTAAAGTAGTAATGGAAGATGACGAGTTACGACTTTATGACATGAATAGCAAAATCTTCATGAAGGTTACACGACAGAGAAACCGGTTATATAAAGCAAATCTGAGGATAGGCACACCTGTCTGCCTACTAGCAAATTTAAATGAGGATACATGGTTATGGCACGCAAGATTAGGACATTTGAATTTTGAGTCACTAAGGTCAATGGCTCAAAGGAACTTAGTACAAGGAATACCTGCCATTAAACACACCACACAAGTCTGTGATGTTTGTTTAATTGGTAAGCAAAGTAGAACGCCATTTCCACAAAAGGCTAAAGCAAGATCAACTGCACCTCTAGATTTAGTATATGGAGATTTATGCGGACCAATCTCACCACCAACACCTTCTGGAAAGAAATACATATTCTTGTTAGTAGATGATTACTCAAGATATATGTGGGCATATTTCTTAAGTACGAAAGGTCAAGCATTTGACACTTTCAAGGAATATAAGGAAACTGTGGAGAAAGAGTTAAAGTTAACATTGAGAATGTTAAGAACTGATCGTGGAGGTGAATTCACATCAAATGAATTCACACAATACTGTAAGAAGAACGGTATTGCAAGACAATTGATAGCGCCTTACTCACCACAACAAAATGGAGTAGTTGAAAGAAGAAATAGGACAATTATGTCTACAACGAGATGTATGATGAAAGCAACAAACATGCCACAAAACTTTTGGGCTGAAGCTGTAAGACATGCCATATACATCTTAAATAGCGTTCCAACGAAAGCACTTGAAGACGTTACTCCATATGAGGCAATAAAGAAGAAAAAGCCAAATCTAGACACATTGAGAGTCTTTGGCTGCATTGCATTTGCAAAAGTACCATCACATCATTTGACAAAGCTGGATGATAGAAGTGTACGCATGGTATACTTAGGAAATGAACCAGGATCAAAGGCTTATCGTTTATATGATCCAACAAAGCAAGAAATACATATTAGTAGAGATGTGAAGTTTAAGGAGAATGAAACATGGGACTGGAATGAGTATATTAGTGAGTTCAATAGTGAAGAACCTGAATGGAGTGACTTCACAATAGAAAATCATGAAGTCACAAATGAACACTACGATGAAGGGACTCAACCAAATGAAGAGGACAACGAGATTCCTGACACCGGAGATGATGGATACATGTCATCACCAACAAACTCACCCTCACATTCTCAAACACCTCACACACCACAAACAGGCTCAATACAACATAGTTCTCGATCTACACCAAGTAATTCAACACAATCAAGCTATCAAAGTGATAGTGGTTCAACCTCACACACACAATTTGACCACACACCAGTAAGAGGTTTTAGAACGTTAGATTATTTATACGAGAACACAGAAGAGCTAAAAGACGAGGAAAATGAAGAGCTATTATTAGCTGAAGATGAACCCAAGAACTACAAAGAAGCATAAAGTGATCAAAAGTGGATTGAAGCAATGAAGGACGAGCTAGATTCCATTAAAAGGAATAACACATGGGAATTAACAACTCTACCTAAAGGACAGAAAGCAATTGGCTTGAAATGGGTATTCAAGACCAAGAGAGATGCTAATGGAGAAATAATCAAGCATAAAGCAAGATTAGTAGCAAAAGGGTACATACAAGAGCATGGCATAGATTTTGAAGAAGTATTCGTACCAGTAGCAAGAATGGAAACTATCCGACTAATACTAGCCATAGCTGCTCACAATAAATGGGAAGTACACCACCTCGATGTAAAATCAGCATTTCTGCATGGAGAATTAAAGGAAGAAGTGTACGTTACAAAACCTGAAGGATTCCTTAAGAGAGAAGATAATGGGAAAGTATATAGACTTATTAAAGCTCTATATGGACTAAGACAAGCAGCACGTGCATGGAATATCAAGTTAGACAATACCTTGAAGTCACTTGAATTCAAGAAGTGTGCACTAGAACAAGCTGTCTACACAAAGACGACAAAAGATTCAATACTGCTAATAGGAGTTTATGTAGATGATTTAATCATCACTGGTACATCAAAGAAAGAGATCGACAAGTTCAAAACTCAAATGGAAGAAAAATTTGAGATGAGCGATCTAGGATTATTAGCATATTATCTGGGAATAGAAGTCACACAAACTGGGGGTGACATATCAATAAAGCAATCTGCTTATGCAAGCAAGATTCTAAAGGATGCTGGAATGTTAGACTGCAACAAGACACATATACCTTTGGATCCAGGAACAAGACTGACAAAGCTCACTGAAGGAACTATAGTCAACACCACTGAATATCGAAGTTTAATTGGATGTTTGAGATATCTACTTCATACAAGACCCGACTTAAGTTATTCTGTTGGATTACTTAGTCGTTTTATGCAAGAACCAAAGGAGCAACATATGAAAGCAGTAAGGCAAGTACTACGTTATGTGAAAGGAACAAAGGATTATGGAATTACCTACAAACATAATGGAGGAGACAAGATACAAGGTTTTAGTGACAGTAGTTAATGAGTTAATACTGAAGAAGGAAAAGGAACTACTGGGATAATATTTTATTATGGAGATTCACCTATCAGCTGGAGTACACAGAAACAAGCCACTGTAGCACTATCATCATGTGAATCTGAATTTATTGCAGCAACAGCAGCATCAACACAAGCATTATGGTTAAAGAGATTACTGAGCAAGCTTACACAGACAAAGGAAGAGAGAGTCACTATATTAGTGGATAATAAATCTGCTATAGCCCTTCATAATTAATCCTTTATTAATTATCTCCGTACATATCCGTCGATGATGCATTAGTATGACCCATTGGTGTCTTACTTATCGGATTAAATAAATTAAATATAATTATCAAGCACATATTTCTTTCAGACTCCCACTTGTGCATAGATGATTATACTCAACTCATTAAGTTCCCTATGGCGGTCCCTAGCAAGACACATAGGATGACCGAGTCATAAGAACTCTTATACCTCGCAAGATTTAGTTGAATCACCCATTCACAACGGTATATTAAAAAGAGCAACATATCCTTTTGCAACACGATATCTACGAGAGTTCCTGGCATGGACTTTACTCAACCAAATAATACTCTCACTTTGTTCTTGATCTAGTGTCAACTGGTTTGAAATGACGGAAGTCTAATACTCTCCGAGCGCGGCCACGCATTCTCCAGTCTCAACCATCAAAGGCCTAACAATATCTCTCTTAATTAAAAGAGGTGCAAATCCCATCTTGACTATTAACCATCTACACTTAGCTCCCACTGAACCCAGCAGCCAGCCGTTATGGCTACACATTTACGCGTAACGTTAGACTGTGCCTAAGCCCAATGTTTACTAAGATTGAATGCAATTAATATCTCATGTTTTGAGGATATCTCACTTGAGTTAACTTATGATGAAGTCCATGAAGTTACACTCAAAGCGGGTCAACCAATATTCGATCAAATCAAATACCCATGAATCTTTGACAACCTTAATGCTATAAGTCCTAATTAAGATTTCGGCCAATATTTCACAGTCACCATCACCCCATTGTGGTTCCCACGACAACGAGTAGGCTATGGAAGATTTTGGAATGCGCGATTCCATGGATTGCTAAAACATGCTAAATTGTTGATCAACTTAAAGCATTATGTAAAAAACTTAATTATCTCCATAATTCTTTAATACATAAACTCTCAATAAGGTTCAACGGTTTAATCAATACATAATGAATTATTTCAAGCTCATAGGTTTCATTCCTACGATGTTAGCATCATAATGCCTAGCTAGGGGCAACGCTTAATGGATCATGATGCGTTGTCATCCACTCGAATCAGTTTTATCTTAATCATCACATAAGATTTCTACCATCTTAGAGATATTGGGAATAACTCCAAAGTTAGTCAAGAAATTCTTCAATCATACAGCTTCCTAAGCCACACAATATACTTCAATTCATAATGCAATCGGTCATAGTGCACTACCTTGATTGCTCATTCGTTTAACATAAACACAAAACTCAAACCATGATTTGGAGTCTTCTTAGTTAGCTTGAAAACTACCATCATTGTGGCTAATCACCTTGAGGTTCGTTTTCTTACTAAAAAGGACTAAGAGCATATTAGTTCTCAATAAGTACTTAAAGATGCTCTTTACAACTCCCCAAGGAAGAACACTCGGATGATTAATATGTCATCCACATATAGTAACGTCGCTCCCACTGAACTTCTTGTAGACACAAGATTCAAACTTCCTTTTGATGAAACAAACATCACATATATTTGTCATTAAAACATAAGTTCCAATTTCTAGATGTTTGCTTTAATCCATAAATAGATTACATTACTAACAAACCCTATTAGGATTTTAGAATCCACAAAACCATCCGGTTGTGACATATATACAACCTCAATCAAGTTCCTATTAAGGAAGTCGGTTTTGACATTCATGTGCCATATCTCGTAATCATAGTATGCGACTATGGCCATCGGAATCCTAATACCTTTAAGCATGGCTACGGGTGAAAAAGGTTACATCATAGTCAACACCATGAGTTAGATTAGAACCTTTTGACACTAGTCTAGCTTTGTAGGTTTGTAGATTTACATCTATATCAATCTTCATGGCATATTGCCATTCGATAGATTCCTAACGAATATTGCATCATTGTAAGAAATTGGTTCTTGCAAACCATCCTCTTCAATGACATAGACATACCTACTAGGCACGCTATGCATCCATTCTGATCTACGAAGATTATGCGTCTCAATAGTATCAACATCACTATGTTGATCTTTAACATTTTCATGTTGAGTAGGTACCAAAATATTATCCAATATTTGTTATTTCTCTACTTCCTCAAGTAGACGATTATTTTTATCCATTTTCTTGTTGAGGAAATTCTCTTCAAGAAAGTATCCATAACGAGCTACAAAAACCTTGCTCTCGTTTGGATCATAGAAATAATAAGCCCTAGTTTCCTTTGGGTATCTAACAAATATACATTAATCAGTTTTAGACATGAGTTTGTCATCTACATGTTTTTCAACATGTATTTAACAAACCCCTTATCTTTAAGTGCAATAAATTTCATAAATTTATCGAATGACAACTCATACTGATTTCCATGGTACTTAGTTCAGTGTGAATCTCGCGATCTCGAGTGTGTGTCTCATGAAGAATAATGAAAGATCTTTTGACTCATCATAGATCGAACCATGTCAAGCTAAGTTCGATTTCAACATTCGAACACTCCATTCCATTGTGATGTATATGGAGAAGTTAATTGAAAAATAATTTCACAATTCCTTAGATGATCGTCAAACATCTTAATAAGATAATTTCCACTTTGTTCCGACCAAAGCTTCTTTATATTATTGCCATATTGATTTTATACTTCACTTAGATACTCCTTGAACTTCTAAAAGCCCTCGGATTTACTTCCTATCAAATAGACTTAACAGTATCTAATTAAAATCATAATGAAGTAACGGTATCCACCTCTATCTTCTTGACTAAGAAAATCCACATACATCGTTATGTATTATTTCTAATAAGTCATTGGTCCTTCCATTTGTAATCTCGAAAGAAACCTTTGTCATTTATATATAAATGAGGTTCGCATATATCATATGATTTAAGATCAAATGAATCCAAAAGTCCTTCCATTGGAGCTTTTGTGCAACTCTCATTTATATGGCTTAAATGACAATGCCAAAGGTTGGATTTGCTCAAATCAACCATTGATCATTTAGCCTTAATATGAAAGATTGTATTTATTTGGGAAATATAATTTTAAAGTATACAAACTATGTTGGATGAAAAACTTTTACATTATCCACCAACGAGCCATACTAGATTACAATCTTAATAATTCTATATTTAATAACAATTATTAAAATTTAAAATTAATCCCTTTGGAAGTGCTAGCGAAGCGAAAGTTTACACGGCTTAGGTACCAACGTTTGTCCCGTAAATACCATACAAACTTGGCTTGCTTTATCCAAAATTTCCACTTCTTTGAATCAATGCAAGTTAATGCAAATGCTATTACCACATGTGGTATCCAATACCAAAGAATCATAAGAAGTCAAGAACAATCAATCATAAAACGCTGAAATCAATATGACCATCAACATTATCCATGTTCATTGGTTTATCATTATAAGACAAGTCCTCATCTAACTAAACAACTTTGAGTTCCATGTTTAGCTTTAATTTCGTCTCAAAAACTAAAAGATCCTTGTATAGTTTTAAGACAACTACTTCTTCATTGAAGTGGTGATTTAAGACAAAAATCTAAAAAAAAAAAAAAAAAACCTCGTTCAATGAAGCAAGCCACGAATCACATTATAACATTTTTAGTGACCGGTATTAAAGCTGATCTTAACACGAGATAACAAATTTCAAATAGTTGATATACTCGGCTGTGGACTGTCTCCATCTTAACCACCATGAATTCATCAAATCCATGATAATTACTAGTGAGTTGATAGATTATTATTGTGTTGTTAAACGACATAAAATAAAACAGATTCATAATTCAATATTGATTAGTTCCAATAAGTCAAACAACCCTAAATTCGACTTACTAGACTAGGACCCGACATTCTACTATTGTATGCCCTCAACGAAGGCTGCAATGACATAACAATAGCTTTTAGGTAGATGACGTATTCATCAATTGTATTACTACAAATCCTAGACTTTATGAGGTTCCGGTTCGGCCGTGCATGTTTAACCTCATCACGCGTCTTGGGCGAAGTTCTCAACTCGAATCACCAATAAACCGTACCATATCGAAACTGTGGAGATCCGGCCATCTTCTCAAGTGGATATCGCGGTTCTCACACTTCACCCTAACCCAAGTGCAACCATGCCCACCCGCGGAGGCGTCAAAGGACATGGAGTTGGGGTCGGTATGAATGTCTCTTTATGGAGGACGCTTTAGGTTTAATTTTATAGGGTTCTTGCACGTTTCAAATCAAAACGCGTCCCAATATTTTGTTCTAGTTTTAAATAACAACTTTTAGAAAACATATATATTATCCTTTTTAAAAAAGTTATACGTTTTACATATAAACCATAGCATGATTTATAATACATCTTTATTTAAAACACTTTTTAACCATTATCAAATAATCATTTAAAAATTTATGTTTTAACAACTTTAAAACAATGGTTTTATGTTCGTGTATTTTGTTTAATATCAAACATACAACAACCACACATTTATAAAATAATAAACTAAACATAAAACCGGTAACATAGCCAACCATATCTACTTGTTTGATTCGTGAGCCAACACGAACCAAACGGTCTTATCCTATAGGACAAACATGACACAATTATGGCGTTGATGAAGTACAAAAGCTCCCACTCGATGTTACCATCCAATTAAGCTCCTTGCTTCATACGCTCCAGAATAGCTCTCCCGCTTGTTCGTCTTTTGATTACATTTAAATTAAAATCAACTAGTCTAATCTATCTATTATAAAATTAAAATTACATAATCAAAAAGAGGTTGTAAATTGGCACGCAGGCCTCCTCATCACATATTACAATAGACAGTAACAAAAACAACCACAACATCACATTCAACACACAATATGCAATATTTGGTCGTTGGCTTGACTATGTACCACAAACATGTCACAATATGCAAGATCCTAACTTTTAGCTTTTATAGGAATCGGTTTGCGTGCAACATGCAAATACACGCAAACTCATTCCTATCTTTAATAAACAAAAATTAACAATTATGGCCAAAAGGTTTGATCTTTAAAAAACAAAAGCAGTAAATTCCAAGTTAACATGATTTCTTATTTGATCCATTTGAACATCAAACTTGCAACTTGGGTTTAAGTTCAACATAAGTCGACATCAATAACCCTAACACCGAAATCGACTAAGTTAGGATTTCATAAATCATACAGGTCGATTTGGTGCAATTGTCACACAAACATTTGCCAAGTTTAAAAATTTATCAGTTTTAATAACATAAACTTACTAGTTATCGCAATGGAGGTTTTGAGATAATCTCCAAAACCCTAACACATGAATCCGGTGACTAATCACAAACCAAAATCCCAACAGGGGCTAGGTCAGACTTGGTTAAGGGAGATCCAATCAATAAACCAAAAACTAATCTATTTAATTTAAGATTTCAAAAACCCTAACAAATCAAGATTAGTTTGTTTGTCATACAAACAACAACAATAAACTAGCAACAACAATTATTGTGATTAGGGTTTGAGATAAACTCCAAAAACCCTAATCTTAATCATATTAGGATGCTTGTCATACAAGCTATCACAATAATCTATCAATTAATAATTTTTGTGATTAGGGTTTGAGATAAACTCGAAAAACCCTAATCCTAATCATATTAGGATGTTTGTCATACAAGGAATCACAATAACTAAATAATTAATAATTATTGAAAAAACATATACAAGTATATATATAAAATCGATTTTATTGATAGCATAAAAACTGAATTTTAATTCATTCTCATGGATCAAATCAACCAAATCATATAACCTAGATGATTTAAAACAAGTACAAGTGGCTCTGATACCACTGAAAGGTTTAATCAGTTACTTTTAATTCAAAATAATAAACAATTATTGCGGAAAATTAATTAATCAAAACATAAACCCTTTGCCACAGATCCAAGTACTTGTATTTAAATCAATCTAAACAAACAAGAAGACTTACATTGACTTGCTCGGTATGATCAATCCAGTTTATTATATCTTCAACTTGTAGCCCTAGTACAAGTGGACTAACGTCTTCGTCTTCTTTGATGGAGGTGCCAATACGTTCGTACTAATACTGGTCATCTTTATGGATATAACCGCTAGTCGTTTATTACTCTTGTATGCGTTTAATCTTTACTACAATAGTAACAACGCGCACGTAAACCAAAAGGCACGAACACACACTTATGTGTGTGTTGTTCGACAAACCCAAAACCGAATGGTTTTGGGGTTTGTTTGGTTCGGCCGGAAAACAAGAGAGGGGAGAGGAGAGAGTTTAGGTTTTAGGTTATTGTGTGTTGAACAACAACTAATGAACCTCTAGACTTATATTTATAGTCTAGTCAAACTTATTTACCAAGTTAGTTCATTAGTTACACATTAAACCCTCGACTTATAATTAGTCTAATATTAATTACAAATTATAAATAACTCTTCATAACTAATCCTTTATTAATTATCTCCGTACATATCCGTCGATGATGCATTAGTATGACCCATTGGTGTCTTAATTATCGGATTAAATAAATTAAATATAATTATCAAGCACATATTTCTTTCAGGCTTTTTACAATTCATGTCCTAACCTCCTTGGCAGTTTGCAAAACATAATCTGTAAAGATTGACTGGTGCACTTAAAATATTTTAATATCCTTAATTTTTATTTTGTTCGTCATATAAATATTGTACTTTACTTCTATCGTGAGACAACAAAATTTTGTAATTCATAGCATGAATAAAAACCACACACAATCGATTGTAAATTATGTTCTCAGCAAAGCTCTTAATTATTTCTCATAGGATGCTACAAAATATATAGAGTTACCTTGTAATGAATGCATGGAAATAGCAGATGCAAAACACCCTTGGGCCTGGTATGATGATGAAGTAGTATTTTTGGTGTTTCTCACTTTGTCTAATGTTATCGTACTGTTTACATGCAACACTCTCATCCTAGAAATGTATACTTGAAGGTGACAATTACTAGGATGAGGAGTTTTCGGCAATACCTGTAATGATATATGCGACCAAGATGCGTAAATGTGATTGAGACTAGCATATCTCGTAAGACGTAACAAAGGTGTGCCCTTTTCTATTTCGATAGACAGGTACGACACTTTAGAGTTGATGCTAGTTTTCGGGTTCTTAGATAATGCCGCATTCTGTATATATAGATCGAACAATAATGTTTTATAACACCCCTCATTTCTAGGACCATTATTATAATGAATTCAATTCGGAAGCGTAAATTTTCAAACAAAATTACTATTATACAACAGTTTAATCCTTTCAAACCAAAATAATACAACACAGGTGTTATGTAATTTAAAACATGTCTTCGGTTATTAAACCAACATCAGAGTGATTCATCTGTCAAACATTCCATCAGTTCCAAGAACTTCCTGCCCTGCCCAATATGTCCCATCAATTATAACCTGCAGGAAGGACTGTAGTGGGGTTAGCATAACGCTAAGTGAGGGAATCAATAAACACAGTCCAACTTAGCATAACAACTCTGTTTACATCAAAGCATCGTAAATACACAATATCACAGAGTATCTAGAGTTCTTGGGGAAACCTTCAGCCAAGAACATACAATTCTATTTCAATGAGATAACATCTCAATACAATAACATGTCAATGAGGATCGGTGGCTCTAGAGATATCATAATACCCGGGGATTCTCCAGTAACACTTACCGTCACACTGTATGGCCAATACAGAATAGACCGATAGTTTGGTACTAATCTCACATGACCTAATTTCCTATTAACGAGAAGTACAAGGAAATTCCTGTCGTATTACAATAGTAACCAAACCCAACTATCGCGTTGACCTCAATACCATAATGCCCGAAGGCCAAATAATAAGTGATTACATATTCAATCAGGTCAACATATCAGACTAAACAGTCTATCAACAGTATTATTACTACTAGCCATAATCATAATGGAAAACAAAAACAGTAATAATACGTTACTTGTTGTAACCAAACCTGTTACAACTAAATCACACTGAGGTTATAGATCCACTCACCGAATACCTCAGTTGTCCACTCAGTAGTCTAATGTCACTGAGTCTTCTGTTTATCTGGAATTACATCAAAATAACACAAGTTAGTCACTTGTCTTAATATGAATATAACATCATATTAATTAATCCGGACTATCAATCCAACATTCCATGGCATTAATTACACTTGATTCAAAGATTCAACTTCTTGAATTATTACTTAATCATGCCTATTTATCATGATGATCATTTCTCAACTATAATTCAAATGAGTTATCATTCATTTATAGTAAATCAACACAATACAATTCAAGATTATGAACAATCACCTTAAACATCAAAGTTCACAATTTCTTATCAAGTTATGATTATTATGATCACAACATCATCTTAACCATCTTTACTTATCACTAATAACATGGTTAAATCTTTAACAAGATCATTAACATCAATACTCACTCCTAATATGATCATTAACAATAGTTATCAATTACTCCTCATTAGATTAAGCTTATAAATCATAATTCATAAGAAATCAATTAAACCCTTAATGATCATATATCACTTTCTTTTATTTCTAGGTTAGGGTTTAGTCACAAATCATGAATTAAGCATCTCTTAACAATTATATCATAACCACAAGCTTAAATTCATGAACAATCAACTAAACCCACAACTATTATCATGATTATAATTCAATTACATAATTTCTAACATAAGGTTTCAATTATAACCATGAAACTAACATCAATTAACAACTCTAACATAGTTACAAGCCTCAATTTCATCTTAATCATCATAAGCTCATCATATACCACAAGAACACATAATTAATTTCACAAACCCTAGCTTAATTAATGTTAATCATCATTAATTGTAACACCCCCGAAATTCACTGTTTTGCGGAAGCATAATTTGGGGTGTTACTAATCAAATATCACAGCACAAAGATAAAGCAAACGACATCTATATGCAACGTTTGTAAATTAGTTACATTCCATAGATATAATGTTTGAAAACTTAGTGTTTTCGTATACAAAATGTAGTTTCCCCTAGAGTCCACGCGTATAGCGGGAGATTCTATTACATAATCGTAATATACAACAGATAATGCTAAGAATCTCCGTTAATGCAGTTGTGTTGAAATCATGCGACTCTAGCTAAAATCCTGGAGTAATCCTACTCCATCCGGGTACCTGAGAAAACATGCTAAAAAGTGTCAACCAAAAGGTTGGTGAATCTCACAGGTTTGTAAGTAATATCAGCTTTGAACACGAGATTTCATCAGTAATGCCCGCAGGCGTAAAATCAGCAATTTCAATCCAGAAATCGTAAACCAGTATTTGCAATCCCGCAAATGTAAGTAAGTAAGTTTATACCGTTGCCATGAGGCTCATAATCGAAGCTTAACCCGTAAGTAATAAGTTTGCTCCCGTGACATGCTCGTAAATGAGCAAGCATCAGTAACGAATAATTAGTCACCCGTTTCTACGTGTAAATCAGTACGTGGCAGCGCTACTGCCCCGGGTGGGGAGGGTCATTTCCCTAATGGATCCATTAACTAGTGTTCGCGCTTAAGTCCATAACTAACGATATATGATGGAGAGACTTCTGTTTGTAAGTAAACTCATGCAATTTCGTTTGGTATAGTAAACAGTTTAGTACTTGTGTTCAAGAAAATCAGTAGCATGTATCTCCCCCAATAAGATAAAACAGTAAAAGTGGGGCCGTAAGACTCACCCGAGTCTTGTAGTAATCAGTTGCAATTAGCAAGTAGTAAGTAAAGCAAGTAGGTTCTCTGAACCCGTAACCTTCAAATGCCTAATCATATGAAGTTATGTAAGTATGCGTCTCACGAGACGTTTCGTTTAGTTGTACACAACTAGTATATCCAGTGTTTGTCCGTATGTTTGTAATTGTTTGTTTGTTGGAAAACATGTTTGGCCCGTTGGTGACGGTTTGTAGCAAAAATTCTAAAATGTTGACTTTGCTACAGTAGATTTGCTACAGTACTGCTACAGTAAAATTTGACTTTTTGTACAGTAACTTTGACTTTTTCTATAGTGAAAATCCTTTAAAATTTCCAAGTTTTCTGTTTTCTGCGACATAATATGCGACACAAGGGTTTATATGCGACACAAGGGTTGTGTCGCATGAAGGATGCGACACAAGATCTCTGCGACACAGTGGTTGTGTCGCAAAAGCTTGCGATGCTAATTCAATAGCGACATAAGGGTTGTGTCGTATAAAAATACGACATAATATGGACATAGAGTGCGACACAATATTGTGTCGCAAAGGTTACGACACTAAAGGATTGGTACGACACAAGGTGCGACACAAACGGGTTTATGCGACACAGCATGCGACACAAGGCTTGTGTCGCATGTATGAACACCAGCCCAGAAACTTTCGGGTTTCAAGAATTTTCGACCAAAAACGCAAACCTAACCCATTTTCGAGCTATAAAATCGTGTATTCTTCATGTATTAGGTTATATCTAAGTTGTGTACACATCAAAACATCAAAACATTACACCAAATTGAATAGATCTAAGATTTTAGAAATTTCTTACTTTTGCAAATCGAGCCAATTGGAGGATGGAACGATGAAAACGATCTTGATATTCTTGCTCCACTCGTGATGGTGATTCCAAATATGTAATTTTCGTGTGTCGGTTTGTATTCCGAAAATTTGGTGTGGATTTGGTTGAGAGTGTTTGGAAGATGTGTGTGTTTGAAATGGTGAAAATGAAAGAATGGGAGTTGGGTGGGGGTTGGGGTTGGCTGATCCAAGGGGCAAGGGAGGGGAAAGTGCTCCCTAAAACTCAGTGTTTACTCCGTGTCCTAATCGTTAAATCCTTTGTTTTTAGTATTTTTAACCAAACCGTTATATTTTAAAATGTAACTAGAGTATTTAAATAAAATGTCTTGAAATTAATAATAAAAACATTTGTCGCAATATTTAAATTATTAAGTCGCGTTTATTACGTTTTGTTGCGTTAGTTAAAATGTCGTCGCGATAATATATAAATAATGCTCGTTCGGTTGCGTATTTTATATAACAAAATACATTCTCATTATTTAAGTAAATTTATTGTCACCAACGTCCAAGTAAACTGTGTCGGACTCCGTCCGGTTAATTCGAACGATTTATCCAAATCGCGTAAGTACACACACATATATATAAATCACCTTATATATATATACAAATAGAGCCTGTAATTAGTCCTATTACATACTAATTACAACTAGTTACAAACAATTAGGCATAATTAATTATCCTAATTATGCAGGTGTTACATTCTCCCCTTGTTAAAGAAATTTCGTCCCGAAATTAGCTTGGGTGCACGGACGGTGCGTTATCTGGGAAGAGATGTGGGTATTTCTGTCGTATTTGGTCTTCCCGTTCCCAGGTGAACTCAGGGCCGCGCCTAGAATTCCACCTGACCTTTACGATGGGAATACGACTCTGTTTCAATCGTTTGACCTCACGGTCCATGATTTCCATAGGTTCCTCGACAAAATGAAGTTTATCATCGATTTGAATTTCGTCGAGCGGTATAATCAGTGTCTCGTCAGACAGACATTTCTTCAAGTTAGAAATGTGGAATGTGTTGTGTACGCTGCTAAGTTCAGCAGGAAGTTGCAGGCGGTATGCCACTGGACCAATCCTTTCCAGGATTTCGAATGGTCCGATGTATCTAGGATTTAGTTTGCCTCGCTTTCCGAATCGAATGACACCCTTCCACGGTGCCACTTTGAGAAGTACCTTGTCCCCTACCTGGAACTCAAGGTGTTTGCGTCTCACGTCAGCATAGCTTTTCTGACGATCACGTGCGGCTTTCAGCCGGTTTTGAATACCGATGATTTTCTCAGTAGTTTCCTGAATGATTTCTGGACCCGTGAGTTGGGATTCTCCTAACTCAGTCCAACAGATAGGTGATCGGCACTTACGTCCGTAAAGTGCCTCGAAGGGTGCAGCCTTGATGCTGGTATGGTAACTGTTGTTGTACGAAAACTCGCACAACGGTAAGTGACTTTCCCAAGAAGTACCGAAGTCAACTACGCAGACTCGTAGCATATCCTCCAGTGTTTGAATAGTTCGCTCGCTTTGGCCATCGGTTTGCGGGTGATAAGCAGTACTCATATCCAGACGAGTACCAAGAGATTTCTGTAGTGATTGCCAAAAGTTAGAAGTGAAACAGCTGTCCCTATCCGAGATGATCGAGATAGGTACACCGTGTCGCGAGATGATTTCTTTGACATAGATGCGAGTCAGACGCTCCATCTTGTCGGTTTCCTTGATGGCCAGAAAATGAGCAGATTTCGTGAGACGGTCCACGATCACCCAAATGGTATCGCAACCACTCGAAGTTTTCGGTAGTTTGGGGATGAAGTCCATGGAAATCTGTTCCCATTTCCATTGAGAAATTTCAGGTTGTTGGAGCAACCCCGAGGGTCTTTGGTGTTCGGCCTTGACTTTGGAACATGTTAGGCATTTACTGACGTACAAGGCAATGTCAGCTTTCATGTTAGGCCACCAATACAACCCTTTGACGTCAAGATACATCTTATCAGAACCAGGATGTATAGAGTATCGAGATTTGTGAGCCTCAGCCATCACCAAATCTCGCAAGTTTCCGAATTTGGGTAACCACACCCGGTTAGAGAAGTATCGAGTTCCATCGGGTTTGATTTCGAATTGTTTATCCAAGCCTCGCAAGGCTTCATTTTTCAAGTTTTCATCGTTGAGTGCTTCAAGTTGAGCGGTAAGGATTTGAGCAGGAAGCTCGTTATGAATTGTCATAGAAAGTGCTTGGACTCGAAGGGGTTTCACTCGTTCTTTTCGGCTTAAGGCATCGGCAACTACGTTAGCCTTGCCCGGATGGTATTTGATCTCGCAGTCGTAGTCACTAAGTAACTCAACCCAGCGACGTTGCCTCATGTTTAGATCCTTCTGATCGAATATGTGTTGGAGACTTTTGTGATCAGTGAAGATAGTGCTTTTCGTACCGTAGAGATAATGTCTCCAGATTTTCAATGCGAAGACCACAGCACCTAACTCGAGGTCGTGGGTCGTATAGTTTTTCTCGTGAATTTTTAGTTGTCGTGAGGCATAGGCAATGACTTTTTCCCGTTGCATTAACACACAACCAAGTCCCTGGTGTGAGGCGTCGCAGTAAACTACGAAATCGTCGGTGCCCTCGGGTAAGGACAAGATTGGTGCACTGCAAAGTTTGTTTTTCAATAGCTGGAAGGCTGACTCTTGTTTATCAGTCCAATCGAACTTCTTATCTTTCTGAGTCAGTGTGGTTAGGGGAACAGCTATTCTTGAAAAGTTTTCGATGAATCGGCGATAGTAACCAGCAAGACCTAAGAATTGTCTCACTTCGGTTGGAGTGGTCGGTGACTCCCAGCCCTTGATTGCTTCAATCTTGGCGGGATCAACATGAATTCATTGGCTGTCAATCACGTGCCCGAGGAATTAAACGGTTCGAATCCAGAACTCACACTTAGAGAATTTGGCATATAACTCTTCGTGTTTAAGAAGTCCTAGAATGGTTTTCAGATGTTGAGCATGTTCCTGCTCGTTGCGAGAGTAAATCAGGATATCATCGATGAACACAATGACGAATTTGTCAAGATATGGTTTGCACACCCGATTCATAAGGTCCATGAATACGGCCGGTGCGTTGGTCAACCCGAATGGCATCACTTGGAATTCGTAATGCCCATAACGAGTTCGGAAAGCTGTCTTTGGGATATCATTGTCACGGACTCGGAGTTGATGATAACCCGACCGTAGATCAATCTTTGAGTAAACACTCGATCCCTGGAGTTGGTCAAACAGGTCATCGATTCTAGGAAGTGGGTACCGATTCTTTATGGTTAGCTTATTCAGCTCTCGGTAGTCGATACACATGCGGAAAGATCCATCTTTCTTTTTCACCAATAAGACCGGAGCTCCCCAAGGTGAGGAACTTGGTCGAATGAATCCTCTGTCCAGGAGTTCCTGTAGTTGGTTAGACAACTCCTGCATTTCGGATGGTGCTAAACGGTAAGGGGCTCGTGCCACGGGTGCAGCTCCGGGCACAAGTTCGATTTGAAATTCAACTTGTCTAGGTGGCGGAAGTCCGGGCAAGTCTTCAGGAAAGACTTCCGGGAAATCCCGCACGATCGGAACATCCTCAAGTAGCTTCTCCTCCGACTTCTTCTCCGTTACATGTGCGAGGATGGCTTGATACCCTTTTCGTAGATATTTTCTCGTTTTCAGACAGGAGACAATATTCAGATTTCGTCTGCCGGTCTCCCCTTGTAGGACTAAGGTTCCACCGGAGACAAGAGGTATGCGAACGAGTTTATCATGACAGATGATTTCAGCTCGGTGCCTGGATAACCAATCCATACCGACAATAATATCGAAGCTGCCGATCTCGACAGGGATTAAATCAATGGAAAACGTTTCGTTCGTGAGGTTAAGTGTACAGTTGTGTATGATGCTATCAGTCTCAATCAGTTTGCCGTTAGCTAATTCTACAATGTATTTAGCATCTAAGGCAGTGGGAGTTATATCAAGTAAAGGGCTAAATTTCTCAGAAATGAAGCTTCTATCGGCACCGGTATCAAATAATACAGAAGCAGTAAGGTCGTTGAGAAGGAACGTACCCGTCACGACATTCGGGTCTTGTCTGGCTTCCCCAGCCTTGATAACGAAAGCTCTACCGCGAGCAGGGTTGTTGTTGTTTTTCAGCTTTGGGCAATCTTTCTTGAAGTGCCCTGAATTTCCGCACCCAAAGCAGGCCTTTGGTGCATTGGTGTTGGGGGTAGAAATGTTGGTTCGGCAATCCTTGGCTAGATGCCCGAACCGTTTGCAGTTGGAGCAAGGGCAAGAACCGTCATGATGGCGGCTGCATTTGGAACAGTAAGGCTTGTTCCCGCTGTACCCTTTCTTTTCCGAAGTCCCCGATGAATAAGCCTTAATGTACTCAGGCTTTTTGTTGGAGGTTTGGTTGGGTGAGTTGGGGTTACCTTCCCACTTGCGTTTGTTGTTTGCAGATGGGGTTGAAGTTGTGTCACGGCGGACAGAATTTGCCGTTAGTTCATGGGCCATACGGATGGCGCTCTGAATAGTACCCGGTTTGGATGAAGTCACCAGGTCCTGTAGTCTCTCAGGAAGTCCATCAACGAATTTCTCGATCCTCTTGTACTCAGGATCGACCATGGTTGGGCACAGAAGTGCCAGTTGGTGGAAACGGTTGGTGTATCCGGTGATATCATCACCCTGCATCTTGTGGTTCCAGAATTCCATTTCCAGTTGTTTCAATTCATCCCTGGGGCAGTACTCGCCCCTCAACATTTCCTTCAACTCCTCCTACGGGAGTTGGTAAGCAGTAGCAACACTCACAGTCTGGGCATAAGTGTTCCACCAGGTGAGTGCGGTGTCAGTAAAAGTACTAACGGAGAACTTAACCTTATCTCCCTCCGCACAGTTGCAGATAAGAAATACAGACTCAACTTTCTCGATCCAGCGTACTAGACCGATAGCTCCCTCGGTACCTGCAAAGTTTAGAGGTTTGCAGTTCTGGAAGTCCTTGTAAGAACAAGGTTTAGCAGCAGAGGTTTCAGCGGCATTGCTGTTCCTCGTGGAATTTGGTGGAGTATTCCGAGCCAAGGCTTCAGTAACAGCCTGGGTTATAAGGGAGGTAATCTGGGCATCTGTGTATGGTCTTGTCTTTGGCGGCATGATTCTTCAATAAAAGAAATGAAGATACATGAGATTTTGTAGGAATTTGTAATTGTCACAGATGTACATGTATAAAAGCAGTAATACATAACATCAACATGGAAAAATGATAATTATTATGAGTTGAAATATCAAGGAATATTTGATGGATAATGCGAGTTCAAAGGTTACATCCTACAGAGATATTACAAAAGGTGTCGGGAATTGTTACATCCGACTAGTTTATAGAATAGCGCTAGATAGTCATTAGATTACGAGACAAAGACTACACTAGTCTTAATGTAGATTAATCTGTTCCATCAGCGCAACAAGGCGGTCCACGGTTTCTGCCAGCCTGTTGGTTTGCCTGGCATTGTCTTCAACTAAGGCCAGTCGTTGTGCTAGTACACGAGAGCGATCCTCAGTCTCCTTTGAACGTTGTTCACATTCCTCTAGTTGTTTCTTACAAGTTCATCCGCACCTAATTCGGCGGTCATGGAATCCTGAATTATGCTTACAGAGAGGTTGGTATCCTCTTGTTCTCGCTGGAGTTGGGATATGTGATCAAGTGCCTGGCGAAGCAGGTAGGTCATTCGGAGTTGTTCCCGTTCAAGACTTTCGAGTCTTTGCTCCTGAAGGCGGAATTGGGTAGCCAATACTGGCAACGTGAGATGTGCCGAGTCCTGAGAGTTATGAACAGGATAGGGGCTGTTTCGAGGCGACCTTGTGTTCCTCCTGGCTACTCGTGGGTTCCGTGACCCATGTGAGTGAGAGTGTGACGGATTAGGTGGTGTGTTTGCCATTCCTGTGGCAGAGTGTAAGTAAGACGAGGCTAATATATATATACATATATCATATCCAGCCTAGTGTCTTGCACGTATCAAGTAATGGTCCGGTTCTCTCGTGGTCAGAGTCAACTAACGTATCCCCGTTCAACATATTCATTTCAGACCTTACATCATCTTTCCTTAATTGTACATAGTTGATCAGGCTATGTTAAATTAAAGTCGTATGCTGTAATTCCTGAACCAGTCATGTCTAATAAGAGAATACTGCCTAACGGTCATAGTCTAGGCCCACTAAATGCAACCTAGTTCACTATAACCTTAGGCTCTGATACCAATCTGTAACACCCCCGAAATTCACTGTTTTGCGGAAGCATAATTTGGGGTGTTACTAATCAAATATCACAGCACAAAGATAAAGCAAACGACATCTATATGCAACGTTTGTAAATTAGTTACATTCCATAGATATAATGTTTGAAAACTTAGTGTTTTCGTATACAAAATGTAGTTTCCCCTAGAGTCCACGCGTATAGCGGGAGATTCTATTACATAATCGTAATATACAACAGATAATGCTAAGAATCTCCGTTAATGCAGTTGTGTTGAAATCATGCGACTCTAGCTAAAATCCTGGAGTAATCCTACTCCATCCGGGTACCTGAGAAAACATGCTAAAAAGTGTCAACCAAAAGGTTGGTGAATCTCACAGGTTTGTAAGTAATATCAGCTTTGAACACGAGATTTCATCAGTAATGCCCGCAGGCGTAAAATCAGCAATTTCAATCCAGAAATCGTAAACCAGTATTTGCAATCCCGCAAATGTAAGTAAGTAAGTTTATACCGTTGCCATGAGGCTCATAATCGAAGCTTAACCCGTAAGTAATAAGTTTGCTCCCGTGACATGCTCGTAAATGAGCAAGCATCAGTAACGAATAATTAGTCACCCGTTTCTACGTGTAAATCAGTACGTGGCAGCGCTACTGCCCCGGGTGGGGAGGGTCATTTCCCTAATGGATCCATTAACTAGTGTTCGCGCTTAAGTCCATAACTAACGATATATGATGGAGAGACTTCTGTTTGTAAGTAAACTCATGCAATTTCGTTTGGTATAGTAAACAGTTTAGTACTTGTGTTCAAGAAAATCAGTAGCATGTATCTCCCCCAATAAGATAAAACAGTAAAAGTGGGGCCGTAAGACTCACCCGAGTCTTGTAGTAATCAGTTGCAATTAGCAAGTAGTAAGTAAAGCAAGTAGGTTCTCTGAACCCGTAACCTTCAAATGCCTAATCATATGAAGTTATGTAAGTATGCGTCTCACGAGACGTTTCGTTTAGTTGTACACAACTAGTATATCCAGTGTTTGTCCGTATGTTTGTAATTGTTTGTTTGTTGGAAAACATGTTTGGCCCGTTGGTGACGGTTTGTAGCAAAAATTCTAAAATGTTGACTTTGCTACAGTAGATTTGCTACAGTACTGCTACAGTAAAATTTGACTTTTTGTACAGTAACTTTGACTTTTTCTATAGTGAAAATCCTTTAAAATTTCCAAGTTTTCTGTTTTCTGCGACATAATATGCGACACAAGGGTTTATATGCGACACAAGGGTTGTGTCGCATGAAGGATGCGACACAAGATCTCTGCGACACAGTGGTTGTGTCGCAAAAGCTTGCGATGCTAATTCAATAGCGACATAAGGGTTGTGTCGTATAAAAATACGACATAATATGGACATAGAGTGCGACACAATATTGTGTCGCAAAGGTTACGACACTAAAGGATTGGTACGACACAAGGTGCGACACAAACGGGTTTATGCGACACAGCATGCGACACAAGGCTTGTGTCGCATGTATGAACACCAGCCCAGAAACTTTCGGGTTTCAAGAATTTTCGACCAAAAACGCAAACCTAACCCATTTTCGAGCTATAAAATCGTGTATTCTTCATGTATTAGGTTATATCTAAGTTGTGTACACATCAAAACATCAAAACATTACACCAAATTGAATAGATCTAAGATTTTAGAAATTTCTTACTTTTGCAAATCGAGCCAATTGGAGGATGGAACGATGAAAACGATCTTGATATTCTTGCTCCACTCGTGATGGTGATTCCAAATATGTAATTTTCGTGTGTCGGTTTGTATTCCGAAAATTTGGTGTGGATTTGGTTGAGAGTGTTTGGAAGATGTGTGTGTTTGAAATGGTGAAAATGAAAGAATGGGAGTTGGGTGGGGGTTGGGGTTGGCTGATCCAAGGGGCAAGGGAGGGGAAAGTGCTCCCTAAAACTCAGTGTTTACTCCGTGTCCTAATCGTTAAATCCTTTGTTTTTAGTATTTTTAACCAAACCGTTATATTTTAAAATGTAACTAGAGTATTTAAATAAAATGTCTTGAAATTAATAATAAAAACATTTGTCGCAATATTTAAATTATTAAGTCGCGTTTATTACGTTTTGTTGCGTTAGTTAAAATGTCGTCGCGATAATATATAAATAATGCTCGTTCGGTTGCGTATTTTATATAACAAAATACATTCTCATTATTTAAGTAAATTTATTGTCACCAACGTCCAAGTAAACTGTGTCGGACTCCGTCCGGTTAATTCGAACGATTTATCCAAATCGCGTAAGTACACACACATATATATAAATCACCTTATATATATATATACAAATAGAGCCTGTAATTAGTCCTATTACATACTAATTACAACTAGTTACAAACAATTAGGCATAATTAATTATCCTAATTATGCAGGTGTTACATTAATAAGCTTAATCAACATCAATTTGACAAAATCAAGCTTCAATTTCGGATTAAACTCTCGAATTAACTCAAAATCCCAAAAACCCCAAATTCTAGGTTTTAGAAATTGAAGAACACAAGATCATACCTTGATTAAACTGATTAGAGAGGCTTGAATTCGAGTTTAGAGGCTTCAATTTGATGTTTTCATATGATTTCTTGAATTGATTTTATAATTCTTCAAGTATGTATGTATATATTCGTACGTATGTATGTAGATAGAGTTGAGTAAAAGAAACCGACTCAATCATATGAGTCTATCATATAAATGGTTAATTTTCATTCCCCGTACTTATCATTGTCTGGAACTTAAAAACCATTTGCGGGGAAACATTATTTTATTTTACCGTCAACTAGGTTAATTTAAAACAATCAAAAATTTACTAATCACAATAAATTATTTGATTCTTTTACCCATTATTTTCAAATAACAACTAAACTATTTTCTGACAAATTAAATAATGATTCTACGTCAGAATTTATTAAAATACTACTAGGCCCGAGGAGTGGATGTTACAAATCTCTCCCCCTTAAAGAGATTTCGTCCTCGAAATCTGATCACACTTATCCAATCTATTTAATAGAATCACATATTCGCTCATTTACTATATGTACATAAAATGTGTGTAACATTTTAAATCGTTTATGCATATTATCATTATGCATATCTTTATCCCTGCAAACACAAATTGTACATACATTATACTCTATTCCAATAGCTATCACCAATGCAATATCCAACATAAAGTGTAGCATAATCAACTATTTTATCACAATATACACATATCATACGTTACTCCCTTGAGCAACTTATAAATATATATACATATATTGAATTCTTTTCACATGCACATAACCGAATGTACACGTTTCTATCTTTTCCCCCTGCACATATACTGTGCATATAACCTGTCTCTAAACAGTTAACTGATCACTTACATGATCATTTATAACTAGCCAAGTATACAACACAATCACTTGACATAAGTGAATCACATAGTCATATGAACTTTCTATTGTTATGTCAATAACACTAGTCGTAATAAATACCACAATATACACATTAACAACACAAGTTTATCCCAATTTACAACTAGCAATTTAGCTGATCATCATGTATTTCTTTAGCTCACAATTTGCTAGAAATTTTTACTTTTGCAACTAATTAATCACCACTTTACAATTTGCCATTATAAACATAACTGGGTTATATGAAACTCTTTACTCTGATGAAATCAAAATCATATAACCTTTCAACACATTAGAGTAAGCAGTATGTAGATGTCAAATTCAATAGGTAAAACTATTATCACATAATCAATTAGCATCCTACCATATCCAGTTGGATGCTAAATCAGCACCAGTTGATACCATGCTGCATTAGCATAAATCTTTCAACAACACAAGGTGCTGTCATTAGTCACATATTCAACACATTGTTATTCACAATCAATTGGCCTCCACTTTGCTTAACTCTTATTTTAATTCATACTAGTTGTAATTAACCACATACACATTTCTTGTACCATAGGTACCATAGTAAAACAACATATTAGTGGTTTATTACTCTTTCATTTCAGTCAATCATTGACTATTTCTCCACTACAGGTCAACATATCTTACCTGTTATTTCAAAATCACTTTAATTTCTCTGGTACTTGGTAACCTCAATAATTCCATGTAAAATGGCATAATATAAATACGTTGGCCAGACGTCGTCATATTATGTCAGGTACACTTCATTTTCAGGTCACTTCATACCATCAATCTCCAAAGTGATTAACTTTTACTCCCACATATATCATAACAGTGATATCAACCAATTGCACACATTTAACAACCTTTAACAGCAGGCATAGTTAAATATTAAATTACTGTACTATTTCACTTATCACTTTGAGTGTGCAACTAATCACATAATCAGGTAGATATAACTTTTTCACTATTTCATTAGCACAGATGTAATGTCCAACACAATTACATCAATCAACACTTTTATTACCTGATTCAATATCAATTTCTAGTTACATTTCTTTAACATGGATGTAATATCCAACAACTACATCCATCAACATTATTTAATACATATAGTACATTTAGTACTAAGCACTTCATCAAAACTATGTGTAATACTCAACACATATTCATCAATTTATACACCTTTAGTTGATTTACAATTGAGCATTTCATGTTCAACTATCACATAACTATAAGCTCATGTACTTGGTTTACAATTTCTTAAAATGCTCAATTCAAAATATTTTAATACTTTACATGATTCAAATACTTTATCATGTTTCAATTGATTCACATATATGATCCACATAATCCTATAATCAATGTTTACTAATTCTAGTTAGCAACAATCAACAATACCATTTACCGGTATCATTTGCAGTTAAATAATTCGTCTGAAAACAACTCATACACAATAACATATGTGGACCTCTTAAAACAAGTTTTAGTGTTGCTCATATACACAAGAATGAGCTCTGGGCTCAAAGAAACAAAAGCCCGATACAAAATGTAAGTCAAAAGTTCGAAAGTTAACAGCTTCGAAATTTCCTTATACCAACACATTTGCACATAATTTAATTATTTTAATCATTGCAAATTTCATCAAAAGGACAATACCATTGGAAAGTAAACACTCTCACGTTTCCGAAAATATAAAGAACGTCAAAAACGGAGTTACGGTTCATCTTTTATGATCATTTTAAAATTGACCTCCTGAATCCCCAACGAATCCGTCGGATTCATTATGAATCCGCCGGATTCACCCCAATTTTGACAAAAATTTCATTTCCCGAACCTCTCAAACCAATCCGGTCCACCCAATCCACCGGATTCAACCTGAATCCGCCGGATTCAACCTGAATCCGTCGGATTGGACCCAGTACAGCAGATCTGCACAACCTTTTGCAAAAGTATAAAATTCAAACGCGCATATCTCCTAAACCGTAATGAATTAGACTCTGAAATTTTGCAGGCACCTTTATATAATCAAAATGAAACTTTTCATTTTCACACTTTTTCAAAATTCACGTTTATCGAGAAAATGGACGTATAACTCATTTTTGACCATTTTTAACCATTTTCGTTGACACGCCATATTCCAAATGGCTAGGTTTCTGACTTCAACCCTTTGCCAACATGTTCCTATATACATTTGTGACGTGTGGGCATATTCATCACTTTCATATACTCGTTCTATCATGTTTTAACTCGTTGACCCGTTTGAGGGTCCAATTGGGCATTTTTAACAAACAACCACATTGACTACCCAAAACACTTTTGACACATATTTTCACCATATGTAGGACTAAAAGTCACTGTTACATTGGTCATAACCAAATTACTACTCATTTTAACCATTTAACGATCAAGTGACCCATTTGGGCACTTTAACAACCCATTTGGGTTTCAACCCATATAACTACCATTCCATCACCCATTTCACATTACGTTGACTATTATAAGTCAAACTAACCCACTTTCACTATTGGTGTCCCATTATATCCTCAAAACACCAATTTCATATTAAAGTTATCATATTAATATCAATTGCAACAATTATTCAACATTGACTTCTTCCAAACTTGTCAACATATATAAAAGCTCATGTGATCACTTTGACTTAATTAATATTCTATTTTACCACTTTAATACCTAGATCATAATTCAACCATAATCATGATCAAGGCCTAACACTTAAACATCTAACCACATTTATCGCTTTATAACATAGTCATTACACATTTGACTCTACCAAATTCAACTTTGACTTTTCCAAGTCAACACACACTTTCAAATCAATGAACACTTTCTAATTTAAACAACAACAAGATTCCAATCTTAGTACTTGAGATAAATTAATATCTCATTAAACTTTTATTATAAGAGTCATATCAATTCAATTTATCATGATTTACTAATGCACATAATCAACATAATTAATTATGCTAAGCACATAAACAATCATCAATTAACTCATATTGAGGAATCATATCATTCTGACTCACTTTACTTTACTACTAATCATAATCATCTTAGTAAAGTAAACATTACAAGCTTATTTAAATTCAACAAGCTTATCAAAAAGTACCTGATATACTTTTGCCGACGAATATCGAGGAATCATTGAGAATACCCTTGGGTTCCTCATGTTCCTCCGTCTCTGCAACCAAAACACAACTTCGAAACTTGTTATAGGTTAGTACACATTCAATAACCACATTCTCGTACAACAACTAATCCCACACCCTGGAATGTTTGACTTGACACATCTTATAGATTTGGGATTGAACATAACCAATGTCCAATTCACCCAAACCTATGCTCTGATACCAACTTATAACACCCCTCATTTCTAGGACCATTATTATAATGAATTCAATTCGGAAGCGTAAATTTTCAAACAAAATTACTATTATACAATAGTTTAATCCTTTCAAACCAAAATAATACAACACAAGTGTTATGTAATTTGAAACATGTCTTCGGTTATTAAACCAACATCAGAGTGATTCATCTGTCAAACATTCCATCAGTTCCAAGAACTTCCTGCCCTGCCCAATATGTCCCATCAATTATAACCTGCAGGAAGGACTGTAGTGGGGTTAGCATAACGCTAAGTGAGGGAATCAATAAACACAGTCCAACTTAGCATAACAACTCTGTTTACATCAAAGCATCGTAAATACACAATATCACAGAGTATCTAGAGTTCTTGGGGAAACCTTCAGCCAAGAACATACAATTCTATTTCAATGAGATAACATCTCAATACAATAACATGTCAATGAGGATCGGTGGCTCTGGAGATATCATAATACCCGGGGATTCTCCAGTAACACTTACCGTCACACTGTATGGCCAATACAGAATAGACCGATAGTTTGGTACTAATCTCATACGACCTAATTTCCTATTAACGAGAAGTACAAGGAAATTCCTGTCGTATTACAATAGTAACCAAACCCAACTATCGCGTTGACCTCAATACCATAATGCCCGAAGGCCAAATAATAAGTGATCACATATTCAATCAGGTCAACATATCAGACTAAACAGTCTATCAACAGTATTATTACTACTAGCCATAATCATAATGGAAAACAAAAACAGTAATAATACGTTACTTGTTGTAACCAAACCTGTTACAACTAAATCACACTGAGGTTATAGATCCACTCACCGAATACCTCAGTTGTCCACTCAGTAGTCTAATGTCACTGAGTCTTCTGTTTATCTGGAATTACATCAAAATAACACAAGTTAGTCACTTGTCTTAATATGAATATAACATCATATTAATTAATCCGGACTATCAATCCAACATTCCATGGCATTAATTACACTTGATTCAAAGATTCAACTTCTTGAATTATTACTTAATCATGCCTATTTATCATGATGATCATTTCTCAACTATAATTCAAATGAGTTATCATTCATTTATAGTAAATCAACACAATACAATTCAAGATTATGAACAATCACCTTAAACATCAAAGTTCACAATTTCTTATCAAGTTATGATTATTATGATCACAACATCATCTTAACCATCTTTACTTATCACTAATAACATGGTTAAATCTTTAACAAGATCATTAACATCAATACTCACTCCTAATATGATCATTAACAATAGTTATCAATTACTCCTCATTAGATTAAGCTTATAAATCATAATTCATAAGAAATCAATTAAACCCTTAATGATCATATATCACTTTCTTTTATTTCTAGGTTAGGGTTTAGTCACAAATCATGAATTAAGCATCTCTTAACAATTATATCATAACCACAAGCTTAAATTCATGAACAATCAACTAAACCCACAACTATTATCATGATTATAATTCAATTACATAATTTCTAACATAAGGTTTCAATTATAACCATGAAACTAACATCAATTAACAACTCTAACATAGTTATAAGCCTCAATTTCATCTTAATCATCATAAGCTCATCATATACCACAAGAACACATAATTAATTTCACAAACCCTAGCTTAATTAATGTTAATCATCATTAATGAGCTTAATCAACATCAATTTGACAAAATCAAGCTTCAATTTCGGATTAAACTCTCGAATTAACTCAAAATCCCAAAAACCCCAGATTCTAGATTTTAGAAATTGAAGAACACAAGATCATCCCTTGATTAAACTGATTAGAGAGGCTTGAATTCGAGTTTAGAGGCTTCAATTTGATGTTTTCATATGATTTCTTGAATTGATTTTATAATTCTTCAAGTATGTATGTATATATTCGTACGTATGTATGTAGATAGAGTTGAGTAAAAGAAACCGACTCAATCATATGAGTCTATCATATAAATGGTTAATTTTCATTCCCCGTACTTATCATTGTCTGGAACTTAAAAACCATTTGCGGGGAAACATTATTTTATTTTACCGTCAACTAGGTTAATTTAAAACAATCAAAAATTTACTAATCACAATAAATTATTTGATTCTTTTACCCATTATTTTCAAATAACAACTAAACTATTTTCTGACAAATTAAATAATGATTCTACGTCAGAAAATATTAAAATACTACTAGGCCCGAGGAGTGGATGTTACACGTTTGATTATATTTCATGATGAAAACAATTTGTTTCTGAAACTAGGTGTGATTTTACCTCTGTTTTAACTTGAATATATAGTATATAATCTTATGTTGATGTTGATTGATAATTAAATCGAGATTATTCGAGTATCAAGTGAATGCGATTTTTACTAGGGTAACTACAATATCCAAGTTAGACACTTGTAAATAGATGCCTATTATCAAATTAGTGGCTTTGAACATCTCCATTCGGGCCATCAAACGACAAAAAACTCAACCCGAAAATTATATCTTCCTTTATATATCTCAAAAAATTCTACACAGTTGTATACTAGGATCATCCTAGTGCATTCGGGTTCGGGTAATTCCAGTCAACTAGCACATAGGAAAAAATAAAAATCCCCCAATATAATTCATTTATCTCACAGCCATTAAGTTCAACAGAGAGAGAAATGTGGCTTAATTACAAGAAGATGAAAGTACCTTCCCATATATTCATAGTTGTTTATGTCAAAACTCTGCTGCAAATTAGCCTGCAAGTGAAATTGAATTTCACAAGCGAATTCCGATTTCATTGTATGATGTACTATGCATTTATTTATGTAAATGAGTCAGTTTAATTACATTCATTAATTTACTTGATTCGTTGATTGCTAATGGTTTGTGTAGCTGATTAATAAGTTTGGAGTTCATTTTTCACAACAATGTGTCTGTGCTTTCTTTCTGCACGTCCATTTTGCTGAGGAGTATATGGACAAGATAATTGATGGAACGTACCATTTTCTTCGAATATTTGACGAATTGTATTATTAACAAATTCAGTACCACCATCACTTTGAAATACTTTGATTTTTCTAGAGAATTGAGTTTGCACAAGCTTTATGAAAGCAGTTAAGATAGCATAGAAACCGGATTTAGCCTTTAAAGGGTAGAACCATGTGAAGCATGAATAGTCATCTACATTACACGCCATGCACGTTTTGACGAAAACTTTTTTCCTTTTGGCGATTCTATCACTGATCGAGATTTTTCAAAATTGGAGTTATACTCGTTTCTAGAAAACGGACCTGGTATTTCTACTCCACCGTCATCGGATGAGCCTGAACATCCTTCTTCCGTCCCACAACTAATGGAGTCCATTGGGCCTTCCAAGCCCTCCACCAGTAGCCCAGCTCCTTGTCGCATATGTGAGCATGATCCGCCTTCGCCACCACAGTCACCTATGTCTAGCGATCCTATTCATGACGATCATGTTCATCATGATCATTTGGACGATGATACGCATAATGATGATTCTTCGAATCATGCGAACAGCCCCAATCATCATATTCCCGTTCATCATAATGCTCCACCTATTCCTTTACAGTCAACTCATCCGATTAAAACTCGCTCCAAGGATGGCATTTTTAAACCAAGGCACATGGCAGATTTTTCATTACTTGGGCATCATGCCTTACATGTTTCTCTTTTCTCCTCTACTCAACCTAAAGGATACAAATCTGCTGCCAAAGATCCTCGATGGATGGCTGCTATGCATGAAGAGATGGAGGCTTTACGAACAAACAACACTTGGGTTCTAGTTCCTCGTCCGGCTAACTCAAATGTTGTTGGATCTAAATGGGTTTATCGCACTAAATACAACTCCGATGGCTCCATCGAACGTTTTAAGGCTCGTCTTGTTGCTCAAGGTTTTAGTCAGATTCCTGGCCTTGATTACTCTTATACGTTCCATCTTGTTGTTAAAGCATCAACTGTCCGTATTGTTCTTTCTCTTGCTGTCTTGCATCGATGGCGGTTGCATCAATTAGATGTCAAAAATGTATTCCTTCATGGACACCTTATAGAAAACGTCTACATGGAACAACCGCCTGGCTTCATTGATCCTCAATTTCCCAGTCACGTTTGCAAGTTATCTAAGGCGCTTTATGGTTTGAAACAAGCACCACGTGCCTGGTTCCAGCGTCTCAGTTCCTTCTTGCTTGCTAATGGTTTTATTTGTAGCCGTGCCGACACCTCCTTATTTATTTTTGCCCAAGGTTCATGCATCATGTATCTCCTTGTGTATGTGGACGATCTCATTCTTACTGGTAATCAGGAATCAGTCATCACTTCCTTTACCACAAGGTTACACAATGAATTTGCTATTAGAGATCTTGGTGATCTTAGTTATTTCCTTGGATTAGAAGTGTGCTATACTAATGATGGGCTCTTTCTTAGCCGGTCTAAGTATGCCAAAGATGTTCTAAATCGTGCTGACTTACTTGATTCTAAACCAGTCTCAACTCCTTTGGCTACTCATGAAACCGTTACACATGATGGACCATCATTTTCTGATCCAACTCTCTACCGCTCACTTGTAGGTGCTCTTCAGTACTTAACCATTACCAGACCGGACCTCTCATATGCTGTCAATCAAGCGAGTCAATATCTCCATGCTCCTACCAGTGCTCATTTTAAATCAGTCAAGCGGATACTGCGATATGTTAAAGGCACCATTACCTATGGGCTTATCTTTCGACAACCTCAAACAAACAACATTCTCGGTTACTCTGATGCTGATTGGGCTCGTTGTCTTGAAACTCGTCGGTCTACATATGGTTACTCAATTTTCCTGGGTGGTAATTTGGTTTCATGGAGTGCCAAGAAACAGCCAACTGTTTCTAGATCGAGTTGCGAATCGGAGTATCGGGCAATGGCAAACACGGCAGCTGAAATTGTTTGGATCACTCATCTTCTTCGCGAGCTTCATGCGTTACCTCCTGATCGTCCTACTCTTCTTTGTGATAACAAAAGTGCATTGTTTATGACACAGAACCCTGTTGCTCACAAGCGTGCCAAGCACATTGATCTTGACTATCACTTTATTAGAGAACTTGTTGCTTCTGGCAAGCTCTATACCAAGTTCGTCTCAACCAAGCTTCAGGTGGCAGATATCTTCACCAAAAGTCTTCCGCGTGCTCAATTTGAACATTTTCGAGCAATGCTCCGTCTTGGTCCACCACCCATTCGCTTGAGGGGGGATATTAGATAATTATATCGTTTATTATTCAATGTATATGTTTATTTTATAGATCCTAAATTATAGGATCTCATTATTGTAATTTGTCAATATAAATACAATGTCATACACACGATCAGATGTGTGATTGATTTATCAATATTTTACAACTTCATACAAGCAAGTTGTATATTAGGTGTTTGGTGAAAAGCTTCAGTGTATATTAAAAAGCCTATATAGTTCTGTATCTTAACAATGTATAAGTTTAGTAGTGGCTTTATAAGTATTCAGATATTAATTATCGAAATTCCATGTTCTTATTATACGTACGGCTTAATGAAGTAGAACATTTTTTACTCAAAACATTTTAGTGAAAGTGGTCGATGTTCGCGTTTTGGTGGTCTCCCGTTGGGGTTATAAGGTGGTTTTAGGTGGTGGTTTCAAGTGGTCATTGGTTGCGTTTCGATGATCTTGCTTTGGGGTTATATTGTGGTCTTAGGTGGTGGTTTCTAGTGGTTGTTGGTTGCATTTTGGTGGTCTCGCTTGGGGTTATAATGTGGTATAGGTGTAGGGATGGCACCCGCGGGTCGTGGGTACAGATATGCCAAACCCATCACCCGCCCGTGACGAGTTTTTTTGACCCGCAAACCCGCGAATACCCACTAGCGGATTTATTTTTACACCCGTACGCGCGACCCGTGGATACCAATGGGTCGCGGGTAACCCGCGAGTTTTAAATAATATAAACATTTTATCAAAATATCAAAAGATTTTATATAATTTTAATGTATAAAAATGTTTTAAAAATGTTCAAATCAATGGATCGTAATTTAAATGAATTAAATTCTTAAAATTTAAGATATGCGGACTAATAGTTCGATAACTATCAATTTATTTGATGATTTTTTCTTGATCATTTGATAAGATTTCTATTCGAAACATAAAAACTATACTTTTTAGTCTCTATATGAAAATAGTTTTATTATATATTGTTCAAATTAACCATTATATATACATATATATGCAATAAATTATACAAATCCACTTGTAGGTATCTATAATGTGTTTTGTAGGTTTGCGGGTCGGGTTTACCTGCGGGTATAAGTCCATACCCATCACCCGTCCGCGACCTGCCAACGTGTAGAAGTTCATACCTGTAACTCACCCATGGGTAAAAATTTCACGGGTTTACCCACCCATAATGGGCGGATACCCACAGGTCATTGGTTTTTTCTCGCCCATTGCCATCCCTATATAGGTGGTGGCTTCAAGTGGTCGTTGGTCTCACGTTGGAGTTATAAGGTGATTTCAGGTGGCGGTTTCAAATGGTCGTTGGTTGCGTTTCGGTGGTCTCGTGTTGGAGTTAATAGGTGGTTTCAGATGGTGGTTATAAGTGGTCGTTGGTTGCGTTTTGGTGGTCTTTCGTTGGAGTTTTAAGGTAGTTTCAAGTGATCGCAGTTGTTGGTCATGTGGTTTTTTGTTATGTTTGGAAGTGTGTTTTTCGTGTAGAAGCTAGTTGAAGATTGAATGTTTTGGGGTGTAACTTTTAGGGTGAATTTGTTTGTTTGAAGTTGAATAGGGTCGTTTTGGGGTGGAAGGAAGTTTTAGAATCGATATAGTTGTATGGTCGCTTCGCTTGGTAGTAGTTATCGTTTTCTATCGTTGTAATTCCTAGCATCTTGCTAGTTTTTTCTTGGTAATAATTTTTTTTGCCTTTTCCAGAAAAAGTGGACGGACTAGTGCGTTTGTAATATATGGATGTGCGTTTGTAATATACTAGTGGTAGAACCCGTGCGATGCACGGAGATGCACGGTAACAAAAAGTATCTTTCGACTAAACATAGAGAAAATAGATTAAGTGTTAACATGTAGTATTAAATTAATCGAATTTGTTGAATATAGTATTAGCTATTAGCCAAAACACACACGAAGCATTCTTTCTCGAAGTACAAACCCAAAAAAGGGATAATACGTACATCTGGCTCATGATTATATCTCAATATCAACTTATTTGATTACTAAAAATCAAAAGACGCATTGCATATAGACATGAATCAACTAGTCTATATATCTGCACCATTTGTACCACTTATTATGATCTTTGTTGTTCATCGCATTGCTATGACCAACATCATTTTTTATATTGGTATATGGTGCGTTTTCTCTAAATTTCTCCGTGCACTACCATTATGATCATCTACATTGAACTGATTAACATTCAGTAATTACAAAAGCTCTACAGAAACTCTGAATAGATTATAGAGAGGAAGCATAAAAAAAGTATGTGCAAACAATGTAGGGATTAGTCCCTGGAAATGCTACAAACTTGGCAAAAAAGGGTATAGTATGGGACTAACTTTCATCGAGGCACAAGAATGCAACGTACTCGCAAAATTGGACTTTTGATGTAATTCGTAACTGTTGTAGCCGGTAACCGGTTACAGATTGTGATTTTGGTAGGTTTGTTCCGAAGTGGCAGTACACGGTGGCTTTTTCTTTCCACGTATTATCTAATTTCTTACGAAGTGAAAAAGATGTGGCTTATTAAAATCAGTTTAAAGCCATGCATGTCACTTACATCAAACAGACGGCACCAAAGTTTCTTACACTCACTCACCTACCCTGTTTTGTTGCTCAAGAACATCAAAATTGATGGTTGATCTATCGTCGTTTTTGTGATCTGAAGTTGCTAAAAGGTATGAATAACTCTTTTTTCTCATTTATCTCTGTCGAATCACTGATTTATGTTGTAAAATTAGGGTTTATAAGCAAAAGGAAGAAAATGTAAAAATTTTCTGTAATTTTTGTGGATGCTTTTAACACTTGTTTTATGTTCAGATTAGTAAGTATTTATGTTTTGGTGTGTTTATTTACAGAAATGGAGGGTGAATTTCGAGGGTTTCCGATCACACTTCATTATGATGGGGCTTTTTTCTTCCAACCTTTGAGGTATGCAGAAGAACATGAAATCTCACTATTAGTTAAAAGATGCACGTTTGATGAGTTTGTATCATTAATCATGCAACAAACCGGGTCACCATTTTCAAATGCGTATTACCTGTTACCCGATAGTGGGTTTGAGAACTTGATGATCATAGAATGCAATGATGATTTAGACACATTTTTTGACATAATAGAAAGCTATGGTAGAGTCCATGTCTACATAGATCATTTGATGTTGGAGTTAGGTGACTATGTAGGTAACAACAAGAATGATGTTAGTGAAGTTGCAGAGGAGACTAATAATTTAAATGAAGTGTCTAGTAGAAAAGGAAAACAGATTGCTACCACTGAGAAGAGTAGTAAAGATTTGGTTGATGATGCAGATGATGTAGCTGTAGGTGTAGGTAAAGTGTCTGTGAAGCCATTAAAACATTTAGGTGCTAAAAGTGAAAAGACTACAGAGGGAGGGGGTTGCAGTAGCAAAGGTGGTAATGCAGGTGACAAAACAGTTAAGAGAACAGAGGGTGCACCTGGAGATGATGATCCTGATGGTGATTCTTCTGATGGTGACTCTTGTGATAGTGATGCTTCTGCTTACTCACTTGACCACTTGAGTGAAGGTGAAGATGAAGTAGCTGAGGTTAGGAAAGGTAATCCCATTGCTAGAATTCCAGAAACCAAACATCTACCCCAACTTGGAAAGCCTACTTCTAATGTAGAAGGTGAGGAAAATATGAAGAATACAGTGTACACTGAGCATGAGGAATTTATCAAAGAGTTGATTGAAGCTATGAAACCAAAATGTGATGAAGAGCTACCAACTGATCCAATGCCTGTTCCTGAACCACCATTGGAGAAATACCTCATTCATGACACATCAACACATTGGAGGTTAAGAGTTCCTAAGGTATATCTATATAAAGAAGTATGTTTGTAAGGTTAACTTGTAGATATAAAATAGTAATTTTGTAATGTTAAATTTCTTGGCCAACTTATAACAACATACACTTTGAACATTTAGATTGGTGAAAGGTATGAAGGCCCTCAACAACTTAAAGATTGCCTTTCTTACTATGCCCTGTCCAATGGATACTCTCTATGGTACCAAAGAAGTAGCTACGAAAAGATCATTGCTAGGTGTGGGGAAAGACCTGCAAAGGTGAAAGATAAGGTCAAGGGGAGGCAGAGAAAAAGGAAAGGGGACCCACCAAAAAGGAGCACAAGAAATAGCAACAAGGGTGGTTGTAAGTGGAGGTTGATGGCAAAGTGGATGAGAGATGAGGAATCATACATGGTTATGTCATTGAATGATGATCATAACTGTTCAAGAAATTACAAATTTGGAACATTAATCAACTACAAGTGGATTGGGAAGCACTTTGCAGATAAGATTAGGATGAATCCTGAGATGGGATTGAGTGATTTGGCTGAGCTGGTAATGAAAAAGTACAAGTGTACAGTCTCAAATAAGCAGTGTAAAAAAGCAAGAACATGGGCCTTAGGTGAGTATGAGAAAACTTTGGAAGAACACTATGGAATGCTTAGATCTTATGGAGAGGCTTTACTACAAGCTAATCCAGGAAGTACTTTTCAAGTGGGAGTTACAGTCAATCCTGATGACAAGGTATATTTTGACAGAGTGTATGTTTGTTTGAAGGCTGTTAAGGATGGATGGTTGCGTGGATGTAGGAAGGTTGTAGCATTAGATGGCTGTTTTTTGAAAAGTATATGTAAGGGCCAATTACTAACTGCAGTGGGTAGAGATGGTAATAACCAGATTTACCCAATAGCTTGGGCAGTTGTAGGTGTAGAGAACAAGGACAACTGGACTTGGTTCATAAGGCTGCTTGGTCATGATTTACAGAGTCCCTCTGGAAATGAGCTCACTTTCATTTCTGATCAACACAAGGTATTTGTCTTTGTTTATAGTAGCACAATTCTATGCTTATTGTATTTTAATCAAACCTAACACTACTTATCTTTTGATCTAGGGATTGATTGAAGCAGTGAAGGATGTGATGCCTGATGCAGAGCATAGGCAATGTGCTAGACACATCTATGAAAACTTCAGAAAAAGGTACAGTGGTGTTGCTTTTAGGAACCTGTTCTGGAGTGCATCAAAGGCATCTCATGAAGGTGAGTTTAATGAGGTAATGGATGAGCTTAGAAGAGCTAATCCTAATGCCCATAAGTACTTGCTGGATAGAAATCCCAGATCTTGGTCTCGTGCATTTTTTAGGTTGTATACTGGGTGTGAAGCAGTAGAAAATGGCTTTAGTGAGTGTTGGAATTCTGTCCTATTAAGAGTGAGGAACAAGCCTATAATCACCATGCTTGAGGCAATTAGAGTCATTGTTATGATAAGAATGCAATCAATTAAGGAAATCAGTGAGAAGTGGGAGCTAGATAGTCAAGATATCACACCAAGTATTAGGAAGAAGTTGAATTTCATTAAGAATCAGGTTGGTCAGTACATAGTGATACATTCTGGTGGTAGTCAGTTTGAGGTCAGACTCCTGCACCTAGAATCATGCCTGGAAGGCCTAAGAAGAAGAGACACATATCAGCTAATGAGCCAGTGGTCGGGAAAACAAGGGTTTCTAAGCATGGTGTTATAATGACATGTCAAAATTGCTTTGAACCGGGTCATAATTCCAGGGGTTGTACCAATGAGAAAGTCATCAGGGAAAAACCACCAAAGCAGAAGCCTGACAAGATGTGGTTTCAAATGGTCTTCAAATGGATCACCCATTAAGCAAACAAAGAAAGGTCATCTTATAACCTATTTTATTTACATCACCCATTTACTTTGTTTAATTTTCTTATATCTTATCTTTTAGGATGCTTGTAATTTACAGTTAATGCAGGGCAGCATGCTAAGGCAGGTAAACCTAAGCAGTGTATTGGGAAACCTACTTCATCTAAGAAAACAAAACCATGTGAGTTATTATTAGTTGAGTGTAGGTTACCTAAGTGGCATTAGTTATTATTGATTGTGCTTATGTTTGTGACAATGTAGTGGCAGAGATAGGTAAACGTGGGGTTTGTATTGGGAAACCAACATCATCTAAGAAAACAAAAACATGTAAGTTGAAATCAGTTGAGTAAAAGTTAGTTAAGTGTCATTACTTAAGTCAATCCTATTTATTTTACCATGTTATTGTTTTGTTTTTGTGGCAATGTAGTGTCTCAGATAAATAATGTTGTTGGGAACAGAGGTAAGAAAAAGGTTGGTTTTGGCAAGACAATGGCATGGTTCAGTTGTGGGTTAGGATCATCTGGAACTGTGGTTGGAAACAACAACACATCTGACCCAACCAATTGCTCAGCGCATGATTCTATATCTCAATTCACAAATGCATATGCAAATCCACCAGTCATTGCTACCCAGGAATCACAGGCTGGATGTGTGCCTAAAAAAAGAAAGGCAAGTGAAAGAATTGTCAATAAGAAACTGGCAAAAAAACTTCCTGGACCTGGAAGCACGACTAACAATGCAATGGATCTTGATTAGAAAGGCAGCTGTTATGTAATTTTTTGGAAGTTGATCCCACATGTGCATAGAACTTATGACTTGGAGTGGCATCTTTTGTGTAATTTATAGGTCACATGTAATGTACTGGATCACTGGTGTGTGCTTATGTTTTTCATGATGTTAGTTTGCTGCTATTGTATGCTTATGTATCACTGGTGTGTGCTTATGTAATGTACTCAGTTAATGTAATGACTTTGGTTTCTTATGTATTGTAATGGATTAGGTGCTTAATTATGTAATGCTTATGTATCCGCAGGTGTCTGTGTGTGCTAATATGTTGTAACAATTCATTTTTACTTCTTTCAATACATATCCATTGAGAAGCATACCAATACGCAAAATATATAGATATCCATTGACTACCATCAAACCAGGTTAAACATTACATACCTGTTCACCATTTAAGTCAAACCATTACATACCATCAGACCCAAAAGTATCCTTACAATACACTACATAACACTAAACATTTGACTTCACTTCATGACTACAACTAGTAGGAGTACAAACAACAACGCTAGAACAGCAAGTAAACGTGCAGAAAGTTGATCAAGCATTCCTAACTTTGACTTTATAAAGGTCAACTCTTCAGCATTCTTCAACAACACCTCCTTTGATTCTGTATCTTCTTCCACTTCGTGCATTCTCGGCTTGTTTTTCGCTTCCATTTTTAACTGATAGATAATGTCCTTGTAGTAGTCACTTGGAAGCTCGTCATCAACAAAACGATATTTGGTACATTATTCAAAATTAATAGCAATACTAAACAATACTTACAAATCGGTAATGAATTCCAGCTTTTTTAATCAAGATGGACACCAATTACAGATTAGAAGAACCAAATAAATAATTAGGTTAAAACTTACTTTTGGGCATTTGACGTATCGACGGGCCGGGTTGGTGTCACTCCAAGAGGTGCGCACATACATCTTCTCTCCACAGTCACACCAGTAAAATAGCAGTTGTTGATCTCGATTTTGGGATGATGAAGACGAAGACGCCACCATGGTTACAGAGAAAAAGGGGGGAAATTTGTGCGGGAAATAAAGATACAGGGACACTAATATTGTATAAGTAATAACTCATTTATTTTTTTTTATTTTTTTAAATACACGTCCCCCTATATACGTGGCATTGAGGTAGCAGCTTAGGTGTAAAAAAAATTTGTAAACTGGCTGACATAGGATTTTATTAGGTAAATTACATCAAAAGTCCAATTTTGCGAGTAAGATTGCATTCTTGTGCCTCGATGAAAGTTAGTCCCATACTATACCTTTTTTTGCCAAGTTTGTAGCATTTCCAGGGACTAAGCCCAACAATGTACTATACCCTTATTTCTATTAAGTGGAATCATACTCGTATCAATTAACATGGAGCTTTAAAAATGGTGGTCGGCGCCGTTTGACATATGAAGTTTGGTGTACGTATGCTTACCGTAATTAGTGAGCAATAATCATTTCTTTCAATCATTACTTCTTTAACACAAATATTTTGAAAGTATTATGAAATCGTCGATAATCCCTGCATCCATGTAGAAAACTAGCGATTTAGGATAGAAATTATAATAGGGACATCATTTGTGAACTTAACTTAGAAATTAAAATGCATTACCTTTCTTTGAAATTGGGTTTAATAAAGTGAATACGCAATGAACATGTTTTAATTGATCATTTATCAATTAGTGAGGACTTATGCTTACATCTAGAGGTAACATTATTTTTGGGACAAATAAATATAGCATGAAAAAACGCACGTATTTCTAAAATCGCAGCGGAGCACGTCCCAATTTCCTTGTTTATCATCATTATCATGTGTATATGTATAGTGTATGTAGTAGAAAACTAGAAACCATATGCAAACGGAGATGATTTTTTTTTTTTTTTTTAATATTATTTTTTCTCTTGAATAGTTAAATCTACCATCCCATATGGCGATATTTAAATCGACACAATAATTAATTGCATTTCAAACCGTGTGAGAACGGACTATTAATTAAATCATGTAGTGACATTAGGTGTACGAATAAACAATCATAAATTTAAACACTATTATAATTCCTTCTTTGCTAAACATTACTACTCCGTATTATAATAATTCCGACTTCCGGCTAACACCAATATATATAAACGGATGATGCCATTATTTGAATATGACATTAGGTGTACGAATAAACAATCATAAATTTGTGGCTATAAAAACGTTGATCTCCTTTAGTCTTCTTTACTAAACATTACTATTATAATAATTCCGACTTCCGGCCAACACCAATATATATAAACGGATGATGCCATTATTTGAATAAGTTATATTATACTACTAGCAACAATACCCGCGCAATGCGATGGTGAAAGTGGTATCGGTGGATGGAGGTGCGAGTGATTATTTTGGGATGTCCCATTACAAGTGTTCACTTTAATATTTAAACGATCAAAAAAGACTTTAGTGGATATATTTAATATTTGATGGATGAAAAGTGTAGTTCGTGGAGAATAAGTAGTAATTAAAAATACTAATTGATAATGGGATATGTGTATTAATGAAATTATTGTGAATGAGTTGAGGGTAATTTAGGTATTTACTTGTGTTAAGTAAAAAGTATAATATGGAAATGTATTATATATAGTTAAGACGGAGTAACTTTTTCTGTCTAAGTAATCATTTTGAGTTTCTAGTCATGGAAGCCAAGGTTCATACAATGTTGTTTTTATTTTTGCTGTCAATATTTCTTTATGTATACTTTGTATCTCGAGGTAAGAGGTATTTGGGCCGCCTCCCGCCCGGTTCATTGGGACTTCCCTTGATAGGGCAAAGTTTTGAGCTTCTAAAGGCCATGAAAACCGACACGGTTGAAGAATGGTTCAAGAAAAGAATAGCTAAACACGGTCCTGTATGGAAGTCCGGTCTTTTTGGATACCCGACAGTCGTGTTACATGGTACAGCTGCAAATAAGTTTGTATACACTTACGATGGGAGCATACTTACGAGCAAACAACCACCGTCTGCTAGTAGGTTATTGGGAGCTAAAAATATAGTGGAGTTAACTGGCAATGATCACAAACGAGTTAGTGCGGCCATGGTTTCGTTCTTGAAGATTGAAGTTTTGAAACGATATGTTGCGAAAGTAGATGAAGAAATCCAAATTCACTTGGAGACGCATTGGCATGGTAAAAATGAGGTTCAGGTAAATATATTTTTCTCTTATGTTTCTAATTTTTGGTGAATTAAAGCAAATCAAATATCCTTTACTGTGTCTGTAGTACGGAGTATATTCCAATGTGACTTTCTTTATTTGATTTGTAGTCCTCATTATTAATCATATCATATTCATACATGTAAGTCTTAGTTGGCTGTAGCCTGTAGGTAAGATTGACCTTGTGATTTCCATGGCATCCTCTTAAATACAGTAGTTTTTAATTTAATGTTTACAACATATATGTCATCTTAATCCGGATATCTATCTTTACATGATCTTCGATTGACCTTTATTTTTATTTTACAACGCTATATATATATAGGTGCAACCCTTAATGAAGACATTAACCTTTGACGTAATTTGTTCACTTCTCTTTGGGATCGAAAGAGGACCCAAAAGAGAGCAAATGGTACCGCTTTTCCAAGATATGATGGAAAGTATATTAGCAATTCCAGTAAACTTGCCCTTCACCCAATTTAATCGAGGGCTAAAAGCGAGAAAAAAGCTAGTAAAATTGGTTGAAGATCTCCTACGTGAGAAAAGGGAGGCACTCAAAGAACAAAAACAAGCTAATTCTCAAAAAGATCTCATCACTTCGTTTCTTAACATTGGCGATGATAATAGCTCAGCAATAATGACTGATGAAGAGATCATTGATAACATCATCCTTGTGATGGCTGCAGGATACGATACAACTGCCGTTCCGCTTACAGTCTTGGTGAAGGTTTTGGCTAACAATGAATCTATCTACTCTAATATATCCCAAGGTACGCCATATTTATCTAATTTGTGTTGTAACCACTACTAAACACACAATTTATAATAAAACACATTATCATAGGCAATGAGTTTCACACCCCTGAATCTAATTAATTCATCGGACTGAGTAATAACATAACTGAAATTGTAGAGCACGAAGAAATCTCCAAAAGTAAAGCATTAGGGGAAACTCTAACATGGGAAGACCTTAACAAGATGAAGTATACATGGAGAGTAGCATCCGAGACACTTAGAATAAATCCTCCTCTGAATTTAACCTTTCGTCGAGCTGCCAAAGATATCGAGTATGGAGGATACATAATTCCTAAAGGATGGCAGGTACATCATTAAAGAAACGATTAAATATAAAATCTTTACATACAAATTATGGATCATATAAAATAATCAACATGATGTGTTTTCAGGTGATGCTCTCTGCATCCATGACACATATGGATGATAGCATTTTTCACAATCCGGCCATGTTTGATCCAGCCCGTTTTGAGACACAAGCACCGCCACCACCACCTTTCAGTTTAGTGGCATTTGGGGCCGGGCCAAGGATGTGTCCTGGTATGGAGCTTGCTAAAATGGAAACTTTAGTTATGCTTCATCGCTTGGTGACCACGTTCAAGTGGGAGCTTCTTAACAAAGACGAATCCTTCAAAAGACTCCCAATGCCAGAATTTGATCAAGGGTTGTTGGCTCAAATCAGTCCATTAAAAAGAGATTAATTTGAATATTGTTAGTTAAAGCATGAATGCATACATGATTTTTAGTCTGCTACATGTACAAATAACTATTACAAGAATCAATGTGTTTACTTCTCGTATCTAATATTATATCTACACAGGCCTCAATGGTAGACTCGTACCTGCATTTGATTCTGTACGCCAAATAAGAACATGTATTTCATATCGAAAAGTATGTATAGTCGTGTTGGATATCAAAGACGAATTAAAGAGAAAGAAACAGCGAATTTGCGGAAGCATTTAATTCTTAATAACAAATTAAAAATCAAAGGTACAAAATTCTAAGGGTAAATGACAAAAATCGGCAACGAACTGCCAAAATTTGTTTCAAGTATGCAACATACCAACTTAATTCCCCAAGTATGCTACAAACCGGATAGTTTCGTGTTTGGATCTTTGAAAAGTTATTTTTTACCGGATTATGTTTGAAAAAGCTGAGTCACCTTACACGTGGACCACCACGTCAAAATTATGCCACGTGTAGCTGGTTACCATATTACTGATCCAAACACAAAACTATCTGGTTTGTTGCATACTTGGGTAATTAAGTTAGTACGTTGCATACTTGGAACAAATTTTGGCAGTTTGTTGCCGATTTTGTCACATTTATTAAAAAATAAAAATAAATTCAAATAGAAGTTGACTGGTCAAACCGGTAGCTGGTTACCATATTACTGATCCAAACACAAAACTATCCGGTTTGTTGCATACTTGGGTAATTAAGTTAGTATGTTGCATCTTTGGAACAAATTTTGATAGTTCGTTGCCGATTTTTATCATTTACCCAAATTCTAATTCTAAGTTTCCCTATTTATAAGCAAAAACAACCTTACTCTATAATAGTATCCTAATCCAAATCAAACTCAAAGTATAGATAACAGAATACCCTCAGGAGTCCTAATCACATTTCTAACAAGTAGTTATGTAGACTTCAATTAATAAGGAAAAATGAAAGAAATGTAAAGCTTATACAAATGAGAGTTATAGTTAGTGACGATTCAGTACATTATAGAATAGAGATTCAAATTTATTATTATTATTATTATTATTATTATTATTATTATTATTATTATTATTATTATTATTATTATTATTATTATTATTATTATTATTATTATTATTATCTTCTTTTTTTATTAAAGGTTGGTGAATGCGTCTAATCCCAAAATGAGGAAGTAGCAAGTCCAGAAGTTAGAAGCAAAATGAGCAACCCTTTTTATTGGAAACTTTGGAATATATGTGACTAATAACTGACTATGGTGATAAAGGTTTATTTTTTTTTATTTATTATTTATTATATGCAGTATTTTCCCTATGATTAATCTTTATCTTTGGTTATATTCACGGGCAGCGGATCAAACGGGTCATGATCCTACCTTGGGAGCACCCTATGTAACACCTCCAAATTCATTGTTGAGCGGAAGCAAGCTTTGGGTGTTACTAATCAATAATCAAGCACCAAAGTAAAGCAAACGACATCTATATGCAACGTCGTACAATAGTACAAAAGTATTACATTGTTAAATCTGAATAACAAGCATCGAGTTCGAAAATGATTTCCTAGAGATTCTAATTCATAACTGATATACAAAAAGTAATGCAAAAGAATCTCCACAAGTTTGTATGCATGCGACTCGAGCTATCAGTCCTGAGGGTGTGCATATAGAAATTGTAGAAAGCTTAAACTTTTATTTACTCCAGGGATTACAATATATAGATACAAGACTAACTGTATACGAGACTTAATAGGAGATGTACTAGGGCTGTTACAACAATGATAGGAACTATAATAATTAATATACACATGGACTAATTTAATACTTATCCTTTACATGCCCCCGCAAGACGGACGACCTGTTGGAGAGACCGATCTTGGACATAAAAATATCAAATTTAGCTCGAGCTAAAGGCTTGGTTAAAGGATCAGCAAGCTGATCGCCTGTGGAGACATGAGTCACGCGCAACGTACCATGTTGAACCTGCTCACGAACAAAATGATATGCAAGTGCCAAATGTTTCATGCGTGAATGAAAAACCGGATTAGCACTTAAAAGTGTGGCACCAAGATTATCACAGTAAATGACCGGAGTATGCGAAAGAGACACACCCATTTCAGTCAATAAATTGCGTAGCCATATAATTTCTGCAGCTGTGGCAGCAACTGCTTTGTACTCGGCCTCAGTAGATGATTGAGACACAAACCGTTGTTTCTTCGAACTCCAACACACAGGATTACGACCCAAGAATACCACATGACCCATAGTGGACCTGTAGTCGTCCTTATTGCCAGCCCAATCAGCATCGGAAAACGCATGAAGGTGGAGTGGAGATTCTCGATAAACCGTTACACCCTTGTCAAGTGAACCAGCAAGGTATCTCATAAGCCTTTTTAACGCAACCCAGTGAGGATTTCTAGGAGCGTGCATGAACTGTGACAGCTTGCTTACAACATATGCGACATCTGGTCGTGTAAGAGTAAGGTACTGTAAGCTTCCAACAAGAGCACGATACTCGGTTGGGTTATCAATAAGCGCCCCGGAATGTAACGTGAGTATGCAATTAGCAGCCATGGGAGTAGAAGCTGGTTTTGCGTTCAACATTTTGGCCCTGTCAAGCAAATCCATAATGTATTTACGTTGGCTCAAGTATAACCCGTGTACTGATGGAATAACTTCAACTCCTAAAAAATACGAGAGTGTCCCAAGGTCCTTAAGAGCGAACTTGTGTGCAAGAGACTGTATAAATTCATCTAGAATAGAGGTGTTCGGACTTGTAAGAACAATATCATCCACGTATACAATAAGATAGATAGGATCTGAACGACTATGATTAATGAATAGAGAACCATCTGCCATAGACCGTTTGAACCCAAAACTCAACAAGAATTCAGTTAGCTCATTGTACCATGCTCGGGGGGCCTGCTTAAGGCCGTATATTGCCTTTCGAAGCTTGCATACATAGTTTGGAAAAGTGGCATCGGGAAATCCAGGGGGTTGAGCCATATAAACTTGTTCATGAAGTGTTCCATTTAAGAACGCATTATTGATATCAAGTTGGCGAAGAGGCCAGTTGCGCGTCACTGCAAGCGCAAGAAGAGTCCGAATCGTGGCTGGTTTTACCACTGGACTGAAAGTGTCAGTGTAGTCGACACCAACACGTTGTTGGAACCCTTTTGCAACTAAACGAGCTTTATAACGTTCCACCGTACCATCAGGTTTATATTTGATGCGAAAAACCCATTTGCATTTTACTACATTCTGTCCCAAGTTAGCTGGAACGAGCTCCCATGTCCCAAGTTTATGGAGAGCCTTGATTTCATCATGCATAGCCTGTTTCCATAAAGGATCAGCAAGTGCTTGAGTAATGGTGTTAGGCTCAGTGGGACGGTCTTGAATAAATGTAGGATTTGCATATTTGGGATTGGGTTTGAAAATATTATTTTTGGAACGTGTAATGATGGGTGTGATGGGATTAGTTGTAGAGGGTGTGGAATGCGTGTGAGACATTGAGTTGTCACCGACTATTTCAGGCTGATGGGTATTGTGTAAAGAAGAGTTTGTGTCACCCACGTTGTTTGTTGATGGTGAAGGGAACGAGTGTAGTTGAGTTTCAGGCGTACTTGTAGAGGAGGTTGGAGAACTAGAGGTTAAAATAGGAACATTAATCTGACACCAACTATCAGATGTAGGATAAGTAGGTGTGGATGCGGTCGAGGAGAGCTTAGTGTACGGAAATTGTGTTTCCACAAAACGAACATGGCGAGAAGTGTATATTTTGTGACTAACTGGATCAAGACAAAAATAGGCACTTTGTGTGGCTGAGTACCCTACAAAGATACATGGAATAGAGCGTGAGTCCAGCTTGTGTTTAGCATAGGGACGGAGCCATGGGTAACAAAGACAACCGAAACTTCGTAACTTAAGATAATTGGGAGACAACCCAAATAACGACTCGAATGGAGATTTGAGTGAGAGAGTTGGAGTTGGCATCCGATTTATAAGATAAGAAGCGGTTGTGAAGGCTAAGGACCAGAATTCAATAGGTAATTGGGCATGCGAAAGAAGAGAGAGACCTGTTTCTACAATGTGACGATGTCTTCGTTCAGCAAAACCATTATGCTCGGGTGTATGGGGTGGAGTAGTAAGTTGCGAGACACCATTTATTGATAAATAATCTGAGAGCGCTTGATATTCGCCCCCATTATCAGAATAAATCATTTTAATGGGTCTTGCAAAGTATTTTTCAACTAGAGCTTTGAACCTGATGAAAACTTCCTTAGTATCTGATTTCTTTTTAAGAGGATAGAACCATACATATCGAGTAAAATGGTCCACAAAAATGACATAGTATTTGTACCCATCATAAGAATAAATAGGGGAAGTCCATAGATCAGTGTATAAAAGATCAAGAGGAAATTGAGAAATTAAAGTACTTTGCTTAAATGGAAGCTTATGACTTTTATTACACTGACAAGCATTACAATTAAAAGAAACATCATTTGAAACACTAAGCTTTGAAGAAGAAACAATGGACTTAAATATTTCTAAAGATGGATGCCCTAAGCGATGATGCCAATCTATTGCTGTAGCTTTAATACTTGAGTAAGCAACAAGGGAACGAATGGAAGATGACAGCTCATAAATGCCATTTTTAGTTGGTCCCATGAGAAGAGGTGTCCCCGTGAGTCGATCCTTCACAAGATAAAAGTCAGAGGTAAACGAAATTATAAGATTGTTGTCTTTACATAATTGATAAATAGAGAGAATGTTACGATGCATGTTTGGAACACAATAAACATTAGAAAGTGAAAGAGACTTAGATGAAGTAGGAAGTGTAGATGAACCTCTGTGAGTAATTGAAAGACCCTTACCATCACCAATTATAATTTCTTCAGTGCCATTATATGGATGATGGAGTGAGAGATTAGCGAGATCATGAGTCACATGATGAGAAGCTCCAGAGTCCAAAAGCCATTGGGCTGAATGAGAGGAAGTAGCAGTAGCAACGTGTGCTTGAGGGGCTTTGGAGCGATAAGTAGGAGGTGGCGGTGGGCAAATGGCAGGATGTTTTTCTTGAAAAACGGGGCACTTTTGTAGCGAATGCCCTTTAGTATGACACCATTGACACGTGCCTAGGAAGGGTCGCGTGCCTGTGAAAGAAGAATTTTTGTTATGGGACAGTGAGTTGTTATTTGATCGATATGAGTTTGAGTGGTGTGTGGGTTGGCGCTGTGAAGAAGCTTGAGCATGACGGGTGAATGTTGGGTTAGCAGTGGCAGGAAGATTACCAAGTAGAGGCTGATTTTTGATTGTTAGTTCGCGATTAATAAGCTTTTCATGAAGTTCAGTGAATGAGATGGGTGTGTCACGAGCATTAACGGCATCAATAACTCCCTGGTAGGAATCATCGAGACCTTCTAAAACACGATCAGTGATGTCTTCTTGGTCTACCTTGGCCCCAAGGAGAGCTAGTTGATCGGTACAAACTTTTATAGCATTCATGTACTCGGTAACTGATTGAGGACCTTTGGTAATGTTTTTGAGTCGGGCTTTAAGTTGTTTAATGTGGCCACGAGATGAGCTTGCAAATGTATGAGAAAGAGTGTCCCACATCTCCTTTGTTGTGGTAGTAAGCGAGACTAGCGGACAACGTTCTGGTCAAGCGTACCAATAAGGGCACCAAAGAGAAGTCGATCCTGACGCACCCACGTGAGATGGGCTGGATTAGTAGTTGAGACGTTGTCTTTGACAATGGTTTTAGAGGGTGCAGGAAAGGAGCCATCAAGATATTTGAATAAGCCATAGCCATCAAGTGTGGCTTCAATTTGAAGTTTCCATGAGGTGTAATTAGAAGATGTGAGTTTAATTATATTGGCAAGAGTGACGATGATGATTGGATTAGAGGGATCAACATCATTGGGTATAGTGTGGGAAGACATGATGGAGACAGAGGAATAAAATACCGATTAGCGATGGATCAACAAATTACGCTTTGATACCATATAGAAATTGTAGAAAGCTTAAACTTTTATTTACTCCAGGGATTACAATATATAGATACAAGACTAACTGTATACGAGACTTAATAGGAGATGTACTAGGGCTGTTACAACAATGATAGGAACTATAATAATTAATATACACATGGACTAATTTAATACTTATCCTTTACAGTGCAGTCCTACTGCTGCTGTAAACCTGAGATAAATGCTAAAAAGTGTCAACCAAAAGGTTGGTGAATCTCACAGGTTTATTATAGTAAGTCATTTATGAACCACAAGTAAAGTACCAGTAATGCCCTCGAGCATAGTAAGTAAATCAGTAACTCAGTAAATCAGTAGGTCAACACAATTACCATGAGCTCACAAGTTGAAGCTTAACAGTGTAGTGTGAATGATACAGTCAAGTACAGCATCACGTACCCCCGTGAGTGCTTTCCGGACACTCATATGTAACAAACACTAATATGCCTGTTTCTACGGTGTAATCCGTGGTAGCGCTACTACCCCAGGCAGGGATTGTCAGTCCCAAATGGATCCATCTACTAGTAATTGCGCTTAAGTCCATAACTAACAACTTATGATCGGAGGCTTTCAGTGGATAAAAAAAAGTAACTCATACGTAAAAGTAGTGTAAGCAGTTCAGTACTTGTGTTCATACGTAAAACAGTAGCAAATATCTCACCCCAACTAAAAACAGTAAAAGTGGGGCTGTAAGACTCACCTGAGTCTAGCAAGTACGTTTGTGTAAGCAAACAAGTATAGCGGATGTAAGTCCGTAAGTATGTGTCGGATGTAATTCCGTAGTGTGGTTCTCCGAACCCTGGAACCTTCTGGCGTCTGAAACGCACAAGGTCGTAAGCAAGTAAGTAAGTAAGTCGGTGTCTCGAAGGATCACCCATGCTAGTTGTCCACTCAACTAGGAAATGTCCAAGTATTCGTTTGTACGTTTGTAATCATTTTGTAAATAGATGTGACCCGTTGGTGACGGAGGTGTAATAATAATTTAAATATTATTATTATATAAATCATAATGTTGTATACCTTGTAAAGTATATACATCAGTTAATCGTTTGTATCGTGACGTGTAATCGTTGTTTCGGGTGTGTAAGTCCGTTCGAGTGTAATCTCGTGTATGTATGAGTGTAATCTCATAATAAAGTGAGTGTAAACTCATCCGCATTTAAAGTTGTAGCGTATACTCCTTAAAGTATAGTAGTTTTCTTGTACAATTTGTGTCGGGCAAAGTAGTATATATATATATATATATATATATATATACATCTCAGAGAATATGTATATCGTGTAAGTGTATTGTCGTTTAAGGTACAGTTGTTGTATGTATTCGATACTTAGTGTAAGAGGTATTTTAAGTTTCCGTTTCGTGCGATAATATGCATTCCGACAATAGGGTATGCGACAATGGATAATCATGCGACAATGACATTCACGGACACTGTTCATACGACAATAGCATTCTCGGAAACTATTCATGCGACAATGATATTGTAGTGGTACTATTCATGCGACAATGGTATTGTCGCAGGTGGTATGTTTTCCGATTTCGTTTACGTTGACTAGGTTAAACGGGTTTGGTTTGATTCGAGCGTTTATCAAGTCCGAAACTATGCATCCGAGTCTCACCCTAAAGTCCGAGAGTCAACCCTCAGTCCGACAGTCAACGAAAGTCAATTTTTACTGTTTATCCGACACTAGAATCACGGAGGTACTGTTCATCCATCAATGGATTCACGGAGTTACTGTTCATCCGATTTTGGGAATTTTTTTGACTAAGTAAATATTATCAAAATGTTCTGAAATTTTTACACAATGTTCCTCTATGTCTTGGGTACTTTCAGTATTTGTTTCATGAATATTCGAGGTCGTTTAGTATTTTTTAAAAATCGAGAAGTGTGACTGTGTACTGTTTATCCGAGTTTAAGACTATTTTCATGTTTCGGATTTTCTAGAAAAATACATGTATTTTCAGTCGAAGCTAAAGAAGAACTTTTTAAAGTTAACAAAATTTGTGAGATTTTGGCACTGGTCTCATACATTTTAGTGGCCTATAACTCGAGATATGGTCTCGAGAAGTAGGCTGTTTCTACAGCTCGTCGGGACAGCAAGCCTATGTCGTCGGAGAAAAATGTTTTCGAGTAGTAAACGGAGTCGAAAAGTACGAGACTAATTTTGGTGGAAAGTTAACTTCTTGTAATACATTTTAGACTTAGGAAATGTCCATTTTGGTGTCGTAATGATTTTTATAAAATTCATGAAAGTGGGTACAAAATCTGGACAGGATGGTTAACTTCCTGTTTTTGAGTTTTAATTCGTGTTTCGACTTATCTTTTGGACATTTTATAGTCTAATAAACATACTAACATGTAAATAAACATTATGTAAGTAAAGTTTAAGAGTTTTAAAGTCACACAAAGGTGTATGAAGAAACGGAGACGGTAGAAGTGATGTACACGCGTAGGTGATCGTTTTGGTGTCTTCGGCTTCGTTTTATCTTCAAGAATGAGGTGGTGGCCAATGGTGGATGATGGTGGTGGTCTTGGGGCTGATCAAAATCGCAGGGGAGAGAGGGAGAGAGATTAGAGAGAGTTGAGTGGGGAGTTTGGAAGTGTGGAGTGGTGAATGAGGGAGTATGGGGGTTAGAGTGTGTAAGTCATCAAAGGGAAAGGGAGGGAAAAGGGTATAGGGGGAGATTTCAGTAGAAATCTCATGGGTCCCACCCCCACATGGTGTGTCAAATTATCTCCCAAAGTTACGTTAAGTCCCGTGTTCGTTTACCCGTTCGTTTTGCGTTTTAATTAATCGTATAACGCTTTATTTAATACGTTTTGTTAACGATTTAAAAACATAATATCTTCAATGTAAGTTTTACTCAAATAACATATTTTAAGTTACTAAAATAATATTTGAGTTTTCGTTTGGTCATTGGTCGCGAATCGTGTGTTCATTCGGAGTGTGTAACGTTTTTAAATGTCATAATCGTACGCGTATAATCGCGATATTTTTAGCCGAAGTATTTTATGGAAAATACTTATTATGAAGTTATAAAAATATAACTTAAGTTTATTTCGCGTGCCGGGCGTGTTTCTTGTATTTTCGTCGCGTAAGTTACGTTTTATCAAGAACATATAACGTGTAACATATTTTCGTAATATATTAAGGCAAATAATGTTTGTTTGGTTAAATCCACATTATTTTAACATTTTGTCACCAACGTCCATATAAATCAGTGTTGGACCTCGTCCGGTTCATAAGTGTACGATTTAAACAAATCGTAAAAACGTGTATGTAATTACACAAAAAGGTTACGTATATTTAGATTAATATAATACTAAATACACATAATTACAAGTAATTAGGTACTAATTAAAGTTCTAATTAGGCGTGTGTAACATTCTCCCCTTGTTAGGAGAATTTCGTCCCGAAATTAACTCAAAGTCGCGGTGTGAGTAGAGTCAGTGAACAAGTGTGGATGTTTCAGTCGCATTTGGTCTTCCCGTTCCCAAGTGAATTCAGGACCACGCCTCGAATTCCACCTGACCTTAACAATGGGAATACCACTCTGTTTCAAGCGTTTGACCTCACGGTCCATAATTTCCACGGGTTCCTCGACAAAGTGTAGTTTGTCGTCAATGTGTATCTCGTCGAGAGGTATAATCAGTGTCTCATCAGACAGACATTTCTTCAAGTTAGAAATGTGGAAAGTAGGGTGCACGCTACTGAGTTCAGGAGGTAGCTGCAGTCTGTATGCTACTGGACCAATCCTTTCAAGGATTTCGAATGGTCCGATGTATCTGGGATTTAGTTTCCCACGTTTGCCAAAACGAATAACGCCCTTCCAAGGCGAGACTTTCAGAAGCACTCGATCTCCAACCTGGAACTCGAGATGTTTGCGTCTCACGTCAGCATAGCTTTTCTGACGGTCACGCGCGGCTTTCAGTCGGTTTTGTATACCGACGATCTTTTCAGTTGTTTCGTGTATGATTTCCGGACCGGTGAGTTGTTTATCCCCCACCTCAGTCCAACAGATAGGTGACCGGCACTTACGACCGTACAGTGGCTCGAAGGGTGCAGCTTTAATGCTGGTGTGGTAACTGTTGTTGTATGAAAACTCACACAAAGGTAAATGATTTTCCCAGTTTTTACCGAAGTCAACTACGCAAGCTCGTAGCATATCCTCCAGTGTTTGTATGGTTCGTTCACTTTGGCCGTCAGTTTGAGGATGGTAAGCAGTACTCATGTCCAAACGAGTACCAAGAGATTTTTGCAAAGATCGCCAAAAGTGAGAAATAAATCGAGTCAAACGTTCCATCTTGTCAGTTTCCTTGATCTACGGTAGGTAGATCCGCATCAAACGTTCCATCTTGTCAGTTTCCTTGATGGCTAGGAAATGAGCAGATTTAGTGAGTCGGTCCACGATCACCCAAATGGTATCGCAACCGCTAGGTGTTTTTGGAAGTTTAGTAATGAAGTCCACCGTGATCTGCTCCCATTTCCATTTAGGGATTTCTGGTTGGTGTAGCAAACCGGAGGGTTTCTGGTATTCGGCTTTAACCTTTGAGCGAGTAAGACAATTGTTCACATAAGTTGCAATGTCAGCTTTCATGTTAGGCCACCAATACAACTCTTTGATGCCATGGTACATTTTGTCGGCACCGGGGTGTATAGAGTACTTAGACTTGTGTGCCTCGTCCATCACTAATTCTCGCAGGTTTCCATAGCTTGGTAACCAGATTCGGTTCGAGAAGTACTTGGCCCCGTTTGGTTTGGTTTCCAGTTGTTTATCCATGCCTCGTAAGGCCTCGTGTAACACATTTTCAGCTTTGAGTGCTTCGAGTTGAGCGGTAAAAATTTGGGTTATCAGGTCGTTGTGTATAGTCATACTAAGTGCGCGGACTCGAAGGGGTTTCACTCGTTCCTTACGACTTAAGGCATCAGCAACAACGTTTGCCTTGCCTAGATGGTATCGAATTTCACAGTCGTAATCAGTAAGTAGTTCGACCCAACAGCGTTGTCTCATGTTTAGGTCTTTTTGGTCGAAGATGTGTTGGAGACTTTTGTGGTCGGTGAAGATCGTACACTTGGTACTGTATAAGTAGTGTCTCCAGATTTTGAGAGCGAATACAACTTCCCCCAACTCTAGGTCATGAGTTGTGTAATTCTTTTCGTGGACCTTGAGTTGTCGAGAGGCGTAAGCAATAACTGTGTCTCGTTGCATCAGCACGCAACCGAGACCTTGGTGTGAGGCGTCACAGTATACCACGAAGTCATCATTGCCTTCGGGTAAAGATAAGATAGGTGCACTGCAGAGTTTTTGTTTAAGCAGCTGGAAGGCTGACTCCTGTTTGTCAGTCCAATCGAACTTCCTTTCTTTTTGAGTTAGTGCAGTGAGAGGTTGAGCTATTTTTGAAAAATTCTCAATGAATCGCCTGTAGTATCCGGCAAGTCCTAAGAATTGGCGTACTTCGGTGGGTGTAGTAGTTGCTTGCCAACACTTGATGGCCTCAATTTTTGAAGGATCGACACGGATTCCTTGACTGTCAATCAAATGTCCGAGGAGTTGTACAGTTTGCATCCAGAAATCACACTTGGAGAATTTGGCATATAACTCCTCGTGCTTGAGTAGTTCTAGAACGGTTTTCAGGTGTTGTGCGTGTTCTTGTTCATTGCGCGAGTAAATCAGAATGTCATCAATGAAGACGATGACAAACTTGTCGAGGTAAGGCTTACACACCCGGTTCATAAGGTCCATGAATACTGCCGGTGCGTTGGTTAAGCCGAATGGCATCACTTGGAATTCGTAATGCCCGTAACGAGTTCGGAAAGCTGTTTTAGGGATGTCTTCGTCACGAACTCGGAGTTGGTGATAACCTGACAGTAGATCGATCTTTGAATAAAAACTCGACCCCTAAAGTTGGTCAAACAGGTCATCAATGCGAGGTAGTGGGTAACGGTTCTTGACGGTTAACTTGTTGAGTTCACGATAGTCGATGAACATGCGGAAGGAACCGTCTATCTTTTTCACAAAGAGGACCGGGGCTCCCCAAGGTGAGGAACTCGGTCGAATGAATCCCTTGTCCAGGAGCTCTTGTAGTTGTGTAGACAAATCATGAAGTTCAGAAGGTGCTAAGCGATAGGGTGCTCGTGCCACGGGTGCCGATCCAGGCACGAGGTCAATAGAAAACTCGACTTGTCTATGTGGCGGAAGGCCAGGCAAGTCTTCAGGAAAGACTTCTGGGAAGTCTCGAATAATAGGCACATCCTCAAGTCGCTTCTCCTCTGACTGTTTCTCTATAACGTGTGCGAGGATTGCCTGGTACCCTTTTCTCAAGTATTTCCGGGTTTTCATGCAAGAAATAATGTTAAGTCTCATCCCACCGGTCTGCCCTTGTACAATTAAAGTTCCACCGGTGACGAGAGGAATACGGACGATTTTCTCGTAACAAATAATCTCGGCGCGGTGTTTGGATAAACAATCCATACCGACAATTATGTCAAAACTGCCGATCTCGACAGGTATAAGGTCAATAGAGAATAGCTCATCATCTATGTTTAACGTGCTATAACACCACTCGTTTCTCATAAACAATTATAATAATAATTGTGATTCGGAAGCGTATTTTTCAAACATGTAAACATGCTTTACATTACCCTTTAATGTAGATAAACTTTTTCAAACTAAATACATGACATTTCAACAACTAGGTGTTATATAATTCAAAACATTTCTTTAGTTATCAAACTAACATCAGAGTAAAAGCATGTCAAACATTCCATCAATTCCAAGAACTTCCTGCCCGCCCCATATGTCCCATCAATTATAACCTGCAGGAAGGACTGTAGTGGGGTTAGCATATCGCTAAGTGAATGAAACTATAAGCAACAGTCCAACTTAGCACAACAATCTGTTTACATCAAATAACAATAAACAATCAATCATCATGAGGATCGGTGGTTCTTGAGAAACCATGATACCCGGGTGGCTCTCAAGGAACACTTAACCATCATCTGTATTGGCCTATACAGAAATTACCAATAACTTGTTTTTAATCACATACGACCTAAATCTTTAAACCAACATTTCAAGTTTCAAGATTTCCTGTCATCTATAATAACAATCAAGTCCAACCATTCATTCAAGTTGACCTCAGAATCTTACATACTAGCTCAAACAGCCAAGTAAGCCAACAACCCAAATAACATGGCAAGTTATCTTAAACGAAAACATTCTATCAAAGTAATACTACAATTACTTGTTGTAATCAAATCATTACAACTAAATTACACTGAGGTTACAGATCCACTCACCAATACCTCAGTCGTCCACTCAGTAGTCTAATATCACTGAGTCTTCTGCTGATCTGAGAATACAACAGAATATAACACAAGTTAATAACTTGTCTCAATGGATAATACTTATGTAAATGAACACCTTACATAGTAATCACTTCATATCATAATAGTTTGTCAACTTAGAAGCATGTAACAATACAACATATATCAATTCTTCACACTAGGAACTTAACACATTTGTCATTACAATTACAAGTTCCTGATCATGTACTATTAACCATAACATAACTATTGTTATGCATTAATGTTGATTTATCAATGTCACAACATGTGGCAACAATTAACATTGAAATCATTCAATTAAAAGTGAAGTGCTAGCCTGGCTAAACTAATCCGCCGACTGGGGTCTATGAACCGCCGGCTTCAGGTTACCACCCGCCGGCTCCTACTACCTAGCCGCCGGGTATATTACCAAATGTGGTAACAGAACAAAACCATGTTTTTAAAGCCCAGAGAAGCCGCCGGGTCAGGTTTATATCCGTCGGGTTCTCACTTGATCACACTACCCGCCGGCTGAGAAATGAAACCGCCGGGTTCTAACCTAACTTGACTACCCGCCGGCTAAATAACAAAGCCGCCGGCTTGTTCTTGCAGACCTGCGATCTGCAGGTTTATAACCCTGCTGTATCCGAACCAAAACCTCAAATTGCACATCAAACTCAGGTTCAAATCGATTATATACCACGAGTAACAATCTCTAGCCATTACTAACAACATATATCATCATTTCTACATCAATTTCACATCAAATTCCATAAACCATCAAATTCAATAAAATCAAGTTTGAAGAATGAAACTTAAAATCAACTTACAAATTGAAGGAAGAACATGATGATTATGATGAAACTAATCAGAATCACAGCTCCAATCTTTGTTTAATTTCTTAGGTTTTCTAGGTTTTGGTTTTGGATTTCAAAAGAAATGAACAACTTTCCTAAAAAGGAAAGTTAATATAAGTCGGCTCATATCTCAACCGACTCCGTATCCACTTAAAATTAATCCCCTTTTAAACCCATTGTCTGGAACCCAAAAACCATTTGCGAGGACAACTATTTTATTTTACCGACAACTTTATTAATTTACAACAAATTAATAATTTATTTGTCACATTGGAATATTTGTAACACCCTAAAATTTAATGATTTGCGGAAGCATACTTGGGTGTTACTAATCAATATACAAAGCACAATATATACAACAAAAGACCTCTAAATGAGTCGTGTAAAACGATTTCATATAAAATAAATGTTTGAAAACTCAATGTTTTCGTATACAAAATGTAGTTCCCTAGAGTCCACGCGTATAGTGGGAGATTCTATTACATAATCAACATGTACAAAAGATAATGCTGAGAATCTCCGTTAATGCAGTTTAATGAAATCATACGACTCTAGCTATGTCCTGGAGAAATCCTACTCCGTCTGGGTACCTGAGAAAACATGCTAAAAGGGTCAACACGAATGTTGGAGAATCTCACAAGTTTGTAAGTAATATCAGTTTTGAACACAAGATTTCATCAGTAGTGCCCGAAGGCGTAAATCAAGTATTTGCAAATCCAGCAAATGTAAAATAAGTAAGTTATACCGTTGCCATGAGGCTCATAATTGAAGCTTAACCCGTAAGTAATAAGTTGCTCCCGTGACATGCTAGTAACTGAGCAAGCAGATGTAACGAATAATAGTCGCCCGTTTATACATAACGGTTCGTGGTAGCGCTACTACCCCGGGCGGGGAGGGTCATTTCCCTAATGGATCCATTAACTAGTGTTCGCGCTTAAGTCCATAACTAACGATATATGATGGAGAGACTTCAGTAAAAGTAAGTAACTCATGCAATCCCGTATAGTAAAAATGTATAGTTCGTACTTGTGCTCAGAAAAGTAAGCAATGTATCTCACCCCGTATGTAAAACAGTAAAAGTGGGGCTGTAAGACTCACCTGAGTCTTGTAGTAAGCAGTAGCAAATAGCAAGTAGTAAGTAAAGCAAGTAGGTTCTCCGAACCCGTAACCTTCAAATGCATAAACATATGAGGTTATGTGAGTATGTGTCCCGCAAGACGTTTCGTTTAGTTGTACACAACTAGTATGCCCGATGTCTGTTTAAGAGTTCGTAATCGTTTGTCTTTAGAAAACATATATGGTCCGTTGGTGAAGGTTGGTATTTGTAATTTCAAAGTATTATAATTGTGTTTGAAACATTTTGTAGTGGAACGACGGGGGTCCGGGGGCAGCGCCCCTGGTTGCGGGGTTCTAAGGGGTGGCAACCCCTTGGCGGGGTTCAAGGGGCAGAGCCCCTGGTCGGGGTCAAGCTGCCGAGTCAGCTCGGAGGGAAAAATTCATATTTACCACATTGTTTTACTGAACATTCTTCAAAATTTTGATTTCTGCGACACAAAAGCTTGGTATGCGACACAAGGGTTGTGTCGCATAGGAATGCGACACAAGAGCTATACGACACAAAAGTTGTGTCGCATAAGCTTTTCAGTGCTAAATCAATAGCGACATAAGGGTTGTGTCGTATTTGGTTTACGACACAAGGGTACGACACAAAATACGACATAACCTACGACACAACACGGTTTATGCGACATAACATGCGACATAGGCGTTGTGTCGTAAAGATGAACATCAACCCAGAACCCAGCGCCTGATGCGTTTTTCCGACCCAAATCACAAATTTAACACATTTTTAGGCTGTAAAATCATGTTCCAAACCTTTATTTAGGCATAACTAAGTTGTGTACACAATATTACATCAAAATATTACACCAAAATGAGTAAATCTAAGGATTTAGATATTTTCTTACAAATGCAAATCGAAGCCAAACGGGGAAGAAAACGGGTATGGTGCCTTTGTTAATCTTGTTCCTCTCGTGATGGTGATTCCGAAAGTATGAATTTCGTGGGTTGATTTGTAAATCCGAAATTTTGGTGTGGATTGGGTTGGGAGTGTTTTTAGAGTGTGTGTGTGTGTGTTTTGTTTTATAGAAAATGAGAGAAAGAGATGAGATGGTGGGAGGTGTTGGCTGATCCCAAAAGAGGAGGGAGGGAAAACACTCCCTAAAACACAGTGTTTACTCCGTGTCCTAATCGATTAATCGTTCGTTTTAGCAGTTGGCCAAGTAAATATATTTGTAAAAATGTTATCGGAGTATTTTATTTAAAGTGTTTTGAAATTGATTATTAAAACATTTGCCGAGATATTTAAATTATTTGGTTAGCGTTTGATACGTTTTTGTTGAATTATTCAAATGTCGTCGCGATAATATAAATAATGTTCGTTCAACTGCGTATTTTATGTAGTAAAATACGTTCTCATTTATTTAGGTAAGTTTTGTCACCAACGTCCAAATAATTTGTGTCGGACTCCGTCCGGTTAATTTCTACGATTTAATCAAATCGCGTGCGTATATGTATATAAATCACCTTATATATACAAATAGAGTCTGCAATTAGTCCTATTACATACTAATTACAACTAGTTACAACCAATTAGGCCTAATTAATTACCCTAATTAGGAGGGTGTTACATTCTCCCCTTGTTAAAGAAATTTCGTCGCGAAATTTAATTCGTGTGCACGGGCGGTGCGTTATCTGGGAAGAGATGTGGGTATTTCTGTCGCATTTGGTCTTCCCGTTTTTAAGTGAACTCAGGGCCACACCTAGAATTCCACCTGACTTTTACGATGAGAATGCGACTCTGTTTCAAGCGTTTGACCTCACGGTCCATGATTTCCATAGGTTCCTCGACAAAGTGAAGTCTATCATCGATGTGGATTTTGTCGAGCGGTATGATCAGTGTCTCATCAGACAAACATTTCTTCAAGTTAGAAATGTGGAATGTGTTGTGAACGCTGCTAAGCTCAGCAGGGAGTTGTAGGCGATATGCCACTGGACCAATCCTTTCTAGAATTTCGAATGGTCTAATGTATCAAGGGTTTAGTTTGCCCCGTTTTCCGAATCGAATGACACCTTTCCATGGTGCCACTTTGAGAAGTACCTTGTCCCCTACCTGGAACTCAAGGTGTTTGCGTCTCACGTCAGCTTAACTTTTCTGACGATCACGTGCGGCTTTCAGTCGGTTTTGGATACCAACGATTTTCTCGGTGGTTTCGTGAATGACTTCTGGACCAGTGAGTTGGGTATCTCCCACCTTAGTCCAACAGATCGGTGATCGGCACTTACGTCCGTAGAGTTCCTCGAAAGGTGCATCCTTAATGCTGGTATGGTAACTGTTGTTGTACGAGAACTCACACAACGGTAAGTGGCTTTCCCAAGAAGTACCGAAGTCCACTACGCAGGCTCGTAACATATCCTCCAGTGTTTGGATGGTTCGCTCGCTTTGACCATCGGTTTGCGGGTGATAAGCTGTACTCATATCCAGACGAGTACTGAGAGATTTATGTAACGATTGCCAAAAGTTGGAAGTGAAAAGGCTGTCTCTATCCGAGATGATCGAGATAGGTACACCGTGTCGCGAAACAACTTATTTGATGTAGATGCGAGCCAAACGCTCCATCTTGTCAGTTTCCTTGATGGCCAGAAAGTGAGCAGATTTTGTGAGACGGTCCACAATCACCCAAATGGTATCGCAACCGCTCGAAGTTTTCGGTAGTTTGGTAATGAAGTCCATGGCAATTTGCTCCCATTTCCATTGAGGAATTTCAGGTTGTTGGAGCAATCCCGAGGGTCTTTGGTGTTCAGCCTTGACTTTGGAACAGGTTAAGCATTTACTGACGTACATGGCTATGTCAGTTTTCATGTTAGGCCATCAATACAACCCTTTGACGTCGTGATACATCTTGTCAGAACCAGGATCTATAGAGTATCGAGATTTGTGAGCTTCAGCCATCACCAAATCTCGCAAGTTTCCGAATTTGGGAAACCATACCCGGTTAGAGAAGTATCGAATTGCTTATCCAAGCCTCGTAAGGCTTCATTTTTTAGGTTTTCATCGCTGAGAGCTTCAAGTTGAGTGGTAAGGATTTGAGCAGGGAGCTCATTACGAATTGTCATAGAAAGTGCTCGGACTCGAAGGGGTTTCACTCGTTCCTTTCGGCTTAAGGCATCGGCAACTACGTTTGCCTTGCCCGGATGGTATTTGATCTCGCAGTCGTAGTCACTAAGTAACTCAACCCAACGACGTTGCCTCATGTTTAGATCCTTCGGATCGAATATGTGTTGGAGACTTTTGTGATCGGTAAAGATAGTGCTTTTCGTACCGTAGAGATAATGCCTCCAGATTTTCAATGCGAAGACCACGGCACCTAACTCGAGGTCGTGGGTCGTATAGTTTTTCTCATGGATTTTTAGTTGTCGCGAGGCATAGGCAATGACTTTTTCTCGTTGCATCAACACGCAACCAAGTCCTTGGTGTGAGGCGTCGCAATAAACTACGAAGTCATCGGTGCCCTCGGGTAAGGACAAGATTGGTGCACTGCAAAGTTTGTGTTTCAATAGATGGAAAGCTGACTCTTGTTTATCAGTCCAATCGAACTTCTTATCTTTCTGAGTCAGTGTCGTTAAGGGAACAACTATTCTTGAAAAGTTTTCAATGAATCGACGGTAATAACCAGCAAGACCTAAGAATTGTCTTACTTCGGTTGGAGTGGTCGGTGACTCCCAGCCCTTGATCGCTTCAATCTTGGCGGGATCTACATGAATTCCCTGGCTGTGGACGACGTGCCCAAGGAATTGAACGGTTCGAATCCAGAACTCACACTTAGAGAATTTGGCATATAACTCTTCGTGTCTAAGGAGTCCTAGAATGGCTTTCAGATGTTGAGCATGTTCCTGTTCATCGCGAGAGTAAATCAGGATGTCATCGATAAACACAATGACGAATTTGTCAATATATGGTTTGCACACGCGATTCATAAGATCCATGAATATAGCCGGTGCGTTGGTTAAACCAAATGGCATCACTTGGAATTCGTAATGCCCATAACGAGTCCGGAAAGCTGTTTTTGGGATATCTTTGTCGCGGACTCGGAGTTGATGATAACCTGACCGTAGATCAATCTTTGAGTAAACACTCGATCCCTGGAGCTGGTCAAATAGGTCATCGATTCTAGGAAGCGGGTACCGATTCTTTATGGTTAGCTTATTCAGCTCTCGATAGTCGATACACATGCGGAAAGATCCATCTTTCTTTTTCACGAAAAAGACCGGAGCTCCCCAAGGCGAGGAACTTGGTCGAATAAATCCTTTGTCCAGGAGTTCCTGTAATTGGTTAGACAACTCCTGCATTTCGGATGGTGCTAGACGGTACGGGGCTCGTGCCACGGGTGCAGCCCCTGGCACAAGTTCGATTTGAAATTCAATTTGTCTAGGTGGCGGAAGTCCGGGCAAGTTCTCAGGAAAGACTTCCGGGAAATCCCGCACGATTGGAACATCCTCAAGTCGCTTCTCCTCCGACTTCTTCTCCGTTACAATGCGAGGACGGCTTGATACCCTTTTCGCAGATATTTTCTAGTTTTTAGGAAGGATACAATATTCAGATTCCGTCTGCCGGTCTCCCCTTGTAGGACTAAGGTTCCACCGGAGACAAGAGGTATGCGAACGAGTTTGTCATAACAGATGATTTCAGCTTGGTGCTCGGATAACCAATCCATACCGATAATAATATCGAAGCTGCCGATCTAGACAGGGATTAAATCAATGGAAAACGTTTCGTTCATAAGGTTAAGTGTACAGTTGCGTATGATGCTATCAGTCTCAATCAGTTTGCCATTAGCTAGTTCTACAATGTATTTAGCATCTAAGGCAGTTAGAGTTATATCAAGTAAAGGGCTAAACTTCTCAGAAATGAAACTTCTATCGGCACCGGTATCAAATAATACAGAAGCAATAAGGTCGTTGAGGAGGAACGTACCCGTTACAACATTCGGGTCTTGTCTGGCTTCCCCAGCCTTGATAACGAATGCTCTACCGCGAGCAGGGTTGTTGTTGTTCTTCAGCTTTGGGCAATCTTTCTTGAAATGCCCTGAATTTCCGCACCCAAAGTAGGCCTTTGGTGCATTAGTGTTGGGGGTAGTAACGTTGGCCCGACAATCCTTGGCTAAATGCCTGAACCGTTTGCAGTTGGAGCAAGGGCAAGAACCGTCATGATGGCGGTTGCATTTGGAACAGTAGGGTTTGTTCCCGATGTACCCTTTCTTTTCCGAAGTCCCCGATGAATAAGCCTTAACAGACTCAGGCTTTTTGTTGGAGGTTTGGTTGGATGAGTTGGGGTTCCCTTCCCACTTACGTTTGTTGTTTGAAGGTGGGGTCGAGGTTGTGCCACGGCGGACAGAATTTGCCGTGAGTTCATGGGTCATACGAATGGCACTCTGAATAGTACCTAGTTTGGATGAAGTCACCAGGTCTTGGAGTCTGTCGGGGAGTCCATCGACATATTTCTCGATCCTCTTGTACTCAGGATCAACCATGGATGGGCACAGCAGTGCCAGTTGGTGGAAACGGTTAGTGTACCCCGTGATATCGTCACTGATAGCATCAAATAAGTACTATATTTATATATTAATATTTCTCAAAGTTTATATACTTTTATTCTATTTATGTAAATTTAGGTACTCATTTCTTTTATATTTTCAAAATAGGTGTAAATGAAGCTTGAATCGGAAAGAGAACGAAAGATGAGCGGAAAATGAAGAAAAGTGTAAAAGTTGAGTTTTCGGCTATGCGTTAGTATTTTGGCCATAACTTCTTCATACGAACTCCGATTGGATTGATTCAACTGCTGAAATTTAGAGGACACATAGGGCTACAACATATCAAAAATTCAGATCATTTGGACTTAAGGAGGATCGCGACGCGACCGTGAAAGATCGCGACGCGATTTGATGTTAATAGAGCCTCTATCTCTTAGATCGCGACGCGATTTCAGGTCGGCCTGCAACTTTTAAGGTTGAATACGAATTTTCATCACTTTCTTAGCCTAATCTTGATACCAGCCGAATTGAGAAGCCAGAGGACGACTTTTAGGGATACCTAGAGTCCGAATCGACCACTTTCAACCGTTCTAAACGTGGAGATTCATCCTACATCATTACAATCTATCGAAAACAATTGGTTTGCTTAATTTTCATTCGATTATGAACATTTCTATGTCTTTGATTGTTTGTTTGATTGAACCCATGATTATAGGCTAAGTTTTTAATACTTGTTTAGACTGATTTGCATCTAGTTTGGATATATTTTCGTGATTGGATTTATATACTATGATTTCTCGATAACGAAAGAATGATTGATGTTATTTATTGGTTGATTAATTCAAGTAGTGACTTTATTGCTTTGCAATTAGTGATAGCTTTTGCATGATATTGTTACTTTGTCAATTGAGTAATTGATTGTGAATTCTGATTAGACGTGATTAGAAGACTTGAATTGGTTGATTGATTTATAATATTGGTGGACCATAATTTAGAGATATCTTGTATGGTTAATGGTTTTTATGAAAGTATAACCATAAGTTAATTTGTGATTTCATTGATTACATAATTCGTAGTTAAGAGGTTATAAATTTCAAGGACACTTGGATTGTATAATCTTGACTAGGTGATTGTTAAGTGACAACTTATAATCCGAATTGTGTTTTCTAGGTGGACTAAATCTGATCTAGTTCTTAATCTAAAATATCCAATAAACTAGATGTCAAAAGGTCTAAACAAGTATCTTTTCTCTATTTGAGTACAACTATCTTTTACTTGTTTTTCTTAGTTAATTACTATTTTCATAAACTCTTTTGACTGTCTGTCATTAAAAGACACAAAACTCCCAATCTTTACTTGTTTTGTTAGTTTAATTATTAGATAAATTAATTACTTAGAATAATCATTACACTGTTCCCTGAGGAGACGAACTTAACCCGGAAATTACCTTTACTATACTATTGTGCGATTAGGTACACTTGCCTAGTTGTGTTTTAGTTTAAAAGTCAGTATTTTCCGTATCATAATTTATAACCTGATTTTAGCACATCAGTCACCCTGCATTTTGTGGTTCCAGAATTCCACTTCCAGTTGTTTCAGTTCATCCCTGGGACAGTACTCGCCCCTCAACATCTCCTTCAACTCCTCCCACGGGAGTTTGTAAGCATTATCAATACCCACAGTCTGGGCATAGGTGTTCCACCAGGTGAGTGCGGTGTCAGAGAAAGTACTGGCGGAGAACTTGACCTTGTCTCCATCCGCACAGTTGCAGATAAGAAAAACCGATTCGATTTTCTCGATCCAGCGTACTAGACCGATAGCTCCTTCAGTACCTGCAAAGCTCAAAGGTTTGCAGTTGTGGATGTCCTTGTAGGAGCAGGGTTTGGGTTGTGGCGCATTGTTAGTGGTATCTTCGCTACTAGGATTTGATGTTCGAGTAGCTAGGGCTTGGGCTACGCTACGGGCAATCAGACCCGCAATTTCAGCTTCACTAAGGGTGACTTGTCGGCGAGGAGGCATGATGCTTACAAGGAAAGAACAAGGAAATAAATAGAAATAAGGTAATTGTATGAAATTCATGATATATCACAAGAGTATATGATGAGATACACGATAACAGTACGAAGTGATAATCACATTCCATTTAGATAATCAGTTGGATGCAAGGTACGAGTTTTTCCAAAATATTACAGAGTAGTAGTAGTAGTACAAAAGTGCCGGGAATTATTACATCCGGTCGAATTACATAGATCCTATGAAAGCATAAGAGAATACAGATTCAGCCTAAGCTAATTCTGACGCAAGTTGAGTTGTGGCAGCAGTGCGTTGAGGTGGTCCACAGATTCTGCAAGTCTGTTGGCCGTTCGGAGGGCGTCCTCGGTTTCCCTTAGACGTGTCTCGCACTGGTGCAATCTAGATTGTAGGATAGCGATATCATTTCGGTTGCCGATCACTTGGTTGTGGACAACCTCCATTGTCCTGACTGTTTCTCCTACTCGATCTTGGAGGGCATCCATAGCGGTGACGGTGTTCTCGTGATCCTCGGAGATTTGATGGATTCGCTCCATTGCTGTGAGTCTCCAATTTTCACGTGTTTCCTGCAGTTCAACGTCCATCTCGTGGAGTTGCTGATCATGGTGATGTACTCTAGTGGCTAAGTCTGGTAGAGTGGGGTAAGCGGGATACGGGCTAGCTCGTGGCGACCTGCTGTCTCTCCTAGCCACCCTTGAGTTTCGTGATCCATCAGTGCGTGATGAACTGGGTGGTGTGTTTGCCATTCTGAGACAAGGTGATTGAAGGAATAAGGCCTATATTCATAATACGTATAACATATAGCCTAGGGTGTCTAACACAGACACGTTCGAGTTCGGTTTCTCTCGTGGTCAGAGTCAACTAGTGTACCCTGTTCACTCATAACTACTTTCGGATCTTACATCATCTTTGCTTAATTGTACATAGTTGATCAGGCTATGTTAAATTAAACTCGTATGACGTAATCACTGAACCAGTTATACCTAATAGGGAATACTGCCTAACGGTCATAGTCTAGGCCCACTAAATACAACCTAGTTCACTATAACCTTAGGCTCTGATACCAATCTGTAACACCCCCAAATTTAATGATTTGCGGAAGCATACTTGGGTGTTACTAATCAATATACAAAGCACAAGATATACAGCAAAAGACCTCTAAATGAGTCATGTAAAACGATTTCATATAAAATAAATATTTGAAAACTCAATGTTTTCGTATACAAAATGTAGTTCCCTAGAGTCCACGCGTATAGCGGGAGATTCTATTACATAATCAACATGTACAAAAGATAATGCTGAGAATCTCCGTTAATGCAGTTTAATGAAATCATGCGACTCTAGCTATGTCCTGGAGAAATCCTACTCCGTCTGGGTACCTGAGAAAACATGCTAAAAGGGTCAACACGAATGTTGGTGAATCTCACAGGTTTGTAAGTAATATCAGTTTTGAACACAAGATTTCATCAATAATGCCCGCAGGCGTAAATAAAGTATTTGCAAATCCAGTAAATGTAAAATAAGTAAGCTATACCGTTGCCATGAGGCTCATAATCGAAGTTTAACCCGTAAGTAATAAGTTGCTCCCGTGATATGCTCGTAACTGAGCAAGCAGATGTAACGAATAATAGTCGCCTGTTTATACATAACGGTTCGTGGTAGCGCTACTACCCCGGGCGGGGAGGGTCATTTCCCTAATGGATCCATTAACTAGTGTTCGCGCTTAAGTCCATAACTAACGATATATGATGGAGAGACTTCAGTAAAAGTAAGTAACTCATGCAATCCCGTATAGTAAAAATGTATAGTTCGTACTTGTGCTCAGAAAAGTAAGCAATGTATCTCACCCCGTATGTAAAACAGTAAAAGTGGGGCTGTAAGACTCACCCGAGTCTTGTAGTAAGCAGTAGCAAATAGCAAGTAGTAAGTAAAGCAAGTAGGTTCTCCGAACCCGTAACCTTCAAATGCCTAAACATATGAGGTTATGTGAGTATGTGTCCCGCAAGACGTTTCGTTTAGTTGTACACAACTAGTATGCCCGATGTCTGTTTAAGAGTTCGTAATCGTTTGTCTTTAGAAAACATATATGGTCCGTTGGTGACGGTTGGTATTTGTAATTTCAAAGTATTATAATTGTGTTTGAAACATTTTGTAGTGGAACGACGGGGGTCCGGGGGCAGCGCCCCTGGTTGCGGGGTTCCAAGGGGTGGCAACCCCTTGGCGGGGTCCAAGGGGCAGAGCCCCTGGTCGGGGTCGAGCTGCCGAGTCAGCTCGGAGGGAAAAATTCATATTTACCACATTGTTTTAGTGAACATTCTTCAAAATTCTGATTTCTGCGACATAATTTGCGACACAAAAGCTTGGTATGCGACACAAGGGTTGTGTCGCATAGGAATGCGACACAAGAGCTATACGACACAAAAGTTGTGTTGCATAAGCTTTTCAGTGCAAAATCAATAGCGACATAAGGGTTGTGTCGTATTTGGTTTACGACACAAGGGTACGACACGAGATACGACACAAAATACGACATAACCTACGACACAACACGGTTTATGCGACATAACATGCGACATAGGCTTTGTGTCGCAAAGATGAACACCAACCTAGAACCCAGTGACTGATGCATTTTTCCGACCCAAATCACAAATCTAACACATTTTTAGGCTGTAAAATCATGTTCCAAACCTTTATTTAGGCATAACTAAGTTGTGTACACAATATTACATCAAAATATTACACCAAAATGAGTAAATCTAAGGATTTAGATATTTTCTTACAAATGCAAATCGAAGCCAAACGGGGAAGAAAACGGGTATGGTGCCTTTGTTAATCTTGTTCCTCTCGTGATGGTGATTCCGAAAGTATGAATTTCGTGGGTTGATTTGTAAATCCGAAATTTTGGTGTGGATTGGGTTGAGAGTGTTTTTAGAGTGTGTGTGTGTGTGTTTTGTTTAAGAGAAAATGAGAGAAAGAGATGAGAGGGTGGGAGGTGTTGGCTGATCCCAAAAGAGGAGGGAGGGAAAACACTCCCTAAAACACAGTGTTTACTCCGTGTCCTAATCGATTAATCGTTCGTTTTAGCAGTTGGCCAAGTAAATATATTTGTAAAAATGTTATCGGAGTATTTTATTTAAAGTGTTTTGAAATTGATTATTAAAACATTTGCCGAGATATTCAAATTATTTGGTTCGCGTTTGATACGTTTTTGTTGAATTATTCAAATGTCGTCGCGATAATATAAATAATGTTCGCTCAACTGCGTATTTTATGTAGTAAAATACGTTCTCATTTATTTAGGTAAGTTTTGTCACCAACGTCCAAATAATTTGTGTCGGACTCCGTCCGGTTAATTTCTACGATTTAATCAAATCGCGTGCGTATATGTATATAAATCACCTTATATATACAAATAGAGTCTGCAATTAGTCATATTACATACTAATTACAACTAGTTACAACCGATTAGGCCTAATTAATGACCCTAATTAGGCGGGTGTTACAATATTTAACTCCTATTCCAATTATTTCAACTAATTCAGACAATATTATTTCCAAACACATTAATTACTGATTTAAATCAGGAAATAATATAAACAACTAGGTCCATTTTGAGGATGTTACAAATCTCTCCCCCTTAAAGAGATTTCGTCCCCGAAATCTAACCACACTCAACCTGTCTAGTGTGATATAATCACATACATCTTTGCATACAGTTTTCCTCAATAGCAACTTACAATTATACTTATATCATTTCAATTCTTTCTAAATTCACCTGTCCCTATGGCCATGCTTCTGTCTTTAATACGCACATATACAGTACCTCCATCCAATATTTCATATGAAACAATCATTTTAAACAACAATAAGTGAAACCTACAATCACTTAATAGGTCATTGCAACCAGAAATTAGCAATGTGCTAAAATCTTTAACTTATTACCACTATTCATCTCTGTTAGCAATAAAACAGCAGCAACAGTCACAACAACAGTGGTTATAGAACCAGAATACACGTATCCACATTGAAAATTAAATTCAGTTTACGACTAACAACCAGTCTAGTATATTCAGATAACAACCTCATATCTCTACTGTCAGAGATTCAAACCCTTATTAAATTTCTATTTTACTCATATCATAGAAATTGGTTTAATTCAAAACTAGGTCAACTTTTCATCCAAAAGTTTCACACCTTACTCTCTTGAACAACATATAATATTCACATATCACTACAACTATATGAAATCCTTAACTTAAAAGTAATCTGGATTCATATCACCTTAATAAGCAAAGTAGAGGTCAAACTTAGTAGGTAAAACTACAATCAACAAGTACTTTGCTCAATCAACATAAGTACTACAATATCATATTACCTACATTCAATCAACCTTTACATTGACTTATTTCAGTTTGTAACTCCTTTCACTACAACCTAACAATTGTTAACAACAATAATAGCACAAACAATAATCACAACACTAGTGATTATACACTACAGTATACCGATCAACCAATAATATTTAACTTCAAACTCTAACTAACTATCACGCTAGCATTCACATATTACTTAAACTGGTGAGACATCAAGAATCTTTTCTTAGCAACCAGTTAATTCAATTCACTTTTAAAATTTCAAACCACTACTTGATTATATCAAACTTCTTAATCACAAGTAATTTGAAATTATACAACTTTAACCGCATAATCACTTAGCACTAAATCCTATCAATATAGCTGCTGAGTCGGCATTAATTAATATTATGATACTGCAATTCAAGCATCACAATCTCACAATGTGCTACTTTTCAGCACATACCCAACAGTATCAACATCAAGTTAATCACAGTTAACTGACCTCCACATAATTTATGGCACATTTTAATTTATTCTAGTTAAAATTTGCCATGCCATTTGTTATCATGTATACCACACGTACATAATTTTTTAGTAACTTCCAAAAATGGACACATACACATCAATTCCAGATATCCTTTCATATCATTTGAATCAAATCTAATTTACGACTTTATCTCTTACTTTATATGTATATAAGCAACAAATAGCAAAAGAATCCATTCAATTCTTTCAATACTTTGGTAACTAGCCATGAAGTACCAACCAACCTATGCAGATATTAACAACAACTTTCAATTAATTCTCTTCTCACATTCTTGCACTATCGTGGCTAATTATCACTAGTCTTATACACTGGTAAGATTGTCTTATCACGACCCTAATCAACGTGATTTAATTTAACACCTTTCAACAAATTATAGTTGTTATACATATAATGACTTCACATTTGCATAATTCTTTAACATGTATTCAGTTCAAGTATCAAATATTACCTAACTGAATACTCAATTATACTTAACGACATTTTAATTACTCAGTACTAACTTTAAGTAATTAGTCAAGTTTTACAATCTTTGACAATTCTTTTAACTCCTTTGGATCTTAAATGACCCGTTTCAACATAATTTGACCAATCTGGGAATTCAATCACATTCCACACAATCATAATATTTAAATCTATGTTGGACTATTTCTACACTGTTGACAATTTGTAAACTTCAATTTCAATCAAACAATCAATAAAATTCTCTAACTGCTTTTCTCAAGTTTGACCCAAACTCAAACCAATCACAAGCAATTAATTTTACACTCTTTCTGTACATGTACACACAATTCATTATTCTTGGTTTGACTTTCAAAGTTAACATACTATCAATATTAACTCCAAACAAACCATTTCATTCTTTTATGTTTACTTTCAAACTTACACTTTAAATTATTACATTCAATAATCTTATCAATCCTTTACAAGGACATAGTCAACCTACATCAAATCTTGGCTCCATACAAGCCATTCCTACAATAATGATCCGTTTGGACACTATACCAATCCACTAATGGTTAATCTAACACAATCAGTCACAACTACATATTCAACAAATCATATTCGTCATTTATGTTTATCATCAAAACCTCTATCAATGACAAATATTATTTACACTTGCACCTTTAAAGTCTCTAAATGTCACAACTCTACCAACTGACTGTTTTCTCAGCAAAACAACAACTAAACAGTTTAGTACACTTTCATACTCAATTTTTGTGATAATCACATTACATATCTTTTATACCTAGTAGCCTCAACAAGTTCATGTGACACAGCATAATATAACAATGGTGATCAGGCGTTGCAAGATTATGTTGTTCACAATCCATTCTCAGGCTACTCTATATTATAATTATCAATGTGATTTACTCTCACTTAAACACATATCACACAATGTTCTGATTTCCAACACTACTAGAACATGTTTACTAACTTTTACCCACGGATACATACTTACATTATCAAATTTATATATGTATATTCATTTCATATATACATATTACCTCTTTTAGTATGTATTCTTTATCACACAATCTATTTTCAACAACTGATTTAATCAGTATTTCAACTTGTCTGAAACCCTAAACACATGATAACCTATCATCATAGTTTCAGTACATAACACTTTGTCAACTTTTTATAACACAATTATATCACGTGTAATTCCAAACACGTATTTAATAAAATCAACAATTGATTATAACATCCACCTATGATATTTTAGCAAACACTAATATCACAACTTTACGTGTAATACCACACACGTAGAATTTATTACTAATAATCAGTACAAAGCACTATATCATGTACTCATTCACAATCCTTTGACTATTTAAGTCACACTCAACCATTTTCACTATTGGTATTCTATATGATTTATTAATTCACAATTGACCAGAAAGACCTACCCCTTTCTCAATCAATTTAACTTTATCATAAGCCGCGTTTCTCATAAACCCATCCACCTTGGTTTAAATCAATTGTTTAACTACAATCAAGGCATATCATATATTCACATAAGCACATATTTTCTCCAATAGCAGTCATTCTCAATTCAAATGACACAATATTCATTAACAAGGATTTAAATCACACCTTGTAATTAATCTACTAATATAATACTATCAATTATTTTGTCTCACCAATATAGACACTTTTTTTTTTTTTAGGTTCCGAAATTACTCCTGTTAAAACCTTAATCCACTCTTTGTCTACTTACTTAAACACATTTCTGCATTCTCAATTCAATCAGAAATAATCACAAAATAAGCATCTCATTTAGTAATTCTATCTTTATGTCAACATATATCAATCATTAGTTGACTCAAAACTGGGGAATCATATCAGTCTGACTCAATTAACTTCACAACAAAGCTTACTCATCATGACAAAGTAAACAATTCAAGTTAATTTAGATTAACACAGGCTTATCGAAGATTACCTGACAATCTTAAGTCAACGAATATAGAGGAAACATGGAATGTACCAATCAGTTACTCATGTTCCTCCGTCTCTGCAGTCAAACAACAACTTCACAACTTGTTAAGGGTTAGTACATATCCGACTAACTAATTTCTCATACATCAACCAATCCCACACCCACTGGAATGTTTGACTCAACACAATCAAAGTTTAGGATTGAACATTCTATCATGTCCAATTCGGCCAAACTATTGCTCTGATACCAACTTATAACACCACTCGTTTCTCATAAACAATTATAATAATAATTGTGATTCGGAAGCGTATTTTTCAAACAAGTAACCATGCTTTACATTACCCTTTAATGTAGATAAACTTTTTCAAACTAAATACATGACATTTCAACAACTAGGTGTTATATGATTCAAAACATTTCTTTAGTTATCAAACTAACATCAGAGTAAAAGCCTGTCAAACATTCCATCAATTCCAAGAACTTCCTGCCCGCCCCATATGTCCCATCAATTATAACCTGCAGGAAGGACTGTAGTGGGGTTAGCATATCGCTAAGTGAATGAAACTATAAGCAACAGTCCAACTTAGCACAACAATTTGTTTACATCAAATAACAATAAACAATCAATCATCATGAGGATCGGTGGTTCTTGAGAAACCATGATACCCGGGTGGCTCTCAAGAAACACTTAACCATCATCTGTATAGGCCTATACAGAAATTACCAATAACTTGTTGTTAATCACATACGACCTAAATCTTTAAACCAACATTTCAAGTTTCAAGATTTCCTGTCATCTATAATAACAATCAAGTCCAACCATTCATTCAAGTTGACCTCAGAATCTTACATACTAGCTCAAACAGCCAAGTAATCCAACAACCCAACTAACATGGCAAGTTATCTTAAACGAAAACATTCTATCAAAGTAATACTACAGTTACTTGTTGTAATCAAATCATTACAACTAAATTACACTGAGGTTACAGATCCACTCACCACTACCTCAGTCGTCCACTCAGTAGTCTAATATCACCGAGTCTTCTGCTGATCTGAGAATACAACAGAATATAACACAAGTTAATAACTTGTCTCAATGGATAATACTTATGTAAATGAACACCTTACATAGTAATCACTTCATATCATAATAGTTTGTCAACTTAGAAGCATGTAACAATACAACATATATCAATTCTTCACACTAGGAACTTAACACAATTGTCATTACAATTACAAGTTCCTGATCATGTATTATTAACCATAACATAACTATTGTTATGCATTAATGTTGATTTATCAATGTCACAACATGTGGCAACAATTAACATTGAAATCATTCAATTAAAAGTGAAGTGCTAGCCTGGCTAACTAATCCGCCGGCTGGGGTCTATGAACCGCCGGCTTCAGGTTACCACCCGCCGGCTCCTACTACCTAGCCGCCGGGTGTATTACCAAATGTGGTAACAGAACAAAACCATGTTTTTAAAGCCCAGAGAAGCCGCCGGGTCGGGTTTATACCCGCCGGGTTCTCACTTGATCACACTACCCGCCGGCTGAGAAATGAAGCCGCCGGGTTCTAACCCAACTTGACTACCCGCCGGCTAAATAACAAAGCCGCCGGCTTGTTCTTGCAGACCTGCGATCTGCAGGTTTATAACCCTGCTGTATCCGAACCAAAACCTCAAATTGCACATCAAACTCAGGTTCAAATCGATTATATACCACGAGTAACAATCTCTAGCCATTAATAACAACATATATCATCATTTCTACATCAATTTCACATCAAATTCCATAAACCATCAAATTCAATAAAATCAAGTTTGAAGAATGAAACTTAAAATCAACTTACAAATTGAAGGAAGAACATGATGATTATGATGAAACTAATCAGAATCACAGCTCCAATCTTTGTTTAATTTCTTAGGTTTTCTAGGTTTTGGTTTTGGATTTCAAAAGAAATGAACAACTTTCCTAAAAAGGAAAGTTAATATAAGTCGGCTCATATCACAACCGACTCCGTATCCACTTAAAATTAATCCCCTTTTAAACCCATTGTCTGGAACCCAAAAACCATTTGCGAGGACAACTATTTTATTTTACCGACAACTTTATTAATTTACAACAAATTAATAATTTATTTGTCACATTGGAATATTTAACTCCTATTCCAATTATTTCAACTAATTCAGACAATATTATTTCCAAACACATTAATTACCGATTTAAATCAGGAAATAATATAAAACAACTAGGTCCATTTTGAGGATGTTACACATGCAGTTAGGTATCATACTATTGGCTTCTATGATTTTACCGTTTGCCAATTCGACTGTGTACTTAGAATCTAAGGCAACAGGCGTAGTATCAAGTAGTGAACAAAACTCATCAATATGAAGCTTCTATCAGCACCAGTATCAAATAACACAGAAGCAGTCAAATTGTTGAGAAGGAACGTATCCGTAACCACATTCGGGTCCTGGCGGGCATCCCCAACATTGAGTACAAAAGCTCTGCCCCGAGCATTGTTGTTTCTGTTGTTGTTGTTGTTGTTGTTTTTCTTGTTCTTCAATTTGGGGCAATCACTCTTGAAATGCCCAGCAACTCCACACTCAAAACAGGTTCTAGGAGTGTTGAGTCGGGTGTTGGTGTTGGCAGTGTTGGTCCTGCAGTCCTTAGCAAAGTGCCCAAATCGTCTGCACTTGCTACAAGGGCGAGGACCATTATGGTGAAGTTGGCACTTAGGACAGTAAGGCTTGTCCCCCTTGTAGTCCTTTCAGTCATCAGAATTAGTGGTATAGGCTTTTATGGTTTCGGGCCTTTTAGATGGTTGTTGGTTTTGGTTCTGGTTGCTAGAGTTTCTAGACCATTTTCTCTTGTTGCCAGAAGACGGGATGGGTGTTTCACGGCTGACGATCATGGCCATAAGTTCATGTGCCATGCGAATAGCACTCCGGATGTCAGTGGATTTGGATGAGGCCACGTTCCCCTGGATGTTCTCCGGGAGTCCGCGTATATACCTCTGAATACGCTTGCACTCAGGATCAACCATGGAAGGACAGAGGAGCGCAAGTTGTTCAAATCTTGTGGTATAGCTGGTGATATTTGTACCTTGAACAGACAAATGCCAGAACTCTTCCTCTAGTCGTTGGAGTTCTTCGTTTGGACAGTACTCATCGGTGAGCTTCTTCTTCAAATCCTCCCAAGGAATTTGATATGCAATGTCAACCCCCACAGCATTGGCATAAGTGTTCCACCAAGTCAGAGCACCTTCAAGAAAAGTGCAGGTGGCATACTTAACCTTGCAGTCCTCGGGACAGTTGCAAATCCGGAAGACTGATTCCATTTTCTCGGCCCATCGGATTAATCCTATGGCCCCTTCAATACCCTTAAAGTTCAAGGGTTTGCAGTTCAAGAAATCTTTGTAAGAACAGGGCCTAGTTTGGGGCCCGTTTGCAGCTGTATCATCACTGCCAGAACTCGGCTTTCGAATAGCCGTGGCTTGAGCTACACTTTGTGCAATGAGTTGAGCGATCTCGGCATCGCTGTACGTGTGTCTCTCTGGAGGCATAGTGCTGAATAAGAAGGAAATGAGGCATGTCAGATGTTTGCACGAAATTATGATATATCACATATGCATATTTATGATGAGGTAATATGCAACAGTACAAGGCGATAATCATAATTCATTAGATAATAAAATCTGATTACAAGGTACGAGTTTCAAAAGATTACAGAATACGAGTTCGAGTGGTTACAAACTTTAGAGTTTACAAAAGGTGCCGGGAACTGTTACATCCGGTCGAATTACAAGAGTTTGCAAAGTTAACTAGCTGGTTTACATAATAGTTACTACACTAATCTCGGTGTAGATTCAGTTGTGGCAGCAGAGAGGTTAGGCGGTCCACAGATTCTGCAAGTCTGGTGTCCATTCTGAGAGCATCCTCGGTTTCCCGCAGGCGCTTCTCGCATTCTCGCAACCTCGATTGTAAGACGGAGATCTCATTTCGGTTACCGATAACTTGGTTATGAACAATCTCCATGGTTTCAGCGGTGTCTTCCATTTGATTGTGGGTACGGTTAACAGTTACAGACAGATCTTCCTGATCTAAGTAGATTTGTACAATGCGGCCCTGAGCCGTTAGCATCCAGTTTTCTCGAGTTTCTTGAAGTTCGATTTCCATGTCGTGTAGCCTGCTCTCATGTCGGTGTACTCGAGCAGCTAACACTGGAACAGTAAAGTGTGTTGGTTCTTGAGTGTACGGGGAGAGATCCATAGCAGAATATTCTCCGACATTGTCAGGGATCTCAATGTGTTCTTCAATCCTCCAGGTGGCCATAGCCGCAGGTAACCAGCTCCATTGATGAGCGATTGCTCAATGGCGAGCTAAAGTGGATGCGTTACCAGTAGTGGCAGGATTGGCATAGGGACTAGCTCGGCATGAGCTACCAGTGCGTCTAGTCACCAGGGATTCCGAGTGACTACGACGTGAGCGAGAGAGAGATGATGAAGTACGTGTAGTTTGTCTGGATGAGGAGTCTGCCATTTCTGTGCCAAGAACGTTTTTAATGAGTGAGGCCTATTATATACATATATACATATATCATATAATAGCCTAGTGTGTCTAGCATAAACAATTAATTGTCCTGTTTCTCTCGTAGTCAGAGTCAACTAGTGTATTCCTGTTCAACATAACCCATTTCAGATTTCACATCATCTTCATTTAATTGTACATGGTTAATCAGGCTATGTTTAATTAAAGTCGTACGATGTAATCCCTGAACAAGTCATACCTAATAAGGAAATACAGCCTAACGGTCATAGTCTAGGCCCACTAATGCAACCTAGTTCGCTATAACCTTAGGCTCTGATACCAATCTGTAACACCCCCAAATTCACTGTTGAGCGGAAGCAAGCTTTGGGTGTTACTAATTAATAATCAAGCACCAAAGTAAAACAAACGACATCTATATGCAACGTCGTACAATAGTACAAAAGTATTACATTGTTAAATCTGAATAACAAGCATCGAGTTCGAAAATGATTTCCTAGAGATTCTAATACATAACTGATATACAAAGAGTAATGCAAAAGAATCTCCACAAGTTTGTATGCATGCGACTCGAGCTATCAATCCTGAGGGTGTGCAGTCCTACTGCTGCTGTAAACCTGAGATAAATGCTAAAAAGTGTCAACCAAAAGGTTGGTGAATCTCACAGGTTTAGTATAGTAAGTCATTTATGAGCCACAAGTAAAGTACCAGTAATGCCCTCGAGCATAGTAAGTAAATCAGTAACTCAGTAAATCAGTAGGTCAACACAATTACCATGAGCTCACAAGTTGAAGCTTAACAGTGTAGTGTGAATGGTACAGTCAAGTACAGCATCACGTACCCCCCGTGAGTGCTATCCGGACACTCATATGTAACAAATACTAATATGCCTGTTTCTACGGTGTAATCCGTGGTAGCACTACTACCCCAGGCAGGGATTGTCAGTCCCAAATGGATCCATCTACTAGTAATCGCGCTTAAGTCCATAACTAACAACTTATGATCAGAGGCTTTCAGTGGATAAAAAAAAGTAACTCATGTAATGTACGTAAAAGTAGTGTAAGCAGTTCAGTACTTGTGTTCATACGTAAAACAGTAGCAAATATCTCACCCCAAGTAAAAATAGTAAAAGTGGGGCTGTAAGACTCACCTGAGTCTAGGAAGTACGTTTATGTAAGCAAACAAGTATAGCGGACGTAAGTCCGTAAGTATGTGTCGGATGTAATTCCGTAGTGTGGTTCTCCGAACCCTGCAACCTTCTGGCGTCCGAAACGCACAAGGTCGTAAGCAAGTAAGTAAGTAAGTCGGTGTCTCGAAGGATCACCCATGCTAGTTGTCCACTCAACTAGGAAATGTCCAAGTATTCGTTTGTACGTTTGTAATCATTTTGTAAATAGATGTGGCCCGTTGGTGACGAAGGTGTAATAATAATTTAAATATTATTATTATGTAAATCATAATGTTGTTTACCTTGTAAAGTATATACATCAGTTAATCGTTTGTATCGTGACGTGTAATCGTTGTTTCGGGTGTAAGTCCGTTCGAGTGTAATCTCGTGTATGTATGAGTGTAATCTCATAATAAAGTGAGTGTAAACTCATCCGCATTTTAAGTTGTAGCGTATACTCCTTAAAGTATAGTAGTTTTCTTGTACAATTTGTGTCGGGCAAAGTAGTATATATACATATATACATCTCAGAGAATATGTATATCATGTAAGTGTATTGTCGTTTAAGGTACAGTTGTTGTATGTATTCGATACTTAGTGGAAGAGGTATTTTAAGTTTTCGTTTCGTGCGACAATATGCATTCCGACAATAGGGTATGCGACAATGGATAATCATGCTATAATGACATTCACGGACACTGTTCATATGACAATAGCATTCTCGGAAACTGTTCATGCGACAATGATATTGTCGTGGTACTATTCATGCGACAATGGTATTGTCGCAGGTGGTATGTTTTCCGATTTCGTTTAAGTGTTCGTTTACGTTGACTAGGTTAAACGGATTTGGTTTGATTCGAGCGTTTATCAAGTCCGAAACTATGCATCCGAGTCTCACCCTAAAGTCCGAGAGTCAACCCTCAGTCCGACAGTCAACGAAAGTCAATTTTTACTGTTTATCCGACACTAGAATCACGGAGGTACTGTTCATCCGTCAATGGATTCACGGAGTTACTGTTCATCAGATTTTGGGAATTTTTTTGACTAAGTAAATATTATCAAAATGTTCTGAAATTTTTACACAATGTTCGTCTATGTCTTGGGTACTTTCAGTATTTGTTTCATGAATATTTGATGTCGTTAGTATTTTTTAGAAATCGAGAAGTGTGACTATGTACTGTTTATCCGAGTTTAAGACTATTTTCATGTTTCGGATTTTATAAAAAAATACATGTATTTTCAGTCAAAGCTAAAGAAGAACTTTTTAAAGATAACAAAATTTGTGAGATTTTGGCACTGGTCTCATACATTTTAGTGGCCTATAACTCGAGATATGGTCTCGAGAAGTAGGCTGTTTCTACAGCTCGTTGGGACAGCAAGCCTATATCGTCGGAGAAAAATGTTTTCGAGTAGTAAACGGAGTCGAAAAGTACGAGACTAATTTTGGTGGAAAGTTAACTTCTTGTAATACATTTTAGACTTAGGAAATGTCCATTTTGGTGTTGTAATGATTTTTATAAAATTCATGAAAGTGGGTACAAAATCTGGACAGGAAGGTTAACTTCCTATTTTTGAGTTTTAATTCGTGTTTCGACTTATCTTTTGGACATTTTATAGTCTAATGAACATACTAACATGTAAATAAATATTATGTAAGTAAAGTTTAAGAGTTTTGAAGTCTCACAAAGGTGTATGAAGAAACGGAGACGGTAGAAGTGATGTACACGCGTAGGTGATCGTTTTGGTGTCTTCGGCTTCGTTTTATCTTCAAGAATGAGGTTGTGGTGTTGTGCTCACACCGTGTCGTTGTTTTTCAAATGATGATGCGAGCGCAGCAGGGGTTTTAAATTTATATTTTGCGGGGCTTAAATTAACCGTACTACCTACTCTGATTAGTAAGCGGTAAGTATAACCTAAGATCGTTCTATGAATCCAAACGTGTGGACAATTAAAATTGACACTTTCGGTAGGGAAGTATTTAGGATGGAACAAAGTAGGTAGGTTTGGGATTTAAAGACAGATAATTAAAATGCAGGAAATTAAATTGCAAGAAAATAAAGTACATGAAAAGCAGATAAAGATAAAGATGTGATTGCTGAGATTTCGATAATTAATATTTCAGGATGACAGAACAAATAGGGTTGATACTTAATGTGGCAGTTAAACTACTAGGCGTAAACTCTAGAATCCTACCAACTCAATTTTCCCATTGGCGTGTCACTTGGAACTAGGTTATCGTGATTCTGATCGGAGCAATATGCAAACTTCCAATACTCATCTAGTTGAAAGATGAGCAACCTATTTTGGTTTTATACCGAGGTGCATGAATCAGTAGCGTATCGTCTCATAGGTCCGACCGTTCTTAACCCCTAAGGTAGTTTACTACTTTATTAGCACGCAGATTAATAACTTTGTATGTTTGGATTGTCGATTGTGTAAGGCTTAGTGTTTTAAGGATTCTAGGTCACTAGGACTTTACTCTTATTCCTAAGTCTTGTTTTTTCTCGATTAAGCTCTAATTGCTTCGACTTATGGTTTAAGTTCTCCTTTTCAAACAGTTATACATCTCCAGATTATTCGCAGTTTGTTGAAACATGTTTCATATGAGGACCATGCCTTTCAATAATAGACAGTGTACTTTACAGGAGATTTCCACGGCTTCTTATATCCAACACGCGGTCAAGAGTAATTGACAGTGAAAGTGACACTCTATCTAATTAAATATAAAGCAGTGCAGAAATGTAAACCTAATATATACAACGAGTGGTTTCATTGTGTCTTACTTATTGCATGTCATGGGCACAGATAACTACTTACCATAATTAAGGTTGATCAGGTCCTAATTACTAGGTTGCAGTCACGTGGATAACTGGAAAGGGTACTCCATAAATTAAACTTAAATTCATAAGGTCCTGATGGTACAAGGATTATTATCTCCTATTTTATCTGAACGTGTTTTACGAACATTATTTTATAATGCATTGACTCTCGTAGGATACACCAGTTAGTTGTGTAGTTGTATTGTTCTTACGGAGTTCCAATTTTTAAACCAGAGCTGATTCCAATGATATAACTACCTTCGGTCGTTTACCGGCTTCCGTACGTTTGTACTTTGCCTAAGGCATTTCCAGCACTATACCGAATAAACATTTGAATAGGGGCCGTTATATCATTTTACGATTATCGTGCACTGATTATGTAATGACATCCTTACTTATAATTATCTACATCATCAGCAATCACAATAATAAACTATTCGCAATTCATGGCAACAAATAAATCACATACCAGGCAATAATACATATTCAAAATATGAAATGAGACAAGTATAATAAAAGTTTAGATATCACCCGGAATAAATGCGTAGCAGCGTATTATTATAATTGACAAACTCTTTCGCAAGTACAAAGATTGATCTCCGAATCTCTAGCGTTCACCCTAGCTTCTATATTAGTCCGTAGACTAATTACAATAATCCTAAAATGAGAAAGACTAGAAGACTACAAGAGATTTTCTAGTGAGAAAGTAAGAAAGAAAGAGTTTTTCCAAAGTATGGAAGGTATGTTTTGAAAATGAACTAAAGCCCCATATTTATAGGTGAGTTTTGGCTCACATTAGCATCAAGGGGTGCACATTAGCGTAACATGGGTAAAAAGGTGCACCAGGTACTGTACAACGCGGAAAGGTGGTGCACCAGGTACTGTACAACGCGGAAAGTAGGCGTACCAGGTACGGGAATTAGCCAAAAAAAGAAACCGGGGCGGTGAACAGCAGGCCAGCGCCGTCCACCAGTTGGCCGGCGGCGGCTGGCTGCTGCCCGCCCCGTTTTGCCGTCTTTTGCTTCGTTTCTTGATTCGTGCGTGTTTTCTTCGTTATGCGCCCGTTTGAGTCGATTCTTTTTTTGTTGGATTCGTAATTCAAAAACAAAGATTTTTACATAAGATAGCCCCTGGGATGAAGTCCCTAACTCTAGATATCGCGTACAAATCATTTGGATCTTCCGGCGGGCGTAGAATCTTCATTCTTTATCCGTTTTAGTTGATTCTTCTTCTGTTGGATTCATATTTTGAAAACGAACATCTTGGATAGAATGGATGTTGGTGGAGGGAACTTTAGTCTTGAAATCTCGTTTTGGTGCCTTTGAATCTTCAAACGTGTGTGGAATCTTCATTTTACATCCGTTTTGCTTGATTTTTCTCGTGCAACCTTGTTTTTACCATCTTGGCATAATGTTACTGATTTGTGCTATATTTTAGTTAAAATGCCAAGAATCGTTCCAGAATGAGAGAGATATCGGTAGTAAAAACATGACTTTTTACGCGATATCAAGTATCCCACACTTAGAACTTTGCTTGTCCTCAAGCAAACTTATTCATAAAAAGCTTCTGGAAGGATTCTAATTACATCAGTTACTAGAAATACTATTGTAAAACGATGGTTATGAAAGAGTTTTTACTAGAAACTAAGGGTTTATAGAACTTGATACCTTCTTCGGGCAACTTATATGGTGATCATGACTAGGCAATCCTCACAAGTGGGTCACTCAAATCACTCAAGTGTTTAGGGTTTCCTACTCACTAGTGTCAATCACTCGGATAGCCAGTCATGCAGCATTCTCGTCATAGGCTTGATCGAGAATCAAATCTCCATCACTTTCGACGAAGAGGATACTAACCTTTCGAGATATCTTGGAAGGAATCGGGTTTTTGGTTTGAAGAAGGTTAGTGGTGAGGGGTGTGATGGTTTTTCCTTGTATTTTCTTGAAGCTTTTCTTTGAAATTCCTTAGCTTTTTGAAAGGACTACATAGCCTTTCTTCTTTGGATTCTTCCTGTTTCTTGGCCCTTTTCATGATTGTGCCGGCGTGATTCTTTCGATTGATTTTCTTTTACTCTGCCGATCTTAATAATGTACTTTGTGGTCTGGAGGGTTTCTAATGATTTTGGGTTATGTTGGCTTTTCTTGCAAAGGTTTTAGGAATTTGGGAGTGTCTCCGAAGGTTTGTGGGTTGATGAGACTTTTGTAGGTTCGGGATAAATGACAGGAGATCTTTATTGGGTGTGAAGAGTGGGTGTTGAGTGGGTAGACGTTTTATGGTGGAAGGGTGTTTTGGATTCCTTGGAAGCTATCAAGATAGGTTGTACCTATGCCACGTGTGGCACTCATCGATGTGATCTCGAAATGTATTACAAGAGCAAGTTCTAATTCAAATGCATACATCGGCAAACAAATGAAACGAAAAGTGTAGCATTAAAGATGAATGCTAATTATGGGCTCAATCCTCACGAATCGAATGTTTTGGTTAGTATGTGCCTAGCCATGTGTTGCCTTTTTCGTCCGTATCTTATTCTAAAACAGTTTTGTTTCTTTGTTAAAACTCGTTTCTCGCTGTAATTCATAGTTTTGAAATATAGGATTTCTAGAGAGCGATGTTTTTGAATCCGAAAAAATTGAAATTTTTTTCCATTTTTAGCCTTTTGATGAAAATATTGTTTGGCTTACGGACAAGAGGTAAAACTTGCGGTTGTAGACCGAATATCCCACACTTAGAGGAACATTATCCCTAATGTTCGAATCTATTTGTTGAACACCTCTTGTCAAAGTATCCCACACTTAGAGATTCTACTTATCTTTGGATTGTTTCATAAGTGTTGTGTGGTATTAAGGATCCCACAATTAGTGTTGGAGTATCGGGTGAGATAATCGAAGCTTTATACGGATAGAGGGTTTTGGAACGGTGTACTACTTTTGCTGTGCGCGTTGTTTGCTGACTGTCAGGAGTTTGCTGGTCCGCGGCTTGTAACTTATGGCTCCAGAGTTCTTCACCGTGGGGTCTAATGCTTCCTTTGATCCGGTCTTCGAAAAATAGTTGTTTGGTTAAACAAACAATCCACTCATCAATCAAATAATAGCTGCTAATAAGAAAAATAAAGTGAAAGCATAATAAAGCAGTAAATAGATAGGTGTGATGTCGAGGCATCAATCGTACATCAATACAGACAATAATAAAGTAGCGAATAAAGTTTTGGTAGAAAGTAGAAAGAAGTCAGAAGGTGGAGCAATCCATTGCTCTGCTGATGATCATGCTGCTGCTGTAGATGCGGTAGGTCCAGGAGAAGTCTCGTCTGATGAAGAGTCATCATGCTGATCGTTGGTGCCTTCATTTGATGCATCATGGACGGCTTCTGCTTCTGGCGTACCGATTGTAAATGTAACACCCCCAAATTTAATGATTTGCGGAAGCACGATTTGGGTGTTACTAATCAATATACAAAGCACAAAGAGATATAGCAAACGACTCTATATGCGTCGTTTTAACAAAATACATTAATATATTAAACGTTTACAACTTTTGAAGCTATACATAGCTCGTGTTCGATTGAATGAGATTTCAATACATAAGTACTTGTACAAAATATACTAATGCAAGAAAATCTCTACTGTCTGCATGCTGACTCGAGCTATAGTAATCCTGCTAGCAGCCAAAACCTACTGCTGGGTACCTGTGATACATGCTAAAATGGGTCAGCTAAAGCTGGTGAGCTCACAGGTTTGAAATCAAGTAATATAGTATGAACAGCAAGATTTAAATAATTGAATTGCATCCAGCAATTGATAATGTATATTGTGACAATCCTCCAATTAGGGTATTTACTTAACCTAATTTCATGCATTACCTAGAGTAATTCCCTGATTAGTGAATTCAAAACAATTTATGTGTTAAGTTTTTGATAAACTTACTATGTGATACGTGATATATTTGATAGTAGTTATATGTGTATATATATAATTACGTGCGAAATGAATATATCAAACTATATGAATTGAACACGATAATATTGGTGATACAAAATAATTAATAATTCGAAAATTATTAATTACAACTATTATATAATTATATTATTGATATAATATAACAAATTATACGTTTTATAATAAACGTATTAATCGCGAATAATTAAGTTCCGAAATGAACTTCGAAAATACTTTTGAGTAATTTTTAGTTTAAAATTATTATATAAAAGTATTATAACGAAAAGAAAACGAAACATTTAGACGATTTTTGTTACGCGTATTACGAACAGAAACAATTTTAAAACGCGCCTAGAGGTTCCAAATAATAAAAGTATTATTTCGTAAGTTACTGTTTTAAAGTATAGAACATTACCTCAGAATATGATTTCCAAATTTAACTGAAATCTGGCACGCATTTTAACTATACAGTACTTTTACTGTGATTAATTTTAATGATACTTGTAACAAAGTATTTCACATTTCGATTTCATATTTCTAAATCGGAGATATAGAGAAACATAACGCGAAATTTTATTATAACTAAAGTACCACAAATTATACCCGTACACGAAATTAACGGGCTAAAAACTACCAATATAGTATTAAACAAAATATCTGGGCGACAGATTTTTGTTCCCTCCATACCTCCCTTTGAAATTTTCATCTCCAATAATACACTTCTACCTACATTTTTGATCTTCAAAAGTTCACACACTTCACACATTTTTGCTCTGTGGTTTGTGGCGTTTGGAAGAACAGCAAAGGGAGTAGCAGCATAAACAACACCATAATCACCTCATCAATTTCATCTCTAAACTCACACTCAAAATCAATCAAAACAAAATGGTTTCTTGAAGCATTATCATCATCATCGTTCGTCATTATCATCATCAACATCCGAAATCATCATCACCTTCATCCTAAACCATTGTGAGGAAATTTTATCCATTTTCTTCATTTTATTTCATTTATATAATTTTCATAAATTATGACATATGTTGATGATTGTTGTTATAAAAGTGTTAAAACATGTTATACTAAGTTTATACAACATATTGGTGGTGTTTGATCATCGTAAAAACGAAGCTAAAACCGAAATCATTATGTATATGTAATAACAGAGACGAACCAGAACCTGAAACCCAAGCCGAGACCGGCGGCTTCAGGCCTTGACCGGCGGCTAAAACCCAACCTGGAAGAGGCCGGCGGCTTCCCCCTTTTTAAACAGAAAACAGTTTTCGACTTTTATAACGCGGACAAAACTAATAAATGTTATACAAACCGAGACTTACTACTTGAATATTATTGCGACAACGAGACTTAGTACTTTATACGGACACGACTTTGAGACAAATTTATATCCACGACATAATTCTATATGGACACTTTGAACGCGACAAAACTAATACGATAATAAAACTATATATATATACAAACGGACAACTTATATATATATATTTAACGAGAAGTATAAATGGGACGATTTAACTTAGTAAATACCAACTATATAAATGGAAGATTTATATACATAATGACGACTTATATATTTTAATAAATACGAAACTTTTACAAGTGTATTTATATAGATATATATATACGATAAACCAAAAACAAGTTATATTTTTACAACAGACGAGTTACGTTTTGAAAACCTAAACGACAACAAGGTTTTATTCGCGACTATTAACAAACGACTTATACATTCGATATAACAAAGTTATTTGATAACTAATATATTTATGTTTTTAAAACATAACCGACAACAACGACAACTACATTTATGTACGTATATTTACGCGACAATTATAAATATACCTATGTACTTATGAACTTAATCAATGACGACAATTAATATATATATATTAGAATATATATATTCAACTAATATGTATATAAATACATACCTAAACTTAACGATTATTCTAACACAAACGTCAACAACAACTAAAATGTTACAAACATTTTAACTTAACAAATAATCCGTATACTTATACAAGTATTATTAATTGCGTCTAGGTATTTGATCGACGCTGTGGGATTATTTGCTAGCTGTGTATTTTGCTGAAGATTGCAAAACCGTGAGTTCACAGCCCCTACCTTTTACATGTTTTAAATGCTTTTAAAATCAGGGGTGGAAAACATAGAACTATGTGCTATTACATGCTACTTGTTTTATATAATTGCTTGACATGCTTTTATATCAAACTGATTTATATAAATGCTTTATGCTTTATATTCAACTGTTAACTATATGAAACGTTTTCACAACTTTTTGGGAATAAGACAACGAATCTTGGTACGATCCTAGGTTTACGTGAGGTAGTTGTAGTGCACATAAGTCCCAGTGCTTGCAACCTATAACCATTAGCTAGGTGACTCTAGCCACTGAGTATACAGATAGTACTATCGATTTGACAACCCTCCCAGGATATTACTCGTTGGTCATTCCAACCACATCGACGATAGTCGTAACGAGGAGTGCATACTTAAGATGTTACTGAGGCAACAACAAAACAACTAGTCGTGGTTTGGTTATAGTACTAGTGTCGTTACTTTAACTCTAAAGGTTTAGCTCACCTTGGAGGGATTATAGTCTATATTTCCTACACACTTAACTAAACAACTAAACAACAACTTGGTTTGGGAAGGGTATTCCTTGTGATGACTAATAGGACAGGTGTTCCTTGAGAGACTATTTCTAGGAAACGTTTACCTTAAATGGTTAAACTTGGTTTCCCACAAAATAACTATTTATAGGAAATGTTTACTTAAATGATAAACCAGTGTTTCCTGCAACTATGATTATTGGAATGTTTACTTTATTGTTAAACTTGTATTCCTGTTAACTATTTGTTGGAAAATGTTGCTTGACTGCTAAACCTGATTTTCCTTAACTATTGAAATGGATATGTTTACTTATTTGATAAACCTGTATATCCTGCGACTACTTGTTAGGAAATGTTTATGATTAAACTTGTGTTTCCTACACATTTATATTGTAGTAAGAATGACATTCTTACTAACTATATGAAAAGTTTTCTTTAATTAGAATACTTGTGTTTCCTACTTACATATAAATATTATGTTTGTGTACATGAATGATTTATACAAAACTGATTTACTATAATCACAACTAAACCTGTGAATTCACTCAACATTCAATGTTGACAGTTTACTATGTTTTTCAGGGAATTAGGACTCAGGTACTCCTGCATGCATAAAGGACGTAGGCAACCTGACTATTTATGATGCCACTTTTGGGACACATGGATTTCCTTTGTATTATCAATTTCATTGGTTATACTTATGAAATCCCTCTTTTATAAATATGTATTTTCAAATACTTAAGTTGTCTTTGACAACCCTAACTTATGTACGACTTTATAAGTCGTATCTTTTGTAATAACTGTAAACTTATGGCATCTTAAATATATATGTATGTTCTGTATGATCATATACTCTGATACAATGAATGCACTATCGAATCTGTCCGCCCTCAATGCTCAACTATTATTAAAATGCTTCCGCTAATTAACTAAAAGCTTCCGCTAAACTATTAATAAACACGATTACCGATTTGGGGGTGTGACATATATGTATACAGCCATGAGCACATAGTTGAGCTTAACTCGAGGGTCAGGATCACAGCCTGAACGTTTTTTCCTCCACGAGTTCCTAATCAACACTCGTCTTCCCAAATATTAGTACGTCCGTTTACCCGGTTAGTGCTTGCTAACCCAAACGAGAAGGGTCAATCCTATATGGTACCATATACTAATATTCACGCTACAACGTACTAACAAACTATGCTGACGGAGGACTTTGAATTGATTAGTTGTGTATAACTCATGTAGTATAAGTAAAAGTTGTACTCGCGTTCACATGTTAAAAAAAGCAATGTATCACACCCCTGAGTAAAACAATAAAAAGAGGGGCTATGAGACTCACCTGAGCTTGAAGAGTTTATCTAAATAAACTTTGATTGATTAGCCGAGTATCGATGTCCGAAGACTTGTAACCTGAGGGTATCCACGACACGGGATGGTTATAAACGTGAGTCGGTATCTCAAAGGACTACCTTTGTAGTTGTTACACAACTATATATGTCCAAATTACTACGATTGGGTTGATTATTTGATTTGTGTTTTGAAAACTTGTACTCGCGTTTTGAAAACTTGTACTTTGATTTATCCATTTTTGCGTATTAATCGTATCGTATTCGGTTTGGTTATTGAAAAGTGATTTTTAAACACTTAGAATGTTTTTGGCTTCTGTTTTTGGCTTCTGTTTTTGGGTTTCTGCGACACTAAATGCGACATAACCCTTGTGTCAAATGATATGCAACTTAATGCAACACTAAATGCGACACAACCCTTGTGTCACATGATTATGCGACACAACATGCGACACAACCCTTGTGTCACATGATATGCAACTTAATGCGACACAACCCTTGTGTCACATGATTATGCGACACAACATGCGACACAACCCTTGTGTCACATGATATGCAACTTAATGCGACACTAAATGCGACACAACCCCTGTGTCACATGATTATGCGACACAACATGCGACACAAGCCTTGTGTCTCATAGATGAACACCAACCCAGAACCCAGCGGCTGTCGCGATTTTTTAACCCAAAACCCAAATCTAACTCATTTTTAGGCTGTAACATCGTGTTTTCTTCCTTTATTTGGTCATAACTAAGTTGTGTACACAATCTAACATTAAAATATAACACCAAAATTAGTAAATTTAAGTTTTTAAAAATTTTCTTACAATTGCAAATCGGAGCTAGAGGAGGCCGAAAATGATAATGATGCGTTTGTAAATCTTGTTCCTTGCTTAATGGTGATTCCGAAAAATATAACTTTTGGTGTCGGTTATGCTAGATCCGAAAATTTGGTGGTGATGGGTTTGAGAGTGTTTAATGGTGTGTGTGTGTGTTTTTGTTGAAATGAAAATGAAAGTAAGAGGGAAGGAGAGGTGGGGTGTAGGTGAAAGCCTCACCTTTCAGTCCCTGCTCCGTGCTCCGCGCGGTGCTCGTTTACCCGATCGTTTAAGCGTTAAATATTTATTTTACGCGTTAAAATGTACGTTTTAAAATAAGAAAAATTACTCGATGTTTTGGTTGAGGTATTTCATCAAATACTTTATATTTGAGTTATAATAATTATAACTTAACTTTGTTTCGAGTGTTTGCGCGTTTAATATTTTAACCGCGTAGTTTCAGTTTGTACGATATGATTTAATTAGGAAATATTATCAGAATAATATTTTGAATTTATTTGCATTATTAAATAACCTTATATTATTTAATAAGATTGTTCACCAACGTCCGTATTAATTGAATCGAAATACACTCAATTTTGAAACGCGTACGATTTAATCAAATCGTATAATTGTATATATTCAACAATATATATATTGATACATTAATTAGCCTAATCACAGAACCAATTACATGTATTACATAGAATTATGCACTAATTACTAGTCCTAATTTGGCGGGTGTTACATTCTCCCCTGTTAGAAGAATTTCGTCCCGAAATTTAGCTCGAGGTCGCTTTTGGAGTAGAATCGGTGAATAGTTGAGGATATTTGAGTCGCATTTGGTCTTCCCGTTCCCAAGTGAATTCCGGACCACGCCGCGAGTTCCACCTGACCTTAACGATGGGAATACGACTTTGTTTTAGTTGTTTGACCTCACGGTCCATGATTTCAGCGGGTTCCTCAACAAAATGAAGTTTGTCATCGACGCGAATCTCGTCAAGTGGTATGAGAAGTGTACCATCGGACAGGCATTTCTTTAAGTTAGAAATGTGAAAGGTAGGGCGCACGCTGCTTAGTTCGGATGGCAGCTGCAACCGATATGCCACGGGGCCAATCCTTTCAAGGATCTCAAAAGGCCCAATGTATCTGGGATTTAACTTCCCGCGTTTACCGAATCGGATTACGCCTTTCCAAGGCGATACTTTCAAGAGCACTCGATCCCCAACCTGGAACTCGAGTGGTTTGCGTCTCACGTCAGCGTAACTTTTCTGACGATCACGTGCGGCTTTGAGTCTGTTTTGGATTTCAACAATTTTCTTGGTGGTTGCGTGTATGAGTTCAGGACCAGTGAGTTGGCTATCTCCCACTTCGGTCCAACAAATTGGCGATCGGCACTTACGACCGTACAGTGCCTCAAAGGGTGCAGCCTTAATGCTGGCGTGATAGCTGTTATTGTAAGAGAATTCACACAACGGTAGGTGTCTTTCCCAGTTTGTACCGAAATCAACTACGCAGGCTCGTACATATCTTCCAGTGTTTGGATGGTTCGTTCATTTTAGCCATCGGTTTGAGGATGGTACGCAGTACTCATATCGAGACGAGTACCCAATGCTTTTTGAAGTGATTGCCAAAAGTGAGAGGTGAAGCGGGCATCTCTATCGGAGATAATCGAAGTAGGAACACCATGTCGGGAAACAATTTCCTTGATGTAGATTTGTGCGAGGCATTCCATTTTATCAGTTTCTTTGATTACCAGGAAATGAGCGGATTTTGTGAGACGATCGACGATCACCCAAATGGTATCGCAACCGCTCGACGACTTGGGTAGTTTGGTTATGAAATCCATGGCAATTTGTTCCCATTTCCATTCAGGGATGTCGGGCTGTTGAAGTAAACCAGAAGGTTTTTGGTGTTAGGTTTTGACTTTCGAGCAAGTAAGACACTTGCTGACGTAAAGGGCGATCTCAGCTTTCATATTCGGCCACCAATAAAACTCTTTGATGCCGTGATACATCTTATCGGATCCCGGATGGATAGAATATTTGGACTTGTGAGCTTCATACATCACCAAGTCTCGCAGGTTCCCGAAATTAGACAACCAGATTCGGTTCGAGAGGTACCTAACGCCATTAGGTTTGACTTCGAATTGCTTATCTATGCCCCGCAAGGCTTCGTTTTTGACGTTTTCAGGTTTCAAAGCTTTGAGTTAAGTTAAGTGGATCTGAACGGTGAGATCATTATGAATGGTCATACTGAGGGCTCGGACTCGAAGAGGTTTTGTTCGTTCTTTTCGACTGAGGGCATCGGCAACAACGTTTGCTTTACCTGGATGATATTTGATTTCGCAGTCATAATCAGTAAGCAATTCGACCCATCTACGTTGTCGCATATTGAGATCTTTCTGGTCGAAAATATGCTGGAGACTTTTATGATCAGTAAAAATAGTACACCTTGGTACCGTACAAGTAGTGTCTCCAGATTTTGAGTGCAAACACTACAGCTCCCAGTTCAAGATCATGGGTTGTATAATTCTTTTCGTGTATTCTCAGCTGTCGGGAGGCGTAAGCGATAACTTTGTTCCGTTGCATTAGTACGCAACCGAGACCTTGGTGAGAAGCGTCACAGTATACCACGAAGTCATCGATGCCTTCGGGTAATGATAGTATTGGTGAACTGCAAAGTTTTTGTTTGAGCAGTTGAAAAGCTGACTCCTGTACATCAGTCCAGTTGAACTTCTGTTCTTTTTGAGTCAGGGCAGTGAGGGGTTTGGCAATTTTTGAAAAATTCTCAATGAACCTTCTGTAGTATCCGGCGAGTCCCAAGAATTGTCGTACTTCAGTAGGTGAGGTAGGTGATTGCCAGCACTTGATGGCTTCAATCTTTGATGGATCGACATGAATTCCCTGATTGTCAATAACGTGTCCAAGGAATTGTACAGTTTTTATCCAGAACTCACACTTAGAGAATTTGGCGTAAAGCTCCTCGTGTCTAAGTAGTTCTAGGATGGCTTTGAGGTGTTGCTCATGTTCTTGTTCGTTGCGCGAATAGATGAGAATGTCATAGATAAAGACGATAACAAACTTGTCGAGATAAGGTTTGCACACCCGATTCATAAGGTCCATGAATACAGCCGGTGCGTTGGTTAGACCAAAGGGCATCACTTGGAATTCGTAGTGCCCGTATCGAGTTCTGAAAGCGGTTTTTGAAATATCGGTGTCGCGTACCCGTAATTGATGATAACCTGATCGCAGATCGATCTTCGAGTAAAAACTGGAACCCGGAAGTTGGTCAAATAGATCATCAATACGAGGAAGTGGATATCGGTTTTTGACGGTTAGCTTGTTCAATTCTCGATAGTCGATACACATTCTGAATGAACCGTCCTTCTTTTTCACAAATAAGACCGGAGCTCCCCAAGGCGATGAACTCGGTCTGATGAATCCTCTATCTAGGAGTTCCTGTAGTTGGGTGGACAGCTCCTGAAGTTCGGAAGGGGCTAAGCGGTATGGTGCACGGGCCAATGGTGCAGCACCCGGCATAAGATCGATTGAGAACTCAACCTGTCTAGGTGGAGGTAGACCAGGTAGTTCTTCCGGAAGACTTCGGGAAAATCCCTAACGATTGGCACATCTTCAAGTCGTTTCTCCTCCGACTTCTTCTCCGTGATGTGCGCGAGGATTGCCGGATAACCTTTTCTCAGAAACTTTCAGGTTTTTAAACAAGAGATGATATTTAGTCTCGTCCCACCGGTCTCCCCCTGTATGATCAAGGTTCTACCGGCGGTGAGAGGGATACGGACAATCTTATCATAGCAGACGATTTCGGCTCGGTGTTTGGACAACCAGTCCATTCCAACGATGACGTCGAAACTTCCAATTTCAACGGGCACAAGATCGATGGAAAACGTTTCATCAGCTAGGTTTAAAGTGCAATTAGGTAGCACACTATTGGTTTCTATAAGTTTCCCATTTGCTAGCTCTACAGTGTACTTAACATCTAAGGCAACAGGAGTAATGTCAAGTAGTGGGCAAAACTCATCAGAGATAAAGCTTCTATCAGCACCAGTATCGAATAGAACAGAAGCAGTTAAGTTGTTGAGGAGGAACATACCCGAGACCACATTCGGGTCTTGACGGGCGTCCCCTGAGTTGATTACGAAGGCTCTACTTCAGGTGTTGTTGTTGTTGCTGTTGCGGTTGTTGTTGTTGTTGCCCTGGTTCTTCAGTTTTGGGCACGTGTACCTGAAGTGCCCGGGGTTCCCACATTCAAAGCAGACCTTGGGTGGCCTAGTGTTGTTGTTGGAATTGTTGTTGGCAGGTGATCGGAAATCTTTGGTGAGGTGGCCATACCTCTTGCAATTGTTGCGAAGGGGACCACAGGAACCTTCATGGTGGCGGTTGCACTTGGAACAATAGGGTTTGCTCCCAGTGTAGCCCCGCTTGGTTTCGGTGGTGGTGTTGTAGACTTTGATGGTGTCGGGTTTCTTGTTTTGGTGATTAGGGTGGTTGTTGTGGTGGTCGGACCACTTTCGTTTGTTGTTGTGGGAGGACGAAGTGGGTGGTTCTGAGCCCTCGCTCATAGTCATAAGGTCATGGGCTAATCGAATGGCACCGTCAATAGTGGTTTGGTTTGAGGAGGCGACGTTCCCCCGGACAGGTTCCGGAAGGCCAAGGATGTACTTCCTGATTTTATCGGGTTCCGTGCTCACCATAGCTGGGCGGAGGGCAGCGAGTTGCTGGAACCTGGTGGTATAACCATCGATATCACCACCCTGAACCTTTAGGTTCCAGAACTCCTCGTCCAGCTTTTGGAGCTTGTCGATCGAACAATACTTGGCGGTGAGTTTTGCTTTCAAGTCCTCCCAAGAGAGTTGGTAGGCAGTGTCCGCACCCACTGATTGGGAATATGAGTTCCACCAAGAGTGGGCATCATCTTTGAGGGAGCAGGTGGCGAAATTAACCTTGTCGTCCTCCGTGCATTTGCTGATGCGGAAAACGGTCTCCATCTTTTCGAACCATCTGATTAGTCCGGTGGCTCCCTCAGTACCCTTGAAGCTTGAGGGTTTGCAGCTCTGGAAATCCTTGTAGGAACAAGGCTTGGCGGCGTTGGTTTCAGCGGTATCGCTGGTTCTTCCGGAGTTTTGTGGAGAATTCCGAGCTATGGCTTCAACCACAGCCTGGGAAATAAGAGAGGCGAGTTGAGCATCGGAGTATGTCCTCGATTTTGGCGGCATTTTTCTTCAATAAAAGAAATGAAGATGCGTGAGATTCTATAAAAGAATAATGTTTCTTACAGATGTTCACGTTATATAAAAGCAATAATACATAACATTCACACGAGGATGGGAATCAATCTAGATTGAATCAACGAGAGCATTCGATAGATAATACAAGTTCATAGGTTTTGTCCGTAGACATATTACAAAAGATGTCAGGGATTGATATATCCGACCGAATTACAAGAGTAGTGTTGAGATAGTCACTAGATTACAAGATAGACTAGAAGGTAAGGACTACACTAGTCTCGGCGTAGATTAACTTGTTCCATCATTTCAATGAGGCGATCCACGGTGTTTGCAAGTCTGCTGGCTTGTCGAGCGTTATCTTCTGCCAGTGCTAGTCGTTGTACCAGTCCACGGGTATATTCTTCAGTTTCCCGTGAGCGTTGTTCACATTCTTCCAGTCTGTGCCGCAAAAGAGCAGTTTCTACACCAATTTCAATCACCTTGTTGTGAAGGACGTCCACGTTGTTAATGGAGTTTTCGTGATCCTCGAAGACTTGGTTGATGCATTCGAGGGACGTAAGTCTCCAGTTTTCATTCGTTTCTTGCAACATGACATCCATGGTGCGAAGTCGTTGCTCATGTTGGTTCACCCTAGCGGCTAAGGTAGGCAAGGTGAAGTGGTTGGAATACGGGCCAGCTCGAGGCAACCTGACGTTCCTCCTAGCTACCCTTGGGTTCTGCGACCCGGATTGAGAGCGCGATGAATTGGGTGTTGTGTTTGCCATTCTGATACAAAGCGTTAGTAGAAGTGAGGCCTATATTCATATAATTCCTATATAATATAGCCTATTGTGTGTCTAGCACAAACAAGTTTAAGTCTCGGTTCTCTCGAGGTCAGAGTCTACTAGTGTATCCCGTTCAGTCATAACCCTGTTCAATCCTCACATCATATTTACTTAATTGTACATAGTTGATCAGGCTATGTTAAATTAAACTAGTATGATGTAATTACTCAACCGGTTATACCTAGTAAGGAATACTGCCTAACGGTCATAGTCTAGGCCCACAAAATGCAACCTAGTTCACTATAACCTTAGGCTCTGATACCAATCTGTAACACCCCCAAATTTAATGATTTGCGGAAGCACGATTTGGGTGTTACTAATCAATATACAAAGCACAAAGAGATATAGCAAACGACTCTATATGCATCATTTTAACAAAATACATTAATATATTAAACGTTTACAACTTTTGAAGCTATACATAGCTCGTGTTCGATTGAATGAGATTTCAGTACATAAGTACTTGTACAAAATATACTAATGCCAGAAAATCTCTACTGTCTGCATGCTGACTCGAGCTATAGTAATCCTGCTAGCAGCCAAAACCTACTGCTGGGTACCTGTGATACATGCTAAAATGGGTCAGCTAAAGCTGGTGAGCTCACAGGTTTAAAATCAAGTAATATAGTATGAACCACAAGATTTAAATAATTGAATTGCATCCAGCAATTGATAATGTATATGTATACAGCCATGAGCGCATAGTTGAGCTTAACTCGAGGGTCAGGATCACAGCCTGAGCGTTTTTGCCTCCACGAGTGCCTAATCAACACTCGTCTTCCCGAATATTAGTACGTCCGTTTACCCGGTTAGTGCTTGCTAACCCGAACGAGGAGGGTCAATCCTATATGGTACTATATACTAATATTCACGCTACAACGTATTAACAAACTATGCTGACAGAGGACTTTGAATTGATTAGTTGTGTATAACTCATGTAGTATAAGTAAAAGTTGTACTCGCGTTCACATGTTAAAAACAAGCAATGTATCACACCCTTGAGTAAAACAGTAAAAAGAGGGGCTATGAGAATCACCTGAGCCTGAAGAGTTTATCTAAATAAACTTTGATTGATTAGCCGAGTATCGATGTCCGAAGACTTGTAACCTGAGGGTGTCCACGACACGGGATGGTTATAAACGTGAGTCGGTATCTCAAAGGACTACCTTTGAAGTTGTTACACAACTATATATGTCCAAATTACTACAATTTGGTTGATTATTTGATTTGTGTTTTGAAAACGTGTACGGCCCGTTGGTGACAGATTTATAATAATAACCTTAACTATTATTATTTTACTGTTAGGTCAAAACTGTTTCTGGTTTGAGTTGAAGTTCTGATGAGAAGACAGAGTACAAGTGATTAAAACTGTTTGCTTTAAAGGTTAAAACTGTCTTTATGAAGTTACAACTGATAGAAGAAAACTGAAGAGAAGACAAGTGTTACAACTGTTTGAAGATAGATTACAACTGATAGTTATGTGTCTGTAAGTAGTTAAAACTGCTTATGTATTAGTAACTGTTAGTTATGTATGAAACAGTTAACACTGATTATGTATTTGTACTTAGTCGCATATTACAATTGAAGCAGTTACCACTGAATGTGTAATAGTTACAACTGTTTACATCAGAATGGTAGTTAAAACTGTTTATGATTTTGTGATAAGTATGAGTCGGTTATGGAAGTTATTTTATTCCATATTTGTAGGAGATTGTATAGGACTCTATATGTTATAAATAGAGATCCTTTAGACCTAGGTAGGTTAATGTGAATTGCGCAGCTTCAAGGTTTTCTGTAACCCTAATACATCAAGTGTATTCGTCTTATATCATTAATAAGATTGAAGCTTTCGGTATATTATTGTGTTCATTAATTTAATTAATATTCATTGATCTTCTTAATATTATTGAGTGTGATTCCGCAACTTCTCAATAATATATTCAAGGCTTATTAAGTAAGATTGTTTATTAAGTTAAACAGGGACTAACAAAGTGGTATCAGAGCTTGTGAAGCTTTGAAGACAGGAAGATCTGGGATTATTAGTATTAGTATTTGAGTTTAGTTCAGATATTAAGTTTTGATCTCAATGGCGTCTGAAGGCAATGAAGGGATTCAAGCAACGAAGATACCAATGCTTAAACCAGATGAGTTTGACCTATGGAAGGTCAGAATCAGGCAATATATGCTTCTCACGGATTATCAGATGTGGGAAGTTGTTGTTAATGGTATACCAGTAACGCTTGATGGTGATGGAGTAAAGCAACCAAGAGCACCACCAACATCTGAAGCAGAGAGGAAAATCAGATCTACTGAGTACAAAGCACTTAGTACTCTTTTGCTATCCATTCCGAATGAGCATCAGAGCAGATTTGATAATTGTGAAGATCCCAAGTTATTAATGGAGGCAATTGAGAAGAGGTTTGGTGGTAATGATAACACCAAAAAGAATAAAAGATCTCTGTTAAAACAACAATTTGAAAATTTTAGCCATGTGAAATCTGAAACTCTAACTCAAACCTTTGATAGGTTTACTAAATTAGTTGGAGAATTGGAAAATCACAAGGTTAAGATTGACAAAGAAGATCTTAACAGAAAGTTCTTGAGATCATTAGGTGATGAATGGACAATTTATACTGTTGGATTGAGGCAGAGTTCAGACATTGAAGTTAAGGAACTAGAAGATATATACAATGATCTGAGGAACTTTGAGTCTGAGGTTGAGAGTAAGAAGCAAGCTACTGGATACAGTCATAATGCTGCTTTTATGTCTATGGCTGGAACAAAAGCAGAATCAAGTCAAATGGGTTCTACACATGTTTCAGGGGGAGCAGGATCATCATCAAATAGTTCTAATGATCAAATATTAGAATCTTTCTTTGCAAGTAATGTGAATTCTTCACTTACTAATGAAGATCTGGAACAATTCGATGGTGATGATCTAGAGGAGATGGACATCAAGTGGCAAATTGCATTGATTACTCAAAGAGCAAAAAGGTTTATGCAGAGGACTGGTAGAAATAATTTTGCATACAAGAGGAATGATGCAAATTGGTTTGATAAGAGCAAGATTGAGTGTTTCAACTGTCACAAGATGGGACACTTTGCCAGAGAATGCAGAAACCCTAGGCAAGAGCAGAATGGTAATGGTCAGAGATCTGGAAGCAATGGGACACAGACAAGAAACATTCCAATTCAGGGGGCTTCAGCAAATGCTTTGGTGTCTATGGATGGCTGTGGATGGGATTGGAGTGATCAAGAAGAGCATGTTGTGAAGAATCAATGTCTCATGGCCATTGCAGAATCTGACAAAAAGTCAGAAGTTCCTACTGAGGTACAAAATAAATTATGTTCTGCTGTTTGTAAACAAACTGTTAAACACTACAGAGATCATAATATAAAAGTGTGTGAGGAACTAAAACAATGGGAAATCAAAAGTAAACACACCATAGCTGTCATTGAAAATCTGGAAAATCAAATTAAGGCATATGAAGTCAATGCAACACAGTTTAAGTATGACATTGAATATGCTAGGTGGGAGAGAGACTCTTTTAAAGATAAAGTTGATGTGTTATCTAAGAAACTTACTGAGGTCACATGTGAAAGAGATAGTATAAGGCTTGATGTAAGTAAATTAGAACATGCTTCAAAGAGTGTAAATAAACTTATTAATTCACAGATTCATGATAAACTTAAGACTGGATTAGGATACAATAATGTACCTCCACCTTATAATCACACCTACTTTCCTCCCAAAAGTGAAATTGATATCAATTCACTTAAAAGAGAAATGGTAGATGAGGTTAAAAAGGCTGATCCAATTAAAAGTTTATCTGATGATGATCTGTTTATAGAAGGTGAAGTAAGTGACTGGACTGAAGAAGATGATCAGAGTGATAGAACATCTGATAGTGAGAAGAGTGTGAAATCTGAATCATATAAGTCTGAGTCAACATGTGAGGATGTGAAAAGAGTAATTACTGATCTAGTTGTTAATCTTAAAACTGATAAACTTGAAGAGGGTAAGAAAATGTTCAAGGAGAAGGTTAAACTGGACTTAGAGAAGGTGAGTTTGAATACTAACAAATCTAAACATGGGTTAGGATATGTTAGTAATACAGTTAACTCAGTTACTAAACCTGTTGTTGAATCTGTTGTGAATAACTGTGTGAATTGTAAATGTAAAGCAAGTGCTTCTTCTTCACAGAGTTTTCAAAATCAAAAACCCAGAGGTAATCAAAGAAATTGGAATCAAATGATTTCACAAAAACTGGGTAATAATGTTACTGTGATTAAAGAAAAGTCTTGCTTTATATGTGGAAAAATGGGTCATCTGAAATATGACTGCTATCATAATCCTGAGAATGTTCAAAGGATTAGAAAACAGTCATGGACAAAAGCAAATATGATTAACAAACAAAATTTTCAATCAAAAGTTGATCATACTGCCAGAGTTCAGAAGATAAACTCAAAGGCTACGATGTTAAACACTGTTACAGGTAAATCTACTGCAGCAGTAATAACAAGATTAGCCAAAAGCTCAAAGACTAAAACAGTGGTAACTGATTTCAAAAACAGTGTTAACAAAATTAACACTGTATCTTCAATTGGTAACACAGTTAAAACTGTTAAGCCAAAGAACACTGTTAAGTCTAAAATTAGTTGGATTTGGACACCTATTAAGTCTGATAAATTAACAGATCCAAATACCAACAGTGCTTCACAATCAATAATCTTTAAGAAAGTTGATTATGTGAATGCACATGGGAAACCCAAAGCCAAATTGGTTTGGGTTCCCAAGAGAAATTAATTCTCTTTTTGACTATCTGTGCAGGGCAAGCCTAAGAGCTTATGGCATATTGATAGTGGATGCTCACGGCACATGACTGGAGACAAAGAAAAGCTGCAGGACTTTAAATCTTTTGATGGAGGATATGTAGCTTTTGGAAGCAATCCAAAAGGAGGAAGGATCACAGGGAAAGGAACAGTTCAGAGTGAAAAGCTAAGTTTTGATAATGTTTATTTTGTGGAACAATTGAGGTATAATTTACTAAGTGTGAGTCAAATCACAGATAAAAAGAACCCAGTTCTTTTTACTGACACTGAATGCCTTATCTTGTCCAAAGAATTTAAAATACCAGAAAACATGATTTTGATGAGAATTCCAAGACAAGATAATGTATATAAGTGTGACTTAGTGAATATGACACCTCAACCTGATTTAAACTGTCTTATTTCTAAAGCAAGTGTGAATGAATCTGAACTGTGGCATAGGAGGATGTGTCACATGAATTTCAAAACCATTAATAAACTTGTCAAAAACAAGCTTGTTAGAGGTTTGCCTGAAAAGGTCTATTCATGTGATGACCATTGTGTTTCTTGTCAAAAGGGAAAGCAACACAAATCCTCATTTAAGTCCAAATCTGTGAACACAAATATCACACCTTTACACTTATTGCATATGGACTTATTTGGACCAACCAGTATAAGTAGTATGGGGAAAAAGTCTTACTGTCTTGTGATTATTGATGATTACACTAGATTTACATGGGTTTTCTTTCTTAGGACAAAAGATGAGACAGGTGAAATACTTAGATCATTTATAACTAAGATGGAGAATCAATTGGATAAAAGAGTAAAAATCATCAGAAGTGATAATGGAACAGAATTTAAAAATCATGAGATGGATAAATTCTGTGAAGTTAAAGGTATTAAGAGAGAATTTAGTGCACCTAGAACTCCTCAACAAAATGGAGTAGCTGAAAGGAGGAATAGGACACTGATTGAGGCTGCTAGAACCATGCTATCTGATGCAAAGCTACCTATGTCTTTTTGGGCAGAGGCAGTTAGCACAGCTTGTTATGTTCAGAATAGAGTATTAGTTGTTAAGCCTCATAACAAGACACCATATGAACTGTTGTTTAAGAGAAAGCCTTTGGTTAGTTTCTTAAAATCTTTTGGGTGTCCTTGTACAATCTTAAATACCAAAGATCACTTAGGTAAGTTTCAGAGTAAGGCTGATGAGGGGATATTTGTTGGTTATTCTATTCAAAGTAAATCTTATAGGGTATTCAATCAAAGGACCAGAATCATAGAAGAAACAGTGCACATTACTTTTAATGAAAACACTGTTAATCCTGAGGGAAAAGGTCCTGAATCACTGTTTGATATTGATGCACTTAATAATGCTTTTAGATATACAAATGTGGATACTAGTGCAGGTACAAGTGCAGGTACAAATGCAGGAACAGGTGATGAAGAAGGTAGAGCAAAATCAGGAAAATCAGTTGGAAAGAAGAATGATTCATTGGAATATATATTATTTCCAATTTGGTCTCCTGATCCCCCAGAAGTGTTTGATACTGATCAACCAACGACATCACAGGATATGGAAACAGGAAAATCAGATGAAACATCATTTTCTCATGTTGATGATTCTGATAGACCTGTTATTGAAGATAGTACAGAAGACAGTGATGTGAGTCCAGTACAGAAGAATACAAAGGCACGTGTGAATGTTGATCAGACACCTACAAAGCATCTTGACAAGGAGCAGGAACAATTGAATTATCTATATTTGATGAGCTCTACTCCTGTGTCAAAGAGAATTGCAAGAGAAGTTTCAAGTAGTGAGTCTGGACAAGAAGGGAATTTTACCAACTTGGAGGAGAGGATTCAAGAAACAGCAGCATCTAAATACATTACTCATAAAGATCATCCACTTGAGAATGTAATTGGAGATATTGAATCAGCTGTTAAAACAAGAAATCAAAGTCAGGTGTTTGAAGCTTCAGCAAATGAGGAAGAAGTAAATCTTGATACAGAAGCTGTAAATACTTCTTTGTTTGCCTGTTTTCTGTCTCAAACAGAACCAAAGAAGGTTACTGAAGCTTTGAGAGATCCTAGTTGGATTGAAGCTATGCAAGAGGAGTTGCTTCAGTTTAAGATTCAAGAAGTTTGGACATTGGTTGATTTGCCTAAAGAGAAGAGGGCAATTGGTACTAAATGGATTTTCAAGAACAAGAAGGATGAAAGAGGTATAGTGATCAAAAACAAGGCTAGATTGGTTGCACAGGGGTATTCACAAGAAGAGGGGATTGATTATGATGAGGTTTTTGCACCTGTTGCAAGGATAGAGGCAATTAGATTGTTTTTGGCTTATGCTTCATTCAAGGGATTCATTGTGTATCAGATGGATGTTAAGAGTGCTTTTCTGTATGGCACTATACAGGAAGAGGTATATGTATGTCAACCACCAGGGTTTGAAGATTCTAAATTTCCTGATAAAGTTTTCAAACTGGATAAAGCTCTTTATGGTTTACATCAAGCACCTAGAGCCTGGTATGATACTTTTTCAGATTATCTGTTGCAGAATGGATTCAAAAGGGGTGCAATAGATAAAACTTTGTTTACTAAAAGAATTAAGAATGATATACTACTGGTTCAAGTTTATGTAGATGATATCATTTTTGGTTCAACAAAGGATAGTCTTTGCAAGGAGTTTGAATCATTGATGCATGAAAAGTTCAAGATGAGCTCCATGGGGGAATTAACATTTTTCTTGGGGCTACAAGTAAAGCAACAGAAAGAAGGAATCTTTATTCATCAAAGTAAGTATGTGAATGATATACTGGATCGGTTTGGGTACAAAGATGCTAAAGTTGCAAGCACACCAGTTGAAACAAACAAGAAATTACATGCAGATCTTGAGGGGGAGAGTGTGGATGAACATCATTACAGATCTATGATTGGGTCACTTATGTATCTCACTTCATCAAGGCCTGACATCATGTTTGCAGTGTGTTTATGTGCAAGATTTCAAGCTAATCCAAAGCTATCACATCTTCTAGCAGTCAAAAGAATTTTTAGATATTTGAAGGGTCAATCAAAATTGGGTCTTTGGTATCCAAAGTTTAATTCTTTTGATCTGATAGCTTACACAGATAGTGATTATGGAGGAGCTAATTTGGACAGGAAATCTATATCAGGAGGTTGTCAATTTTTGGGAGAAAGATTGGTTTCATGGCAATGCAAGAAACAAACCACTGTATCTACATCTACAGCAGAGGCAGAATATGTAGCAGCTGCAAGTTGCTGTGCTCAAGTGCTATGGATTCAGAATCAGATGCTAGATTATGGTTTTACCTTTCTTAATACTCCTATTTTTATTGATAATAGCTCTGCAATCAGTATTATTAATAACCCAGTTAAACATTCTAAAACAAAGCATATTGAAATCAGATATCATTTCATTAGAGATTGTAATGAGAAAAGACTTATTCAAATTTTGAAAGTTCATACTGATAATCAGTTTGCTGATCTGTTTACAAAAGCGTTTGATGTAGGCAGATTCACATTCTTGGTTACTAGTATTGGAATGATAAATTTGTCATAAGTTATTTCTCTTGTTACTGCTTTCTGTGAATAATATCCACTGTGATTTCAATTTGGGTTAATACTGACTTGTTAATTAAACACTGATTGTGTGTAATGTGTATCGTTATCACTGTTTCTTACTTTTATTATAAACAGTGGTAATAATCATTTCACCACTGTTGGTGTATAGTTAACACTGTATACTTGTATTATTGTTTGAAATTACCACTGCAGGTTATATTGCTATGTCTTGGAGTCTAACTTATGCAGGTGTTTTTGACGTTTTTACTGCTTATGGAGTTTGCTTTCGATAAAAAAAAAAAAAAAAAAAAAAAAAAAAAAAAAAAAAAATTCAACCACTGCTTTGTTTATGTGATTTTGCTAGAACTGAAGTACTACTTGTATTAAGTTAGCACTGCCTTGGTCGGTTGGTACTGCTTGTACAAGTTAGCACTGCTAGCTTAATTATGTAAATGATGCATTTGAGAAACCAAGTGTTGATTACCACTGATGGTTATTTTCACAGTTATCACTGAACGTGTGATTTTGTTTAATTAACACTGTTTTAGTTATAATTGGGGATCTGATCAAATTAGGGCTTACAACTGATTTAATTTCAGTACTTAACTTTCAACACTTAGGGTTTCTCATTACGCTTTCAAAATTTCACATACAAACAACTGCGATAAGTCTCTTTGATTTTCGATTCTGTCAAAACATCTTCGATTCTTCTCGATTACTTGATTTCTTATCATGGCATCGACTTCGTCTACTGTTCAACTACCGATTGGAAAAGATCACAATATGATTGCATTCTTAATGAAACCTGCGGAAGCAAATGAGTATGTGGAAATCATTGATTTTCTTCGTGCTTCACATATTCGTCATGCTCTCACTGTAGCACCCAGAATATCTCACGATCATATCAATAATTTCTGGGTGAATGCATCAATAGAAGAGGAACAGGGGATTAAAAGAATTGTTTCAGAAGTTATGGATACACGTGTTGTAATCACAGAAGCTACTGTTAGAGCTTCATTACAACTAGATGATGAGGCAGGTATATCTTTTTTAGAGGATACTGTTATGTATGATACTTTACGATTGATGGGTTATGAGGGTTCTTTTGAAATTTTTACGTTTCAGAAAACCTTATTTTCTCATCAGTGGAGATTTTTAATACATACAATTTTACACTGCTTATCATCTAAGAGATCATCTTTTGAGCAGTTTGGAAGCAACATTGCTTATGCAATTGCTTGTCTTGCAACTGGTCAAAGGTTTAATTTTTCAAATCTGATATTTTCTGGTATGCTTCGAAACATTGAGCAGCCAAAGATTAAGTTTTTGATGTATCCACGTTTTGTGCAGTTGTTCTTAAATGAACAAATTCCTAATATCACTGCACTTGAAAAGATTATTGGTATTGTCTCTTTTAAACCAAAAGTTTTTGTAAATATGAAGAGAGATACTAAATTTTCTGGGAAGGTTACAGCATTATTTTCTACAATGCTTTCTGCACCTTCCACCACAGCATCAGTACTACCAACTGAAGCTGAACCAACTACTGAGAGAATGGTTCCACCCACCACTTCTCAACCCACAGTAGTTGGGGGTACTAAGAGAAAACAAGGGACCAAAACAGCCAAATCTTCTAGAGCCAAAAAGGCTAGAACACAGATGTCTGAGGATCATGTTGCTCAGTCATCTCAGTCAATGGACAGTGGTCCAGAACAACATGTGGTCCATAAGGAGAGGGGTGACCATTCTGAGAGGGCTGCTTCTACTGCTTCTAGCCCACTGGCAGAGCAGGACAGAAGTAACATTAATAAGACCCAATCAGAGGCAACACATGGACATGATTCTACACCTGTAGATGATCCTAGTGGTCCCAGTACCAAGAACCAAGGGAACTTTGATGATCATGCTAGGCATGAGTCAGAGTTTAATGATGTCAATGATTCACCAAAGGATTCACATTCTGAAGGTGTTGAGGCTAGAACTAACTTGGAATTGACGAAAATGATTGATTATGTATGGGCTGAGTTTGTACAAGAGAGGAAGAAGAATAAGGCTAAGGATGAAGTTATAACTCAGTTGCAGAGGAAAGTGAAGCAGTTAGAAAAGGTTGTTATTAAGTGTTTGAAGAAAGGAAGGAGATATGTGGTTCATGATACTTCAGAACCTGAGGAGCATTATAATTTTAAACAAAATGCTTTCAAAAAGGGGGAGAAGGTATGGACAAATATGGGTGATAAGAGGAATGAGAATGAGAAGGTTGTGTCTGATGATGAAAAAGTTGATGAAGACATTGAAATGGAACAACCAGTGGAAGATGAATTTGTGCATACACCTCCAACACCACCTACAGAGCCAGAGGTTAATGAGTCAGTATTTGAGACAGTGGAAACAGAAATGAAGGAATCAGTGGCAGATGAAGATAAGTCTGATAATACTGAGGTTGTTGGGTCTGATCATACTGAGGTTATTGGGTCAGTAGAGCAGACTACAGAGGTGATTATGGATGATAAGACTGAGGAGTTAAAGATTGATGAGGATGATGGTGAAGAGGTGAGCAAACCTGAGATAGCAGTTGAAAAGGAAGAAGTGAAGAATGAAGTTAAAACTGATGCTCAGCAAGTTGAAAAAACTAGAAAGAAGAGCATTCCAGTTAAAACTGCTAAGATGACTGGAACAGGAAAGAAGGTTGAAACTCCAAAGAAGAAATCTTCACAACAACCATCTTTGCCTGGATTTCAAATTAGAGAACCTGCTGCTGCTCCTGTTCAACAGAAAGAATTGCCAAAGATAGATCCAAAAGCTAAGGGCAAGGAAAAACTGGTAGAAGAACCAAAGAAGAAGAAGCAAAAACCAGTGCCACCAGAAGTAACTGCTCATGATACTGAATATGCAGAAAGATTACAGGCTGAGCTAAATGCAGAGGGATTGATTGATGTTGAGATTGAGGAAGGAAAGTTTGTAAAAATGACAAAAGAGCAAGTGGCAGAATGGGATGAGTATTTGTTGAAAGAGCAGAGACAGGATGATATTGAATATTTAGTTGATCAGCTTAAGAAGAAGAAAGCAGAAGAAGCAAGAAAGAAGAAAGCTGCAAAACCACCAACAAAAGCTCAAATGAAGAAGAATTTAATTGCAAAGCTAAAATGTGGAATTATTCCTTTGAATGCATTGAAACAGATGAGTTTAGAGAGATTGCAGGAGTTATGGGATAAAGATGAGTTGAATCCTGATGTAATTGAAAAGAAAGAAACAGAAAAGAAAGAAGCTGAGAAGAAAAAGCAGGAAGTTGAAAACGAAAGGAAAAAGGCTGAAAAAGAAAGAAAATTAAAGGAAAAGGAAGAAAAAGAAAAAAGAGAAAAGATAGAAGCTGAAAAGAGGAGGAAAAATGAGCTTGAGCAAAAGAAGAGAGAGTTAGATGAAATTCCTGATAGAGAAAGGAATATTGATGAATTGAAGGAGTTTATTTTGTTACAGCCTATGGAATCTGAGGTAATTAATGTTGAATTACCTGGTATTATTGATTGGTCTATAGAGCAATTTGTCAATCCTGTTAAGATTCACAAGATTAAAGTTGAAAGAGCAGATGGAAATATATCTTGGTGGAGATCTTTTAGGGATTTGATAAAGAGGATTAGTAGAACTGATTTGGTGAGGATGTATGAGATTGGAATGGAAAAGAAGTTAGATTTAAAAAGATTTGATAATTTGGTTGAAAAGGTTACATGGCATTGGATTAAAGCTATGTTTGAGCCAGAAGAGTTTCCATTTCAGTTTGCTACTTTTAGCAAGGTCAGAAATTGGATTTATCATGCTAAACCTGGAGTACATCAGATTGTTATGGAGGATGCAGTGTTTATGTGGTTATTGACAGATAGATTTTATGATATCAATCTGAGATTTTTGATGAGCTTGAGAAATGCAAGGTTGCAAGCTGCAGTGTTAGATGATGTAGCTCTAGAACTGGTATATATGGTGTTAAATCAGATTTATAAGAAGGAAGAGATTGATAGGAGGAAGAGAAGAAAAGACTAACAGTTTTGAAAGCATTTTGTGAAGCTTATAATGGAGGATTAAAAGAAACTTAATGCTGTGAAGTACAGATTAAGTTTAGGGGGAGATTGTTAGGTCAAAACTGTTTCTGGTTTGAGTTGAAGTTCTGATGAGAAGACAGAGTACAAGTGATTAAAACTGTTTGCTTTAAAGGTTAAAACTGTCTTTATGAAGTTACAACTGATAGAAGAAAACTGAAGAGAAGACAAGTGTTACAACTGTTTGAAGATAGATTACAACTGATAGTTATGTGTCTGTAAGTAGTTAAAACTGCTTATGTATTAGTAACTGTTAGTTATGTATGAAACAGTTAACACTGATTATGTATTTGTACTTAGTCGCATATTACAATTGAAGCAGTTACCACTGAATGTGTAATAGTTACAACTGTTTACATCAGAATGGTAGTTAAAACTGTTTATGATTTTGTGATAAGTATGAGTCGGTTATGGAAGTTATTTTATTCCATATTTGTAGGAGATTGTATAGGACTCTATATGTTATAAATAGAGATCCTTTAGACCTAGGTAGGTTAATGTGAATTGCGCAGCTTCAAGGTTTTCTGTAACCCTAATACATCAAGTGTATTCGTCTTATATCATTAATAAGATTGAAGCTTTCGGTATATTATTGTGTTCATTAATTTAATTAATATTCATTGATCTTCTTAATATTATTGAGTGTGATTCCGCAACTTCTCAATAATATATTCAAGGCTTATTAAGTAAGATTGTTTATTAAGTTAAACAGGGACTAACATTTACTTTGATTTATCTATTTTTGCGTATTAATCGTATCGTATTTGGTTTGGTTATTGAAAAGTGATTTTTAAACACTTAGAATGTTTTTGGCTTCTGTTTTTGGGTTTCTGCGACACTAAATGCGACATAACCCTTGTGTCACATGATTATGCGACACAACCCTTGTGTCACATGATATGAAACTTAATGCGACACAACCCTTGTGTCACATGATTATGCGACACAACATGCGACACAACCCTTGTGTCACATGATATGCAACTTAATGCGACACTAAATGCGACACAACCCTTGTGTCACATGATTATGCGACACAACATGCGACACAACCCTTGTGTCACATGATATGCAACTTAATGCGACACTAAATGCGACACAACCCCTGTGTCACATGATTATGCGACACAACATGCGACACAAGCCTTGTGTCTCATAGATGAACACCAACCTAGAACCCAGCGGCTGTCGCGATTTTTCAACCCAAAACCCAAATCTAACTCATTTTTAGGCTATAAAATCGTGTTTTCTTCCTTTATTTGGTCATAACTAAGTTGTGTACACAATCTAACATTAAAATATAACACCAAAATTAGTAAATCTAAGTTTTTAGAAATTTTCTTACAATTGCAAATCGGAGCTAGAGGAAGCCGAAAATGATAATGATGCGTTTGTAAATCTTGTTCCTTGCTTAATGGTGATTCCGAAAATATAACTTTTGGTGTCGGTTATGCTAGATCCGAAAATTTGGTGGTGATGGGTTTGAGAGTGTTTAATGGTGTGTGTGTGTGTTTTTGTTGAAATGAAAATGAAAGAAAGAGGGAAGGAGAGGTGGGGTGTAGGTGAAAGCCTCACCTTTCAGTCCCCGCTCCGTGCTCCGCACGGTGCTCGTTTACCCGATCGTTTAAGCGTTAAATATTTATTTTACGAGTTAAAATGTACGTTTTAAAATAAGAAAAATTACTTGATGTTTTGGTAGAGGTATTTCATCAAATACTTTATATTTGAGTTATAATAATTATAACTTGACTTTGTTTCGAGTGTTTGCGCGTTTAATATTTTAACCGCGTAGTTTCAGTTTGTACGATATGATTTAATTAGGAAATATTATCAGAATAATATTTTAATTTTAATTGCGTTATTAAATAACCTTATATTATTTAATAAGATTGTTCACCAACGTCCGTATTAATTGAATCGAAATACACTCGATTTTGAAACGTGTACGATTTAATCAAATCGTATAATTGTATATATTCAACAATATATATATTGATACATTAATTTGCCTAATCACAGAACCAATTACATGTATTACATAGAATTAGGCACTAATTACTAGCCCTAATTTGGCGGGTGTTACAGTAAAGGCTCCTTGGTGTACAAGCTGATCGATTAGTGGCCCTGATGGTATTTCGAAGCTGTCGAGCGGGAACATGGCTGATCCTTGGTGTGTGCTGTCTTGGAAGAGGTCTGTCTGTCTATGTAACACCTGGTCAAAAAGTCAACTTGCGTGTCTAATTTAAACTTTTTATAATTGTATTATTATATACAATTATAACTCAGCGAGCGAAAACTTTACATTTTATATAATGAATAGTGATTATGTAATAATCACAAATAAAACCATTTGAAGTCTCATTAGATTTTAAATTGAATAAAACTATTTTTAATTTAATTAATTACTAATCGAAAGAACGGAAATATAAATCTAAAAATATTAAATTTATATATATTATTCGGGTACAAAATACGGGTATTTTACACTGCAAAATAGGAACGAAGTGGGGGAAACTCCTCCCCACCCCTTTTGGATCAGCCACCCAACCCCCCAAACCCCTCCCTCATTCTTTCATTTCTTTCATTTCATTTCACACACCTCACCTAAAACTCTCTCTAAAAATTTTTACCCAATTTCGGATCTTCAAATCGACCCACGAAAATTTACATTTTCGGAATCACCAACAAGAGAGGAGCAACATTAACAAAGGCCACACCTTCGTTTTCTTCCTCGTTTGGCCTCGATTCGCACTTGTAAGAAATTCTCAAATTCTTAGATTTAATCATTTTGGAGTAATGTTTTAGTGTAAAAATGTTTACATAAGTTGCTTATAACCTAAACAACCAAGAAACCACGATTTTTCAGCTTGAAAATGAGTTTGATTTGCGATTTTGGCCGGAAAAACGCGGAACCCGAAAGTTTCTGGGCTGCTGTTCTTGAGTGCGACACAAGCCTTGTGTCGCATACTGTGTCGCATGAATTACTCATGCGACACAACTCTTATGTCGTATCCTTGTGTCGCAGACTCCATGCGACACAACCCTTATGTCGCTGTTGATTTAGCATCACACGCATTATGCGACACAACCACTGTGTCGCAGAGCTTCTGTGTCGCACTATGCGACACAACCTTTGTGTCGCATGAACCATTTTTGTGTCGCATGTTATGTTGCAGAAAACAGAAAATAGCCAAATTTTTCTAAGTATCGGAAGACGTTTCCAAGTGACAATTTAAATACGAAAACTCGAACCCAATAATAATATGAATTATTATTACGATTTCCCCAATCAAGAACCACACTTACAAACATACGAAATCTCTCGTGTTTAGGACACTAGGAGATCATATTTGGACACGACTCATTACATTAGGACGCTAGCTCCTCAGGTGAGTTTCATAGCCCCACTCTTTCAACTGTTTTACTGTTTTTGGGGTGAAACACATGCACAACAACTGTTTTCGAATTATATTAATAATCTTTTATAATTCACAATCAATTATATTACTGTATGTAATACAAATGTGTAATACTTAGGAATTACACCCAACACGTCGTTTTGGAACAATATCAAGACCTAATCTAGATAGGTCACAATCGTACACTATCAGATTGTTGGAAAACAATTACCTAGACATAACTTGATATAGTTAGTACTATTCATTGGCCATATTGTCGCGGGACAATATTATCCAATACATTAGAACTAGTTAGTTCTACCTACACTAGATGATATAGATACAATTACAGGATTAGTTGCTCTTTTAGGAACTAATATTTTCAATACAATTCAGGAACCTCAATATACTTGCTAGGCTTTAGGCTAGAAGTATACGATAACATAATATGTTAGTATAGATTCTTCATACTAATACAATTCAACTAGGTAATGAGCATTCATACCTAGGACCAACGTACTACTTAATATCTAAATATTTGCTTATACGTATTTAGATAAAATCAATTATTTTCATGCGTGTCATGATTGTTACTTACGTTTGCTCATTCGACAAACATATACATATATTTATATATATATATATATATATATATATATATATATATATATATATATATATATATATATATATATACATGTTTAGATATTATCATTAGCACTTGGTGCTAACTTCAATAGTATTTATGTATATTAGTATACATACAATCATACACACATTCAAGCCTGACGCGTCGTTGTACGGTCGGCTCTTATTTGCAATAGCTAGTATGTCGTTGTACTGCTGGCTCTACATTTCAACTATGCTCTCGAGCACTTCATAAACGATGCCGCGGTATTGCAGCGGGCACAAAACGATACCACGGTAAAGTGGGTACAAAACGATGCCACGGTATTGCAGTGGGCACAACTTCAATCAAACAAGTCGTTGTAACTTGTATCAGTATTCAATCAAACAAGTCGTTGTAACTTGTATAACTTCAATCAAACAAGTCGTTGTAACTTGTATAACTTCAATCAAACAAGTCGTTGTAACTTGTATAAATTCAATCAAACAAGTCGTTGTAACTTGTATCAATTTAAGACAAACAAGTCTAAGTAACTTGTAACAGTGCAATCAACCAAAATCGGGGTATTTTGGACATTAAGTTAGACTTTTACACATTGGTGTTATAAACTTCAACGTATTACATATCAAAAATCACTGATTTTGGAAACAACTTTACAAAACATAAATTGTTTTATTACTTTATGTTTTCAACTAACCTTCCTATGAACTCACCAGCTTTATAGCTGACCTGTTTTAGCATGTGTTCTCAGGTTGCCCAGCAGGATTAGGATTGCTTCAAGGCTTAATTAGCCCGAGTCGCATATTTTCAAACCATTGGGACTGCTCTGCATCTACTTTAGCATTTTCAAATTTTGTACTTGGAAATCACTGTTAAACTTATAACGTTGTAAACGTTCTATTTTGGAAATGTATAATTATTTTCAAACGTCTCATTTAGAGTTGTTCATTATGTATCTTATGCTATGATATTTGATTTAGTGACACCCGACCCAACAGCTTCCGCAAACCGAAATTTGAGGGTGTTACAGATTGGTATCAGAGCCTAAGGTTATAGTGAACTAGGTTGCATTTAGTGGGCCTAGACTATGACCGTTAGGCAGTATTCCTTATTAGGTATAACTAGTTCAGGGATTACATCATACGAACTTAATTTAACATAGCGTAGCTAACTATGTACAATTAAGCAAAGATGATGTAAGATTTGAAAGGGGTTATACTGTGTTGGGAATGCACTAGTTGACTCTGATTGTTTTGTGCTAGATATCCTAGGCTATTATATGTACTATAGGTATATATTAATAGGCCTTACATGTATACTACTTCTACGTATCAAATATATACTGGGTATATACGACTCAATTCCGCTGTACTATCATTTACTCGTGAAGAGGCACATCGCCGTCTTCCTAACTATCGCTATTCGACACCTATATCACTAAGCCTCGGGAAGGAGGTACAAACGTTATCAATGGGAATGGAAACCCGCACATGCTAAACCTTCATGAAACTTAAAACAAACTGACAACTTTTCAACTTTGAACATATGGATCACAATCGGATTAGTGTTGACTAAGTCCACAACAAAATTATCCCGAATCACAACTTGATCATGTAGATCAATCAATTCAATACTTTAGTGCCTTGGCACTCACACTTTAGCCTTTGTGCTACAACTGAGAAACTCAAACTTCAAACACATTTTGGCCTTGGGGCTACAAATCAAACAACACATGGCACGTGGTGCTACGATTTCATGGTATGTTAATACCACAATATGGACACGTTAATGCAAACCTCATAGTAGGTCAACACTACAAATTATAGCATGTTGATGCTACACTCATAGTACATGGGTACTACAATTTCAATGCCGCGGGCACTTCATTACAGCACGTGGTGCTGCGTTTCATGGTACTTTGGTACTACAATTATAAAACATTAGTATCTCAATTACTGTGCTGATAGCACTGCATTATAGCACTAGGTGCTACTTCAATTATACATGTAGACTTGTTATAGTTGCATGTACAACTTACATATATACATATACAATTACTTAATTGGGCACGAGGTGCCACCACTGACTGTTACTACACGCGTACACTTGTAGAGTTACGTGTACACCCTATATATGTATATACTACCAATTAAGCATGTAATGCTTTAATCAATAAATACACAATGATGTCACCACACACATGGGTTATGTTGGTGGACCCAGCTTCAACACCACCGAGGACACTGTAGTTGTCACATACACAAGCATGAATGGCCGTGCGATATTCTAGTACTACGATATAGTCCATTGGACTACTCACAACAACATAGTCTTGGATTGACTACTTAGAAAACACAACTCGGTCATGGTACGACCGCACCTAGAAACTACAACTCAACTGGTCACAACACTCGAAAAACATGAGATTCATGATAACTTAACTAAAGAAAACTAAACAACGGTTACTTAAACTGTTGTACCAACAATACAAAAGGGCAGTGATGCGCCTGCCACCTACAATATCAAAAACTTCAACGTCAAGGATCGTAGGATCCCGTGTATCATAAATTCCAACTCAAGTTAGCTACTTATGTCATTGTAATAATCATCATCTTTGATTAAAGATCTCACACTTTGTCATTTCATTCTTGTTCAAGAATCATGCCTCCTAAACGACCAACTTTCACTCGAGCTGAGCAAGATCAAATCATTAATCAAGCAGTGACTGCGACCCTAGCTGCTCAGAACCAAGTAAAGCCTTGCACTTTTAGGGATTTCCTGATGTGCGAACCACCAAATTTTGTCGGTACTGAAGGAGCTCTCGGATTAATTCGATGGTTCGAGAGAATGGAATCTATATTTAGCGTTTGCAACTGCCCCGACGACTGCAAAGTCTTGTACGCCACATACACCCTCCAGGATGATGCTTCTACCTGGTGGAATTTCCACGCCCGAACTGTAGGAATCGACAACGCTCACGAACTTCCATGGGAAGACCTGAAACGAATCATGAAGGACAAGTATTGTCCCGTCGAAGTACTTCACAAACTTGAGGACGAACTTTGGCACCTCACCGTAAAAGACAACGATATCGAAACATATACCATTCGTTTCCAACAACTAGCACGTTTGTGCCCAACCATAGTAAACCCTGAAAGTCAACAAATCGCAAGGTACACCGGTGGGCTTCCGCTACTAATTGAGGGAATGGTCACCGCCTCTAAACCCGCTACTATTGAAGAGGCCATTCGTATGGCCCACAGACTTATGGCACAGAGGGAACGACGCGAAACAACTACAACTGAAAACAACCTAACAAAATGGAATGGGAATTCCATCACTAGTCGTAACCCAACATATCAACCTGAACCCTTGAGGTCCTACGCTGCTGAACCCAACGACCGACAAGGCTATGCGGGTAACAAACCATTTTGTCACGGCTGCAAACGTCATCATGACGGAATTTGCGGATTACCCTGCGAAAGATGCCAACGATATGGACATGTAATCCGGGACTGCAGAGTTCCCGCCAATCCCGACTCTCGAAGGATATGCTTCAAATGTAAGGAACCTGGTCATTACAAGAAGGACTGCCCAAAAAGACGCAAAATTCACCTTATCGACTCCGAGTAAATCAAATAAATCTCCAACAATAATGTAAGTACAATCTCTCCTCGAAAACATGGCTCTTCAATTATAGGTCCGTTCAACACGTACTTATTATCCCCGATATCATTTTATTGACTTAATGTCGATTACATCATAGGGCTAGTGACCTAGACCCAAGTAAAACTTAAAAGTTTGCTTTCAGCAGACTAACCGACTGAACATTCACCAACTACTTAGTCCTGATAGGACTATTCACTAAACGGTCACTATGTGACAAATATCTAGTCCCGAATGGACTACGACGTAAACGGTTATCTAGCAATCACAAAATAATTATACACCCGACAAACAATATGGTCAGAATATGACTACAACGATAAACCGCGACTCAGTCAGGGATTGACTGCCATTCAACTCCATTATAAGGCATGATATGTCTGCAATCTTTTCGACAAATACCTCGTACGTGCATTGCTCCCCAGACCACGCGCGACCCCGACCTCATTTTAAATTTCGGGACGAAATTTTCTTAACAGGGGGAGAATGTAACACCTGGTCAAAAAGTCAACTTGCGTGTCTAATTTAAACTTTTTATAATTGTATTATTATATACAATTATAACTCAGCGAGCGAAAACTTTACATTTTATATAATGAATAGTGATTATGTAATAATCACAAATAAAACCATTTGAAGTCACATTAGATTTTAAATTGAATAAAACTATTTTTAATTTAATTAATTACTAATCGAAAGAACGGAAATATAAATCTAAAAATATTAAATTTATATATATTATTCGGGTACAAAATACGGGTATTTTACACTGCAAAATAGGAACGAAGTGGGGGAAACTCCTCCCCACCCCTTTTGGATCAGCCACCCAACCCCCCAAACCCCTCCCTCATTCTTTCATTTCTTTCATTTCATTTCACACACCTCACCTAAAACTCTCTCTAAAAATTTTTACCCAATTTCGGATCTTCAAATCGACCCACGAAAATTTACATTTTCGGAATCACCAACAAGAGAGGAGCAACATTAACAAAGGCCACACCTTCGTTTTCTTCCTCGTTTGGCCTCGATTCGCACTTGTAAGAAATTCTCAAATTCTTAGATTTAATCATTTTGGAGTAATGTTTTAGTGTAAAAATGTTTTCATAAGTTGCTTATAACCTAAACAACCAAGAAACCACGATTTTTCAGCTTGAAAATGAGTTTGATTTGCGATTTTGGCCGGAAAAACGCGGAACCCGAAAGTTTCTGGGCTGCTGTTCTTGAGTGCGACACAAGCCTTGTGTCGCATACTGTGTCGCATGAATTACTCATGCGACACAACTCTTATGTCGTATCCTTGTGTCGCAGACTCCATGCGACACAACCCTTATGTCGCTATTGATTTAGCATCACACGCATTATGCGACACAACCACTGTGTCGCAGAGCTTCTGTGTCGCACTATGCGACACAACCCTTGTGTCGCATGAACCATTTTTGTGTCGCATGTTATGTCGCAGAAAACAGAAAATAGCCAAAATTTTCTAAGTATCGGAAGACGTTTCCAAGTGACAATTTAAATACGAAAACTCGAACCCAATAATAATATGAATTATTATTACGATTTCCCCAATCAAGAACCACACTTACAAACATATGAAATCTCTCGTGTTTAGGACACTAGGAGATCATATTTGGACACGACTCATTACATTAGGACGCTAGCTCCTCAGGTGAGTTTCATAGCCCCACTCTTTCAACTGTTTTACTGTTTTTGGGGTGAAACACATGCACAACAACTGTTTTCGAATTATATTAATAATCTTTTATAATTCACAATCAATTATATTACTATATGTAATACAAATGTGTAATACTTAGGAATTACACCCAACACGTCGTTTTGGAACAATATCAAGACCTAATCTAGATAGGTCACAATCGTACACTATCAGATTGTTGGAAAACAATTACCTAGACATAACTTGATATAGTTAGTACTATTCATTGGCCATATTGTCGCGGGACAATATTATCCAATACATTAGAACTAGTTAGTTCTACCTACACTAGATGATATAGATACAATTACAGGATTAGTTGCTCTTTTAGGAACTAATATTTTCAATACAATTCAGGAACCTCAATATACTTGCTAGGCTTTAGGCTAGAAGTATACGATAACATAATATGTTAGTATAGATTCTTCATACTAATACAATTCAACTAGGTAATGAGCATTCATACCTAGGACCAACGTACTACTTAATATCTAAATATTTGCTTATACGTATTTAGATAAAATCAATTATTTTCATGCGTGTCATGATTGTTACTTACGTTTGCTCATTCGACAAACATATATATATATATATATATATATATATATATATATATATATATATATATATATATATATATATATATATATCTACATATTTAGATATTATCATTAGCACTTGGTGCTAACTTCAATAGTATTTATGTACATTAGTATACATACAATCATACACACATTCAAGCCTGACGCGTCGTTGTACGGTCGGCTCTTATTTGCAATAGCTAGTATGTCGTTGTACTGCTGGCTCTACATTTCAACTATGCTCTCGAGCACTTCATAAACGATGCCGCGGTATTGCAGCGGGCACAAAACGATACCACGGTAAAGTGGGTACAAAACGATGCCACGGTATTGCAGTGGGCACAACTTCAATCAAACAAGTCGTTGTAACTTGTATCAGTATTCAATCAAACAAGTCGTTGTAACTTGTATAACTTCAATCAAACAAGTCGTTGTAACTTGTATAACTTCAATCAAACAAGTCGTTGTAACTTGTATAAATTCAATCAAACAAGTCGTTGTAACTTGTATCAATTTAAGACAAACAAGTCTAAGTAACTTGTAACAGTGCAATCAACCAAAATCGGGGTATTTTGGACATTAAGTTAGACTTTTACACATTGGTGTTATAAACTTCAACGTATTACATATCAAAAATCACTGATTTTGGAAACAACTTTACAAAACATAAATTGTTTTATTACTTTATGTTTTCAACTAACCTTCCTATGAACTCACCAGCTTTATAGCTGACCTGTTTTAGCATGTGTTCTCAGGTTGCCCAGCAGGATTAGGATTGCTTCAAGGCTTAATTAGCCCGAGTCGCATATTTTCAAACCATTGGGACTGCTCTGCATCTACTTTAGCATTTTCAAATTTTGTACTTGGAAATCACTGTTAAACTTATAATGTTGTAAACGTTCTATTTTGGAAATGTATAATTATTTTCAAACGTCTCATTTAGAGTCGTTCATTATGTATCTTATGATGTGATATTTGATTTAGTGACACCCGACCCGACAGCTTCCGCAAACCGAAATTTGAGGGTGTTACAGTCTATGAGAAGAAACCGGTACAGGCACAGTAGCTGAAGGGATGGTGTGTATGCCAGTCCTGGGACTCTGAATGGTGACAGTCCGTGCAGAGACTCTAGATGTTCTGCTGCCTCTCGATGTGTGTACTCTGAAAGATCCAACAACTGACGGAACAGTCTGTCTTGTGATGGGTACCTGCACTGGGGTGGCTGTGCTCTAGGAATGACAATCCGAGGTGGTATATGTGACACCCCCAAATTTAATGATTTGCGGAAGCTCGATTTGGGTGTCACTAATCAATATACAAAGCACATAAGATAATAATGAACGACCACTATATGCGTCGTTTTAAACTTGTATAAATAAAGTAAACGTTTACATCAAAACAATGTTATTTTAGCTCGGTTCCTGAAATTGAGAGATTACATGGCATAATTACTTTTACAAAATATAATAATGCAATCAAATCTCTAGTTGTATGTATGCTGACTCGAGCTAATAATCCCTGCTTATGCAGCCAACCTACTGCTGGGTACCTGTGATAAATACTAAAATGGGTCAGCGAAAACGCTGGTGAGCTCATAGGTTTGTATGTCAATTGTATAGTTGTCAGAACCGCAAGATTTATATTGAATTTAAAATGCAATTAAGCAAAATAAAAGTTATACTGTCCATGAGCACATAGTCTGAGCTTAACTTGATTTGTCGGGCCCAATTAAGGAAACCTAACTTGAAATGCCTCCTACGAGTGTCTAATCCCCACTCGTCTTCCCAAATGCTAATACATCCGTTTGACCGGTTAGTGCGTGCTAACCCGGATGAGGATTGTCAATCCCATATGATATCATATACTAACATTCACGCTATAAATACTAGAGACTATGCTATGGAGGACTTTAAATTGATTAGCTTGAAACTCATGTAGTATTTGAAGTTTGGCACTTGCGTTCTACTTGTAAAACAAAATGAAGTAGTAATATCACACCCCTAGTAAAAGTAGTGAAAATGGGGCCATGAAACTCACCTGAGTCTTGAAGTGTTTAATTTAACAAACTTGAAGTAATTAGCAGTGAATTGATGTCCAAAGGCTTGAAACCTGAATGTGTTCACGACACTTGATTGTTATTAATTGTACCGGTATCTCGAAAGACTACCTTTGTAGTTGTTATACAACTTTATATATATATGTCCAAATTACTACGATTTGGTTGATTGAATTGATACAAGTTACATCGACTTGTTTGATTGAATTGATACAAGTTACAACGACTTGTTTGAATGAATTGATACAAGTTACAACGACTTGTTTGAATGAATTGATACAAGTTACAACGACTTGCTTGATTCTGAAATATGTTTGAAAACATGTACGGCCCGTTGGTGATTAATTGCAACAATAGTCTTGATGTTACCACTTTGATTTCAAAGCGTTATACTTTGAAAAACAAATTCCATTATGTTTGAAAAGTTGTATCGTATAAGTGTTTGAGGTTATATAGTTTCGACACTTAGTGAAATTGAAATTTGAAAACCTGCTGTTTTATGCGACACAATCATGCGACACTAAATGGGTTATGCGACACAAGGGTTGTGTCGCATAGTAGTGCGACACAATGTCCATACGACACAAGGGTTGTGTCGCATGGATGCGAAATGCTGATTCAACAGCGACATAGTGACTGTGTCGTATGGGGTATGCGACATAGTGGTTGTGTCGCAGGACTTGCGACACTAATTCTCGGGTACGACACAAAATACGACACAAAGGCCAAAATACGACACAACATGCGACACAAGGCTTGTGTCGCATGGATGAACACCAGCCCAGAAATCCGGCTGTCACGATGATTCCGACCAAAAATCCATTTTAAACTCGTTTTTAAGCTATGAAATCGTGTTATATACTTAGTAAGGGACATATATATGTTATATAAACAATCACAAGTGAAAAATACTAAGAATCGAGAGTTTTCGGGATTTTGTCGGAAACTTACAAAGTGCCGAAATGAAATTCCGGAAAGATGAGAATGTAGATCGCGTCGAGGTGGTTCCTTTTCCGTAATTATTTTGATGATCCAATGTCGTTTTGTGTATTTATTTTGAGGTTTTGTGATTTGGTGGTGGTTTTTGGTTTAGAGAGAAAAGAGAGTGAGAGAGAGAGAAAGTAAAGAAAGAAATGAAATAAAAGAAAAGGGAGGTGGGAGGTTAAACCTCCTCCTTTTTCAGTCTTCGCCCCGCGCTCCGCGTGGTGTTCGTTTTCTCCGTCATCTAAACGTTAAACATTTATTTTATATGTTTTAGTATACGTTTTAGAATACGAATAAATTCCCGATGATTTGATGGAAGTATTTTTATTAAAGTACTTTAGGTTGTAGTTATAAATTGTAACTTAAACTCGTTTTGTTTTGTCGCGCGTGTTTATAATTTAACTAAGTAAATTGTTATTTATACGATACTGTTTAAACTGAAATATTACAAAATAATATTCTTGATATATAATGGTTTCATTAAATAACGTTATGTTATTTAGTTAAATTGTTCACCAACGTCCGTATTTATTGTATCGAAATTCATTCGATTTGCAATTTGTACGATTTAAACAAACCGCATAATTGTAGATATATATTCAACAATATATATATAATAATTGATACATTAATTAGCCTAACACAGAACTAATTACATGTATTAAAACTTGATTAGGCACTAAATTCTAGTCCTAATTTGACGGGTGTCACATTCTCCCCCTGTTAGAAGAATTTCGTCCCGAAATTTATGTTGAAGTTGTGTTGGATGTTGAGTCAGTGAAGAGTTGAGGATACTTGAGTCGCATTTGGTCTTCCCGTTCCCAGGTGAATTCCGGACCGCGCCGCGAATTCCACCTAACTTTGACGATGGGAATACGACTTTGTTTAAGTTGTTTGACCTCACGGTCCATGACTTCGGCGGGTTCCTCAACAAAGTGAAGTTTCTCGTCAACTCGAATTTCATCGAGTGGAATGATAAGTGTCTCATCAGACAGACACTTCTTAAGGTTTGAAACATGAAATGTGGGATGCACGCTGCTGAGCTCGGATGGCAGCTGCAATCGATATGCTACTGGACCAATTCTCTCGAGAATCTCGAATGGTCCAATGTATCTGGGATTCAATTTCCCTCGTTTGCCAAATCGAATTACGCCTTTCCAAGGCGATACTTTGAGTAGTACTCGATCCCCAACTTGGAACTCGAGTGGTTTGCGTCTCATGTCAGCATAACTTTTCTGACGATCACGCGCGGCTTTGAGTTTGTTTTGAATTTCGACGATTCTCTCGGTCGTCTCGTGAATGATTTCTGGACCTGTGAGTTGGCTATCCCCAACTTCGGTCCAACAGATAGGTGACCGGCACTTACGACCGTACAGTGCCTCGAATGGTGCAGCCTTGATGCTAGAGTGATAACTGTTGTTGTACGAGAACTCGCACAATGGTAGATGTTTTTCCCAGTTTACACCAAAGTCTACTACGCAGGCCCGTAGCATGTCTTCTAGTGTTTGAATGGTTCGTTCACTTTGGCCGTCGGTTTGAGGATGGTATGCGGTACTCATATCAAGTCGAGTACCCAGGGATTTTTGAAGTGATTGCCAAAATTGTGAAGTGAAACGACTATCTCTATCGGAGATAATTGAGATTGGAACACCGTGTTTGGCTACGATTTCCTTCAGATAGATTCTGGTGAGGCGTTCCATTTTGTCGGATTCTTTAATTGCCAGGAAATGAGCAGACTTTGTGAGACGATCCACGATCACCCAAATGGTATCGCAACCGCTCGAGGACTTGGGTAGTTTGGTTATGAAATCCATGGCAATTTGTTCCCATTTCCATTCAGGAAGACTGGGTTGTTGAAGTAAACCAGAAGGTTTTTGATATTCGATTTTGACCTTGGAGCAAGTAAGGCACTTGCTGACATAGGTTGCGATTTCAGCTTTCATGTTCGGCCACCAGTAGAAGTCCTTGATACCGTGGTACATTTTATCGGATCCCGGATGGATAGAATATTTGGACTTGTGAGCTTCATCCATCACCAAGTCTCGTAGATTCCCGAATTTAGGCAACCAGATTCGGTGTGAGAAATACCTAATCCCGTTAGGTTTGACTTCGAATTGTTTATCCATGCCCCGCAAGGCTTCATCTTTGACGTTTTCGTGTTTCAAGGCTTCGAGTTGAGCAGTGAGAATTTGAATGTTTAAATTGTTGTGAATGGTCATACTTAGGGCTCGAACCCGAAGTGGTTTCACTCGCTCTTTTCGACTGAGGGCGTCAGCAACAACATTTGCTTTGCCTGGATGATATTTGAGTTCGCAGTCGTAATCGGTAAGCAACTCGACCCATTGACGTTGCCTCATGTTGAGATCCTTCTGATCGAATATGTGTTGGAGACTTTTGTGGTCTGTAAAGATTGTGCACCTAGTGCCATAGAGATAATGTCTCCAGATTTTGAGAGCGAAAACAACGGCTCCTAACTCGAGGTCGTGGGTGGTGTAATTCTTTTCATGAATCTTGAGCTGTCGTGAAGCATAAGCTATGACTTTGTCTCGTTGCATAAGCACGCAACCGAGACCTTGATGAGAAGCATCGCAGTATACCACGAAGTCATCGGTGCCCTCGGGTAATGATAGAATAGGAGCACTGCAAAGCTTTTGTTTTAATAGTTGGAATGCCGACTCTTGTTTATCAGTCCAGTCAAACTTTTTGTCTTTCTGGGTCAGAGTCGTGAGTGGTAAGGCTATCTTGGAGAAATTTTCAATGAATCGTCGATAGTATCCGGCCAGTCCTAAAAACTACCGTACTTCGGTCGGAGTGGTTGGCGATTGCCAGTCTTTGATAGCCTCGATTTTTGACGGGTCGACGTGAATCCCCTGACTGTCAATCACGTGACCAAGGAATTGAACGGTTTTAATCCAGAACTCACACTTAGAGAACTTGGCATAGAGCTCCTCGTGTTTAAGTAGTTCAAGGATGGTTTTGAGGTGTTGCGCATGTTCTTCTTTGCTTCGTGAATATATGAGGATGTCATCGATGAAGACAATGACAAACTTGTCAAGGTAAGGTTTACACACCCGATTCATAAGGTACATGAATACCGCCGGTGCGTTGGTTAGGCCGAATGGCATCACTTGGAATTCGTAATGCCCATAGCGGGTTCGGAAAGCGGTTTTTGGAATGTCAGCATCGCGAACACGCAATTGGTGATAACCGGATCGGAGATCAATCTTTGAATAACAACTCGATCCTTGAAGTTGGTCGAACAAATCATCGATTCGAGGGAGTGGATACCGATTCTTGACAGTTAACTTGTTCAACTCTCGGTAGTCGATACACATTCGAAAAGAACCGTCTTTCTTCTTAACAAATAGGACCGGAGCTCCCCAAGGTGAAGAACTCGGCCTGATAAATCCTCGTTCCAGGAGTTCTTGTAATTGGGTGGACAACTCCTGCAGTTCGGATGGAGCTAAACGGTATGGTGCTCGGACCACAGGCGCAGCACCTGGTACAAGATCGATTGAGAACTCAACCTGTCTTGGTGGTGGTAAACCAGGTAGTTCCTCAGGAAAGACTTCTGGAAAGTCTCGAACAATTGGAACATCCTCAAGTCGCTTCTCCTCCGACTTTTTCTCCATGATGTGCGCGAGGATGGCTGGATAACCCTTTCTCAGAAATTTTCGGGTTTTTAGGCAAGATATGAGGTTAAGTCTCGTCCCACCGGTCTCCCCCTGTATGACCAAGGTTCTACCGACGGCGAGAGGTATGCGAACAAATTTGTCATAGCAAATGATTTCGGCGCGATGTTTGGATAACCAGTCCATGCCTACGATGACATCGAAACTCCCTATCTCGATTGGCATAAGATCTATGGGGAAGATTTCGTCGGCTAGGTTTAAAGTGCAATTAGGTATCACACTATCGGTTTCTATCAATTTGCCATTTGCTAGCTCTACTGTGTACTTAACGTCTAATGCAATAGGTGTGATGTCAAGTAGAGGGCAAAATTCATCGGAAATAAAACTTCTATCATTACCAGTATCAAACAGAATAGAAGCAGTTAAATTGTTGAGGAGGAACATACCCGTGACCACATTCGGGTCCTGACGGGCGTCCCCTGAGTTGATCACGAAGGCGCTACTTTTGACGTTGTTGTTGTTGCGGCTGTTGTTGTTGTTGTTGTTGTTGTTGCCCTTATTCTTAAATTTTGGGCAAGTATCCCTAAAATGTCCTGGGTTCCCACATTCATAGCAGGACTTAGGTTGTTGGGCATTTTTGTTAGAGTAGTTGTTGTTGGATTTGGGGGCTCGGTAATCCTTAGTAGAATGCCCGAACCTCCTGCAGTTGTTGCAAGGGGTCCTGCACTGACCAAAGTGGTGATAGTTACAATTGGGACAATAAGGCCTGTCCCCGGTGTAGTTGCGGTTGGATTCAGAGTTGGTGGTGTAGACTTGAATGGCATTGTTTTTCTTGTTTGAGTTGTGGTGGTGTTCAGTGGATTTGCGTTTGTTGTTGTTGGAGGATGAGGTGTTGGAGGTCTCACGGCTGACAACTAGAGCCATGAGTTCGTGGGCCAATCGAATGGCACTCTCAGTGGTGGTTGGTTTGGATGAGGCGACATTTCCCTGGATGTTCTCAGGGAGTCCGCGGATGTATCTCTTAATGCCCTTACTTTCCGGTTCAACCAAACTCGGGCATAGTAAAGCAAACTGCTGAAATTTCATGGTATATTCAGCAACATCATTTCCCTGCACCGCCAGGTGCCAGAATTCTTCCTCCAGCCTATGCAGCTCTTCTTCAGGACAGTATTTTTCTGTCAGTTTCTTCTTCAGTTCGGCCCAAGGAAGCCGATTTACAACCTCAAGACCTACAGAGTTTGCGTGGGTTTCCCACCACGTGAGTGCACCTTCCTGAAAGGTGTAAGCAGCGAATTTGACTTTGTTGTTCTCAGTGCAGTCGCAGAGACTGAAAACGGATTCCATACGCTCAATCCAACGGATCAAGCCAATGGCACCTTCCGTGCCCTTGAAATAGAGGGGTTTACAGCTGAGAAAGTCCTTGTAGGAACAAGGCTTGACAGTATGAGTGGTGGCGGTGGTATCGGCTGTTTCCTCGGACGTTCGGATTGGATCCCGAGCGGCCAAGGCATCGGCTACGGCTCGATTAACGGCAGCAGCGAGTTCGGCTTCACTGTAACTCTTTTTCTTCGGTGGCATGATTCTTCAAGAAAAGAAACAATAGGTACGTAAGAAATTGTACCAGAATGATAATTGCAGTGGATGTATGTATTAAAGCGACAATATACACATCACAAGCATAAAGGTTCTATAATATAGATTTAAATCGATCGAAATTGTCAATTGATATTACGTTGTTAAGTGATTACAGACAATTTCGGGTTTGTTGAATTCAAAGGTTACAGACTTAGATATTGTGCCAAAAGTGCCGAGAATTGTTTCATTCGGTCTTTTTACATTAGTCCTACGAAAGCGTTATAAAGTGCAGATTCAGCCTAAGCTAATTCTGACGAAGATTGAGTTGTGGCGTTAAGGCAGTGAGACGGTCAACGGACTCTGCAAGTCGGCTAACCATTCCGAGTGCCTCCTCGGTTTCCCTCAGGCGTGTCTCACATTGAGTCAACCTTGATCGCAGGACAGTGATTTCGTTGTGATTGTCAGTCACTTGATTGTGAACGATCTCCATGGTCTCGATGGTTTCACCCACTCGATTTTCTAGAACGTTCATATTGTTGATAGTGTTTTCGTGGTCTTCAGAGACCTGAGTAACTTGTCCCATTAGGGTGAGTGTCCAGTTTTCTCGGGTCTCTTGCAACTCGATGTCCATGTCACGTAGTTGTTGCTCGTGACGGTGTAGCCTAGCGGACAAATCCGTTAGTGTGAATTGATTGGAGTATGGGCCCGCTCGAGGCAACCTGGGGTTCCTCCTAGCTACCCTTGAACCTTGTGATTCGTACGAATGGGAACGAGATGAGTTGGGTGGTGTGTTTGCCATTCTGAGACAGAGTGTTAGAAAGAATGAGGCCTATATTCATATAATATAATATAGCCTAAGATTGTAAGTGAGGTCTATTCATCTATATTTATATATATCACATAATAACCTATTGTGTGTCTAGCAAAGACATGTTTTGAGTCCCGTTTCTCTCGAGGTCAGAGTCAACTAGTGTATCCTGTTCAGCCATAATTTCCTTCAGATCTTACATCATCTTTGTTTAATTGTACATAGTTGATCAGGCTATGTTAAATTAAATTCGTATGCTGTAATCTCTGAACTGGTTATACCTAATAGGGAATACTGCCTAACGGTCATAGTCTAGGTCCACTAAATGCAACCTAGTTCACTATAACCTTAGGCTCTGATACCAATCTGTGACACCCCCAAATTTAATGATTTGCGGAAGCTCGATTTGGGTGTCACTAATCAATATACAAAGCACATAAGATAATAATGAACGACCACTATATGCGTCGTTTTAAACTTGTATAAATAAAGTAAACGTTTACATCAAAACAATGTTATTTTAGCTCGGTTCCTGAAATTGAGAGATTACATGGCATAATTACTTTTACAAAATATAATAATGCAATCAAATCTCTAGTTGTATGTATGCTGACTCGAGCTAATAATCCCTGCTTATGCAGCCAACCTACTGCTGGGTACCTGTGATAAATACTAAAATGGGTCAGCGAAAACGCTGGTGAGCTCATAGGTTTGTATGTCAATTGTATAGTTGTCAGAACCGCAAGATTTATATTGAATTTAAAATGCAATTAAGCAAAATAAAAGTTATACTGTCCATGAGCACATAGTCTGAGCTTAACTTGATTTGTCGGGCCCAATTAAGGAAACCTAACTTGAAATGCCTCCTACGAGTGTCTAATCCCCACTCGTCTTCCCAAATGCTAATACATCCGTTTGACCGGTTAGTGCGTGCTAACCCGGATGAGGATTGTCAATCCCATATGATATCATATACTAACATTCACGCTATAAATACTAGAGACTATGCTATGGAGGACTTTAAATTGATTAGCTTGAAACTCATGTAGTATTTGAAGTTTGGCACTTGCGTTCTACTTGTAAAACAAAATGAAGTAGTAATATCACACCCCTAGTAAAAGTAGTGAAAATGGGGCCATGAAACTCACCTGAGTCTTGAAGTGTTTAATTTAACAAACTTGAAGTAATTAGCAGTGAATTGATGTCCAAAGGCTTGAAACCTGAATGTGTTCACGACACTTGATTGTTATTAATTGTACCGGTATCTCGAAAGACTACCTTTGTAGTTGTTATACAACTTTATATATATATGTCCAAATTACTACGATTTGGTTGATTGAATTGATACAAGTTACATCGACTTGTTTGATTGAATTGATACAAGTTACAACGACTTGTTTGAATGAATAGATACAAGTTACAACGACTTGTTTGAATGAATTGATACAAGTTACAACGACTTGCTTGATTCTGAAATATGTTTGAAAACATGTACGGCCCGTTGGTGATTAATTGCAACAATAGTCTTGATGTTACCACATTGATTTCAAAGCGTTATACTTTGAAAAACAAATTCCATTAAGTTTGAAAAGTTGTATCGTATAAGTGTTTGAGGTTATATAGTTTCGACACTTAGTGAAATTGAAATTTGAAAACCTGATGTTTTATGCGACACAATCATGCGACACTAAATGGGTTATGCGACACAAGGGTTGTGTCGCATAGTAGTGCGACACAATGTCCATACGACACAAGGGTTGTGTCGCATGGATGCGAAATGCTGATTCAACAGCGACATAGTGACTGTGTCGTATGGGGTATGCGACATAGTGGTTGTGTCGCAGGACTTGCGACACTAATTCTCGGGTACGACACAAAATACGACACAAAGGCCAAAATACGACACAACATGCGACACAATGCTTGTGTCGCATGGATGAACACCAGCCCAGAAATCCGGCTGTCACGATGATTCCGACCAAAAATCCGTTTTAAACTCGTTTTTAAGCTATGAAATCGTGTTATATACTTAGTAAGGGACATATATATTTTATATAAACAATCACAAGTGAAAAATACTAAGAATCGAGAGTTTTCGGGATTTTGTCGGAAACTTACAAAGTGCCGAAATGAAATTCCGGAAAGATGAGAATGTAGATCGCGTCGAGGTGGTTCCTTTTCCGTAATTATTTTGATGATCCAATGTCGTTTTGTGTATTTATTTTGAGGTTTTGTGATTTGGTGGTGGTTTTTGGTTTAGAGAGAAAAGAGAGTGAGAGAGAGAGAAAGTAAAGAAAGAAATGAAATAAAAGAAAAGGGAGGTGGGAGGTTAAACCTCCTCCTTTTTCAGTCTTCGCCCCGCGCTCCGCGTGGTGTTCGTTTTCTCCGTCATCTAAACGTTAAACATTTATTTTATATGTTTTAGTATACGTTTTAGAATACGAATAAATTCCCGATGATTTGATTGAAGTATTTTTATTAAAGTACTTTAGGTTGTAGTTATAAATTGTAACTTAAACTCGTTTTGTTTTGTCGCGCGTGTTTATAATTTAACTAAGTAAATTGTTATTTATACGATACTGTTTAAACTGAAATATTACAAAATAATATTCTTGATATATAATGGTTCCATTAAATAACGTTATGTTATTTAGTTAAATTGTTCACCAACGTCCGTATTTATTGTATCGAAATTCATTCGATTTGCAATTTGTACGATTTAAACAAACCGCATAATTGTAGATATATATTCAACAATATATATATAATAATTGATACATTAATTAGCCTAACACAGAACAAATTACATGTATTAAAACTTGATTAGGCACTAAATTCTAGTCCTAATTTGACGGGTGTCACAGTATAACATGTCCACGGCCTGGCTGTGGTCGAGGTGCTGGAGTAGGGACTCCACGTGGATATATGTGTGGTGGTGCTCGGCCCATCCCACATGGTAAGTCCGGGAGAGGGCTCACTGGCATCCCAGCTGCCTGCTGTCTGATGGCTGTATAGCATCTAACCTGCATCTGCATCAGCCAATACCAATAATCCGAACCCGGAGGTGTCCCGTAATGGTAGATGTATGCGGGCACTCGTGGTCTGGGGGCAGGAGTAGAGGGTCCTGCCCTAGTATGTGGTGGCATTGCTGGTGGTGGTGATGGGATGTTATCATCATCATCATCATCATCCTCATCATCATCACCTGTATCCGAATCATCAGGTTCTTGCGGATGCTTCATTTTCCTTGTTTCCTTTGGCAGGACCAGGTTTGGTACCAATGTGTCAACACTGTCAGGATCCATTGCTCGTGCTTTGATATAAACAGCACCATCTTTCGTGATCTGGAGTATTTCCATACTCTTAAGAAAATAGTAGTCTAACGGCTTAGAACTCCATCCTGATTTAAATTTTTCGACATCTGATGTCCGAAGTGATCCCATTTTTCGGATCAATCTGGTAATCACTGAGCCCAAATACGATCTTTTCTTACCAAAACCTTTTTTCTTCCAGAAGTCGCTGAGCAATTAGATGGGCGACCTGCATGTTTCTCTTTTCGAGGATACATGCTATAAGAGCGACATCAAATCTAGAAACTCGACCGCTAGTCGTATGCTTCCCGTCAAATGAGCAAGCTATGAGCTTGTGTAGGATTTGTAGGACTGGGTCTCTGAGTCGGGTTGCCTTAATACCCGAGAAGTATGGTGTAGGTGACCATTGACTCCATGCTTCAGCGTGTGTTGTCGCGATGGAAACAGAGGTAGTTCCATTAGTGAACAGAGGGGATTGAATTTCTTCTGGTGTGTACAAATCTAGGTGTTGTGAGAACTGGGCAAGTGACAAGGTGTACAAGTTGCCCATGTATTGGAATGAGATGGAACAATCTTCAACTTTCCGCTTTTTCTGAAATTTGTAGGTAGCCATAAACTCGGTAACCATCTCCACGTATACAGGCTCATCAATACTAAACACTCTCTTGAATGACTCGAATTGCCGTCCATCAACCGTATAACTAAGTATGCTCTCGAGTCTTTGCTTGAATCCCAATGCTTGCATAATATCCCAATCAATATATCTGAGATGCCCAAATTTCTTATCTCTCCAGATGCGTGCCATTTTGTCGTAAGCTGGTGTGGCACTCAGACACGCTAAAGATCCTGCAAGGGGTTGTGCTGGGTTTAATTGCTTCTTTGGTGGCATTGTACCTGAGAACATTTAAAGTAATGGATCTTTTAAGAAAGAGAAATTTTAAGCACGCTTCGAAGAATTTCAAAGTGAGGGCTTTAATTTCTAGACAATCTAAAGATAACATTGAACATATAATGTTCTCAAGCAACGAACAATTAAATTTAACAAGGTAATATCATCATTCAGAAAAATATAGTGTCGAAATGGCAACTATTTTATTGTGAAGTATTGTCATTTGCAAAGTTTGGCGTTAACCAAGTTTGAAATATCAGGAATTCACAATTAATGCTAACATCATTACTGAAAGTGGTTTGACTTTTGGGAGTGCAAGTTGAAGTAAGGTTTTTGAATAAAATGTTTTGTCTTAAAATTCCAATACTTCAAGTTGACTTTTTAGGTCAAAGCTTTCCTTAAATGACATTTTCAAATATCCGCATGCCATGATTTAACCTATACATGATCTAACTTATTTCAAGCATTCCCTAATTGGTAAATAGACTAGGTTATGCACAAAAAGTTATTGTGCGCATGTATTTGGTGTGGTCCAAGACTCTATATTCAGAAATGATGTTTCTCTAGTTAAATTGCCTAGTTTGACTAGTCAAGTAAGTACAAGTGTGGTCATGCAATTTTCAACCTATCATCTTCTTTTGTGCAAGCAAGCCAACTTGTTGATGACTTTCAAAAATCAAACTTACTAACCCCAATTTGTTCACATAGAGCAATTAACATAGAGTGATTATACAAAACACCATAATTACCAAGATACTTAGCATACTAACACTTAGTCAAGCAAAGTTCTAGAATAAATCAATTGATCAAAGTTAGTTCTATTGAAAAAGTCAAACATATGAGGATTCGCATGGGTAAGTGGTAGGAACATGTAGTGCCTAAGCATTTAATCAAGAAAAGCTCTATTTCCTAGTTACTAACTTAGATAACTACAAGAAACAAGTTCTTTCAAATTTAAAGTGGGTTTTGTGATCATACCTTGCTTTTAGTGAATGAAATGCAAAAACGAAAGTACAACCGATAAGTATATGCAACAAGGAACTCGAAAGGACAAGAGATTATGTAATTTGATGGAGTTTTGATGGAGATCTCATGGAGTTCTCATGGTGGCCGATTTTTTTTTAGGGAGAAGGGAGGAAGAAGAAGTTTGTTAGATGTAACACCCCCAAATTTAATGTTTTGCGGAAGCATGCTTGGGTGTTACTAATCAATATACAAAGCACAAGATATACAATGAACGACTCTAAATGAGACGTTTGAAAATAATTATACATTTCCCAAAATAGAACGTTTACAACGTTATGAGTTTAATAATAATTTCCAAATACATAATTTGAAAATACTAAAGTAGATGCAGAGTTGTCCCAATTGTTGAAAATATGCGACTCGAACTAATAAGATCTTGTAGCGATCCTAATCCTGCTGGGCAACCTGAGAACACATGCTAAAACAGGTCAGCTATAAAGCTGGTGAGTTCATAGGATGGTTAGTTGAAAACATAAAGTAATAAAACAATTTATGTTTTGTAAAGTTATTTCCAAAATTAGTGATTTTTGATATGTAATATGTTGAAGTTTGTAACGCCAATGTGTAAAGGTCTAATCTAGGTATTTCATACCTAACTAGTTTGAATTGTAAGTCTACCATTGAAATTGTTTGTCTAACTTAATGTTCAATTACCCCGATATGGTTGGTTGCATTGTTACAAGTTACTTAGACTTGTTTGTCTTAAATTGATACAAGTTACAACGACTTGTTTGTTTGAAAATGCTACAATTACAACGACTTGTCTGATTGAAAATGATACAAGTACAACGACTTGTCTGCTTGAAAATGATACAAGTACAACGACTTGTCTGATTGAAAATGATACAAGTACAACGACTTGTCTGCTTGAAAATAATACAAGTACAACGACTTGTCTGATTGAAAATGATACAAGTACAACGACTTGTCTGCTTGAAAATAATACAAGTACAACGACTTGTCTGATTGAAGTTGATACAAGTACAACGACTTGTCTGCTTGAAAATAATACAAGTACAACGACTTGTCTGATTGAAAATGATACAAGTACAACGACTTGTCTGCTTGAAAATAATACAAGTACAACGACTTGTCTGATTGAAAATGATACAAGTACAACGACTTGTCTGCTTGAAAATAATACAAGTACAACGACTTGTCTGATTGAAGTTGATACAAGTACAACGACTTGTCTGCTTGAAAATAATACAAGTACAACGACTTGTCTGATTGAAGTTGTGCCCACTGCAATACCGTGGCATCGTTTTGTACCCACTTTACCGTGGTATCGTTTTGTGCCCGCTGCAATACCGCGGCATCGTTTCTGAAGTGCTCGAGAGCATAGTTGAAATGTAGAGCTAGTAGTACTACGACATACTAGCTATTGCAAATAAGTGTCGACCGTACAACGACGCGTCCGACTTGAATGATTGTGTTTGTATGATTGTATGTATACTAATATACATAAATATTATTGAAGTTAGCACCAAGTGCTTATGATAATATATAAACATGTAGATATATATATATATAGATACATATATTTGTCAAATGAGCAAACGTAAGTAACAATCGTGACACGCATGAAAATAATTGATTGTATCTAAATACGTATAAGCAAATATTTAGATATTAAGTAATACGTTGGCCCTAGGTATGAATACTCATCACCTAGTTGAATTGTATTAGTATAAAGGATCTATACTAACATATGATGCTATCGTATACTTCTAGCCTAAAGCCTAGCAAGTATATTTGGGTTCTGAATTGTATTGGCAATATTAGTTCCTAAAAGAGAAACTGATCCTGTAAATGTATGTATGTCGTCTAGTGTAGGTAGAACTAACCAGTTCTAATGTATTTGATAATATTGTCCCGCGACAATATGGCCAATGAATAGTAATAACTATATCCAGTTATACCTAAGTAATTGTTTTCCAACAATCTGATAGTGTACGATTGTGACCTATCTAGGTTAGGTCTTGATATTGTTCCAAAACAATGTGTTGGGTGTAATTCCTAAGTATTACACATTTGTATTACATACAGTAATAAGATTGATTGTGAATTATAAAAGATTATTAATATAATCCGAAAACAGTTGTTGTGCATGTGTTTCACCCCAAAAACAGTAAAACAGTTGAAAGAGTGGGGCTATGAAACTCACCTGTGAATTGTTAGCGATACGATGATACGCGCGTCGTCCAAATGGTAACCTTCTAGTGTCCTAAACACGTGAGGTTATATAAGTATGAGACAAATCAGTTTGTCTAAGCGAGTTGTTCATGTGTGCATTTGTTGCTGAAGTCTGGGAATTGTGTACGGGGGTCCGGGGGCAGCGCCCCTGGTAGCGGGGTCCAAGGGGCGGCAGCCCCTGGCGGGGTCCAAGGGGCAGAGCCCCTGGCTGGGGTCGAGCTGCCAGGTCAGCTTGGAAAATTTTTATTTCTACTACTTTACTTTAAAGAAAACGTGTTCGGAATCCAAATTCGGGTAAAATCGAGTGGTAAATTTTGGTTGTCAATACTTAGCGAAAAACATAGGTTTTTAAGGTTCTGCGACGTCATCTGCGACGTAGGGTCGTGCGTCGCTATGTGCGACGTCGCAATTTAATGCGACGTTGTGCGTTACGTCGCAATGTGCGACGTTTAAGATTTACTGCGACGTAGGGTGTTACGTCGCATCATGCGACGTTGAGATGTTTTTGCGACGTTGGCTGCGACGTCGGCTGCGACGTCGCAGCACTGTTTTTGGTCTCTGCGACGTAGCGATCTGATCGCCGGAGTTTGAGCCGAAAACGAGTTTTCCGGCCTCCGTTGAGTCTGATTCTTTTACCCAACCCGTAACTAAGTATTTTAAGCTTATCTAAACCGCAAACAAGCAAAATAACAAGGTTTTCAGAGATTTCGAGAATTGTCGGAAACTTACAAATCCGCGCGAGGAGAATCCGAAAAGATAGGATTGTAGATCGTTGCGTGGTGATCGTTTTTCCTTAAAGGAGCTTTGAGATTGGAGGTCGTTTGACGGTGGTTTTTGGCGGATTATGGTGGTGGTGGTGGTAGGTTGTAGAGAGAGAGATGAGAGAAAAGGTAGGTGAAAAAGAAGAAGAAAATGAAGAAATGAGGTGGGAGTTTGGGTTTTTGTTAAAACTCAGATCCCTAACTCGTGTACTGTGGTCTCCAACCACAGTACAAAATGTCCGTGATTTCGTACCCGTTTAAAATGTAGATTTATTATTTAAATCCATAATTTTGTTTATATCATTTTGTAAATATTTTTAATAAAATATTTCACTTGATCTATAAAATGTAATTATTCAAAGTTTAAAATTGGCGCGAAATTTGACTTTTTGACCGGGTGTTACATTCTCCCCCTGTTAAGAAAATTTCGTCCCGAAATTTAAAGTGACGTCAGGGTTGCGCATGGTCTGGGGAGCAATGCACGTACGAGGTATTTGTCGAATAGATTGCAGACACATGATGTCTATAACGAGGTTGAATAGCAGTCACTCCATGACCGCATCATGTTTAATCGTTGTAGTCACATTCTGACTATATTTGTTCAGAGTATGCTTATTTTGTGGTTACTCGGTAACCGTTTATGTCGTAGTCCATTCGGGATTAGATGGTTGTCACATAGTGACCGTTTTGTAATTGGTTATATCAGGGCTGATCGATTTATCGTCGAGTCGATTAGTCTACTGAAAGTAAACATTGAGTTTGGTTGGTGAGTGTTCTATTGATTGGTCTGCTGAAAGCAAACTTTGGGTTTTATGTGGGCCTAGGTCAACTAGCCCTAAGATGTGATCGACATTAAGTCGTTAAAATGATGGTGGGGACAATAAGTACACGTTTAGCGAATCTAAAATTGAAGGATTTTGTTTTCGAGGAGAAGTTGTACTTACATTTTCGTTGGAGATTTATTTGATTTACTCGGAGTCGATTAAGTGAATTTTGCGTCTTTTTGGGCAGTCCTTCTTGTAATGACCGGGTTCCTTACATTTGAAGCATATCCTTCGAGAGTCGGGATTGGCAGGAACTCTGCAGTCCCGGATTACGTGTCCGTATCGTTGGCATCTTTCGCAGGGTAATCCGCATAATCCGTCATGATGACGTTTACAGCCGTGACAAAATGGTTTGTTACCCACATAGCCTTGTCTTTCGTTGGGTTCGACAGTATAGTACCCCAAGGGTTCAGGTTGATTGGTTGGATTTTGACTAGAGCTGGAACTTCCATTTCCTTTTTGTTGATTGTTTTCTGTTGCAGGTGGCCCACGTCGAACCACCTGTGCCATGAGTCTGTGGGCCATGCGAATAGCCTCTTCAATAGTAGTGGGTTTAGAGGCGGTGACCATTCCCTCAATTAGCAACGGGAGTCCACCAATGTACCTCCCGATTCGTTTGTTTTCAGGGTTTACTATGTTTGGACAAAGGGATGCTAGTTGTTGGAAGCGATTGGTATATGTTTCAATGTCGTTGTCCTTTACGGTGAGATACCAAAGTTCGTCCTCAAGTTTGTGAAGTACTTCGACGGGACAATACTTGTCCTTCATGATTCGTCTCAGGTCTTCCCATGGAAGTTCATGAGCGGTGTCGATTCCTACGGTTCGGGCGTGGAAATTCCACCAGGTAGAAGCATCATCCTGGAGGGTGTATGTGGCGTACAAGACTTTGCAGTCGTCGGGGCAGTTGCAAACGTGAAATATAGATTCCATTCTCTCGAACCATCGAATTAATCCGAGAGCTCCTTCAGTACCGACGAAATTTGGTGGTTCGCACCTCAGGAAATCCCTAAAAGTGCAAGGCTTTACTTGGTTCTGAGCAGCTAGGGTCGCAGTCACTGCCTGATTAATGATGTGATCGTGCTCAGCTCGAGTGGAAGTTGGTCGTTTAGGAGGCATGATTCTTGAACAAGAATGAAATGACAAAGTGTGAGATCTTTATTCAAAGATTTTGACTTTTATAGTTGTATACTCGGATGTAAAAGTGATAGTTATCCAGAAACCACTTAAGGTATTTGTATGAAAGTCCTCGGACTTTGAAATTTTAAATGTGTAGTCGTACTAACGACCTAGTTGCGTATCATATGTTGTTCGACCAGAACTAATGGTATCGTCGTAGTCTATCAGACTGTAATGTAGTACTAAAGTGCTATAGATGTAATCCCAATAAATTAGAGTGTATTCATCGAATGAGGCATCACATGCCTTAGTAGTAGTGGTGTGGCACTTCGTGCCTGGTAAGGTAATCGCGTATGCGTATAAGTGTACAAGTGCCTATAGCGAGTGTTCCTATGCAAAGAAATCAAGTGGGACACCTCGTGTCCAGTAGAGTAGTCGTATATACATATATGGTGCACACGTAACTATACAAGTATACGTGCGTAGTAAAAGTCAGGTGTGGCACCTCGTGCCCAGTTAAGTAAGTGTATATGTATATATAAATCGTACATGTAACTATAACAAGTCTACATGCATATTGATAGTAGCTCATCGAGCCTTGGAGTAGCACAGCGTGCTGAAATGCAGTGCCTAAAGCACTGGAGTTTAGAAACGACGTACTGAAATGCAGTGCTATCAGCACAGTAATTGAAATACCAATGTATTGTGATTATAGTACCGAAGTACTATGAAATGCAGCACCACGTGCCGTAATGAAGTGCCCGCGACACCGTAATTGCAGTACCCATGTACTGTGAATGTAGCATCAACATGCTATGATTTGTAGTATCGACATACTATGAGGTTTGCACTAACGTGCCCATATTGTGGTATCAACATACCATGTGTTGTGCTTGAAAGCATAATGCGGCACCACGTGCCATGTGTTGTTTGATGGTAGCCCTAAGGCCAAAATATGTTGAAGTTATGTGATTTCCCAAATGTAGCATAAAGGCTAGAATGTGAGTGCCGAGGCACTGAGGTATTGAGTTGATTGATCCAAATGATCAAGTTGTGATTGAGATAAATAATTTGTTGTGGACTTAGTCAACACTAATCCAATTGTGACCAGCACGGTCAATAGTGAAAGATTCGTTTGTTTGTTTTAATTTCGTGGACGTTTAGCATGTGTGGGTTTCCATTCCCATTGAATACGGTTGTACCTCCTTCCCGAGGTTCAGTAATATATGTGATATCCTCCTATGCGTACTTAAGGAGAAAGGTATCGAGTCGTGATAGTTAGGAAGACGGCGATGTGCCTCTTCACGAGTAAATGATAATACATCGGAATTTAGTTGTATATACCCAGTATATATTTGATACGTAAAAGTAGTATACATGTAAGGCCTATTAGTATATACCTACCTTACATATAATAGCCTAGAATGTCTAGCACAAAACAATCAGAGTCAACTACGCATTCCCGTTTCAGTATAACCCCTTTCAGATCTTACATCATCTTTATTTAATTGTACATAGTTAGCTACGCTATGTTAAATTAAACTCGTATGATGTAATTCCTGAACCAGTCATACCTAATGAGGAATACTGCCTAACGGTCATAGTCTAGGCCCACTAAATGCAACCTAGTTCACTATAACCTTAGGCTCTGATACCAATCTGTAACACCCCCAAATTTAATGTTTTGCGGAAGCATGCTTGGGTGTTACTAATCAATATACAAAGCACAAGATATACAATGAACGACTCTAAATGAGACGTTTGAAAATAATTATACATTTCCCAAAATAGAACGTTTACAACGTTATGAGTTTAATAATAATTTCCAAATACATAATTTGAAAATACTAAAGTAGATGCAGAGTTGTCCCAATTGTTGAAAATATGCGACTCGAACTAATAAGATCTTGTAGCGATCCTAATCCTGCTGGGCAACCTGAGAACACATGCTAAAACAGGTCAGCTATAAAGCTGGTGAGTTCATAGGATGGTTAGTTGAAAACATAAAGTAATAAAACAATTTATGTTTTGTAAAGTTATTTCCAAAATCAGTGATTTTTGATATGTAATACGTTGAAGTTTGTAACGCCAATGTGTAAAGGTCTAATCTAGGTATTTCATACCTAACTAGTTTGAATTGTAAGTCTACCATTGAAATTGTTTGTCTAACTTAATGTTCAATTACCCCGATATGGTTGGTTGCATTGTTACAAGTTACTTAGACTTGTTTGTCTTAAATTGATACAAGTTACAACGACTTGTTTGTTTGAAAATGCTACAATTACAACGACTTGTCTGATTGAAAATGATACAAGTACAACGACTTGTCTGCTTGAAAATGATACAAGTACAACGACTTGTCTGATTGAAAATGATACAAGTACAACGACTTGTCTGCTTGAAAATAATACAAGTACAACGACTTGTCTGATTGAAAATGATACAAGTACAACGACTTGTCTGCTTGAAAATAATACAAGTACAACGACTTGTCTGATTGAAGTTGATACAAGTACAACGACTTGTCTGCTTGAAAATAATACAAGTACAACGACTTGTCTGATTGAAAATGATACAAGTACAACGACTTGTCTGCTTGAAAATAATACAAGTACAACGACTTGTCTGATTGAAAATGATACAAGTACAACGACTTGTCTGCTTGAAAATAATACAAGTACAACGACTTGTCTGATTGAAGTTGATACAAGTACAACGACTTGTCTGCTTGAAAATAATACAAGTACAACGACTTGTCTGATTGAAGTTGTGCCCACTGCAATACCGTGGCATCGTTTTGTACCCACTTTACCGTGGTATCGTTTTGTGCCCGCTGCAATACCGCGGCATCGTTTCTGAAGTGCTCGAGAGCATAGTTGAAATGTAGAGCTAGTAGTACTACGACATACTAGCTATTGCAAATAAGTGTCGACCGTACAACGACGCGTCCGACTTGAATGATTGTGTTTGTATGATTGTATGTATACTAATATACATAAATATTATTGAAGTTAGCACCAAGTGCTTATGATAATATATAAACATGTAGATATATATATATATAGATACATATATTTGTCAAATGAGCAAACGTAAGTAACAATCGTGACACGCATGAAAATAATTGATTGTATCTAAATACGTATAAGCAAATATTTAGATATTAAGTAATACGTTGGCCCTAGGTATGAATACTCATCACCTAGTTGAATTGTATTAGTATAAAGGATCTATACTAACATATGATGCTATCGTATACTTCTAGCCTAAAGCCTAGCAAGTATATTTGGGTTCTGAATTGTATTGGCAATATTAGTTCCTAAAAGAGAAACTGATCCTGTAAATGTATGTATGTCGTCTAGTGTAGGTAGAACTAACCAGTTCTAATGTATTTGATAATATTGTCCCGCGACAATATGGCCAATGAATAGTAATAACTATATCCAGTTATACCTAAGTAATTGTTTTCCAACAATCTGATAGTGTACGATTGTGACCTATCTAGGTTAGGTCTTGATATTGTTCCAAAACAATGTGTTGGGTGTAATTCCTAAGTATTACACATTTGTATTACATACAGTAATAAGATTGATTGTGAATTATAAAAGATTATTAATATAATCCGAAAACAGTTGTTGTGCATGTGTTTCACCCCAAAAACAGTAAAACAGTTGAAAGAGTGGGGCTATGAAACTCACCTGTGAATTGTTAGCGATACGATGATACGCGCGTCGTCCAAATGGTAACCTTCTAGTGTCCTAAACACGTGAGGTTATATAAGTATGAGACAAATCAGTTTGTCTAAGCGAGTTGTTCATGTGTGCATTTGTTGCTGAAGTCTGGGAATTGTGTACGGGGGTCCGGGGGCAGCGCCCCTGGTAGCGGGGTCCAAGGGGCGGCAGCCCCTGGCGGGGTCCAAGGGGCAGAGCCCCTGGCTGGGGTCGAGCTGCCAGGTCAGCTTGGAAAATTTTTATTTCTACTACTTTACTTTAAAGAAAACGTGTTCGGAATCCAAATTCGGGTAAAATCGAGTGGTAAATTTTGGTTGTCAATACTTAGCGAAAAACATAGGTTTTTAAGGTTCTGCGACGTCAGCTGCGACGTAGGGTCGTGCGTCGCTATGTGCGACGTCGCAATTTAATGCGACGTTGTGCGTTACGTCGCAATGTGCGACGTTTAAGATTTACTGCGACGTAGGGTGTTACGTCGCATCATGCGACGTTGAGATGTTTTTGCGACGTTGGCTGCGACGTCGGCTGCGACGTCGCAGCACTGTTTTTGGTCTCTGCGACGTAGCGATCTGATCGCCGGAGTTTGAGCCGAAAACGAGTTTTCCGGCCTCCGTTGAGTCTGATTCTTTTACCCAACCCGTAACTAAGTATTTTAAGCTTATCTAAACCGCAAACAAGCAAAATAACAAGGTTTTCAGAGATTTCGAGAATTGTCGGAAACTTACAAATCCGCGCGAGGAGAATCCGAAAAGATAGGATTGTAGATCGTTGCGTGGTGATCGTTTTTCCTTAAAGGAGCTTTGAGATTGGAGGTCGTTTGACGGTGGTTTTTGGCGGATTATGGTGGTGGTGGTGGTAGGTTGTAGAGAGAGAGATGAGAGAAAAGGTAGGTGAAAAAGAAGAAGAAAATGAAGAAATGAGGTGGGAGTTTGGGTTTTTGTTAAAACTCAGATCCCTAACTCGTGTACTGTGGTCTCCAACCACAGTACAAAATGTCCGTGATTTCGTACCCGTTTAAAATGTAGATTTATTATTTAAATCCATAATTTTGTTTATATCATTTTGTAAATATTTTTAATAAAATATTTCACTTGATCTATAAAATGTAATTATTCAAAGTTTAAAATTGGCGCGAAATTTGACTTTTTGACCGGGTGTTACATTAGATGATTTGAATTATGGGGAGTTAAGGAGGTTCATAGTGGTCCCTAAGGGTACAAGTACTTACCATAAGTACTATGGTACTCATATGGTCCCTAAAGTAAATTAAATGTCAAGTATTAATGTCCTAGGTTAATTCCTTATGTCCTACTAATAACGGTGATGAGTCTTAAATGTATTACTTGTAACTAGTTACTTGTTAGTTTCTTATTACGTTATAAATTATTTAAGAAACGCGCAAATTTTTGCGGGACAATTGAAATCAACCTAAAATATTAAACTTAAGCTATTTTTGGTGTTTTTTTAAAAAATCTTTGTCCGATGCGGGTTTATAGAATGTACCACTATTTAGGCAAAATGCTTTAAGAGGTGTACGTTCTTTTAGACGTGCGTGTCTTCAGACAATAATTTAAAAAAACGTTTTCTATTAGGGGAAACTTTCAAAAATTTATTATATATATATGTATTAAAATATGCTTATTTAAAGTTGCGAGCTTCGACCTTTTCGGAGAGAATTGTTTTATGATTCGTTCCGATCCCTCCACAGGGAAAGGGTCGAGATTTGCTCTCTTAAGCGAACATTTTTCGGCATAAAACATTTTGAAAGTTCCAAAATGACGTTATAAACTAAAAAGTAATGATGGTTCTCTAATTTCCCTAGGACTTTTCGTTCCTCGTATCCTAAATCGACAAGATCACTAATTAACTTATTATATGCTTTCCTTATCTTTTTAGGGTTTGACAAACCGACTCGTGGTCCTTGGTCTTTGTAATTCAGATCGTGAGTGAGTTTATTCATGACTTTCAAAAACGCGCTCTCTTCCTGTGAATCAGGTTCTCCGGTTATAGATTCGACTATCCTAACGAGGTCACTGATTTTGTCTTTTTGTGAGGAAGTGAAGGGGTATTTGGTAAAGGTGAAGATTCGAGTTAGCTTAACGTGAAGGTCCTTTCTTTTAGCAAAGAGGGCTGTGTCGATTCTTTCCTTGGCGGAATCGGGAAAAACGTCTCGCAATCTTGAGATCAAGTAAGAGGTAGGGTCAACAAAGAACGGAATTTTACCAGGAATGATGATAGAAATCATCGGATCTCATTCTACCCAGAACTCGAGTTTACGGATCACTACAGTGACATTGTGATTGATTAATATCATGGATAATGGATGAAAATCCATGTCGGATAGTGATTCAAAAAGTAGATCTAAATCTGCTATAAACTTTAGTTCTTGGTCTCTGAAATTTGTGGAAGGGTTTTTGCATTCATGATTTGACAGGCGAAGAAGGAATTCTACTTGTTTTTCTAATGTGGCAATCGTTTCTCGCAATTCGTAAGAAAACGGGAGGTCGGCATATGTAAATTGCCTAACGAATGTTTTATAGACATCTATCCTACGGGAAGGATTAAAGGAAGCACCGAGGTGGCGTTCTTCAAAACAAGGTTGTTCGGACTCGACTGATGGAACCTTATCTACTACTCGATAGATGGTGTATTCGGGTTCGTGTGAAAGGAATGGAAGGATACCGTCATTCCGAGAATCGGACGTGGTTTGGGTATACACGGTTATTTCAGGAATGAGGGTGATTAAGTCACATAATTTCGGAGGTTTTTCTTCAGAATCATCTTCGGGAAAATAATTGAAGTGGGCAGAATTTGATAAACCAGGTAATTGCAAAATTGGTGAGTGATCTTCTAGAGATGATGCAAGGTCAGGTATGTAACACCTGCCTAATTAGGATAATTAATTATGCCTAATTGTTTGTAACTAGTTGTAATTAGTATGTAATAGGACTAATTACAGGCTCTATTTGTATATATATATAAGGTGATTTATATATATATGAGTGTACTTATGCGATTTGGATGAATCGTACGAATTAACCGGACGGAGTCCGACACAGTTATTTGGACGTTGGTGACAGAAATTAACTTAAATAATGAGAACGTACTTTTGTTATATAAAATACGCAACTGAACGGACATTATTTACATATTATCACGACGACATTTTAAATAATACAACAAAACGTAATAAACACGACTTAAACACAAAATACATAATTCATTTAAAGATTTGACAAAATAATTCGATAAAATTTATTTAACAAAACTTGTAATTAAAAATGGATAATTAATGTGAAAAATAAATATTTAACGTTTAAATGACGGAGAAAACGAACACCGCACGGAGCCCGATCGCGGGGACTGAAAAATGGGAGGATAAACCTCCCCATTTTCCTTTTTCTTTCTCATTCTCCACTTCCCTCTTCTCTCTCTTTCTTTCTTTCTCTCTAAAAAGAAAACCCACCATCACCATTCAAAATTGCATAATACTACCACTAAACCCACTCGGATTTCCTCGCCCCTTGGGAATAAAAGCACCACCGCAACACGATCTACCATCCTATCTTTTTGGATTTTCAATCCGACACTTTGTAAGTTTCCGACAAATCCCGACATCTCTCGTTTTTGATCATTTTTACTTGTTTATGGTTTATAATGGCTTGTTATGTCCATTTTTGGGTTGGGTAAAAGATTTGGACCCAACGGAAACCGGGAAACTCGTTTTCGACTAAATTTCCGGCCATCAGACCGCAACGTCGCACCTGGCCAGGGGCCTCTGCGACGTCGCGACCTACGTCGCACAAAAATCTCAACGTCGCACTAGCGACGCAGCCCATTACGTCGCATTAACTTGCGGATGTCGCACGTAGCGACGTAGACTTTAACGTCGCAAACCGAACTAACGTCGCACTTAGCGACGCAACACCCTACGTCGCATTGAATTGCGAAGGTCGCATAATGCGACGCACACGTCCACGTCGCACCTTACGTCGCTTGCGACGTCGCACCCAACGTCGCATAAAACAGAACCCTGAAAACTCAGATTTTACTAAGTGTCGGAACCAGGATTTTACCACCTAATTTTACTCCAAATCCAGATTTCTGATACGTTTTCACTAAAGGAAAGTGGTAGCAATAAAAATTTTCCAAGCTGACCTGGCAGCTCGACCCCAGCCAGGGGCTCTGCCCCTTGGACCCCGCTACCAGGGGCGCTGCCCCCGGACCCCCGTGTTTAGATGTCGTAAATACTTTTCACACTAAGTGTCGAACACTTACAAATAACGAAACCTGATTCAACGATACATATAATGATAACACTTTGAATCCTTATTACAAACCGTCACCAACGGGCCATACTTGTTTTCAAACTACAAACGGATTACTAAACAAACACTTGGACATAACGAGTTGTGTAGACAACTAGACTAGATGGTCTTGCGAGACATCTACTTACTTGACTTTATATGTTTAGGCATTTAAAGGTTACGGGTTCGGAGAACCTACTCACTACTTACTGAATTCCACCGCTTACTACTCGACTCAGGTGAGTCTTACGGCCCCACTTTTACTGTTTTATCTTATTGGGGGAGAAACATGCAACTGCTTTTCTTTGAACACAAGTACTAGAACTGTTTACTATACCAAACGGAATTGCATGAGTTTACTTACAAACAGAAGTCTCTCCATCATATATCGTTAGTTATGGACTTAAGCGCGAACACTAGTTAATGGATCCATTAGGGAAATGACCCTCCCCACCCGGGGCAGTAGCGCTGCCACGTACTGATTTACACGTAGAAACGGGTGACTACTTATTCGTTACTGATGCTTGCTCAATTACGAGCATGTCACGGGAGCAAACTTAATACTTACGGGTTAAGCTTCGATTATGAGCCTCATGGAAACGATATAAACTTATTTAATTACATTTGCTGGATTGCAAATACTGGTTTTACGATTGCTGGATTGCAATTGCTGATTTTACGCCTACGGGCATTACTAATGAAATCTCGTGTTCAAAGCTGATATTACTTACAAACCTGTGAGATTCACCAACCTTTTGGTTGACACTTTTTAGCATGTTTTCTCAGGTACCCGGATGGAGTAGGATTACTCCGGGATTTAGCTAGAGTCGCATGATTTCAACACAACTGCATTAACGGAGATTCTTAGCATTATCTTTTGTATATTACGATTATGTAATAGAATCTCCCGCTATACGCGTGGACTCTAGGGGAAACTACATTTTGTATACGAAAACACTAAGTTTTCAAACATTATACCTATGGAATGTAACTAATTTACAAACGTTGCATATAGATGTCGTTTGCTTTATCTTTGTGCTGTGATATTTGATTAGTAACACCCCAAACTATGCTTCCGCAAATCATCAAATTTGGGGGTGTTACAGATTGGTATCAGAGCCTAAGGTTATAGTGAACTAGGTTGCATTTAGTGGGCCTAGACTATGACCGTTAGGCAGTATTCTTTTATTAGACATGACTGGTTCAGGAATTACAGCATACGACTTTAATTTAACATAGCCTGATCAACTATGTACAATTAAGGAAAGATGATGTAAGGTCTGAAATAATTATGTTGAACGGGGATACGTTAGTTGACTCTGACCACGAGAGAACCGGACCATTACTTGATACGTGCTAGACACTAGGCTGAATATTATATACTTACATATATTCGCCTCGTCTTACTTACACTCTGCCACAGGAATGGCAAACACACCACCTAATCCGTCACACTCTCACTCACATGGCTCACAAAACCCACGAGTAGCCAGGAGGAACATGAGGTCATCTCGAACCAGCCCCTATCCTGCTCATAACTCTCAAAACCCGGCACATCTCACGATGCCGGTATTGACTACCCAATTCCGCCGTCAGGAACAAAGGCTCAAAAGTCTTGAACAGGAACAACACCGAATGACCTACTTGCTTCGCCGAGCACTTGATCACATATCCCAACTCCAGCGAGAACAAGAGGATACCAACCTCTCTGTAAGCATAATTCAGGATTCCATGACCGCCGAATTAGGTGCGGATGAACTTGTAAGAAACCGACTAGAGGAATGTGAACAGCGTTCACATGAGACTGAGGATCACTCTCGAGCACTAACACAACGACTGGCCTTGGTGGAAGACAACGCCAGGCAAACCAACAGACTAGCAGAAACCGTGGACCGCCTTGTCGCGCTGATGGAACAAATTAATCTACAGGAAGACTAGTGTAGTCCTTGTCTTGTAATCTATCTCGTAATCTTTTGACTACCTAGCACTACTCTATAAACTAGTCGGATGTAACAATTCCCGACACCTTTAGTAATATCTCTGTAGGATGTAACCTTTGAACTCGCATTATCCATCAAATATTCCTTGTTATTTCAACTCATATAAATTGTCATTTTCCATATGATGTTATGTATTACTGCTTTTGTACATGTACATCTGTGACAATTACAAGTTCCTACAAAATCTCATGTATTTTCATTTATTTTATTGAAGAATCATGCCGCCAAAGACAAGACCATACACAGATGCCCAGATTACCTCCCTTATAACCCAGGCTGTTACTGAAGCCTTGGCTCGGAATACTCCACCAAGTTCCACGAGGAACAGCGATGCCGCTGAAACCCCTGCTGCTAAACCTTGTTCTTACAAGGACTTCCAGAACTGCAAACCCCTAAACTTTGCAGGTACTGAGGGAGCTATCGATCTAGTACGCTGGATCGAGAAAGTTGAGTCTGTATTTCTGATCTGCAACTGTGCGGAGGGAGACAAAGTTAAGTTCTCCGTTAGTACTTTTACTGACACCGCACTCACCTGGTGGAACACATATGCCCAGACTGTGGGTGTTGCTAATGCTTACAAACTCCCGTGGGAGGAGTTGAAGAAGATGTTGAGGGGCGAGTATTGCCCCAGGGATGAATTGAAACAACTAGAAGTGGAATTCTGGAACCACAAGATGCAGGGTGATGACATCACCGGATACACAAACCGTTTCCACCAACTGGCACTTCTGTGCCCCACCATGGTCGATCCTGAGTGCAAGAGGATCGAGAAATTTGTTGATGGTCTTCCTGAGAGACTCCAAGACCTGGTAACTACTTCCAAACCGGGTACTATTCAGAGCGCCATCCGTATGGCCCATGAACTAACGGCAAATTCTGTCCGCCGTGGCACAACTTCAACCCCATCTGCAAACAACAAACGCAAGTGGGAAGGAAACCCCAATTCATCCAACCAAACCTCCAACAAAAAGCCTGAGTACATTAAGGCTTATTCATCTGGAAGTTCGGAGAAGAAAGGGTACAGCGGGAGCAGACCCTACTGTCCCAAATGCAACCGCCACCATGACGGTTCTTGCCCTTGCTCCAACTGCAAACGGTTCGGGCATCTAGCCAAGGATTGCCGAACGAACATTCCTACTCCCAACACCAATGCACCAAAGGCCTGCTTTGGGTGCGGAAATACAGGGCATTTCAAGAAAGATTGCCCAAAGCTGAAAAACAACAACAACAACCCTGCTCGCGGCAGATCATTCGTTATCAAGGCTGGGGAAGCTAGACAAGACCCGAACGTCGTGACGGGTACGTTCCTTCTCAACGACCTTACTGCTTCTGTGTTATTTGATACCGGTGCCGATAGAAGCTTCATTTCTGAGAAGTTTAGCCCTTTACTTGACATTACTCCCACTGCCTTAGATGCTAAATACATTGTAGAATTAGCTAACGGCAAACTGATTGAGACTGATAGCATCATACACAACTGTACACTTAACCTCACGAACGAAACGTTTCCCATTGATTTAATCCCTGTCGAGATCGGTAGCTTCGATATTATTGTCGGTATGGATTGGTTGTCCAAGCACCGAGCTGAAATCATCTGTCATGACAAACTCGTTCGCATACCTCTTGTCTCCGGTGGAACCTTAGTCCTACAAGGGGAGTCCGGCAGACGGAATCTGAATATTGTATCCTGTCTGAAAACTAGAAATTATCTACGAAAAGGGTATCAAGCCATCCTCGCACATGTAACGGAGAAGAAGTCGGAGGAGAAGCGACTTGAGGATGTTCCAATCGTGCGGGATTTCCCGGAAGTCTTTCCTGAAGACTTGCCCGGACTTCCGCCACCTAGACAAGTTGAATTTCAAATCGAACTTGTGCCCGGAGCTGCACCCGTGGCACGAGCCCCTTACCGTTTAGCACCATCCGAAATGCAGGAGTTGTCTAACCAACTATAGGAACTCCTGGACAGAGGATTCATTCGACCAAGTTCCTCGCCTTGGGGAGCTCCGGTCTTATTCGTGAAAAAGAAAGATGGATCTTTCCGCATTGTATCGATTACCGAGAGCTGAATAAGCTAACCATAAAGAATCGGTATCCACTTCCTAGAATCGATGACCTATTTGACCAACTCCAGGGATCGAGTGTTTACTCAAAGATTGATCTACGGTCGGGTTATCATCAACTCCGAGTCCGTGACAATGATATCCCAAAGACAGCTTTCCGAACTCGTTATGGGCATTACCAATTCCAAGTGATGCCATTCGGTTTAACCAACGCACCGGCCGTATTCATGGACCTTATGAATCGGGTGTGCAAACCATATCTTGACAAATTCGTCATTGTTTTCATCGACGATATTCTGATTTACTCTCGCAACGAGCAGGAACATGCTCAACATCTGAAAACCATTCTAGGACTTCTGAAACACGAAGAGTTATATGCCAAATTCTCTAAGTGTGAGTTCTGGATTCGAACCGTTCAATTCCTCGGGCACGTGATTGACAGCCAAGGAATTCATGTTGATCCCGCCAAGATTGAAGCAATCAAGGGCTGGGAGTCACCGACCACTCCAACCGAAGTGAGACAATTCTTAGGTCTTGCTGGTTATTACCGCCGATTCATCGAAAACTTTTCAAGAATAGCTGTTCCCCTAACCAAGCTGACTCAGAAAGATAAGAAGTTCGATTGGACTGATAAACAAGAGTCAGCCTTCTAGCTATTGAAAAACAAACTTTGCAGTGCACCAATCTTGTCCTTACCCGAAGGCACCGACGATTTCGTAGTTTACTGCGACGCCTCACACCAAGGACTTGGTTGTGTGCTAATGCAACGGGAAAAAGTCATTGCCTATGCCTCACGACAACTGAAAATCCACGAGAAAAACTATACGACCCACGACCTTGAGTTAGGTGCTGTGGTCTTCGCATTGAAAATCTGGAGACATTATCTCTACGGTACGAAAAGCACTATCTTTACCGATCACAAAAGTCTCCAACACATATTCGATCAGAAAGATCTAAACATGAGGCAACGTCGCTGGGTCGAGTTACTTAGTGACTACGACTGCGAGATCAAATACCATCCGGGCAAGGCTAACATAGTTGCCGATGCCGTAAGCCGAAAAGAACGAGTGAAACCCCTTCGAGTCCGAGCACTTTCTATGACAATTCGTAACGAGCTTCCTGCTCAAATCCTTACCGCTCAACTCGAAGCAATCAACGATGAAAACTTGAAAAATGAAGCCTTGCGAGGCTTGGATAAACAATTCGAAATCAAACCCGATGGAACTCGATACTTCTCTAACCGGGTGTGGTTACCCAAATTCGGAAACTTGCGAGATTTGGTGATGGCTGAAGCTCACAAATCTCGATACTCTATACATCCTGGTTCTGACAAGATGTATCACGACGTCAAAGGGTTGTATTGGTGGCCTAACATGAAAGCTGACATCGCCTTGTACGTCAGTAAATGCCTAACCTGTTCCAAAGTCAAGGCCGAACACCAAAGACCCTCGGGGTTGCTCCAACAACCTGAAATTCCTCAATGGAAATGGGAACAGATTTCCATGGACTTCATTACCAAACTACCGAAAACTTCGAGTGGTTGCGATACCATTTGGGTGATCGTGGACCATCTCACGAAATCTGCTCATTTCCTGGCCATCAAGGAAACCGACAAGATGGAGCGTCTGACTCGCATCTATGTCAAAGAAATCATCTCGCGACATGGTGTACCTATCTCGATCATCTCGGATAGGGACAGCCGTTTTACTTCTAACTTTTGGCAATCACTACAGAAATCTCTTGGTACTCGTCTGGATATGAGTACTGCTTATCACCCGCAAACAGATGGCCAAAGCGAGCGAACTATTCAAACACTGGAGGATATGTTACGAGCCTGCGTAGTTGACTTCGGTACTTCTTGGGAAAATCACTTACCGTTGTGCGAATTCTCGTACAATAACAGTTACCATACCAGCATAAAGGCTGCACCCTTCGAGGCACTTTACGGGCGTAAGTGCCGATCACCTGTCTGTTGGACTGAGTTAGGAGATTCCCAACTCACGGGTCCAGATATTATTCATGAAACTACTGAGAAAATCATCGGTATTCAAAACCGGCTGAAAGCCGCACGTGATCGTCAGAAAAGTTATGCTGACGTGAGACGCAAACACCTTGAGTTCCAGGTAGAGGACAAGGTACTTCTCAAAGTGGCACCGTGGAAGGGTGTCATTCGATTCGGAAAGCGAGGCAAACTAAATCCTAGATACATCGGACCGTTCGAAATCCTTGAAAGGATTGGTCCAGTGGCATACCGCCTGCAACTTCCTACTGAACTTAGCAGCGTTCACAACACATTCCACATTTCTAACCTGAAGAAATGTCTGTCTGACGAGACACTGAATTTACCGCTCGACGAAATCCAAATCGATGATAAACTTCATTTTGTCGAGGAACCTATGGAAATCATGGACCGAGAGGTCAAGCAATTGAAACAGAGTCGTATTTCCATTGTAAAAGTCAGGTGGAATTCTAGGCGTGGCCCGGAGTTCACCTGGGAACGGGAAGACAAAATGCGACAGAAATACCCACATCTCTTCCCAGATAACGCACCGTCCGTGCACTCGAGCTAATTTCGGGACGAAATTTCTTTAACAAGGGGAGAATGTAACACCTGCCTAATTAGGATATTAATTATGCCTAATTGTTTGTAACTAGTTGTAATTAGTATGTAATATGACTAATTACAGGCTCTAATTGTATATATATATATAAGGTGATTTATATATATATGAGTGTACTTATGCGATTTGGATGAATCGTACGAATTAACCGGACGGAGTCCGACACAGTTATTTGGACGTTGGTGACAGAAATTAACTTAAATAATGAGAACGTATTTTTGTTATATAAAATACGCAACTGAACGGACATTATTTACATATTATCACGACGACATTTTAAATAATACAACAAAACGTAATAAACACGACTTAAACACAAAATACATAATTCATTTAAAGATTTGACAAAATAATTCGATAAAATTTATTTAACAAAACTTGTAATTAAAAATGGATAATTAATGTGAAAAATAAATATTTAACGTTTAAATGACGGAGAAAACGAACACCGCACGGAGCCCGATCGCGGGGACTGAAAAATGGGAGGATAAACCTCCCCATTTTCCTTTTTCTTTCTCATTCTCCACTTCCCTCTTCTCTCTCTTTCTTTCTTTCTCTCTAAAAAGAAAACCCACCATCACCATTCAAAATTGCATAATACTACCACTAAACCCACTCGGATTTCCTCGCCCCTTGGGAATAAAAGCACCACCGCAACACGATCTACCATCCTATCTTTTTGGATTTTCAATCCGACACTTTGTAAGTTTCCGACAAATCCCGACATCTCTCGTTTTTGATCATTTTTACTTGTTTATGGTTTATAATGGCTTGTTATGTCCATTTTTGGGTTGGGTAAAAGATTTGGACCCAACGGAAACCGGGAAACTCGTTTTCGACTAAATTTCCGGCCATCAGACCGCAACGTCGCACCTGGCCAGGGGCCTCTGCGACGTCGCGACCTACGTCGCACAAAAATCTCAACGTCGCACTAGCGACGCAGCCCATTACGTCGCATTAACTTGCGGATGTCGCACGTAGCGACGTAGACTTTAACGTCGCAAACCGAACTAACGTCGCACTTAGCGACGCAACACCCTACGTCGCATTGAATTGCGAAGGTCGCATAATGCGACGCACACGTCCACGTCGCACCTTACGTCGCTTGCGACGTCGCACCCAACGTCGCATAAAACAGAACCCTGAAAACTCAGATTTTACTAAGTGTCGGAACCAGGATTTTACCACCTAATTTTACTCCAAATCCAGATTTCTGATACGTTTTCACTAAAGGAAAGTGGTAGGAATAAAAATTTTCCAAGCTGACCTGGCAGCTCGACCCCAGCCAGGGGCTCTGCCCCTTGGACCCCGCTACCAGGGGCGCTGCCCCCGGACCCCCGTGTTTAGATGTCGTAAATACTTTTCACACTAAGTGTCGAACACTTACAAATAACGAAACCTGATTCAACGATACATATAATGATAACACTTTGAATCCTTATTACAAACCGTTACCAACGGGCCATACTTGTTTTCAAACTACAAACGGATTACTAAACAAACACTTGGACATAACGAGTTGTGTAGACAACTAGACTAGATGGTCTTGCGAGACATCTACTTACTTGACTTTATATGTTTAGGCATTTAAAGGTTACGGGTTCGGAGAACCTACTCACTACTTACTGAATTCCACCGCTTACTACTCGACTCAGGTGAGTCTTACGGCCCCACTTTTACTGTTTTATCTTATTGGGGGAGAAACATGCAACTGCTTTTCTTTGAACACAAATACTAGAACTGTTTACTATACCAAACGGAATTGCATGAGTTTACTTACAAACAGAAGTCTCTCCATCATATATCGTTAGTTATGGACTTAAGCGTGAACACTAGTTAATGGATCCATTAGGGAAATGACCCTCCCCACCCGGGGCAGTAGCGCTGCCACGTACTGATTTACACGTAGAAACGGGTGACTACTTATTCGTTACTGATGCTTGCTCAATTACGAGCATGTCACGGGAGCAAACTTAATACTTACGGGTTAAGCTTCGATTATGAGCCTCATGGCAACGGTATAAACTTATTTAATTACATTTGCTGGATTGCAAATACTGGTTTTACGATTGCTGGATTGCAATTGCTGATTTTACGCCTACGGGCATTACTAATGAAATCTCGTGTTCAAAGCTGATATTACTTACAAACCTGTGAGATTCACCAACCTTTTGGTTGACACTTTTTAGCATGTTTTCTCAGGTACCCGGATGGAGTAGGATTACTCCGGGATTTAGCTAGAGTCGCATGATTTCAACACAACTGCATTAACGGAGATTCTTAGCATTATCTTTTGTATATTACGATTATGTAATAGAATCTCCCGCTATACGCGTGGACTCTAGGGGAAACTACATTTTGTATACGAAAACACTAAGTTTTCAAACATTATACCTATGGAATGTAACTAATTTACAAACGTTGCATATAGATGTCGTTTGCTTTATCTTTGTGCTGTGATATTTGATTAGTAACACCCCAAACTATGCTTCCGCAAATCATCAAATTTGGGGGTGTTACAGATTGGTATCAGAGCCTAAGGTTATAGTGAACTAGGTTGCATTTAGTGGGCCTAGACTATGACCGTTAGGCAGTATTCTTTTATTAGACATGACTGGTTCAGGAATTACAGCATACGACTTTAATTTAACATAGCCTGATCAACTATGTACAATTAAGGAAAGATGATGTAAGGTCTGAAATAATTATGTTGAACGGGGATACGTTAGTTGACTCTGACCACGAGAGAACCGGACCATTACTTGATACGTGCTAGACACTAGGCTGAATATTATATACTTACATATATTCGCCTCGTCTTACTTACACTCTGCCACAGGAATGGCAAACACACCACCTAATCCGTCACACTCTCACTCACATGGCTCACAAAACCCACGAGTAGCCAGGAGGAACATGAGGTCATCTCGAACCAGCCCCTATCCTGCTCATAACTCTCAAAACCCGGCACATCTCACGATGCCGATATTGACTACCCAATTCCGCCGTCAGGAACAAAGGCTCAAAAGTCTTGAACAGGAACAACACCGAATGACCTACTTGCTTCGCCGAGCACTTGATCACATATCCCAACTCCAGCGAGAACAAGAGGATACCAACCTCTCTGTAAGCATAATTCAGGATTCCATGACCGCCGAATTAGGTGCGGATGAACTTGTAAGAAACCGACTAGAGGAATGTGAACAGCGTTCACATGAGACTGAGGATCACTCTCGAGCACTAACACAACGACTGGCCTTGGTGGAAGACAACGCCAGGCAAACCAACAGACTAGCAGAAACCGTGGACCGCCTTGTCGCGCTGATGGAACAAATTAATCTACAGGAAGACTAGTGTAGTCCTTGTCTTGTAATCTATCTCGTAATCTTTTGACTACCTAGCACTACTCTATAAACTAGTCGGATGTAACAATTCCCGACACCTTTAGTAATATCTCTGTAGGATGTAACCTTTGAACTCGCATTATCCATCAAATATTCCTTGTTATTTCAACTCATATAAATTGTCATTTTCCATATGATGTTATGTATTACTGCTTTTGTACATGTACATCTGTGACAATTACAAGTTCCTACAAAATCTCATGTATTTTCATTTATTTTATTGAAGAATCATGCCGCCAAAGACAAGACCATACACAGATGCCCAGATTACCTCCCTTATAACCCAGGCTGTTACTGAAGCCTTGGCTCGGAATACTCCACCAAGTTCCACGAGGAACAGCGATGCCGCTGAAACCCCTGCTGCTAAACCTTGTTCTTACAAGGACTTCCAGAACTGCAAACCCCTAAACTTTGCAGGTACTGAGGGAGCTATCGGTCTAGTACGCTGGATCGAGAAAGTTGAGTCTGTATTTCTGATCTGCAACTGTGCGGAGGGAGACAAAGTTAAGTTCTCCGTTAGTACTTTTACTGACACCGCACTCACCTGGTGGAACACATATGCCCAGACTGTGGGTGTTGCTAATGCTTACAAACTCCCGTGGGAGGAGTTGAAGAAGATGTTGAGGGGCGAGTATTGCCCCAGGGATGAATTGAAACAACTAGAAGTGGAATTCTGGAACCACAAGATGCAGGGTGATGACATCACCGGATACACAAACCGTTTCCACCAACTGGCACTTCTGTGCCCCACCATGGTCGATCCTGAGTGCAAGAGGATCGAGAAATTTGTTGATGGTCTTCCTGAGAGACTCCAAGACCTGGTAACTACTTCCAAACCGGGTACTATTCAGAGCGCCATCCGTATGGCCCATGAACTAACGGCAAATTCTGTCCGCCGTGGCACAACTTCAACCCCATCTACAAACAACAAACGCAAGTGGGAAGGAAACCCCAACTCATCCAACCAAACCTCCAACAAAAAGCCTGAGTACATTAAGGCTTATTCATCTGGAACTTCGGAGAAGAAAGGGTACAGCGGGAGCAGACCCTACTGTCCCAAATGCAACCGCCACCATGACGGTTCTTGCCCTTGCTCCAACTGCAAACGGTTCGGGCATCTAGCCAAGGATTGCCGAACGAACATTCCTACTACCAACACCAATGCACCAAAGGCCTGCTTTGGGTGCGGAAATACAGGGCATTTCAAGAAAGATTGCCCAAAGCTGAAAAACAACAACAACAACCCTGCTCGCGGCAGATCATTCGTTATCAAGGCTGGGGAAGCTAGACAAGACCCGAACGTCGTGACGGGTACGTTCCTTCTCAACGACCTTACTGCTTCTGTGTTATTTGATACCGGTGCCGATAGAAGCTTCATTTCTGAGAAGTTTAGCCCTTTACTTGATATTACTCCCACTGCCTTAGATGCTAAATACATTGTAGAATTAGCTAACGGCAAACTGATTGAGACTGATAGCATCATACACAACTGTACACTTAACCTCACGAACGAAACGTTTCCCATTGATTTAATCCCTGTCGAGATCGGTAGCTTCGATATTATTGTCGGTATGGATTGGTAGTCCAAGCACCGAGCTGAAATCATCTGTCATGACAAACTCGTTCGCATACCTCTTGTCTCCGGTGGAACCTTAGTCCTACAAGGGGAGTCCGGCAGACGGAATCTGAATATTGTATCCTGTCTGAAAACTAGAAATTATTACGAAAAGGGTATCAAGCCATCCTCGCACATGTAACGGAGAAGAAGTCAGAGGAGAAGCGACTTGAGGATGTTCCAATCGTGCGGGATTTCCCGGAAGTCTTTCCTGAAGACTTGCCCGGACTTCCGCCACCTAGACAAGTTGAATTTCAAATCGAACTTGTGCCCGGAGCTGCACCCGTGGCACGAGCCCCTTACCGTTTAGCACCATCCGAAATGCAGGAGTTGTCTAACCAACTACAGGAACTCCTGGACAGAGGATTCATTCGACCAAGTTCCTCGCCTTGGGGAGCTCCGGTCTTATTCGTGAAAAAGAAAGATGGATCTTTCCGCATGTGTATCGATTACCGAGAGCTGAATAAGCTACCATAAAGAATCGGTATCCACTTCCTAGAATCGATGACCTATTTGACCAACTCCAGGGATCGAGTGTTTACTCAAAGATTGATCTACGGTCGGGTTATCATCAACTCCGAGTCCGTGACAATGATATCCCAAAGACAGCTTTCCGAACTCGTTATGGGCATTACCAATTCCAAGTGATGCCATTCGGTTTAACCAACGCACCGGCCGTATTCATGGACCTTATGAATCGGGTGTGCAAACCATATCTTGACAAATTCGTCATTGTTTTCATCGACGATATTCTGATTTACTCTCGCAACGAGCAGGAACATGCTCAACATCTGAAAACCATTCTAGGACTTCTGAAACACGAAGAGTTATATGCCAAATTCTCTAAGTGTGAGTTCTGGATTCGAACCGTTCAATTCCTCGGGCACGTGATTGACAGCCAAGGAATTCATGTTGATCCCGCCAAGATTGAAGCAATCAAGGGCTGGGAGTCACCGACCACTCCAACCGAAGTGAGACAATTCTTAGGTCTTGCTGGTTATTACCGCCGATTCATCGAAAACTTTTCAAGAATAGCTGTTCCCCTAACCAAGCTGACTCAGAAAGATAAGAAGTTCGATTGGACTGATAAACAAGAGTCAGCCTTCTAGCTATTGAAAAACAAACTTTGCAGTGCACCAATCTTGTCCTTACCCGAAGGCACCGACGATTTCGTAGTTTACTGCGACGCCTCACACCAAGGACTTGGTTGTGTGCTAATGCAACGGGAAAAAGTCATTGCCTATGCCTCACGACAACTGAAAATCCACGAGAAAAACTATACGACCCACGACCTTGAGTTAGGTGCTGTGGTCTTCGCATTGAAAATCTGGAGACATTATCTCTACGGTACGAAAAGCACTATCTTTACCGATCACAAAAGTCTCCAACACATATTCGATCAGAAAGATCTAAACATGAGGCAACGTCGTTGGGTCGAGTTACTTAGTGACTACGACTGCGAGATCAAATACCATCCGGGCAAGGCTAACGTAGTTGCCGATGCCTTAAGCCGAAAAGAACGAGTGAAACCCCTTCGAGTCCGAGCACTTTCTATGACAATTCGTAACGAGCTTCCTGCTCAAATCCTTACCGCTCAACTCGAAGCAATCAACGATGAAAACTTGAAAAATGAAGCCTTGCGAGGCTTGGATAAACAATTCGAAATCAAACCCGATGGAACTCGATACTTCTCTAACCGGGTGTGGTTACCCAAATTCGGAAACTTGCGAGATTTGGTGATGGCTGAAGCTCACAAATCTCGATACTCTATACATCCTGGTTCTGACAAGATGTATCACGACGTCAAAGGGTTGTATTGGTGGCCTAACATGAAAGCTGACATCGCCTTGTACGTCAGTAAATGCCTAACCTGTTCCAAAGTCAAGGCCGAACACCAAAGACCCTCGGGGTTGCTCCAACAACCTGAAATTCCTCAATGGAAATGGGAACAGATTTCCATGGACTTCATTACCAAACTACCGAAAACTTCGAGTGGTTGCGATACCATTTGGGTGATCGTGGACCGTCTCACGAAATCTGCTCATTTCCTGGCCATCAAGGAAACCGACAAGATGGAGCGTCTGACTCGCATCTATGTCAAAGAAATCATCTCGCGACATGGTGTACCTATCTCGATCATCTCGGATAGGGACAGCCGTTTTACTTCTAACTTTTGGCAATCACTACAGAAATCTCTTGGTACTCGTCTGGATATGAGTACTGCTTATCACCCGCAAACAGATGGCCAAAGCGAGCGAACTATTCAAACACTGGAGGATATGTTACGAGCCTGCGTAGTTGACTTCGGTACTTCTTGGGAAAATCACTTACCGTTGTGCGAATTCTCGTACAATAACAGTTACCATACCAGCATAAAGGCTGCACCCTTCGAGGCACTTTACGGGCGTAAGTGCCGATCACCTGTCTGTTGGACTGAGTTAGGAGATTCCCAACTCACGGGTCCAGATATTATTCATGAAACTACTGAGAAAATCATCGGTATTCAAAACCGGCTGAAAGCCGCACGTGATCGTCAGAAAAGTTATGCTGACGTGAGACGCAAACACCTTGAGTTCCAGGTAGGGGACAAGGTACTTCTCAAAGTGGCACCGTGGAAGGGTGTCATTCGATTCGGAAAGCGAGGCAAACTAAATCCTAGATACATCGGACCGTTCGAAATCCTTGAAAGGATTGGTCCAGTGGCATACCGCCTGCAACTTCCTACTGAACTTAGCAGCGTTCACAACACATTCCACATTTCTAACCTGAAGAAATGTCTGTCTGACGAGACACTGAATTTACCGCTCGACGAAATCCAAATCGATGATAAACTTCATTTTGTCGAGGAACCTATGGAAATCATGGACCGAGAGGTCAAGCAATTGAAACAGAGTCGTATTTCCATTGTAAAAGTCAGGTGGAATTCTAGGCGTGGCCCGGAGTTCACCTGGGAACGGGAAGACAAAATGCGACAGAAATACCCACATCTCTTCCCAGATAACGCACCGTCCGTGCACTCGAGCTAATTTCGGGACGAAATTTCTTTAACAAGGGGAGAATGTAACACCTGCCTAATTAGGATATTAATTATGCCTAATTGTTTGTAACTAGTTGTAATTAGTATGTAATATGACTAATTACAGGCTCTAATTGTATATATATATATAAGGTGATTTATATATATATGAGTGTACTTATGCGATTTGGATGAATCGTACGAATTAACCGGACGGAGTCCGACACAGTTATTTGGACGTTGGTGACAGAAATTAACTTAAATAATGAGAACGTATTTTTGTTATATAAAATACGCAACTGAACGGACATTATTTACATATTATCACGACGACATTTTAAATAATACAACAAAACGTAATAAACACGACTTAAACACAAAATACATAATTCATTTAAAGATTTGACAAAATAATTCGATAAAATTTATTTAACAAAACTTGTAATTAAAAATGGATAATTAATGTGAAAAATAAATATTTAACGTTTAAATGACGGAGAAAACGAACACCGCACGGAGCCCGATCGCGGGGACTGAAAAATGGGAGGATAAACCTCCCCATTTTCCTTTTTCTTTCTCATTCTCCACTTCCCTCTTCTCTCTCTTTCTTTCTTTCTCTCTAAAAAGAAAACCCACCATCACCATTCAAAATTGCATAATACTACCACTAAACCCACTCGGATTTCCTCGCCCCTTGGGAATAAAAGCACCACCGCAACACGATCTACCATCCTATCTTTTTGGATTTTCAATCCGACACTTTGTAAGTTTCCGACAAATCCCGACATCTCTCGTTTTTGATCATTTTTACTTGTTTATGGTTTATAATGGCTTGTTATGTCCATTTTTGGGTTGGGTAAAAGATTTGGACCCAACGGAAACCGGGAAACTCGTTTTCGACTAAATTTCCGGCCATCAGACCGCAACGTCGCACCTGGCCAGGGGCCTCTGCGACGTCGCGACCTACGTCGCACAAAAATCTCAACGTCGCACTAGCGACGCAGCCCATTACGTCGCATTAACTTGCGGATGTCGCACGTAGCGACGTAGACTTTAACGTCGCAAACCGAACTAACGTCGCACTTAGCGACGCAACACCCTACGTCGCATTGAATTGCGAAGGTCGCATAATGCGACGCACACGTCCACGTCGCACCTTACGTCGCTTGCGACGTCGCACCCAACGTCGCATAAAACAGAACCCTGAAAACTCAGATTTTACTAAGTGTCGGAACCAGGATTTTACCACCTAATTTTACTCCAAATCCAGATTTCTGATACGTTTTCACTAAAGGAAAGTGGTAGGAATAAAAATTTTCCAAGCTGACCTGGCAGCTCGACCCCAGCCAGGGGCTCTGCCCCTTGGACCCCGCTACCAGGGGCGCTGCCCCCGGACCCCCGTGTTTAGATGTCGTAAATACTTTTCACACTAAGTGTCGAACACTTACAAATAACGAAACCTGATTCAACGATACATATAATGATAACACTTTGAATCCTTATTACAAACCGTCACCAACGGGCCATACTTGTTTTCAAACTACAAACGGATTACTAAACAAACACTTGGACATAACGAGTTGTGTAGACAACTAGACTAGATGGTCTTGCGAGACATCTACTTACTTGACTTTATATGTTTAGGCATTTAAAGGTTACGGGTTCGGAGAACCTACTCACTACTTACTGAATTCCACCGCTTACTACTCGACTCAGGTGAGTCTTACGGCCCCACTTTTACTGTTTTATCTTATTGGGGGAGAAACATGCAACTGCTTTTCTTTAAACACAAGTACTAGAACTGTTTACTATACCAAACGGAATTGCATGAGTTTACTTACAAACAGAAGTCTCTCCATCATATATCGTTAGTTATGGACTTAAGCGCGAACACTAGTTAATGGATCCATTAGGGAAATGACCCTCCCCACCCGGGGCAGTAGCGCTGCCACGTACTGATTTACACGTAGAAACGGGTGACTACTTATTCGTTACTGATGCTTGCTCAATTACGAGCATGTCACGGGAGCAAACTTAATACTTACGGGTTAAGCTTCGATTATGAGCCTCATGGCAACGGTATAAACTTATTTAATTACATTTGCTGGATTGCAAATACTGGTTTTACGATTGCTGGATTGCAATTGCTGATTTTACGCCTACGGACATTACTAATGAAATCTCGTGTTCAAAGCTGATATTACTTACAAACCTGTGAGATTCACCAACCTTTTGGTTGACACTTTTTAGCATGTTTTCTCAGGTACCCGGATGGAGTAGGATTACTCCGGGATTTAGCTAGAGTCGCATGATTTCAACACAACTGCATTAACGGAGATTCTTAGCATTATCTTTTGTATATTACGATTATGTAATAGAATCTCCCGCTATACGCGTGGACTCTAGGGGAAACTACATTTTGTATACGAAAACACTAAGTTTTCAAACATTATACCTATGGAATGTAACTAATTTACAAACGTTGCATATAGATGTCGTTTGCTTTATCTTTGTGCTGTGATATTTGATTAGTAACACCCCAAACTATGCTTCCGCAAATCATCAAATTTGGGGGTGTTACAAGGTAACTGGTCCGTGTCATCAAAATCCAGGCAATGTTTTGGAATGGAAAGTGAGGTCCTAAATTCTTCTTGGGTGTCGGAAGTTTCCTTAGTGCTTGAGAAAGAAAGTGAAAAGAAATCAGATCATAGCTCTTTTTCTAAGTAGTTAAAGAACTCCGTATCATCCATTGCCTTAAATTCATCCTTTGAAATGAGGCAAGAAGTGGGTTTTCGAGTTGTCATTTTTTAAACTAATATTATCCTAATTAACTAATACTAAATTAACAGTAAACTAAAACTACTTAAATTAACTTTCGAAAGATTTCTAAGAAGATTTCAATCGGAAGGATCTCATAAATACTACTACTTAAGGTGGTTTTAAATCTACGTTTGTGATTCCCCGGCAGCGGCGCCAAAAACTTGTTGTGCTCACACCGTGTCGTTGTTTTTCAAATGATGATGCGAGCGCAGCAGGGGTTTTAAATTTATATTTTGCGGGGCTTAAATTAACCGTACTACCTACTCTGATTAGTAAGCGGTAAGTATAACCTAAGATCGTTCTATGAATCCAAACGTGTGGGCGATTAAAATTGACACTTTCGGTAGGGAAGTATTTAGGATGGAACAAAGTAGGTAGGTTTGGGATTTAAAGACAGATAATTAAAATGCAGGAAAGTAAATTGCAGGAAAATAAAGTACAGGAAAAGCAGATAAAGATAAAGATGTGATTTCTGAAATTTCGATAATTAATATTTCAGGATGACAGAACAGATAGGGTGAATACTTAATGTGGCAGTTAAACTACTAGGCGTAAACTCTAGAACCCTACCAACTCAATTTTCCCATTGGCGTGTCACTTGGAACTAGGTTATCGTGATTCTGATCGGAGCAATATGCAAACTTCCAATACTCATCTAGTTGAAAGATGAGCAACCTATTTTGGTTTTATACCGAGGTGCATGAATCAGTAGCGTATCGTCTCATAGGTCCGACCGTTCTTAACCCCTAAGGTAGTTTACTACTTTATTAGCACGCAGATTAATAACTTTGTATGTTTGGACCGTCGATTGTGTAAGGCTTAGTGTTTTAAGGATTCTAGGTCACTAGGACTTTACTCTTATTCCTAAGTCTTGTTTTTGCTCTATTAAGCTCTAATTGCTTCGACTTATGGTTTAAGTTCTCCTTTTCAAACAGTTATACATCTCCAGATTATTCACAGTTTGTTGAAACATGTTTGATATGAGGACCATGCCTTTCAATAATAGACAGTGTACTTTACAGGAGATTTCCATGACTTCTTATATCCAACACGCGGTCAAGAGTAATTGACAATGAAAGTGACACTCTATCTAATTAAATGTAAAGCAGTGCAGAAATGTAAACCTAATATATACAACGAGTGGTTTCATTGTGTCTTACTTATTGCATGTCATGGGCACAGATAACTACTTACCATAATTAAGGTTGATCAGGTCCTAATTACTAGGTTGCAGTCACGTGGATAACTGGAAAGGGTACTCCATAAATTAAACTTAAATTCATAAGGTCTTAACGGTACAAGGATTATTATCTCCTAGTTTATCTGAACGTGTTTTACGAACATTATTTTATAATGCATTGACTCTCGTAGGATACACCAGTTAGTTGTGTAGTTGTATTGTCCTTACGGAGTTCCAACTTTTAAACCAGAGCTGATTCCAATGATATAACTACCTTCGGTCGTTTACCGGCTTCCGTACGTTTGTACTTTGCCTAAGGCATTTCCAGCACTATACCGAATAAACATTTGAATAGGGGCCGTTATATCATTTTACGATTATCGTGCACTGATTATGTAATGACATCCTTACTTATAATTATCTACATCATCAGCAATCACAATAATAAACTACTCGCAATTCATGGCAACAAATAAATCACATACCAGGCAATAATACATATTCAAAATATGAAATGAGACAAGTATAATAAAAGTTTAGATATCACCCGGAATTAAATGCGTAGCAGCGTATTATTATAATTGACAAACTCTTTCGCTCGTACAAAGATTGATCTCCGAATCTCTAGCGTTCACCCTAGCTTCTATATTAGTCCGTAGACTAATTACAATAATCCTAGAATGAGAAAGACTAAAAGACTACAAGAGATTTTCTAGTGAGAAAGTAAGAAAGAAAGAGTTTTTCCAAAGTATGGAAGGTGTGTTTTGCAAATGAACTAAAGCCCCATATTTATAGGTGAGTTTTGGCTCACATTAGCATCAAGGGGTGCACATTAGCGTAACGTGGGTAAAAAGGTGCACCAGGTACTGTACAATGCGGAAAGGTGGTGCACCGGGTACTGTACAACGCGGAAAGTAGGCGCACCAGGTACGGGAATTAGCCAAAAAAAGAAACCGGGGCGGTGGACAGCAGGCCGGCACTGCCCACCAGTAGGCCGGTGGCGGTTGGTGGTAGGTCGGCGGCGGCTGGCTGCTGCCCGCCCCGTTTCGCCGTCTTTTGCTTCGTTTCTTGATTCGTGCGTGTTTTCTTCGTTATGCGCCCGTTTGAGTCGATTCTTTTTTTGTTGGATTCGTAATTCAAAAACAAAGATTTTGACATAAGATAGCCCCTGGGATGAGGTCCCTAACTCCCGATATCGCATACGAATCATTTGGATCTTCCGACGGGCGTAGAATCTTCATTCTTTATCCGTTTTAGTTGATTCTTCTTCTGTTGGATTCGTATTTTGAAAAAAAACATCTTGGATAGAATGGATGTTGGTGGAGGGCACTTTAGTCTTGAAATCTCATTTTGGTGCCTTTGAATCTTCAAACGTGTGTGGAATCTTCATTTTACATCCGTTTTGATTGATTTTTCTCGTGCAACCTTGTTTTTACCATCTTGGCATAATGTTATTGATTTGTGCTATATTTTAGTTAAAATGCCAAGAATCGTTCCAGAATGAGAGAGATATCGGTAGTAAAAACATGACTTTTTACGCGATATTAGGTGGCCAATGGTGGATGATGGTGGTGGTCTTGGGGCTGATCAAAATCGCAGGGGAGAGAGGGAGAGAGATTAGAGAGAGTTGAGTGGAGAGTTTGGAAGTGTGGAGTGGTGAATGAGGGAGTATGGGGGTTAGAGTGTGTAAGTCATCAAAGGGAAAGGGAGGGAAAAGGGTATGGGGGAGATTTCAGCAGAAATCTTGTGGGTCCCACCCCCACATGGTGTGTCAAATTATCTCCTAAAGTTACGTTAAGTCTCGTGTTCGTTTACCCGTTCGTTTTGCGTTTTAATTAATCGTATAACGCTTTATTTAATACGTTTTGTTAACGATTTAAAAAAAATAATATCTTCAATGTAAGTTTTACTCAAATAACATATTTTAAGTTACTAAAATAATATTTGAGTTTTCGTTTGGTCATTGGTCGCGAATCGTGTGTTCATTCTGAGTGTGTAACGTTTTTAAATGTCATAACCGTACGCGTATAATCGCGATATTTTTTGCCGAAGTATTTTATCGAAAATACTTATTATGAAGTTATAAAAATATAACTTAAGTTTATTTCGCGTGCCGGGCGTGTTTCTTGTATTTTCGTCGCGTAAGTTACGTTTTATCAAGAACATATAATGTGTAACATATTTTCGTAATATATTAAGGTAAATAATGTTTGTTTGGTTAAATCCACATTATTTTAACATTTTATCACCAACGTCCATATAAATCAGTGTCGGACCTCGTCCGGTTCATAAGTGTACGATTTAAACAAATCGTATAAACGTGTATGTAATTACACAAAAAGGTTACGTATATTTAGATTAATATAATACTAAATACACATAATTACAAGTAATTAGGTACTAATTAAAGTCTTAATTGGGCGGGTGTCACACCCCAGCTTTAAATCAACTTTTCTAAGTAAAATTGTGACCTTGTTATATTCAATAGGCTGCTCGAGACGATATTCAAATAATAGACTAATTGTCTAATTGTCAGTTAAAAACATAGGACTAATATAAATAAAGAAAAATGATCCGAGTTACATAACAATCAATTGAAATTATTCCAAAACTCTAAAAATTTATTTTCATCCATCGATGCCTGTTATCACAACAATAGTTTTTATCAAAAGGGTTAATACACAAATAGGTCACTGTACTTTGCGAAAATGTTCATCTGGGTTACTAAACTTTAAAAATGTTCAATTTCATACTGTACTTGTAAAAAGTGTTCAATTAGGTTACTAAACTTTTGACATATTTCAATTAGGTTACTGTACTTGTAAAAATGTACTTAACAATGTGCAATTGGGTCACTAAACTTTTAACCAAAATTTAGCAAAAATAGGCGGGGTGACACTTTTTGAAAGTACATTATGAAATTGGACATTTTTAAAGTTTAGTAACCCCATGAACATTTTCGCAAACTATAGTGACCTATTTGTGTATTAACTCTTATCAAAATTAGAAAAGCCAAAAGGATTTAGAATGTTTTGGAGGAACAAATAACTTATTAATTACCTTGGTATCAATCTATTTAGTTAACTTTTCATCTAAGCTTAAATTGACATGTTTTTTTTATTATAACCATTTCGTTAACAAATTCCATAATGGTTAGTTTTTTATTCCCTCTTTGATGTCCATTTCACTTTGTAGCCTTGTTGATTGAGAACGACCCTTTCATTACGTTTTCCCCTAGTTGCGGTCCGTCAGTAGGTGGGGTCAAGGGTCAACGCCTTTGCGGGGTTCGGGGCAGCTTCCAAAACCTCAACGAAATTGACCTTATTCAATGTTCCTGGAAACATGACTAGATTCAATGAATCTAGAATACAGTTTTGGAAAACTTTTTCTGCAAAAACGCTGAGTTGGTTCTCTCGTTATTCAGCATTTGATCAAACAATTTTACGCACACAAAAACACATAAATTCAAAGATGTTGTCGAAATTTTGAAAGATCCATAGTATATCTCATAGTAGATTTCGTGAACCGAGACATTGATTAGGGACAAATATTGCTTTTGGAAAGTGATCTTCATACACATTTCTAGAGTATATCCAGATTAAAATTATACTGTGTTTACACAAAATATCCCAACATTGAGCACCAGATCCCATAGGACGCCTCACATTAAAATAGATATCCATTCTGTAGAATGTAAGTTGAATACAAGCTGTGATTAGTAAAATCGAGCACCTTTTAGTACACAATTAAAATCTTTGATAGATTTGTAGTGAGCAACCCATATCTCTTAAGATCGTCACGTGCAAGTGTTCATTTAGCAAGTGCATGCCCTCAAGCCACTGACGATCATGTGAATTTAGCTTCCAAATTTCTTCCATGATAGCAGGGGCGATTTTAGGGTGGGGGCAGTGTGGGCATCCGCCCCCACCAAGTTTTTACAAGCCGAAATTTTTTTTATAGGTTTCGGTATGATTTGCATATTGCCCCCATAATTAATAAATACAAAATAGTTAAAATAATTACAATATATGTGTACTTAGCCTAGTGGTGGGGAAGTGAGTGTGTATTCAATAGGTTCAAAGTTCAAACCTCTCTCATTGCATTTTTCTATCTTTTTTTTTTTAATCCTCCCTAGACTGTTGCATTAATTTTATTTTAAATCCTTTCTATTTTTTCCTTCATTATTAAGGAGTATTTTTTTTCTTATTGTATATATATAATTAATGTAATACTCATTTTTTTTTCCTTTCGACTTCCATCTTATTTTGAATCCGCATAATTTTTATCTTCTTTTTTTTTAATTCTCCCTAGCTTGTTGCATAAATTTTATTTTTAATCCATTCTAGTTTTTCCTTCATTATTAAGGAGTTTTTTTTCTCATTGTATATATATAATTAATGTAATACTCATTTTTTTTCCTTTCTACTTCCTTCTATTTTGAATCAGCATAATTGTTAATTAAAGTACAATTTTTCTTTTTTCTTCGTAATCTATAATATTTTCATAAAAAAGGAAGACATAAATATCATTACCAGAGATGTGTACAATTTTCATTTTTCTTCATAATATACATATGATAATGTTTTAGGATATAAATATGTTAAACATAAGTATTTTCGAATCAAAATTTGTAAAAACATCGAAAATAGTTGCTAACTTATGACTTATGAGTATATATATATATATATATATATATATATATATATATTGTTGGTTGCTAATATATGAATATAAGTTATATTATGTCCATGTGATTAATAATTTGAATTTGATGTTGAACTAAATTCACTTTCGTTCAACTAACATAGTTTTGGTTGAAGCAATAAAAAAAATTGAATTGATGACCCGCACTCAATGTACGATATTAAATTTCGCCCCCATTCGAATTTTTTTTTGGAGTCGCCCCTGCATGATAGTGTTGAACTTCCGAACTTGATTCTCTCCTCGACACAGTAAGCTAAAGTTTTCATTTGTGAGTTCTTAAACTTATCATGAAATTTGTAGACAGAACGTTATAGACAAGGATAAATGATAAAAATCGGCTACGAACTGCCACAAAATGTTCCAAGTATGCAACTTACCAGATAAATTATTCAAGTATGAAACCAACTGAATAAACTTGTACTTATGTCAGTAATGTGGTAACCGGTTACCGGTTTGACCAGTCAACTTGAATTTTAAAGCTTTTTAAAAAAAAAAAAAAAATGTGACATGGATAATAATTGTCACGTGGTAAATTATTTAATTTTTTTTTTATTTTTATTTTGGGCGAAAAAAGATTATATTGATGAGGATCAAAAAGATCCAATTAACTTACACATTGAAGGGTTGTAAGGATCAACCCAAAGTACAATTGAACTTGCAGATACTACCTTGAATCACTAAATTGAACTTGCAAATAGTACCCTAGCCGGAGTGAAATTACTACAATTGATACAACACATTTGAACTAGAAAACATAAAAAACCCTTGCTTCAATCAAAACGAGCATGTGATGATCTTCATTTGAACCTAAAGTTTGTCGGACTGCAGTTGATGGCAAGACCATAGATCCACTTGATGAAGATGGTGAAACAAAACATTCGAGCAACCCAGATAACAGAAAATCGGAATCCAACCCAACCAAACACTTACACCACAATATAAGGGCGAACACCCAAACGGAAAGACACTAAATCATCAGGCTAATGAAACCCATACCTCGAAAAGCCCAGTCAAGTTAGAACCTACGGTGGAGATGGGAGGCTACTTGACCATCTGAGACATTTGAAACCAACGAAGAGGACTACCAAACTGACCAACGAGGACATCTCCAAGAGTAACACGGGAATCAAGTCTGAGTGTTGATGAAACCGGGAACGATGACGACGACGCAGACCGAAGTGGGTGGTGGTTCAGCGAGATGCAGGGACGAATTCCGGTTAACCACCGGCGTTGGAAGAAGAGAATCACCAAAGAATAACTCGATCTGAAGGAAACGAGGGTCTGATTTTGAAAGAAAAAAGAAACGATTGAAAGTTACCTTGGTTGGAAGACAGCTAGGGTAGAGAAGGAGCCCTCCGACCTCTGGTCTAATGCCGACGGCCTGAGGCTGTGGTGGCCGGAAAAAGTTAGATCTAGAGTTTAAGTGAGATGGAGGGTATGTGAGAGAAAATTACTAGTGTTTATTAGCTAGCTACTAAAAAAAAATGTGACATGGATAATAATTGTCACGTGGTAAATTATTTAATTTAACTTTTTTTTTTAATTTAATTTAATTTTTTTTTATTTAATGGTTATATGGACATTTGTTGGATTTTATTAAATTGAATTAAAAAGTCAATGATCTAACAAAAGAGTCAACTGTATTATAGTATCAAAACTCATCTTCCCCAATCGATAATTCCACCGTCTTTGTAACACCCCCAAATTCGTTGATTTAGATTAGCGGAAGCATTTAGTTTGAGTACGGGGGTGCCACAATAACAAAGCATGCATACGTATCAGAGCTTATGATTACAACTGAACATAATATATTAAGATGCCAAATGTAATAGTTACAAGTTAACGATTTATCAAATCGTAAGTTATAAAAAGTTATCAAGTTTACAAAAGTAGATTTCGTAAATATGACTAAAACAGCTTTTAGTTATACAAAAGAAATCCAGTTGTCAAAAAGTTGGCATCCTAAAGCTTCACGGGTCGCCTAATTCTCCATGTGTGTTGGCGATTCTTACATGCGCAGCTAATTCCCTGAAAAACATAGTAAAAGTCAACAACGAGGTTGAGTGAATTCACAGGTTTTATGTTTGCAATCGTAGAGTCGAGTTGTAAGCACAGTTGTTTAAATCATATACGTTCGCAAATACGTTCACAAATAGTTATTGCCATAACAATCAGGTAAAGTTTAGTGGAATGTTATCCAAAGTATAAGTTTAGCGGGTTGTTCGCCCAAAGTTTAGTTTACGTGGGATGTTACCCAATACAGATATGTGGGATGTTACCCAAAATGTCAGTTTAAAACACGTGCCGGTCGTTCTCCAGCGGTTTACAAACAGTACCGGTCGTTCTCCGGCCAAATACGCACGGGTCGTTCTCCCGTTCAAATAAAACAGTTTAATACGCACGGGTCGTTCTCCCGTCCAAACACTGCTGGTCGTTCTCCAGCGAAACACAGTACCGGTCGTTCTCCGGTCAATACGCATGGGTCGTTCTCCCATCCAAAGACGCACGGGTCGTTCTCCCGTCCAGTGGCCAGTCGTTCTCTGGCGCTAAAATACGTTGCTGGTCGTTCTCCAGCGTTTTCATAAAAGTACCAGTCGTTCTCCGGCCAAATCAAAACAGTTTACCGGTCGTTCTCCGGTCTAGTTAAAACAGTTTGTCAAATAGTTTATCACGTTTGGTTGGTTTATAGTATGAAAATGTTATTTCATAAACAAAGTTCGCACAACAGTTCAATAGTTCAAAGTACTCTAATAGTTCGAGTAAAACACGTATGATAAACAATCATGTAAGTAAAGGCAGTTATGGCAATTAATAAAACAGTTAAACAGTTGACTATGTTTTCCACCCCTGTTCAAAAGCAGTTAAAACCGTAAAAGTAGGGGCTGTGAACTCACCTGTTCGAGTTAAGTAGTTGTGCGAGTGCTAGCAAACCTAAGCCCAAGTACAGTCCGAGATCTCCTAACGTCCTAAACGTATGAGATTAATAAGTATGTGGATGTCTAAGCTAATCATCCATGCTAGTGTTCGTACAACCAAGTTATGTCCAAAGTATTTGTTAAACGTTTACGTTGTATTTCGTTGTTTGTGAAAATGTATACGACTTGTTGGTGATGTTTTGAAACAATAGTTCAAAAATGTTATTATCTCATTTGCTACAGTACTGCTACAGTACTATTTTTGGGCCAAAAGCGACGTAGTCGCCTGTTCAACGAACAGCTTAAAAATCAACGAGTTTTGGGTCGATTTGGACGTTTTTGGTTGTATAAAACGCTAAAATATGATAATCCAAGTATACTAAACATGAAATATTAACTAAAGCTACAAAATCTAGGAATTGACGGGATTTGTCGGAAACTTACGAGTGTCAGTTTTGAAATCCGGAAAGATGGAAAGATAGATCGTAGTCTCGTGGTCGTTTTTCTCTATTTTGTTTGTTGATTCGGCGTCGTTTGATGGTAGTTTTCTTTGATTTTGTGAAGGTGGTGTGGTGGAGTTTGAAAGAGAGAGAGAGAGAGATGAAAAAGATGGTGATGGTGGAAATGAAAAGGAAATGGGGGGAGGTGGATGGGGTTTTGTTCCCCATTTTCCGTCTCCGTGTTTGCGCTCCGTGTTTGTTTACCCGATCGTTATTTATTAAATTTATTTTAACTAGTACATTTTTAATTACCTATTTTATTTTATTTTAATTAGGATCTTTTATAAAATTCATAAAATTTAGTTATACAATTTTTGACTCTGTTTATTTTTAATTATACATTTTAACGTTTTTGCGTTATAAAATGATTTGTAATTATTTTTGTCAAAATGTTTAATTGTTAATATCGTTATTTAATAATTTCGTTTTATTAAATAATTTTGTTCACCAACAGCCGTATATTTTTGTCGCGTTTGTTTTAAAATTCGATTCGTATGTAATTACATCTAAATACAAATTCGTAATACTACGCGTATTATCTAGTTGGGCTTTGCTAGACTTACCTCTAAAATGTGTTGTGAATTCACTCAAGTAGGGAATTAGCCTAATAATGCAAGTGATTAACGTTAATAATCGCGTTCAAATTTGCGGGGTGTTACAGTCTTCTTCCCTACGAAAATCAAAACTCACAACCACTTACTGATTATGACACCTCCAAAATATACTAATTAACTAAAAACATTCACAAAAATAGATAATCCATGGGTCGATTTCCAGTGCGGCTTTCATTGAAATCGGTAAGTGATTTCCGATTTGTAACCAACGTTGCCGGAATTTGCAGGTGATTTCGAAGGTATCTACGGCAGAGGGCTCAAACGTGTTTCCAGAGACCTCCGATTTTAGTCGTGTCTTCCAACACCACCAGCCATCACCCATGTCGTTTTCTGGCCAAACCCTCACCCAAGCTACCTGAAAACGTCACTAGTAGATCTAGCCGGAATTTGCTCGAACATGTTTCCAGCTGACAATTTATGTTTGGTGGTTGGATGTGAAAGACTTATTTCTTTGGATTTCGGATCTGATTTTTTTTTTTTTTTTTTTGGATATTAGATTTTGTTGTACTTCATTTGGATTTGAATAATATGTTCGCATTTGAGTTATTTCATATACAATGAAGCTCCACCGGAGTAGCTCCGGCGCCGGTTCCGTCGAAGTTACCGGAAACTGATCAGGTGCATTAGTCAGTACCAGTTGACGGAATGGAAGTCTCCGGCGAACTCGTTTTGGAAGAAGACGTGTGTACGTTTTTCGATCAGGATACTTCAACGTGCCGGAAAACCTAGCCGGAGAAGTCTCATTCGTATTGAACAAGCAGAAGTGATTAGACGAATAATTATTATCATCAAATTCGTTTTCCGATGATACGATCATGATTACTTCCCATGCCGGAAACAAAATTGAAGTTGAATAATCGTCAATTAGGTTAATGTAAAATTGTAATTGCAGTAACAATTGATTGGATAAAAGTTATAAAAAAAACTTTGTTAAATTTAGAAAGTGTATATAAACTGATTGTGTTTGTGATTTGATTTAATGATTTAATGATTAATATAATTTTAATATAATAATGTTACTAAATTACTCCATCTAATTACAAAATGTAATGAATTTCAATTTTAAACATTTTAGATTTGACGTGGACGTTTACATGTACCGATGTACGTGCAACATGGCAGAAAATATCAACGTGGCAGCTGACGTGTTAGCCTAGTCAGCTTCTTAAAACTTCAAACGGTAATAATGAACTTTGTAAATATAACACCCCTCGTTTCATTATAAACAATAATATAATAATTGCGACTCGGAAGCGTATATTTATAAACATTCTATCAATGTACTCAAAATGTCAGTAAACTTTTTCAAATCAAATACGTGACATCTCAACAATTCGGTGTTATATAATTCAAAACATTTCTATGGCTATTAAATTAACATAAGAGTACAGCCTGTCAAACATTCCATCCAGTCAAAACACTTCCTGCCCTGCCCAATATGTCCCATCTATTTCAACCTGCAGGAAGAACTGTGGTGGGGTTAGCATAAAGCTAAGTGAATAAAACTATAAGCAACAGTACAGCTTAGCATAACAATCTGTTTACATCAAATTAACAATAAACTGAAAATCAATCAATCACTAATTCACACAACTTCTAATCAAGCATTATCAACCGTCATGAGGACCGGTGGCTCCTGAGACACCCTAATACCGGTTTGGTACTCAAGGAACTCTTATCAATCATCTGTATTGGCCTATACAGAATTACCGGTAACCAGTTGTTAATTACACACGACCTAGATCTATAAACCAACATTTCAAGTTTCAAGATCTCCTGTCGTCTACAATAACAACCAAGTCCAACTGTCAAGTCAAGTTGACCTCAGAATCTTACATACTAGCTCAAACAGCCAAGTAAGCAAACCACCACACTAACATGGCAAGATATCTCAACAGATTCATCATATCAAAGTAATACTATAAATTACTTTTTGTAAATCAAATCATTACAACTAAATCACACTGAGGTTACAGATCCACTCACCGACACCTCAGCTGCAAGCTCAGAAGTCTAATATTACTGAGCCTTCTACACATCTGAGAATACAATCAATAAACAATGAGTTAGTAACTTGTATCAACTGATAATACTTATGTAATTAACATCGTTACACAATCATAACATAATTACATGTATCAAGTGATCCCTAAGATCACAGCAACAAAAGTTCAATTCGGAACATAATCAAAAAGTCCCGAATTAAGGTCCAAAAACTGTAAAATGCCATTTTCGACCCCTAAACGACCCCGAATGGCCAAAAACTGACTAGGCTATAATATATAGCTTTGATCAGTGGGCCGTTTTCGAGTGACCATATAAATTTCAGCCCAATCGGAGTTTAAAGACAATTTGTCAATTTTTCCGTGGCAAAAATCACTACTAAACACTTATGCACTTTTGAAATTTTACAAAAAGTACTGACAAACGCGATCCAGAAAACAATGGTGGGATCGCGTTCCTCTTTGTAAAATAATTCTGTGACAAATTATAACTAAGCAACGCGATCCGGACAAATTCTTGGGATCGCGTTCCCAAGAACAAAACTCGTCCGATTCCTTTTATAACTAACGAACGCGATCCTGGCTAGGGTTCTGGGATCGCGTTTGAGCCTTTTTCAGCTCATCTTCATCCCTGATCAAACCCTAACCTACGGGTTTAATACCCAAATCACCCAAACTCGATTTCTAACTGTTTTAAACACCTAATAACTTCACATAATCAATATGCAACAGTTATAACGAAGTTCTAACATTCAAATTCATGTTTTTCAATCCAAATCAATCAATTCAAAACTTATAAACTATTTGATTCAATTCAAACTTACCTCTCAATTGAAGAACACTAAATTGAAAGATAATAATGGTGAAACTAGAATCAATCATAGCTCCAATTCGTAGGTTTCAAGTTTCTGATTTGGATTTCATAAGGTTTATGTGAGTTTTGAAGTTTCTAATGAACTTTCCTAAAGAGGAAAGTTATATATATAAGTCGGCCTAACAAACCGCCTTCAATTATACGGGTATAATTTAATACCCCATCTCAATCTATTGTCTGGAACCCGAAAACCATTTGCGAGTCCAAACATTTTATTGTTCCGTCAACTATATTAATTTACAACAATTAATAATTCACTTATCACATTGGAATATTCGACTCCTATTTCAATTATTTCAACTATTTCAAACAATATTATTTCCAAACACATTTAAATACTAATTTAAATCAAGAAATAATACAAAACAACTAGGTCCATTTCGAGGATGTTACAACTCTCCTCCCCTTAAAGAGATTTCGTCCCCGAAATCTAACCTCCATCAATCTAACTAATGTGATATAATCACATATATCTTAACATACATTTGTCCTCAATAGCAACTTACAACTATACTTAGACTGTTTGAATTCTTTCCACATGCACATATCAAAATGTACATGCTTCTATCTTTTTCTATGCACACATACAGTGCATCTAATCAATATCATCAATCAGATATATCTTATAGACAAACACTTACTTTAACAAGTGAAACCTACAATCACTTAATCAACAAATAAAACTTAACATTACTTAATAGGTTTATGCAACCCGAAATTAGCAACATGCTAAAATCTTTAACCTATTCTCACTGTTCATCACTGTTAACAATAAAATAGCAGCAACAATATCCCAACAATAGTGTTTATTAAACCCCAATGTACCTAGCAACATTGAAATATAATTCAGCTCACGACCAACAATCAGTCTAATATACAGATCACAATCTTAAGTCTTTACCATCAAAGATCTGAAATTCAAATCTAGGTCAGCTTTTCACCCAAAAGTTTCATACCTATGCTCTTTTGTACAACCTATAATGTTCACATATCATTTCAATCATATGAAATTCTTTACTTAAAAGTAATCCAGATTCATATCACCTTAATAAGCAAAGCAGAAGTCACACTCAGTAGGTAAAACTACAATCAACAAGTACTTTTCTCAATCAGCAAAAGTACTACAATCAATCTTACCTACAATTAACCAACCTCTACATTGACTTTTTTCCACTTGTAATTCCTTTCATTACTACCTATCAATTGTCAACAACATCAAAGTCGACAACAACTACTGCTCAAACAATAATCACAACACTAGTGATTATACATTCCAGTACACCTATCAGTACTTTAATATTTGTCTTCAAACTCTAACTAACCATCAAGTTAGAATTTATATACTATTAAACTGGTAAGACATCAAAATCTATTCTTAGCAACCAGTTATTTCAACTCAACCTTACAATCATAAACTACTAATCACAAGCCATTAGAAAATTATACAACTTTAACCACCCAATCATTCAACACTAGATCCCGTCAATCTAGCAACTAAGTCAATCTTAATCCACATATTATGATACTACAGGTCAAGCATCACAATATCACATTATCAAAATGTGCTACTTTCCAACACATTTCCAACAAAATCTACATCAAGTTAATCACAATTAACTAACCTCCACATATCTTATGGCATATTTTAATTCATTCTATTAAAACTTATCATGCCATTTATTATCATGTATACCACACATACATACCTACACAATTTCAAGGTTTCTCTTACTCTCTAACACATACAATTTCTTAAAATATGAACAATCATTCAATTCATATTTCCTCAATTTATCAAACAAAGATTAACTAAATCTTTAACACCATCCAATTCCAGATATACTTTCATATTATACCTTATTTGGATCTAATCCCAGTTTTTCCACTTTATCACTTACTTTACTTGTATACTATCAACAAATAACTAAAGAATTCATCCAATTCTTTCAATACTTAAGTAATTCACCATAAGGTACAAATCAACATAGACAACTATTAATAATAACTTTCAATTATTTCTTATCTCACCTTCTTACCCAATCAAAGCTATCATCACAAGCTTCACACACTAGTAAGATTTTCTTATCACAATTCTAATCAATGTGATTTAATTATTCCAACATATCTTAGCAAATTATAACTGTCATATCAAACAATGGCATTATATTCGTATAATTCTTTAACACATATTCAGTTCAAATATCAAATATTACTTAACTGAATACTCAATTATACTTAACACTATTTCAATTACTTAATACTAGCCTTAAGTAATTAATCAAGTTTCACAAACTTAGACAATTCATCTATCTCCTCTGGATCTTAAATGACCCCCTTCAACATAATTTAAGAAAATCTAGGAATTCAATCATATTCCATACAATCATAACATTTCAATCTATGTTAGACTATTTCAACACACACAGTTGACTAAATGTCAACTTTGATTTAAATCAACCAATCAATAAAATCCTCTAACTGCTTTTTCTCAAGTTTGACCTATCCTCAAACCAATCACAAGCAATTAATTTTATACAGAGTTCTCTATTCATGGTTTGACTTTCAAAGTTAACATACCATCAATATTAACTCACAACAAACCATTTCATCTTATATGTTCACCTTCAAACATATATTTTAAATTATTACTTTCAATAATCTTATCAATCTTTTACAAGGACAAGGTCAACCTACATCAATCTTGGCTCCATACAAGCCATTTCATATTGTATGTTTACTTTTAAACATATACTTCAAATTATTACATTCAATAATACTAGAAATTCCTCAAGCAAGACAATATCAACCTATTTCAACTTTGGCTTCATACAAGCCAAATACAAAATAGTGACTCATTTAAACACTATCAAATTCGCCTACATGTAATCTATCACAATCAATCACAATTACATATTCAACACAATCAAATTAGTCACTTAGGTTTATCATCAAAGCCTCTATCAATGACAACTATCATTTACACTCTCACCTTTACAGTCTAAAGGTCACAGTTCTATCAACTGATTGTTTTCTTATCAAAACAACTATTAAACAACTTAGCATACTATCATGCTCCATTTCCAAAATCACATTACATTTCTTTTATACCAAGTAGCCTCAACAAGTTCATGTGACACAGCATAATATAACAACGGTGATCAGGCGTTGCAAGATTATGTTCTTCACAATCCATTCTCAGGCTACTCTACATTATAATTATCAATGTGATCTATTCTCATCTCATATGATTTCAAATCAATCAAAATTCATTTAATAGTTTCTAACAGCTGATACATACTCAAATCAGCTTACTACTTACATATTCAACCTTACATATGCAAGCCATCTCACATAATTTATTTTCAACAACTGAATTACTCAGTATATCTACTGGTCTGAAATCTCAAACATATGATAACCTATCATCATAATTTCAATACTTAACACAATTCAATGTCTCTACTTACTACAAAATTCAGGACACATCTTAATTAATTATCATTACTTTGACATATGCTTTACTATCAAGCATCACTGTCACAACAAGCCTACTCAATCATGTTACTATAAACATTTCATTTACTAATTCACAATTGACTAGAAAGACCTATCACTTTCTCATTCAATTTAGCTTTATCATAAGTTATTTTCCTCATAAACTTATTCATCTTGGTTTAACTCAAGTGTTTAACTACAATCAAAACATATCATGTAGTCACATAACCACATATTTTCTCAATTAGCAGTCATCCTCAAATCAAATGACACCACAGTTCTTAAACAGGATTCAAATCACACCCTGTAACCAATCTACTAATATAATACTATCAATTATCTTGTCTCACCAATAAAGACACTCCTTAAGTTCCAACATCAATCTTGCTAAAACCTTAATCAATTCTTTTCTGCTTACTTAACCACATTTCTGCATTTTCAATTCAATCATAAATACTCACAACAATGAACATCTCATTTAACATTTCTCTCTTCATGTCAACATATAGCAATCATTAGTTGACTCAAAACTGGGGAATCATATCAGTCTGACTCAATTAACTTCACAACAAAGCTTACTCAACATAACAGAGTAAACAATTCAAGTTAATTTAAATTAACACAGGCTTATCGAAGATTACCTGACAAATCTTAAGCCCACAAGTGTTGAGGAAACATGAAATATACCAATCAGATAATCATGTTCCTCCGTCTCTGCAATTAAACAACAACTTCACAACTTGTTAAGGGTTAGTACATATTCAACTAACTACCTTCTCATACATATACTAATCAACTAAACCCACACCTTCTGGAATGTTTGACTCAACTCAATCAAAGTTTAGGATTGAACATTCTATCATGTCCAATTCACCCAAACTATTGCTCTGATACCAACTTATAACACCCCTCGTTTCATTATAAACAATAATATAATAATTGCGACTCGGAAGCGTATATTTATAAACATTCTATCAATGTACTCAAAATGTCAGTAAACTTTTTCAAATCAAATACGTGACATCTCAACAATTCGGTGTTATATAATTCAAAACATTTCTATGGCTATTAAATTAACATCAGAGTACAGCCTGTCAAACATTCCATCCAGTCAAAACACTTCCTGCCCTGCCCAATATGTCCCATCTATTTCAACCTGCAGGAAGAACTATGGTGGGGTTAGCATAAAGCTAAGTGAATGAAACTATAAGCAACAGTACAGCTTAGCATAACAATCTGTTTACATCAAATTAACAATAAACTGAAAATCAATCAATCACTAATTCACACAACTTCTAATCAAGCATTATCAACCGTCATGAGGACTGGTGGCTCCTGAGACACCCTAATACCGGTTTGGTACTCAAGGAACTCTTATCAATCATCTGTATTGGCCTATACAGAATTACCGGTAACCAGTTGTTAATTACACACGACCTAGATCTATAAACCAACATTTCAAGTTTCAAGATCTCCTGTCGTCTACAATAACAACCAAGTCCAACTGTCAAGTCAAGTTGACCTCAGAATCTTACATACTAGCTCAAACAGCCAAGTAAGCAAACCACCACACTAACATGGCAAGATATCTCAACAGATTCATCATATCAAAGTAATACTATAAATTACTTTTTGTAAATCAAATCATTACAACTAAATCACACTGAGGTTACAGATCCACTCACCGACACCTCAGCTGCAAGCTCAGAAGTCTAATATTACTGAGCCTTCTACACATCTGAGAATACAATCAATAAACAATGAGTTAGTAACTTGTATCAACTGATAATACTTATGTAATTAACATCGTTACACAATCATAACATAATTACATGTATCAAGTGATCCCTAAGATCACAGCAACAAAAGTTCAATTCGGAACATAATCAAAAAGTCCCGAATTAAGGTCCAAAAACTGTAAAATGCCATTTTCGACCCCTAAACGACCCCGAATGGCCAAAAACTGACTAGGCTATAGTATATAGCTTTGATCAGTGGGCCGTTTTCGAGTGACCATATAAATTTCAGCCCAATCGGAGTTTAAAGACAATTTGTCAATTTTTCCGTGGCAAAAATCACTACTAAACACTTATGCACTTTTGAAATTTTACAAAAAGTACTGACAAACGCGATCCAGAAAACAATGGTGGGATCGCGTTCCTCTTTGTAAAATAATTCTGTGACAAATTATAACTAAGCAACGCGATCCGGACAAATTCTTGGGATCGCGTTCCCAAGAACAAAACTCGTCCGATTCCTTTTATAACTAACGAACGCGATCCTGGCTAGGGTTCTGGGATCGCGTTTGAGCCTTTTTCAGCTCATCTTCATCCCTGATCAAACCCTAACCTACGGGTTTAATACCCAAATCACCCAAACTCGATTTCTAACTGTTTTAAACACCTAATAACTTCACATAATCAATATGCAACAGTTATAACGAAGTTCTAACATTCAAATTCATGTTTTTCAATCCAAATCAATCAATTCAAAACTTATAAACTATTTGATTCAATTCAAACTTACCTCTCAATTGAAGAACACTGAATTGAAAGATAATAATGGTGAAACTAGAATCAATCATAGCTCCAATTCGTAGGTTTCAAGTTTCTGATTTGGATTTCATAAGGTTTATGTGAGTTTTGAAGTTTCTAATGAACTTTCCTAAAGAGGAAAGTTATATATATAAGTCGGCCTAACAAACCGCTTTCAATTATACGGGTATAATTTAATACCCCATCTCAATCTATTGTCTGGAACCCGAAAACCATTTGCGAGTCCAAACATTTTATTGTTCCGTCAACTATATTAATTTACAACAATTAATAATTCACTTATCACATTGGAATATTCGACTCCTATTCCAATTATTTCAACTATTTCAAACAATATTATTTCCAAACACATTTAAATACTAATTTAAATCAAGAAATAATACAAAACAACTAGGTCCATTTCGAGGATGTTACAGTAAAAACCTCAATACGAATTCTTTCGGTTTGTTGCATACCTAAACAATAAATAGGATAGGTTGCATACTTGGAATAATTTGTGTCAGTACATAGCCGATTTTCATCATTTATCCTATAGACAATACTTGTAAAAAAATCAAAATGTTTCAAAACTTATCCAAAATATATTAAAAGAAACATCATAAACTTATGAAAAGCATAAAACTCTAACCAAGTAGATCCTTGCTCATGAATCATTTTTAGGATTATACCATGATTATTAAATACTAGTCAAATTCCTCAACACTCTTCCAGCACATGTTTCTTAACATGAGAGAGAAATCAATGGCATCTATTGTAGAATTCATTTTCAGCAATTGCAAAATTGCAACTGACAATATTTGGTTGTTACCATCAAATCCCATGGCAATCATCATCTTGCTCTTGCACTTAGCGTAGAAATATGTTGCATCAAAGCTAATGACATGTCGAAAATGGCTAAACCGTTGATAGAGGGAGTGAAAGCAAAAAAAAACGTCTAAATTCCACCTGATTCACTCTATTGATCTTGAAGTGCACCATTAGACTATAGTATATCAGTATATGGATTGAAAAATGTACAACCAAGAATTTAGGTAAAGCAATGAAAAATTCTTCCCAATTCCCCAAAACTTTGTAAGGTGCCTTTGCTTTCCAACCAAAAGTTTCTCGTATGAATGTATAACATAGTTTATCAAGTATTTCAACTTGTAAAGCAAGGATATATACTAATACTCTATTAGGTTGGCAACTTGAGGTGTTGTCTTGTACGATTATATTGTTATTTTTGTTTTTTGTTTTTTTTTAATTTAGTTTTTCATAAAAAAAGATAGGGTAAAGTATCTGGAAATGCAACTAACTTGTACCAAATCTCTATTGTGTGTACCCAACTTACGTATGCTATTTTTAATGCAACCAACTTTCAAAAAATGTCTATTGTGTGTAATTTGATGACGTGGCAAGCTCATGTCACTCTATCCTACGCCACGTGGCACGCTCTGAGCTTGCCACGTCATCAAATTACACACAATAGACATTTTTTGAAAGTTGGTTGCATTAAAAATAGCATACGTAAGTTGGGTACATACAATAGAGATTTGGTACAAGTTAGTTGCATTTCCAGATACTTTACCCAAAAAGATAAAATACAATGCCTTTAGGCAAATAGTTTTGAAACACCAATATATCAACAAATAGTTTTCAACAAACCTGTTGGTGGAAAGGGATTCTTGGACAGAGCCATATATGTGTGAGTCTCACGTATGGTTCCAATGCTTTTAGCAAAAACTGTACTATGTTCATTAAAAATATATATTTTGGTTTCCACTCACATACTACTATATCCGGTCTTATACCTTTTTTTTATTTTTTATTAATTATTATGCTGGAATAATAATAACCTTAAAATTTTGACAACTGATGTGTCCCTACTTAAACCGCAAACATTTTCACGGGTAGGTATGAAAACTGTTTTAAAGTGTTGTTTATTCTTCATTAAGAACACAAAACTAATCTTCTTTAACTAAAAGAAGATGCATTGACTTAATTGTTCTACAATAAAAGCCTAGAAACAATACTTCAACTTTCAATATGGAAGTTTCCAATATCAAATATGTCTCCTCTAACAAGTAAACGACCACTAATCAACAAATGATCTCCTAGTACAACTTGAGAAGATCACACCAACAAATTCTTCCTCTTCCAACTCTATAGGGAAAGCACACTTTTTAATTCTTCTTCATAGCCTTGGAAGAACACAAGAGTAACCAACTCAACCAATGTGTCCTCCCATTAAACATACCAATCCTCTACCATTTGAATAAGTCAAGCCATCCCTTTTCCACCCACTTACAATTAACAAAGCAATGATCATACGTTTCCGTAACATCTAGGCAACATGGACACAGAGTATAATCTAAATCCATGCCTATATGATCAAGAAAAGTATGTACCGGCAATCTCACATGACGAAGACGCTACAATAAAATGTTTACCTTTCTTAGAATAAGTTTGTTCCAATTTGTTTCCACCAAAGAACCTGGGAGCTTCAAGATTTTATCATCCACCATTTCTATCAATCTTTTTACTGAGAACACACCATCCTCATCTAAAAACCAAAACAATTTATCCTCCCCATGAGTCTTCAGAATTTTATCATTTAATAATGCTACTAATTCTTCAAGATCACCTAAATTTTTCTACCCCTCCATGGTCTCCTCCATTCCCATTTCCATCTCCTATCGCCATCCACCCATTCCCTTTTTTCACTCACCAAACTACTTTAATGACAGTCAAGATTGTAAACTCGTATAAATTACTCACTTAATATAAAGTTAACCGCCCATTTATCAAGCCAAAACCAAGTAGAATTTCCTCCCCTAATTGTCTTTCCGAAAGAAGATAAGAAAAGAACACCAATTTTTACAGAATCTTTTCCCACCTTTATAATGTCACCCCATACCCCTCTACAACCCCTATTGTGACTTCCTTCCTCTTTCATACCCCTATCCTCCCCATAGATACTTTTAATTACCCTAACCCATAATGTCTCGGACTCCACTATAAACCGCCACCACCATTTTTCAATCAAAGCCAACTTTGAAGCTCTCAAACTCCCCACATTCAACCCTCCTAATTTTGAAGAACCTTATCCCATTTTATCCATCCAAATTTTTTATTTTCTCCGTCACCTCCCCAAAAATGGATCTTCTCACATCCTCTAAAGTGTTTAAAATAGTCAACGGGGCTCGAAACAATGAAAATTAATACAAAGGTAAGCTACCAAGAACCGATCGCACCAAAGTTAATCTACCCCCATATGAAATCGTCTTCGCTTTCCAATTAACATGATAATTTATTTTTGAACTTCTGAATAATAATATTCCAATTATCATTTCTTCTCATGTTTGAACCAATAGGTAACACAAGATAAGTAAAAGGTGACCGTCCCAGATCACATTTCATTCATCTCGCAAGCCAAGCCACCTCTTCATTATTTACACCGGCCACTTCCATGAACTTCACTTTTCTTCATGTTTATTTTGAGACCCGATGCATCTTGAAGACATTTCATTATTCTCATGAGATTTTTAGCATTTAACATATTCCATTCTTCAAAAATGACGGTGTCATCCGCATATTGGAGGTGAGAAATTTCAATTTCATGACACCCGATCTTAACTCCACTAAAAACTCCATTTTGGGTCGCCTCCTTCATCATCACATTTAAACCTTCCGCCACAATCAATAATAAAAAGGTTACAAAGGTCAACTTGTCGGACACCCCTTTGCATATTGAACTCTTGAGTTGGAGAACAGTTTACTAAAAGCGGCACCCTTGTGGACTCAAGACAAGCCTTAATCCATTTGCACCATTTAATACCAGAACCTATATTTAGCATTGTCTTCACAGGAAACTCCCACTTAACTGTTGGGCTTGTGAATATTAATGGGTGGGCTAGGGTTTAGGTTTGGTTTGGTGCCTAAGTTTGTGATACCCTATAAATATAAACCATATGTTATTGTAATCCTTGAGCCGTAAATTTAATAAAAGAAGAACTCTCTGGTTTGGCCCCGTGGACTAAACCAATCTCCAAGTTGGAGATTGGACATAACCACGTTAAATCCTTGTGTCGTTTACATTCTCATATCGTATTTATTTATCTTGTTTTTTGCTTGTTTGATTGCTTTGTTAGCAATTGGTTATTCTTTTATTGTTGTGGGTACAATTGTGTTCAATTGTGCGCGTTGTTTGGGTCCTAAATTCCTAACAACTGGTATCAGAGCTCTAGGTTGAGCGATTGGGAACAATAGCGGATGGAAGCATGATCAAGATGGATTATTGATGGTTAGGGTTTTACTGAAAGATAGAGAGCTAGGGTTATTATGGCCAGATAATCATAGTGGATCTAGATTCGGTTGAAGATAATCATCAGGGAATGATTGAAAACGATGCGGTTTTAGGATTTGTTTGCAACATGTGATCGAGATCGATAGGCTCGTTTTTGTGTTAGATCGCGACGAACTCGAAGAGTTGTTTTCCGGATTGAACAAGATTAGGGTTTTGTCTCGTGGGTTGTGACGTGACGACACGGCGGTAGGCCGGTTGCGTTGTAACGGTGACTATTCGCGGTGGTAATAGAGTTGATGATCGTGTTTTCGATTGGTAATTTGTTGCGGAGAGATTTTTCTGGGATCCGGGTTTTGGATTCGAGTTTATCATTCTTTGCGATCCCGTGAAAAAGAATAGATAAACGTTATTAAACTTAGGGTTTGATGTTGCGAGCATAGGGACGTGATTTCTCGAAAACTTCATTGATACGGACTAGGTTATTCAAAGATGTGAGGTTTGTTGCAGTGCTCAAGAGGAGGGTTTCTCGGTTGGGTAGATGGGTAATAAACGGTACCACATCCGGTTTGGTAATCGATAGTGATGGGTGTCAAAGGGAGTTTTGTTTTCGCTCGCGGGTTGAAACGGGAGACCATGATTTTGGTCGAGTATTCCATGTTCTTGGAATGATTAGGCGGGTTAGAGCTACTATTCTTGAAGATATTGGTTGTAGAAGATGTCGGATAGAACGCGTTCGACTGGGCTCGAGTATTGGTTGATGTTTGGTTCAACGATAGAGCGATTATTCTTGAGGAATCAATTGGAAATCTTTAAGTGGGTTAGGGGCGGATAACCATGTAAGTCCTAATGTTTGAGCTTTCGAATATTGTTGAGAGTGTCGGGAACTCTTGGTGGAGTTTGTTAACCGATGGAAGTATCGAAGCTAGTGGGAGTTTGGCAATTAGTGGAAGCTTTGGAGATTGGTGTGCAACAATTGGATCTCAGTTTCTACGGATTTAGTTTGCGAATTCCGGGTAACACTAGAGCGTTCGGATCTTTATTTTTAACTCTCCAATGGCAAAGTAATTTGCGACTGACCGTGGGTTATGAACCGTAGTCTTCTCAAGAGAGCCACGATTATTATTTAGATCCGTACAGTGGGAGCAAGCTAAGTGGGAGAAGATGTCTTCATTGAAACCGTAGCTACGTTTCGGGTCAGTGTACCAGCAGGAAAGTGAAAATTTATAATGTAGGTTTCAAGGTTGTGACTGCGTTCTCACGGGTGAACCTTGATGTTGATCTACGTGTTAGTTCTATCGGCGATTTTCTGATTGCTGGGAAGGAAAATCGGATAGGCGAAATTCTGTATGGGTGGTCGATGATATGTCGGTGGCAAGATTAGACGTGGCTGTAATCGACGAGTTGAAGAGATAGGTGTCTCTTGATAGAATCCTGTGGTTGGAGTCGTTGCACACTTCAACGAGTCTTCTTGGGCCTAGAAGATGGTGATTGTGTTTAGAGAGTGGTTCCATTTTCATGATGTAAGTGTTCTAGTAGCTTTGTGTCGAAAGTCTTCCGACTCTGTGTGGTCGAGCGGCGTGTCCCGAATGGTAGTTCGGCGGTATGAAGTTTGAACGTGTGACATTGGTGAAGGGACGAGATTGTGAAGGATTACTGGTTTTGAGTTCATTAATCTTCAAGTAGGTGATTGTTGGGCTTGTGAATATTAATGGGTGGGCTAGGGTTTAGGTTTGGTTTGGAATACAACTAGCAATTACATGTGATTTTTAATGAAAACAAATATAATTTTTAAAGTTCTTTTTATAACTATTAATATAGATGAATATTAAGGTGTATTCACGTGTTAATTAACATATAGCATGTATAAATAATCGTGAATAAATTTTAATTTTTTTTTTTATCATAAATCACATATGATTATATTGTAGAACCGGTAAAAAAATCCGTCGAAAGTATAGCTTGTGATATCTCTAATCGGAAAAAAAACGCTGGTTCCGAATATGTAAATAATTTATGGACATACGGTTTGTGAGATATTTAAACTTGGGGTAAAAGTGGAAGCGAGTTTTGTAGAGAAATTGAGCAATCTTATTGGTTCTTCCATTATATACTTTCTTGGCATTCTTATTTGTATCCATTCCTTGATGAGGATAAACTCTTAACGAGGATAAAGTATAATGATTGTATATTGTTGGATCAAATTGATAAACTGCATCGATTAGCCAAATACGGAGCATAAGATTTTTTGATTTTAATTATATAAAAGAAGAAAAGAGAAAAGAAAAGGGTTAATAATGTTTTAACCACCGAATTTTCAATTTGTTTCCGTTTTAACCACTCAACTTAGGGTCAATAATGGTTTAATCCCCAAACTTTCAATTTATTTTCGTTTTAACCACTCAACTTTGTTTTAAACGTTTTAACCACTCAACTTATGAGTTGACCATACTTTAACCACTAAAGTTCATTTGCCCATTAAAAAAAACTCTTTCGTTAACTTATAATTAAGGTTTAGATCGGGATATATAAACTTTGAACTGATTTTTTTATCGACCAAGGTTGTCAAGATAGAGATCTTACCTAGGATCGTTTTTGTCTTCACAAGATCAAAATCGTAAGATCAAATCAGGATCGTAAGATCTTACGATTTCGATTTGAGCATAGGATATTACGATGTCGATCTGATCCGATCTTTCTTAACATGAATATAAGTTAAGAAAATATAAATTAGTTGATTGGTCTACACTCAAATCGAAAAGTAAGATCTTACGATTCCGATTTGATCTTACGATTTTGATCTTGTGAAGAAAAAAACGATCCTAGGTAAGATCTCTATCTTGATAACCTTGATCGATAAAAAAATCAGTTCAAAGTTTATATATCCCGATCTAAACTTTCATTATAAGTTAACGAAATAGTTTTTTTAAATGGGCAAATGAACTTTAGTGGTTAAAGTATGGTCAACTCATAAGTTGAGTGGTTAAAACGTTTAAACAAAGTTGAGTGATTAAAACGAAAACAAATTGAAAGTTCAGGGATTAAACCATTATTGACCTTAAGTTGAGTGGTTAAAACATTTAAAAAAAGTTAAGTGGTTAAAACTGAAACAAATCGAAAGTTCACTGGTTAAAACATTATTAACCTAAAAAGATAGAAAAGAATAAAAGATGCCACACAAATTGTTTTTAATAGTACTAGGTAAAAGACCCACGACAACGCGGACAACTATATTTAAATTTTTATAGGTATTGATTTTATTTATAAGAATACAATACGAAGGGTTGTTTTATCTGTTTGTATTATCATATATAGCAAAAAGATCGGTTGTTGTAGATAATAGATTCATTACTCAAATTTGTTAAATAACAAATTAGCAATAGTAGTACTCCTAATGATATGATCACATTTGCATTATGGAGTTCATACACAACAACTACACAACAACTTTTGGACTAATATTCTAGTTGTAAGGTATTGACTGGCTGAATTTGAGCACTGGGAACACGAATCTCACCACGAAGTGTGACGTTTGAGGTTGCTGGCAGTCATGGATTAAGTTATACACAGATTCATGGGATCTTTATTGGTAGCCGGGTTTCGGATAATGATAACTCTTAATGACATCCATGCCCGAGCAGTTGCTAATGCAACATTGCTCGATGTCTGGTTTTTGAACCAATTTAGAAGCTGTTTGAATGGAATTGCTGAGTGGTTTTGTTTGAATCCTCTATTTTGGTGTCAAAAACAAAACCAATCGAGTTATTCTGTTGATGTCAACTTTTCTGAGCTAAATTTTTCATGATCCGAACTGGGTCACTAAGGACCTGTAGTTCCTGTTGTCGGGTCAAAGTAGTATCAGGACAAATCAATCTACTACGTCGTCTACGTAAACCTGTACTTAAATTTTGCTATTGTAACGTACAAAGCTTTTAACTGACAGTTCTAAAACATATATCCACTTAGCCATAATGCTAACAAAAATTGTTACTAATAAGATGAAAAATACCTTTTGGCCAAAATTACTAATATATTGCATACGTACATATGATCACACAATTAAATAGTATAATGAAAGATGTCACCGATTCATAACATGTAAGTAATGCTTAGCCTATGTATATTACTTTTCACTAAAGTTATTACAAACTTCAATTGCCAAAATAGGATATGAATTATGATATCAATTTGTATGCTAAATGTGAAGTGTCATATTAATGTTAAAAGGTTTCAATTGCCAAAATTTTCATGGAAAGTGAATCCATTACCTGCAAGTAATGCTTAGCTATTTATATTACTTGTCACTAAAGTTCAAAACTAACCTTCAACACATCAAAGATTGAGTTTAAATTGCCAAAATCTTCATGGAAAGTTGACCTGCATGTTATCAGTCACAATAAATTTAAGCTTTATACTTGCAACCTTCTTAATTGTAATTACTACTAATGCATTAATTAATTAATTTAAAAGAATTCATATAAGCACAAACAGTGTTTGTAAGTAAACCAACCCGGTAAACAATATTACGAAGACGGGTTTCAGCCATGAACCACCCATTAGTTCGTCTAAGTTTCTTATTGGTAATTTCCCTTGTGAACCATAAAAAATGGATCAAACATACATAGTTATAGTGTTTCTAATCAACTACATTCAACGTGAAAAATTGGCTTCTACTTATAAATTTAATAACAACTATTAAAAAACACATAAAACTCATCATAAGTAACAAAATATTATACCTTCAAACAGAATCACTTTCAGATATCAAAGATCAGAGAACACAAACCTTTATAAATGACGATGCAACTTGTTATATATGAAACTGACATTCGCTTTTATTTAGTGAATATATTAATAGCCTCAATCTGCATTAAACAACCAGAGCATTAGTTCTTATATTTCACTTGCATCAAGAAACATCTCTCCAGATGATAAATATTGCCGACCTCACGAATCAAAATGGATCGTATCACAATAAAATCTATCAACTAAATTTTTTTTAAGATTCAAACCAAAAAATTTCTCTTTAGAAAACATCATGTAATGATCGAACCCTATGAATATAAGTTTGTATGTTTCAATCTAAATGAATTTTGAGGTTGATGAGCTTCTGTCAAAGCGAGTATATGTGACATGTATGATCTTTTTTCCAAGTAATTACTAATTAAAATTACATTCATATACATATGTCAGATTACATATTCAGATATTCTGCAACTTATCCTTCGTGACAAAATGATCTGATTTGTGCTATAGAGGGAACGGAAGCATGGATTAATATGATCAAGTATGTTTTACTTTGTGGTCCATCATTTCAATTTAATAGTAGTTTTGATTTAGTAGTTGTTCTCTTATAATCAAGTAGTTGTTGCAAAGAGCTCTTTCGCTTTGTAATTAAGATTTTATGTTCAATTTTTGCAAGAAAACAACCACCCCAATATATGAAAAAAATTTTAGTACCTGCAAGTAATCCTGCTTTTTATGGAAGGCCTTTGCACGGACAACATAGTCGTTGTGCTTCTCCAGGAGCCCAAATCTTTTCCTTTCTTTTCTGAACGCAAGTAACCAAGTACGCAATGTAAGAAACTAAGAATAATGAGCAAAAAAAAAATACAATGGAGGAACTTTACTGAAAAGAAGTTAAAGAATATAATGCAAAGTACTGTAGCTACTCATGGTTGAGCTCTGTCCTTGTGGGCTCGTCGATGAACAGCATTCCGTAGGGATGACATCTTGAAGAATGAGAAGAACAGTCGGCTCCAGAAACTGACAAACAAATAAGAGGGTTCTATAAGCTTACATTTATAACTATAAGTTTGCATTGTAGACTAATTGAGTAATTAGCTTTATTAAAATGAGATATCTTAAGCGTAATGCGTTGCAATTCAACTGTAGTCTTTTGTCACAGTACTCGGCTATAGAAATTTCTAAGCTAGGTTCAATATTGATAGACATTAAAAAGAATGAACTTAGTTCAGACCGCTGCATATTAATTTACCGATCATATGAGTACATTTGGGCATATTTTTCTAGAGCAGAAGCATGTGAAATTAATATATACAACTTCAAAAACCACTACCCGGTGATTTCATAATTAATAAATCTCATCAAACACTTCATCAATTTAATTGACCGGAACCTATTTCGGAACACTAACGGGACACAAGTATATGTGACTAAACCCGTGATACCGATACGGCTACGCACACAAACACACACTTTTCAATGTTTAATATAAAAATATAAATATTTAACCTCTTTATCTGGAATGTTGTTGTGCCTCGATCTCACCTTCTCACGTCTCAATGAAAGGTTCTCCTTCAGTCGCGTACAAAATGTAACGGAGGCTACGCACACAAACACACACTTTTCAATGTTTAATATAAAAACATAAAACCTCTTTATCGGGAATGTTGTCGTGCCTCGATCTCACCTTCTCACGTCTCAATGAAAGCTTCTCCTTCAGTCGCATACTAAACGTAATGGATATCAATGAATTGAAATCAATAAGTGGAATGATTTTAGTAATCAATTACATAATCGTAGAAGACGGTATCACCACAGTTTGATTTCCGCATTTGCTATAATGTGATCGTGAAGATAGCATGTGAATATGTGATTGACTGCATAAAGAGTTATTAAAAATAAAAATATATTGAAAGTTAACCTTGGTTAATTAGTCATATTTGTACTCCTGTTGCCCTGCTCAATGATCCATGCTCGAGAGTCGAGACAATCAACCATTTTTTAAGTGTGTTAACTTCCAATTTTTTATCTCTGACTTGTTATACAGCAAGTCATGTACTTCTTTTAGAATCTTTAAGAAAAAAATCCATTAGAAAGTAGAGAATTTTATATTTACATTCTTTATGTGAAAATAACATATATATAGATTTGCATACCTCAATATAAGAATCATTCAATTGGAACTCTATTAGATAAAATTATGAAACTAATCTGCACATGTATCTTCCAATCAAAGCACAAACACAACTTACAAAATAAATGTACCACTTACCTACATCTAGTTGAAAAACAAAAACGTCGTTGGCAGCAAAGGCGATTATAGAATTTTGATTTGGAATAGCCTGTAACACACTTCAACAATATATATGAAATTAATTATAACATTAAATAGAGTATGAGTTTGAAAGAAAAAAAAACCCCTAAATCCATTGTTCAAGAAGAAGGCAATGAAAATTTACCGAACGTGAAGACGATCCGAATGGGGACGGGAGAATCAGAATACGGATATCGTTACTCATTAACATGAAACCAACCTAAAAATCTTCTGATGATGGAGAGCATGATTTTAGCGAACTACGGTTTGAGATTTTTGTTTTAGGTGGGTGTCTTCTTAACTTTAGGAAACAAATGCGTAGTATTAGGATTAGTTATGAAAGGTTTTATTTTAGTTTTTAAATGTTTTCTTTTATTTTTTAACTAGGTTTTAAACCCGTGTATAAACACGGGTATTTTAAGACAATTATATATCACAATTAAATTTAACGAATGTCATCAATTAAAGGGTAAATTGCAAAAGTATATGATTTAGTATTTGTCCACCTTATTCCATTCTATCTCTTTCCTTTAATTCTACAATTCTTTTAAAATATTATAGTCGGTAACCCGCGCAATGCGACGGTAGTGATAGAAAATATAATGGTGGTCGATAATAATAGTCGACGTAACAATAATTTTTTTTAACAGAAAAAAAATTATATTAGCATAGGTTACTACTCCATTTTTCTTTCTTTTAGCCTATATTTCAATTTAATTTATACCTTGTAGAATCATAAGATTTATTATATGAATATTATTACTTTAATAGTGATAGAAAACAATTTTGATTATTTAAATTTAAAGTTTTTACTAAATGTACAAACAATTAAAAATTATATTATACATCGAAATCTGATTGAACAAATTTAATCAAATGGCTGACTTTATTTTATTAAGTGAAGAAAGTAGGTGTAAATTGATTTGATTATGTTAGCTTCTATATTTATCCAATTAGTTAGAGGGTATAAATGAAATTTCCGATATCCCCATTTTAAACATTAAGCCAAAATGACTAAATGCATAATAAGGGTTTAAGATAAGCCAAAATGACTAAATGCATAATAAGGGTTTAAGATTTAAGATAAGATAATGAAATAATATTAATTATATTGTATTATCTAAGTAAAATAATAATAATTAATTTTAAGATATTCATTTATTTTTCTTTCTCACTTTTTTTTAAAGTAATACCTATTGCCAACAACAAACACATACAATCATATATTTTATTTGTGGTAGTTCTTTGTATGTTATATTTGTCATAACATTTTTTGGGTGACATGTTTGTCACATATTAGTATGTTAAGTTTTTTTTCATTATCACCCGTGAAAAATTGATACATAGCTACAATATGTTGTCATTGATATATATCGATTTGAACATGCACTTTGAAACATATAAGTTGAGTACTTTTTCATTATCACCCGTGTGATACATAGCAACAATGTTGTCATTGGTATATATCAATTTGAACATGCACTTTGAAGCGAACCCTTGTTCTGTAAATATAGTGTGGTTAATATTCCCGACGTATGACACAAATATTATTTAAGATTAAGTAATAGGATGTTTAGAAAAATTTTGCAAGACGGGTCACAATGAAATTAGAAACACTACTTAAACTTTTACAAATATTAAAAGGAAAAAACCCGTTGATTTATAGCTTATATTTAATTTTTAATAATACTATTGCATTATATTTATTATACATTATGCTCATTATTAATCGTAATATATAAGGTCAAAATTGAAAAATAAAGACTTCAAAAAGTCAAAACATTACACTTTGTATGGGATGGAGGAAGTATTAACCGAGGTGGGTGTCCACTAACGGCCATTCCTGGCTCGGCTATATTAAATACAATTTAGATTTTTGATAGGATCGAATTAGAAATTTGTTTGAAATAGATTTTTTAGGTAGATAAACAAATTTGTTTGGTTAATTGAATCATTGATAAAACCTAAGCATTTGATTGGTCAATATGTCTCAACTTTAACAAAAAAATTCATCAAATATTTTTGGCGAGTATAAAACATGTTCAAGTGTATCAGTTATCACGATTTCACAAATTGTATCCGAATTAAAATATGTTTGTATTTCGTTTTATGTTTCACTTTGCTGATAGTAATAATACTTGACATGCAATATTTGGAGCTCATCAACTTCACTAAAATAGTCTTATAAGGTTGCATTTTGAGATCTTAATTGAATTCCGTATGGGTTTTTGGTTAAAAAGGAATTGAATTTTCAAATCCGTGTATATATTAGTATATATATGAGATGTTCAAAGAGAATAATATAGAATCAATATAGATAATGTTTTCATTGTTAAAAACTTAACAAGTACAAAAACAATGATATCGCGAGAGATAAACATGTACAAAACGAGCGATATCAAATATCCCCACACTTGAACTTTGCTTGTCCTCAAGCAAACTATGATTTACATTCCAAAACACATACCTCTTGCATTTAGAATTTAAGAACAAGGTTTTACAAAATATAACTAACCACAATTGCAAAAGTAATCATGTTAGTAGCATGAATACAAACATAGAACAATTTCACCATCACACTTATAATTATAACACATTGTTAGAATACCTCTTTTGATACTTCATTTGGTGCTCACGCCTAGTCGGTGGAGATTTGATCTTTTGGCAAGCCTATGGTAATAACGCATCACGACTTAGCTATTTGAGTGTTTATCTATTCCATTCCCAATCTTGATCAAATTGAGAGTTGAGTGATTGAAACACATTTCCTATTGAGAGGTGCTAAGTTGTGCATTCAAGCTTGACAAATTTATTTAAGGTTTTCTATGTTTGTATTCATGCTACTAACATGATTACTTTTGCAATTGTGGTTAGTTATATTTTGTAAAACCTTGTTCTTAAATTCTAAATGCAAGAGGTATGTGTTTTGGAATGTAAATCATAGTTTGCTTGAGGACAAGCAAAGTTCAAGTGTGGGGATATTTGATATCGCTCGTTTTGTACATGTTTATCTCTCGCGATATCATTGTTTTTGTACTTGTTTCTAGTCGATTTCATGAACTTTTGGTACTTATTTAGTTGGAAATTGATTTCATGTGTTTAGGTTGAAGATTGAGAAAGAATGGATGAAAAGATGAAAGAGTTTTCAGATTTGGCTATGCTGCACCGTTTTGGCCATATCTCCCTCATACGAACTCGGATTGAGGTGATTCAGGCGGCCAAACGTTCGTATTTCAGAGATCTACAAATCTGAAAAATATGGTCTGCTGAAAAATAGGAGGAGCAGCCGGGTAGGGGTGTTTAGCAGCCGGGTTCTAGTGTCGGCAGAGCACTTTTTGACCCTTTAAACACCCTTTCTTCCTCATTTCTCACCTAACTCATCATCTCCGAAAATATCAGCCTCCATGGCGATTTTTTAGGGTTTTCAAGCCATTTTCATCACCTTGAAGATATCTCATCATATTATATCATTCGGACACGAAGAATCATCATCCAAACATTGTAATCACTCGGTTTGCATTTTTATTCAATATAATTATGTTTCCTTTAATTTCACTTATTATTTGTGATAGTTTGAGTATGATTGTTAGTGGCTAGTTTTATTTACTTGCTTGGATGAAATAGCTAGAGATTAGGGGTGTATTAATTTGGGTTTTTATGCTTGAGTTTACAATTCCTCCATGAAAATTGAATTTATATGTTTTAGCTCAATCAATTTGTGGAACTATTTGGTGTTTTTAACTTGTAATTATAGCGAACGTTTGTTATTAGTTATAATACTTGTCATTTGTATGTCGATGTATGAATGAGCCATTGTTTGCGGTTGTGAAATTTGGTATGAGTTACACAAATGAGCTAAAACGTATGAGTTGATGAATATGGCGAACGTCTTTCATTTTGGATGAATTATAAACTTGTGATAATTGACTTTATGTTTAATCGCGAACCTTGTGCATTTGAGCTTAGTTTGATTGTTTTAACTTATTTGGTGATTTACTAGTGGATATAGCGAACGTTTTCTACTCGGTAAGTTATCATCGATTATTTGTCTATAAGTAATTGAACAAACATTGCGAACGTAGTTTTGGAATGGGTTGGGATAATTAGAGCTCAAATGTGCAAGACGGTAACCATGGCGAATGTCCGTTACTAGATTAAATTGTATGGTTAGTAGATTAAAGTTAAGGTTTGTAGGTGATAGCGAACGTTAATCCTATGCTTAATTAAGATTTACAAATGCATAGTATAAACTGGTTATAACTCAACACCCCAAAATCATTAGCGAAATAGTCCAAGCAAGTATTGTTTTTATTATACGAAAGTTTCCAAACGACCACTTTGACTCTTAAGAGTCCACTTGCCTAGTTTAGTTTAAAGATTGTAGTTTTAAGCAACGTGACAACTCGGTCACAAAACCCCCCACATTTACTTTTCTGTATAAATTGCTTGCACTTGAATATAATTCTTAAACTCACATTCCCTGTGTTCGAACCCGAACTTACCAAACTATACTACCACACGATAGGGTCCACTGCCCGGTTGTGTTTTGGTCTAGCACGGTACTTTCTTGTTTACTTATCAACGATAAATTTTATAACTGGATTTAACACATCAAGTTTTTGGTTCGAACACAGGGAACTAGATTGAATAATTAATAGAAGTGTGAGCAATTTAAAAAGAGAAAATAAATGGTTATTATTCACTTGAATTAGTTTATCCTTTTAAGATTAATTGCTTTAGTAATGTAATTGATAAATTTTGTTGAAAGTAATTAAATCTTACCTCTTGCATGATAAATTTGTCATAGAGCAACCTCATTGGGTGAATTGCATAACTAGCACATTTATAGCCCTACTGAAAATTGTGAGGATACTTGAGCCTTAAACTGAAAACACTTATCCTTAGTGTTCATTTATTCCAATTGCTATGAGTGTGCCGGTGTTTGTAGTTTATTCTAGAACTTGCCTTAATGATGCATTTCAAGACCGCTGTGGGATCATATTCATGTGATATAGGTGAAGTAGACGATGAATTGGTATTCATTAGGTTTTAGATTTTCAGTTTTTATTTTAAAACCATTTATAACTAGTCCACCCAGGTCGTTAGCACTCATTTTTAGTGCTAAGAAACCCCTAGATACTTTTCACTTACATTTTCATCACAATTAATACCCTAGCCTTATTTTTGTGTAGTCAAAAGTTTAAAAGTTTCCTTGTAACATTTCAAATCGATTTATAAAATGTGATTTCAAATCAACCTTTTGAAGATTATTATATGAAGATTATTGATTCAAGGAAGCAAAACAAAGGTGAAATTCAAGAAACTTTTTGAGCAAACTAGAAGCACAAATGAAGTCATAGACAAAAGTTGATGAAATATAACTAAGAAGGCAAGAATTGAAGAAATATTGTTAGATGATCAAAGTTGAAGCCTAAGGTTAATTGAGATCACATTTTCATTTTAGTTTCAAGGTAACACAACATACAAATTTTTGACTACCATTTTCAACAATTTATAAAAGTGTCTACCATATCACAATTTCACCATCACACTTATAATTATAACACATTGTTAGAATACCTCTTTTGATACTTCATTTGGTGCTCACGCCTAGTCGGTGGAGATTTGATCTTTTGGCAAGCCTATGGTAATAACGCATCACGACTTAGCTATTTGAGTGTTTATCTATTCCATTCCCAATCTTGATCAAATTGAGAGTTGAGTGATTGAAACACATTTCCTATTGAGAGGTGCTAAGTTGTGCATTCAAGCTTGACAAATTTATTTAAGGTTTTCTATGTTTGTATTCATGCTACTAACATGATTACTTTTGCAATTGTGGTTAGTTATATTTTGTAAAACCTTGTTCTTAAATTCTAAATGCAAGAGGTATGTGTTTTGGAATGTAAATCATAGTTTGCTTGAGGACAAGCAAAGTTCAAGTGTGGGGATATTTGATATCGCTCGTTTTGTACATGTTTATCTCTCGCGATATCATTGTTTTTGTACTTGTTTCTAGTCGATTTCATGAACTTTTGGTACTTATTTAGTTGGAAATTGATTTCATGTGTTTAGGTTGAAGATTGAGAAAGAATGGATGAAAAGATGAAAGAGTTTTCAGATTTGTAGATCTCTGAAATACGAACGTTTGGCCGCCTGAATCACCTCAATCCGAGTTCGTATGAGGGAGATATGGCCAAAACGGTGCAGCATAGCCAAATCTGAAAACTCTTTCATCTTTTCATCCATTCTTTCTCAATCTTCAACCTAAACACATGAAATCAATTTCCAACTAAATAAGTACCAAAAGTTCATGAAATCGACTAGAAACAAGTACAAAAACAATGATATCGCGAGAGATAAACATGTACAAAACGAGCGATATCAAATATCCCCACACTTGAACTTTGCTTGTCCTCAAGCAAACTATGATTTACATTCCAAAACACATACCTCTTGCATTTAGAATTTAAGAACAAGGTTTTACAAAATATAACTAACCACAATTGCAAAAGTAATCATGTTAGTAGCATGAATACAAACATAGAAAACCTTAAATAAATTTGTCAAGCTTGAATGCACAACTTAGCACCTCTCAATAGGAAATGTGTTTCAATCACTCAACTCTCAATTTGATCAAGATTGGGAATGGAATAGATAAACACTCAAATAGCTAAGTCGTGATGCGTTATTACCATAGGCTTGCCAAAAGATCAAATCTCCACCGACTAGGCGTGAGCACCAAATGAAGTATCAAAAGAGGTATTCTAACAATGTGTTATAATTATAAGTGTGATGGTGAAATTGTGATATGGTAGACACTTTTATAAATTGTTGAAAATGGTAGTCAAAAATTTGTATGTTGTGTTACCTTGAAACTAAAATGAAAATGTGATCTCAATTAACCTTAGGCTTCAACTTTGATCATCTAACAATATTTCTTCAATTCTTGCCTTCTTAGTTATATTTCATCAACTTTTGTCTATGACTTCATTTGTGCTTCTAGTTTGCTCAAAAAGTTTCTTGAATTTCACCTTTGTTTTGCTTCCTTGAATCAATAATCTTCATATAATAATCTTCAAAAGGTTGATTTGAAATCACATTTTATAAATCGATTTGAAATGTTACAAGGAAACTTTTAAACTTTTGACTACACAAAAATAAGGCTAGGGTATTAATTGTGATGAAAATGTAAGTGAAAAGTATCTAGGGGTTTCTTAGCACTAAAAATGAGTGCTAACGACCTGGGTGGACTAGTTATAAATGGTTTTAAAATAAAAACTGAAAATCTAAAACCTAATGAATACCAATTCATCGTCTACTTCACCTATATCACATGAATATGATCCCACAGCGGTCTTGAAATGCATCATTAAGGCAAGTTCTAGAATAAACTACAAACACCGGCACACTCATAGCAATTGGAATAAATGAACACTAAGGATAAGTGTTTTCAGTTTAAGGCTCAAGTATCCTCACAATTTTCAGTAGGGCTATAAATGTGCTAGTTATGCAATTCACCCAATGAGGTTGCTCTATGACAAATTTATCATGCAAGAGGTAAGATTTAATTACTTTCAACAAAATTTATCAATTACATTACTAAAGCAATTAATCTTAAAAGGATAAACTAATTCAAGTGAATAATAACCTCCCCACACTTAACATTTGCATTGTCCTCAATGCAACAAAATATAATGTATGAAATAAGCATAAGTGTGAAAGGTAAAAGGGAGCGAGTACTTCCCGGGGGTTTTTGCATGTTCTTATTCTTGATTAACCTTCAAACTTTCCATTCCTTTCAGGCACATTCTCATTATAGCACAAGGTTTCCATCTTCAATCATCACTTCAAGATACGGGTTCACCTCCCGCAAGGTGCTTGGTTTATTTACGAGTCTCAAAGCTTGACTCAACCATTCCACCTATCAAGGTGGATCATCTAACACAACTTCGATGCCTTTCCAATCGTATTCGATCAAGAGGAAATTTTCTTTGGTTTTTCGATTGATATAGCATTCCTCCAAAATGGAGATACCAATAAACCAACACCCTTCTTGTAATATGATTTTAGTCCAAATAATAATACATCTTTCGAGTGTACATTCCCTACTTTCCACCGACAAAAACATACTACGAGGGACTTCCATATCACCAAAGTCATCAAAAGGCCTATGGTTCATCAGATCTTTATGAAATACAAAGTTTGGGCTTTTTGTACTTTTGCTAACAATTCCTTTATCCATATCAACCTTAAACTCACCAACGTATTTTAATGATGTCGACTCTTGCAAATCTGAAAGGAACGGGTCGGGGGGTTTTGGCTCTTTTTCAGGTACGAAATCATAACCACATGGAAGCTTATTAATGGTAGAATCTGTTAGTGATGCTTGTGGTAAACTCTCGATGGACAACATAATGTCTTCTTTTAATTCTTCCTCCATAGAGTTCTCCACTTTTGATTCCATCATCTCTAACAATTCTGCCTCATTCATTTTACCATTTCCATTATCCACAAACTCTTGAAGCTCCCCATTATCTAAACCAAGTAATGCATACAACTCATCATCCGAGTCTAGAGAATAAAACTTTTGAGAGACTTTATTGTCTAGCACATCTACTCGCTTATCATTTTGAAGGATTATGATTTCCTCCCCGAGCTTAGTTTCCACCTTATTTTCCAGCTCTACAGCTTCAAACCTTGGTGGAACAGAAATTTCCACAACTTCAACCAACTTTTCTTCATTTGAATCTTCAAAGTTTGAGTTTTCAAAACCCGCATTTTCCTTAAACTGTGGTTCAAAGTCATGTAATTCCTGCAAAACAACTTGTTCATTTTCATGAGGATAATAAGTTAATTCATTATTTTCGTCCTCCTCATCCTCGCTATCATCCTGAAAAACACAGTTTGAAGAATATGGCGAATAATCATTAGTATAATAGTCATTATGCTCCATAGCTTCAACATCATCCCAATACTCCATTGCATTAGAAAATGTATCATATGGCTCTTCATGATATGGCTCAATATTCCAATCAAATATTTCGTCCCACTCTCTACTATGTCTTTCCGTTTGCTCAATAGCTTCTCTCAACAACCTTTCAAGATTAGACATTGGAGCTAAAGCAAATTTGCTACAACATGAAAACTAAAAATTATTAAACATAACAACTCAATACAAAATAACAAAACAATAAAAATATATACAAGTAACTTTCTTGAAATAAATTTCAAGAGAGGATCAATTAACTACACTTAAATCAAATTCTCAAAATAGGCACATTCCCCGGCAGCGGCGCCAAAAACTTGATGTGTTAAATCCAGTTATAAAATTTATCGTTGATAAGTAAACAAGAAAGTACCGTGCTAGACCAAAACACAACCGGGCAGTGGACCCTATCGTGTGGTAGTATAGTTTGGTAAGTTCGGGTTCGAACACAGGGAATGTGAGTTTAAGAATTATATTCAAGTGCAAGCAATTTATACAGAAAAGTAAATGTGGGGGGTTTTGTGACCGAGTTGTCACGTTGCTTAAAACTACAATCTTTAAACTAAACTAGGCAAGTGGACTCTTAAGAGTCAAAGTGGTCGTTTGGAAACTTTCGTATAATAAAAACAATACTTGCTTGGACTATTTCGCTAATGATTTTGGGGTGTTGAGTTATAACCAGTTTATACTATGCATTTGTAAATCTTAATTAAGCATAGGATTAACGTTCGCTATCACCTACAAACCTTAACTTTAATCTACTAACCATACAATTTAATCTAGTAACGGACATTCGCCATGGTTACCGTCTTGCACATTTGAGCTCTAATTATCCCAACCCATTCCAAAACTACGTTCGCAATGTTTGTTCAATTACTTATAGACAAATAATCGATGATAACTTACCGAGTAGAAAACGTTCGCTATATCCACTAGTAAATCACCAAATAAGTTAAAACAATCAAACTAAGCTCAAATGCACAAGGTTCGCGATTAAACATAAAGTCAATTATCACAAGTTTATAATTCATCCAAAATGAAAGACGTTCGCCATATTCATCAACTCATACGTTTTAGCTCATTTGTGTAACTCATACCAAATTTCACAACCGCAAACAATGGCTCATTCATACATCGACATACAAATGACAAGTATTATAACTAATAACAAACGTTCGCTATAATTACAAGTTAAAAACACCAAATAGTTCCACAAATTGATTGAGCTAAAACATATAAATTCAATTTTCATGGAGGAATTGTAAACTCAAGCATAAAAACCCAAATTAATACACCCCTAATCTCTAGCTATTTCATCCAAGCAAGTAAATAAAACTAGCCACTAACAATCATACTCAAACTATCACAAATAATAAGTGAAATTAAAGGAAACATAATTATATTGAATAAAAATGCAAACCGAGTGATTACAATGTTTGGATGATGATTCTTCGTGTCCGAATGATATAATATGATGAGATATCTTCAAGGTGATGAAAATGGCTTGAAAACCCTAAAAAATCGCCATGGAGGCTGATATTTTCGGAGATGATGAGTTAGGTGAGAAATGAGGAAGAAAGGGTGTTTAAAGGGTCAAAAAGTGCTCTGCCGACACTAGAACCCGGCTGCTAAACACCCCTACCCGGCTGCTCCTCCTATTTTTCAGCAGACCATATTTTTCAGATTTGTAGATCTCTGAAATACGAACGTTTGGCCGCCTGAATCACCTCAATCCGAGTTCGTATGAGGGAGATATGGCCAAAACGGTGCAGCATAGCCAAATCTGAAAACTCTTTCATCTTTTCATCCATTCTTTCTCAATCTTCAACCTAAACACATGAAATCAATTTCCAACTAAATAAGTACCAAAAGTTCATGAAATCGACTAGAAACAAGTACAAAAACAATGATATCGCGAGAGATAAACATGTACAAAACGAGCGATATCAAATATCCCCACACTTGAACTTTGCTTGTCCTCAAGCAAACTATGATTTACATTCCAAAACACATACCTCTTGCATTTAGAATTTAAGAACAAGGTTTTACAAAATATAACTAACCACAATTGCAAAAGTAATCATGTTAGTAGCATGAATACAAACATAGAAAACCTTAAATAAATTTGTCAAGCTTGAATGCACAACTTAGCACCTCTCAATAGGAAATGTGTTTCAATCACTCAACTCTCAATTTGATCAAGATTGGGAATGGAATAGATAAACACTCAAATAGCTAAGTCGTGATGCGTTATTACCATAGGCTTGCCAAAAGATCAAATCTCCACCGACTAGGCGTGAGCACCAAATGAAGTATCAAAAGAGGTATTCTAACAATGTGTTATAATTATAAGTGTGATGGTGAAATTGTTCTATGTTTGTATTCATGCTACTAACATGATTACTTTTGCAATTGTGGTTAGTTATATTTTGTAAAACCTTGTTCTTAAATTCTAAATGCAAGAGGTATGTGTTTTGGAATGTAAATCATAGTTTGCTTGAGGACAAGCAAAGTTCAAGTGTGGGGATATTTGATATCGCTCGTTTTGTACATGTTTATCTCTCGCGATATCATTGTTTTTGTACTTGTTAAGTTTTTAACAATGAAAACATTATCTATATTGATTCTATATTATTCTCTTTGAACATCTCATATATATACTAATATATACACGGATTTGAAAATTCAATTCCTTTTTAACCAAAAACCCATACGGAATTCAATTAAGATCTCAAAATGCAACCTTATAAGACTATTTTAGTGAAGTTGATGAGCTCCAAATATTGCATGTCAAGTATTATTACTATCAGCAAAGTGAAACATAAAACGAAATACAAACATATTTTAATTCGGATACAATTTGTGAAATCGTGATAACTGATACACTTGAACATGTTTTATACTCGCCAAAAATATTTGATGAATTTTTTTGTTAAAGTTGAGACATATTGACCAATCAAATGCTTAGGTTTTATCAATGATTCAATTAACCAAACAAATTTGTTTATCTACCTAAAAAATCTATTTCAAACAAATTTCTAATTCGATCCTATCAAAAATCTAAATTGTATTTAATATAGCCGAGCCAGGAATGGCCGTTAGTGGACACCCACCTCGGTTAATACTTCCTCCATCCCATACAAAGTGTAATGTTTTGACTTTTTGAAGTCTTTATTTTTCAATTTTGACCTTATATATTACGATTAATAATGAGCATAATGTATAATAAATATAATGCAATAGTATTATTAAAAATTAAATATAAGCTATAAATCAACGGGTTTTTTCCTTTTAATATTTGTAAAAGTTTAAGTAGTGTTTCTAATTTCATTGTGACCCGTCTTGCAAAATTTTTCTAAACATCCTATTACTTAATCTTAAATAATATTTGTGTCATACGTCGGGAATATTAACCACACTATATTTACAGAACAAGGGTTCGCTTCAAAGTGCATGTTCAAATTGATATATACCAATGACAACATTGTTGCTATGTATCACACGGGTGATAATGAAAAAGTACTCAACTTATATGTTTCAAAGTGCATGTTCAAATCGATATATATCAATGACAACATATTGTAGCTATGTATCAATTTTTCACGGGTGATAATGAAAAAAAACTTAACATACTAATATGTGACAAACATGTCACCCAAAAAATGTTATGACTGATCAACAATTCACCCAAAAATAGCAACAGTTCACAACTGTTCACAACTGATCAACAATTCAACAACAATCACACAACAACTCATATAAACAGCAACATAAACAAAACAGACAAGACTGGTACCGGTACGACCAATAACAACAACCTACTAATATAAACTATCCTGGTTACCCGTTGTAACCGAACCTGTTACAACTGGGTGAAACCGAGGACTACAATTCCACTCACCAAATATTTACGTCTGATCGCCAACTCAGAGGTCTTATCTTACTGAGTGGCCGTCCGCTTATCTGGAAACAACAACAACATCAAGTCAGTAACGGTTTAACACTTATCACGAATCCTTATATTAATCATAATATTATCCACATTATAATCATCATTCAAAACATATATTTCTAAGCATAAAGTGCCACTAAATACACTATCTTCTAAACACTTATGCATTTTCAAAATTTACAAAATCCTTCAAAATAATTCATGCAAACGCGATCCGGGAAAAATGTGGCTGGATCGCGTTCCTCTTTATAAAAACATTCTGTTGCGAGATTACACTAGGCAACGCGATCCAGGAAATGAGACGGGATCGCGTTCACAAGAACAAAACCAATTTGACTCAAAATACAAAGAGCAACGCGATCCGGAATAGAGGTTCAGGATCGCGTTCATCAGAACAAAACGACTCGACATCAAATTATAACTGTGGAACGCGATCCGGCCGAGGCCACCGGGATCGCGTTTGAGCGATTTACAGCAAAGCCAGACCTGAACTCAAAATACGAACCCTAACCCAAATTTATCACCAAATCAGTTTACAACTCGAAATTCCCAAGAAATCAACAACAACTTCAACTACAAACATATATTAACTACAAACAAGCTATCTAACATCTATTTCATGCATGCATCATCATCATCTAACCACAAATTCATCAAACCCTAACTACTAACTCAAACATGAAGAACACAACTAATTCTATCATCAAATCTTCATAAATCAGTAAGTATATAGCATATTATCATCCTATAACCATGTTAGTACCAATTCCTAGCTTCAATTTCACATAATCATTTAATCACTTAATTTATTCAACAATTAACAAAAGCTCTAAGAACACTTACAAAGATGATACACAAGAAAGATGATGATGGTGATATTCTGATACAATCAAGCTTGAATCTCAATTTGTTTCTCTTAAATTTTGATTGCAATAGTGAGAGTTTGAGAGGATTTTAGAGAGCAAAGAAGTTAGGTGCAAGAAAAGGAAATGAGTCGGTCATCCACCGCCCCTCATTTTTATTTATGGAATATTATACCCCTTCTTAGCCTATTGTTTGGAACCAGAAAATACCCGTAAGTCAACATACTTTTATTTTACCGTCAGGTTCAACTATTTAAAACAAGTACAATTTTATTTGTCACAATAAAACCTGAGACTCTTTTACTTGTTTATTTTCAAATAAAACATTTGAAACTTAATAAAATACAATTTATTTTCAGACCCAGAAACAGGATGTTACAATATTTAAAAGTATAAGATATCATAATGTTATATTCCACCTTATTGCTAATTATAATTCATCATAAGATTCTAGAATAGAATGTGTTTGTTTAAATAATGATGATAAATTTGACACAAAATAAAATACAAAAGTTCTTGCATATATATCATCCATAAAAGTTATGTTCTTGATTTATATCTTAGTAGAAACAGATCGAGAAAAAAAATTAAAAATACTTACGACGTTCATAACTTGTTTTATCAACTTAATATCATCAAGGCTTATCCAATGTTTTAAAAACCGGTTCGAACCGGCCGGTTCGACCGGATCCGGGGGAAGTGCCGAGTTAGAATGGACCGGTTTTGACCTTAAGTTGACCAGTCAACGAACCGGGGGTTCGACCGGAAACCGGACGGTTCAACCGGTTTTTTTTTTTTTTTTTTTAAATAATGGTGACGTGGCCGGTTTTGGGGGTGGTTGGACCGGACCGGTTGAACCGGTTCGACCGGAATCGGTGGAGTTTCCGAGTCGATAAAAAAACCGGTTTTTAAAACATTGGGCTTATCTAATTGGTATTATTTATTTTTAATTAATACATAGATAGATAGAGATGAAGGGGATTTATTTTATTAGAAATTGTAGGGGAATTAGTAATCAATATTGACGTAGGATTATTTTTATTTAGGTTAATTAAAAATTAAAAATATAATTTTTAAAAGAGAAATTTAAAGTGAATGAATTCATTTGATTGGTTAATTAGAAGTGATATGAAATCTTAGCTTTTGATTGGTTAATAGGGTTCAATTTTTCATTTAGATTTTTTAAGAGAAGTTTTCTTTTATTAATATTTATATTAGATTAAATCCGATTATGATTATGATTATTGTTGTTGTTATTGTTATTGTTATTGTTATTGTTATTGTTATTATTATTATTATTATTATTATTATTATTATTATTATTATTATTATTATTAACGTTAAATTCAGATCGTTTGATACTTAGATCGATTATATTTTATAGATAAACAAGGGTTTACCTTAAATAAGTTTGACACCCTAAAAACCCTTTTGCAGACCAAAACGAATGCGATGTTCTGAACTCCTGTGGCGTTTCTAAGTTTATTTCCGCCGTTATCCGCCGTTTACCACCGTAATCCCTATCAAACAATCCCGCCATCTATTTTTAGAGATGGGAAAAGCTGCAAACTCACCAACAAAGTCTTCACTTACAATCGTTAAGAATGATTCTTATCTTCAATCAGTCATCCCTAAACGTATCCAACTATTTGAATCAATCAAATCTCAACAGATTGCTCATCTTCAGTCAATCTCCGGTGACCCCATCAAGTAATTCAATTGAATTTTACTCATTTTTCACTTTAGCACCTCGTCGAACAGTTGGTGTGCGTTAGTTAATATACTTAGGGATATACATTTATATATATTGGTTTTGATATATTGTGTTTATGGTATGTTTCTTTATAATGTCTTTGAATTATATGTTGTTTGATTAGTTCTTTTAGGCATTTTGTCAAACAGTTGGTGTGTGTTAGCTAATGGTTTCTATTTTGAAATTAATAGGGTTACGTTACCTGATGGGACTGTGAAGGAAGGAAAGAAATGGGAAACAACTCCTTTTGATATAGCGAAAGAGTTATCAAAAAGTTTAGCGTCAAATGCATTGATTTCCCAGGTTGATGGAGTGTTGTGGGATATGACAAGACCTTTGGAAGGTGATTGCTTGTTAAAAATATTCACTTTCGATAGTAACGAGGGTCGTGACACTTTTTGGCATTCGAGTGCTCATATTCTTGGGCAGGTAATGGTGTAAAAAGTTAAACCTGTTTTGTGGGTGTTGAATGGATGGTGTATTTATCTTTGATTTGGACTCCGTTGTAGGCTCTAGAAATGACTTATGGATGCAAATTGTGTATCGGGCCATGTACTACAAGAGGAGAGGTATCTTTCTAATTCTCATTCAATTAATCAGCTATTTTTTATGTAAGTCACACAACAGTCTCTGTTTTCCACTTCAAGGATCTTACTTTTATTGTGATACTTGCTCAGTTCTAGCTACGGCTTTAGTGGGGTTGGATACTGTATAAGGAAGATTTTCTGTATAATTAATGTTGAGGTCATTGTGTTTTTACAGTATGTTGTTTGTAGGGCAAATTTCAATGAGTAGCAACAGTTTTTCACTTCATTTGTCATTTGGTCACTTGGCGTAAAAATTAATTATGAATCTGATTGTACTTCTTAAATTTTTGTTATTTTTGGTAAATTTGGTCGAGGTTGGTTATATCTTAACAAAGTTGACCAGTTTTTTATCGTCTATTGAAGTCACACTTGGCCTTATGTGGTTTCTCATGGAATTGCTGTTGTAACAGGGTTTCTACTATGATGGTTTCTATGGTGACCTTGGCTTAAATGATGATCACTTTGATCAGATTGTTAATGGAGCAAAGAAAGCCGTTGCGGTAGTTTGCAATTATATTTATTTAGAAGTTGTAGAATTACTTTTTTTCTGTTTGTTCTTTGAAATGCGTACTTGTTTTGCTTTATTATAGTAAATCACTAAATAAAAGATGTTCTACTTATATGTTTTATTCAGGAGAAACAACCTTTCGAGCGAATTGAAGTTACACGAGAGCAGGCTCTTGAGATGTTCTCTGATAACCAGTTTAAGGTGATAGTGCCTATCGAACATATATTGTAAATCAGTTATATTGATGTTTGAAACACATCTAAATGGATCTTATTTTTACTAATGTCATTATCAGGTTGAGATCATTAGCAGCCTACCTGAAGACAAAACTATTACAGTTTACAGGTGTGCTCCATTAGTTGATCTGTGCCGTGGACCCCATATACCGAATACCGCTTTTGTCAAAGCGATTGCATGCTTAAAGGTACAATTTGTTTTAATGTATCAAGATCAAGTATTTGTTGCATATTCAAATTTTTAAAACAAATTTTCAGGCTTCGGCAGCTTACTGGAAGGGGGACAAAGACCGTGAGAGCATACAAAGAGTTTATGGGATATCGTATCCTGACCAAAAACGTCTGAAGGTTATTTTTGTTTTCATCACTCAAATGTTGAATTACATATCTACATGTTTTAGGTTTGGGAGTTGATAGATACAACACAAAAAATGATTAGTACAACACACTATACAGCAGTCACAGCTCGCAGTACAACTCATTATAGCATACTTTTGGTGTTGGAATTAAAATTATGTGGTGTATTTATCACCTCCCTTTAGGTTTTAGTCTTTTTGAAATACTTAAATTTTTGGGGGGTGATATATTTCTGGTGATGTTTGATGCAAAAGGGACTTTTGTCACAATTGAAAGGAGTCAGTTGTACTTAAAAGGTCTCTTTTGAAGATTGATTTGGGGTTCTCAGGACTTCAAACAAAGTTTAACAAAGTTTACCTCCTTGATTTTAGTTGACTAAGATTACTTAGTTGTTGTGGCTCATACTATAATGGTTATTTCTACACGAATATGCACTTAATTCAGAAAATCTTTCCCTGATTGAATCATTTGCTTGGAGTTTAGTGATGGTGGTTACTAGGCTGCAACTAGGCTCGACAGTTTGACTAAGTTTCATAATGTTGGCTCAATCTCTGCTCGAAAATGATTTGATATGGCTCGAGTTCAGCTCAAAACGCTCGAGTTTAATATAGATCTATTTTTTCAACTTATTTTATATGTATCTAAAATTTGTTAGCACAATATTCTTGCAGGAATACATCGCCCTGTTGGAAGAAGCAAAAAAATATGACCACAGAGAGTTAGGCAAGAAGCAGGAACTTTTCTTTTTCCACCCACTTAGGTAAGATGCAATTCAGTAATATACTAGAGGTGTCAATCTTGACATGTTAAATTATACATTTGCTGATACGGGTATGTTTAGCGGATCAAATTGGTAGAATTGGTCAAACCAGTTGAGTTGGTCAAATCGACTGAAGGCCACCGAAAGTGTTTACTGTGCATAACTTTCTAAACATCTGTATGATCATATGTGACACACTATTTGTATATAAATATAAGAAATTCTGGAGAGAAGGTGTTTTGTGCCAACCGATCCCTAAGTGAACCAAAGATCTATTCATCTAACCCGTTACCCACTTTGTCTAGCCTTTTCAATTCTGCCACCTTTAGAATTTTCTTTGTGGTCTCTAGATTGTTGACCATGAATACTTCTCTTTATATATGTTTCAGCCCTGGAAGTTGTTTCTTTCTTCCCCATGGTACTCGGATAACTGAGAAATTGATGACCTTTATACGAGGAGAGTATCGTAAAAGAGGTTACCTAGAGGTGACATGTTTTTGTTTCGTTTATACTTTGTTGTCAGGCATGTTATAGAATCTCAGTATCTTACATATCGTAGCATTATGTTGCAGGTTACCACACCTAATATGTATAACATGCAACTGTGGGAAACCTCAGGTCATGCTGCCAATTACAAAGAGAACATGTTTGTTTTCGATGTAAGTCTTCTAATGTTAATATTGTTACCGTTGCTCGTTTGTTTTTAATATATGAATAATGAACAGTACTGATATGATGATGAACAAATGGGTGAAGTACTATTGTGTTCTCAGTTTAAATGTGTACAACCCATTGGTCATGGTAAATGTGTGGGTTTATAATTAATTTTAACTCCATTTGTGTTTTTTATATAAAATTTGCTTGTATGACCTCAGTTGAATACATATTTATATTTATTTATTTGCTTGTATGTATTACTTGCTTCTGCTGATAAGTTTTAAGAGGAAATTTTATTCCAGATAGAAAAGCAAGAGTTTGGGCTCAAGCCAATGAATTGTCCGGGACATTGTTTGATATTTGATAACAGGGTTCGCTCTTACAGGGGTTAGTTTTCTTTCTTACTATCTATGTTGTTTTATGATTATTGATTTCAACATAGCTGTTAACGTGTGATGTAAATTATAGACTTTGGGGTGTGTTCTATTTCACTCCTGTCAAAAGAATTTGTTCTAGCTCAAGGGCGAACATATTAAATAGGTCGAACAGATCACCGGTTGAATGTCCCTTGGGGTCTAATTGCATACAGCCTTGCAAATTGTGTAGTTCAAAATCTATAATATTTAGTAATAGTTTATTTTTTGTTAACATAATAGATGCTTTAAACATTATTAGCAGATCTAAAAATTGGGCAGCAAAGTGTTTGTGGGGTCAACCCTATGTGGCCCAATCATTTTGACCTTTATTAAGAAATGACATGTTTCAACCTGGCCATCTTTTAACCTGTTGCCTAGCCTGCCCATCTTGACAGCTCAAGCATGAATTCTAGCTTGCAGTATTACTTCAAAAGCTATCGGACTAACTTCATTTCTATTTTACAGAACTTCCTCTTCGTATAGCTGACTTCGGAGTTCTGCATCGCAATGAAGCCAGTGGTGCATTGACCGGTTTAACTCGTGTCCGAAGATTTCAGCAGGTATGCAGTTTTTTTCTGGTCCCGACTTTTGCACATTATGCCTAAATTTGAGCTGAGGACTCTCTTTTTTTTCATTTGTTCGTACTCTTAGCAGTGTTTTTTGCGTCAATTTTTTTTATTTTTTATTATTTGATAAGCTTTATTTTGTACGATTATAAATTTCTTATGTTATTCCTGTTATCTAATCATGTTACTCTTTCTTAGGATGATGCTCATATTTTCTGTAGAGAATCCCAGGTAAAGTGGAATATCTTTACAGTTAATAGTTGTCTAATTTTTCTCCATACGTGTTTTTTTTGACATTTTGATATATATATACAGATAAAAGATGAAGTCAAGAGTGTCTTAGAGTTCATTGATTACGTGTATCGTATATTTGGTTTCACCTATGAATTGAAGCTATCCACGGTATGTGCATCTAAAAACTCTATGGCTCTATGCTAATCTTAGTTGGAAAACGGTCGTGTTACGTAATGGGTCAAATGTCAAAATGGCTCGTTTCTTGTTGACGCAAACATGTTTCGTCTTCAAAATATTGTTTTTCTTTTATAAATAGCTGGTGTGTAAAATGTGATTACAAGTCGAAGTTTTTTGCATATACTATCAAAATAATTGGTGTGTTGATATGATATAGGATTATTGGTTGTTTAGTCCGTTAAAAGTTTACTCTAAGATGACATTCAACCAGTTTCCATTTTAAGGTATTTTTGTTTATCTGCTAGAGATTGAAGAAACTGGAATCATCCCGTCGTTAGTAAATGGTTCGAATTTGCCACATATCGTCTTTACCACTTTGGATTATTTTTTATTTTTACTAAAATACTTACACTGCTCATAAGTCCAAGTTCTTCTATGTTGTGTCACGAAAAAAAAAAAATGAAATAAACACAATTTAAACAGCAGTTTTTACTGAAGTGCCTGTGTTGAACATCTTCCATGTTATATTTGCTCATTTCATGCTGTGTAATCAATTTTGATCTATTTTCTTGTTACCTTTTTACAGGCTGTGTGTAATTGTTGTAGAAATCTGAAGTTAATTATATTATCTTTTTTATTTGTCTTAATAGAGGCCAGAGAAATATCTTGGAGATCTGGAAACATGGGACAAAGCTGAGAACGCACTTAAAGATGCATTGGACGAATTTAAAAAGCCGTGGGAGGTAAAAGATCAGACTTATCATTTTGAGGATTATAAACTGACAAAACTGTAAAACTGGAACTAGGACCAAACCGGACTGGACCGGACATGATATGTGCGGTTCAGTTATGGCTATTTTGAAATTTGCTTTAGGTTCTTGACTCTAGTATTTTCTAAACGTTGGTTGTGGAACCCCCTCCAATCCAGTTCGTAACCAATCTCAACCCGTCATTATATAATTTCTATTAATTTTTTCAGATATGGACTTTTAGAAAAATATTCAGATGTTATGGCTATTTTTTAGTTTTGGTTTAGTTCTAGGGTATCTGGTATATTGAAAATCTGAAATACCCAAGTTAGGTTGGTTTGGCTTTCGGTTTCTGTATGATATTCACCAGTCTTTGTTCGATTTCCCGAACTGCATATGCATTACATATCAACATGTTGAGCCCTGGGTAGAAGTTTCAGTTATGACCCGTATCCTTGAATAGGTCGGTGTGGCTTAAGTTTAATCACTAATGGGCTCAACGGGTAAACTTGAAAAATACAAGTGTATATGGAAACTTGTTGAGGGTCAAAACTCAAAAGATGCCCAAAGTGTTATTTAGAGCTTACACCTATATAAACAACAGGCTAGAAAATCAGATGCTATATCATTGTTTTTGTAATCACATTTCACATAATTAAAAAATGTGCAAAAACATGTTGTAGTCAACTCAACCTGGCCCTTGAGACCCATACAACCACCCATTTTGATTTGTTACCAACCAACTCAATTGCCCATTTTGCTACCACTTAATTTTGTAACAAGCTGTCTTGTTTGATTTCTTTCATTTTCTATCTTTGTGTTACTCTGTGCTGGTAGATCAATGAAGCCGATGGGGCATTTTATGGGCCAAAAATTGATATATCTGTTTCTGATGCAATGAAAAGGAAATTTCAGTGTGCAACCTTGCAGGTTATTCTCAACACCAACCATTATTTGTTAACACTATAATTTTCATGAGCTATTTTATGCAACTGATGGATGTTTGTTGTTACAGTTGGACTTCCAACTCCCTTAACGATTCAATTTAACTTACTCAGCAGAAGACGAGACTAAAAGGGAGAGGCCTGTTATGATACACAGAGCTATTTTAGGGTCTGTTGAACGTATGATTGCTATACTTTTGGAGCACTACAAGGGAAAATGGCCGTTTTGGCTTAGCCCTCGTCAAGCAATTGTTTGCCCTGTTTTTGACAAGTCCCAAGCTTATGGTCAACAGGTATTTACATGATCTTTTTTTTTATTTGTGGAATTTCGATTGTAGAGTGTCAGTTTTGACCCGTTCACATACAAATGTGTCGAATCGTTTTATACTTGTTAAAGAGCATCTCCAATGCAAGTTAATAGAGAAGTCCATACTTATGTGGCATTGACGATTATAAACTTGACATTGTTTCACACTCTCACCAAGTTCTTACAAGTTAAAGTTCATAAGGATAAATTTGCATATATCTAAGAGAGAAACTGTATGGGTCCCATCTACTCCCTCCGCCCCATTACAAGTGTCCAAGCAACTAGGGTTGTTCCATTATAAGTGTCAACTCTGATATTTAACCAATCAAAAAATACTTTAGTGGGTAAAAATTTGATTGGTGAAAAGTGTAGTTAGTAGACATTCCTATAAGTGTACGTAGTCAAAGTGGACACTTTTATTGGGATGCAGGAAGTATTATTTAAGCCTTCTAAATTACTTGTAAAGTTATTAGTTAGATATAATGATAGAAAGTGTATAGTGGGATCTAACTATGAACTAGAACAAGTTAACGGCCTAGGCAGTCGATTAATCTGGGTGTAATCGGGAGTCGGTGTTGCGGCGTGGCGACGTGGTCTGTGGCGGCATAAAAAATGGTCAAACTTGGTCAACGTTAAAAAGTCGGTCAAACTCGGGAGTAATTGAGATTAAACCGTAAAAAGTCGGTCAAACTCGGGATTAATCGATCAAAGTCTATATTAGTTGTAAAAGTCAACCGACTAGTTGGGGATTAGTCGGGTTTTATTGTAAACTGATATGAAGTTTAGTTTGCTTTCATGTGAAAGATTTATTGTAGTAAGAAATACATTAAAAATATGAGTTCAAATTGGATGAACTGCTCCCAGGAAAATCCTTAAAAATACCAAGGAAAAGAACTGAAAAAACCATCCATGATAATAACTTTTATCGTTAGCCCCTGACCATTAATCAGCAGATAAACTTTTTCACTCTTACAATTTCACGAAGTAAAAGACCAAATGAAATAATTATGTAATTGAAGAATATTGTTGAGATATGCTGATAACAATGGTAAGTTGATTAAGGTCAAATTTATATGTTATATTAACAAGTTTCTTAATTTTGACAGGTAAAAGACCAGATTGATGCAACTGGTTATTATGTTGACATCGATACATCTGATAGAACAATCCAGAAGAAGGTACGAGAAGCTCAGCTAGCACAGTACAATTACATCCTCGTTGTTGGTGAAGAAGAAGCCAACACGGGAAAGGTAAACATTTTTCATCACATAATATATAATTCTTTCTTTGCTTGACTTATATGTAAGGGGCTGTTTAATGGGCCAGATCCATATAGAAATGTCAGCCCTTTGTGCTCATATTAGATTTATCTTCTAAAATAGGGAAATGTTGTGTAGATTTTGGGACTGATTTGCATCCATGCTTCCCTCATTAAAAAATGTTCATTTATTGGTTTCTATTTATATCATGTGACTTTGGGACTTGGTCATACATACTCGACGGTACAAATACTTATAACTTGAACAATTTATATTTTGCAGGTAAGTGTGCGAGTGAGGGACAAACAAGAGCATTCAGTGAAGACCATTCCAGATCTCCTTGCTCATTTTAAGGAAGAAGTTGACAATTTTCATTAGCAATGCTCCACAGATGAAAGCTTGACTGCTTGTTTCTTGAAAAACGGAAGTGCAATTGGAGTTTTGATTTGATTTGATTTTATTAACTGCTACGATAGTTACTAGTTTTGTATGGAAGTGTTATTGCTTTACCGAGTATATTCAGGAAGTTGCAAATTTAGTTTTCACTAAAAGAATATGTGATGCAGTTTTAATGTATAAACTAAGCAATTAGTTTGGATGTCTATTCAAAGTGATTATTAACGACTACGATTATCACTTGATTAATGTATCTGCTAAAATCAATCTCCATAATTAGTTTACTTAAGATTTTTTCTTTAGTTCATTATATAAAGTGTAGATCGTTTATGCTTGTGATGTGTTTGGTCCGTAGAATACGTTTCAAGTAATTGGAATTTACGAAAGGAATTCCAATTCCTTTATCAAGAATAATCTGAGGGAACTGCGTATTCATTTATCAAAGGGTTTTGATGGATTCTAATTTTATCAATTACTCAAACAGTTAAAGGAATTTCAATTCTTATTGATTTTGTGAACCAAACACGGGTTTCGACTATTGCTAGCGTTTCTCTAAATGTCGATGACGACTTTCAACGTACATGCAAAACATCACATAAGTAACACCAATTTACCCCAAGACCAAATAAAAATTTTATACAAATATCAATACCCTCTTTCAAGTTTCAATATCACCACTTTAGATTATAAACCTACTACCGAGTACCGACATACATATTTGATCAATATAATAAAAGTACAATCAATCACTAAAAGGATATTATGTAGATTATTGAAAAAGAACACACTAATATATATAATTAGAAATAATTAATACATACATAATGAAGCTCTAATCATAATTTGCTTAACAAATAACTACCTAGCTAATACCTATTATTGGTCATGCAACCTGTTACATTAATTTCATGATGTTGAAAATGTTGATGATGGCCATAAGAAGACATAGAGCTACTACACTCTCCCACATCTTTAATCTCCTCTTCTTCCTCCTCTTCCGCTTCTTTCTCTGGTGACATCTCCACAAAATGTGGTTGTGCCGCCTCACAGAACTGCTGAGCTGGCAGCGGTGATGAAGAAACCGGCAAAACTGATGGAAGTTTTGAAAGAAGTGCCTCAAGACTACTCATGGAAGGAGTTACGTTCAATGGTTGATTGTAAGCTGCTGGTAAATTGTTGCCACCACCAATGCCGCTACCATTACCGCCATGGAAAGGCCATACTTCAGGTGTGTTGTATCCTTCTGGTTTATAAGGATACAATGAGGATGATGGGTGTGGTAATAGTACTCCTGGAATGCTTTCTATGTAGGTCAACTTCTTTCTTAGCATCACAACATAGCTCAAATCTTCAACCACCTATTAATACAATTTGCAACATCAAGTAGTTAATGACATAGTTTCTTCCCTGCCTATCTTTGGGTAGGTTTTCAATGAAGTTTGTGTTGCTTTAAAAAACAATTGTAGTTCATGACACAACCTATAGTAATTCAAAATGTTATTGGGCATGCAGGGTGTTGCTGTAATTAGTTACCTCTTCAAGTACCTTTCATCCATTTGTAGTAAAGTATCTAGTGACATAACTCTTTTTTTAATGACAATAAATATATTAAAATTAAAAGGGAAATGCTAATGACAGCCCTAAGGGCTGTCAATAAGACACATATAACGCATTTATTAAACTCAAAGTTTCCTTATTTATTCAAAATTATAATTAATACAGCTATGATTTATATTAAATTCATTGAAACTTTCCTTTTATTGGTGATGTATTAATTGAAATCTTTGATTATAAAGGAAACTTTAAGTTCAATAAATACATTATATCTGTCTTATTGACAGCCCTAAGGGCTGTCATTAGCATTTCCCAAATTAAAAATACTTGCAAGATGCTAAAAGATACAAAAACTACAAAATAAACACTCCTACGAAACAATCTAAAGACATCAAAACCACCATCGAGAAATGCTTAATTCTACAAAATAACCTAAAAAGACACTTAAACATGATACAAAAAGCACAAAATAATACCCCTACCCTGTCGCGTAGGGGTATGACAAACATTATACTTTCTTCTTATTTAGTTTTGAAGGGGAAATTTTTTTGAAAATGTCACTAATAAGTAATAATCTTAAAAGATCTACTCCCTCCGTCCCAAATTGTTTGTCACATAGTTGAAAACACACATATTAAGAAAATCACATTTAATGCATGTTTGACCTTGGTATAATGACAACTTTAACCCTCAATCATTAATAAAATTGTTTTCTTTGAAGTATGTGTAGTTTTAAAGTTAAGGGTAATATGGGAAATCTAATCATTAATGCATATTTATTTTTAGAAGTGGGCAATAATTTTGGGACAAACATAAATAGTATAGTGGACAAACAATTTGGGACGGAGGGAGTATTTTCTTTTTTCTTCTCACAAATTTTTTGGGGACGTACCTACCACCGTGTAGATCCACACCTAGGTATGACTCTATATCATATCTCCTTCAGTGTGGTTGTATAAATGCATAATATTTCGTTGATTTGTATTATCAATCTAATTAACAAGATTGGCTTAATTGTGCCGGTTCTAAAAATGGAATCGAGCTAGGTAATTGATGTTTTTGATATTTTTGTGTTTAAATGAATCAAAATTCAATTAGCTAAGATCTGATATTCATAGTATGTATTCAACTATTCAGATATACATTGTGTGTAAGAAACTTATTATTTGCTGTCATTGTATGTGATTTACGCTATTTCTTCATGTGTAATCTATATAGGGTGCCACGTGGCATCCATACAACTTGACACGAAACGAAAATACATACAATGGAAAGAAAATATAAGGTTGTTACACACAATGTACGCCCAAATGATTGGATACATACTATAAATGTCAGACTTTAGATAATTGCATTTCTATACACTTAACCCATTTTATAATTTTCATGTCTTTCAAATGTGAATTGTGTTGAAACACTATAAAACTTGACATAAAGTTTATACTGTATCATACATTGAAAAAAAAAACTATACTCTATAGTTATTATCATGAATTCTTAATTACTTTTGAAAAAAATCCTTTATCATTGAATAATTTAACAAATTTATACCAACTATAATTCAAAGTACATAACAACTATAATTAGTATCTAATGATATGATACGTGTTGTATGTTAGGCAGAAATTTTATATGCAAAACGTTGATAAGCGCCCATGTTGATAATTTTATTGTACGGCAAATGGCACAAAAAGGTAATAAGCTTGTCAAAATTTTGACAATAAAGGGAATATGAGTTTTGTCGATGCCTCAAAAATGACTAACATTTTAAAATCACACCATATAAGAATTTAAGTTGTTAGAAATGTTCAATAAAAGGTAAAAATTACCATTTTATTTTAGAAACATGCCATAAAAAAATTTAGTTTTTTGAAAAATCGTGCCATAAAAGGATTAAACATTTTGAAATCGTTTCATAAAAGGATTTAACATTCAAAATGAAATTCGGATTTAAACACTCAAAAAGTAAAATTAGTCTTTATATCGTATGTAATCTAGGTAAAAAAATGTCACATATTAATTGAATATCTGATATTTAAGCTCTACATAACCTAAAATCGGTTATAAATTGGAAGAGAAAAAATGTAACAATAATTACACCTTTAATTAACTTTTTTAATAACTTAAATCCCTTTATGACACGACTAAAAAATGTGAGTTCTTTTTGGGCATCAATATAACTCATATTTCCTTTATTATCAAAATTTTCACAGGTTAATTACCTTTTCGGGCTATTTGCCCTATAATATATTACATAAACACCCATTCCCTTCATTTTCTACAATTTTTTGAAAGAAGCACGTGTAATACATCTGCTACTAGCAACATGAATTAGATATAAGCTAAGTTTAACTTCGTGTAATAATAGAGACATATGTTACGGTCATACTTTTAGCAATAATTAGTTATTATTGTAGTACATTATTTATGAAAATATTTATTGCATAAAATGACGACACGTACATGTCAATATTGTTTCCACCATAATTGTGTTGCTACACATCCACCATTTTCAGGTGTCAATAAATGTTTCAGATTTTAAAACGACCTTTCATAATTTGGTTCATAGCCTTTTAGGGTTTTAGATGTTATAATTAAATACGTGTAAAAACGTTCTTTGTAAAAACGTTCTTTGCTACACATCTTTTTTGGGACAACTTCAAATCGCGCAGCATTATTATCTACAACTTCGTCTTTGTAAAAACGTTCATGACTATTCTTTACGAATAAGAAACCGCAAATACATATATAGAACTCGAATATATATGTACGTTTTGTTCAAATATAGATTACGTACGCTTGAAATGTCTACCTAAATACTCAACTAGTGTAAATCATCGAATACGAAAGATTTCACCATTAGATCAATATAGGGTTTTCAACATGATTCATTATAGATCAGTTTTCATGATAAAGTATGTTTGACTTTTGAAAGTCAAAGCTAACCATCTATTTGTAAGTTTCAGTTAAAAGGGTAGAAAGAGAGAGACCTTATGAATGGATCCCAGTTGAATAACACCTTCTCTAACAGCAACCAAAGCAATAGTCTGAATAAAAAAGAAAAATATAAGTTAATTTGCTTATTATATGAGTGTTGTAAATAATGCATTATTGTTCAACTTTTACCTTTATACCAGCCTGAAATTGAGCCTCCCATGTCCTTGGATGCTGTTATTCAAGTACAATAATTAAAGAAATTAATACCCCATAATAGCAATAATCTCACTGATAATAGCAATAATCTCACTGTAATTTTATTATTATTGTTGAATTAAATAGCAAGTTGATATGAACAAAATTTAAAATGAGACCCTAGAAGAACTGATTTATGTAGTAACTGTTTGATCACAAAAAATGAATATCCATAATCAAGCATTTACCAAAAAAGATAATATAAAAATCTACTTACTGAATCTGCTGAGTTATTCCAAGTAGACAAAAAATTAATTTCTTGATCAGTTGGCTCCTTAAAAATCCACTTATGACTGTGATCTGCTGCTACTTTTCCAATTAATCTGAAAAGAAAACAATATTTCATACATAATTACTACTTACAAATAATTTTTAGCATGCATATAAACACTACTAGTAATTAAAAGAAGTATGAAGATAAGTTTAAATTCCAAAAATACCCTTCGCCGTAATTGTAGATTTCATGGGACATTTTGAAGAAGAGGTCTGGTTGAAGGCCTTGATATTGTTGGTATTCATACACCGGACAGTCACCGGAGTTTGTCTCAGCAGCTGTCGAGGCTGCAAAATTGCAGAAACCATCCTCCCATGCCAATATCCTATTTAAAATTTAATTTCAATATAAAGAAAATTAGTATAATTATATATATAGTTGAACAACAGATTAATCTTGAATTAACAAATACTTAAGAAGTTAGACAAATAAATGGCATCATCATACTTAAATTAATGATGATGATATAATATATTATGTTAGCTTAAACTCAACAAAATGAAGATAATTTATGGATTTTGATATGTAAAAGTGGATAGATTAATTAATATACCAATTTCTTCTGTTGCCTCTTGACCTATCATATGCTCCACCTTGAGTATCCCATCTACAATATATCAATAAATCATACACAAAAACATGAGTATTGAAGTAGTACACTTTGTTATTAGTTCTTTTTAACTTTTATACATTTAATACTCAGTATAGAAAAAGGGTATGTGTGTACTTGGGAGGAGGGTAGTTTCTAGGCAAGATTCTCCAGAAAACAGCATAAACCCATTGTGAGTTTTCATGGATGCAAAAGCTTCTTAATGTGTGTTGAAGGAGATGAGTTACTGTTGATTGGTTTAGTTGCTCTTCCATTCTCTCTTTAATTCTCTCTCTTTAAAGCATTTACTTGTATCTATTATATATCCTTTTTCTCTAGAAGAAGGGAAACCAAACACCCTTTTCTCCCTTTATATAATGTCTCCTAAAACCCATATCTCACATCTAGTATGGTCTAGAAAATTATAATTATAAAAGTGTAGATCACGAAGTTCAAATCCAGTCCTCATGTCCCTTTAATCGTGAATTACGAGATTTACCTCCCTCGTATTAGTCGTGTGACTTGTTAGTGAGGGACCACCAGAGGGTCGGTAACTCGGTTTACCCTTTTAATTTTTTGATAGAGATATATACACACTCATATATTTACATGCATATACACATATCTAATGTATGTATGTGGATGTATATGTGTAATGTAATGTGTGGATTGTTGTACATATATAATATGTGAGATAGGTATAGATTTGTCTTTCTACAAAAATCACTTATCTTTATATAAAAACACAAAATTATATATGGAAGTTACTTATAAAGTTTACAAGGATGTTAAAGTAATTAATTTTCATTATAATTATATGCATATATACATACATATATGTATGTGTGTGTGAAGAGGAAAAGCTATATGTCAAGCTACCAAACAATTATAGAATATGAATAAAGATGGAAAGACTGTTGAAGCAGGTATTTCAAACGACTACAAAGATGGGCAATAAAGTCACGAGTTCGTAACTGTCAGGTTATTATTGGAGCATTATTAGCATAATAAACTAGTATTATTAGGAGAATAAAGTTAGCTGTTTTAAGGTCTTTTCTGTTTCCTTTTGTAGCCTATTTATAGAGGCACTTTCTATTGAATAAAATGTGTGTGAGTCTTTGGTTTTATATCTATTATTACTACAACATTGTGGTATCAGAGCATCCAGGTTTTAGTAAGAGAGTGATGGCTAATGGAAGCACAAGTAATGCATCAGGGGTTGCACAGCCCCTCATTCCCATATTCAAAGGTGAAGGATACGAGTTCTGGAGCATTAGAGTGAAGACTCTTCTACGTTCCCAGGATCTGTGGGAATTTGTGGAAGTGGGCTATGATGAGCAAGATGAGGATCAAGCAAGACTGAGAGAAAACAGGAAGAAGGATGCCAAAGCAACAGCGATTATCCAGCAAGCTGTTCATGACAATGTTTTTTCTCGAATAGCAGCAGCTACATCAGCAAGGAATGCATGGACCTTGCTAAGAACGGAGTATCAAGGAGACTCGAAAGTCATGACGGTAAAGTTACAAACATTGAGAAGGGAGTTTGAGACTCTTGCAATGAAAAATGATGAATCAGTGGCTGACTTTCTGTCCCGTGTAATGGGTATTGTCAACAAAAAACGAGCCTATGGTGAAGAGATCACTGACCAGAAAGTAGTGGAGAAAGTTTTAAGAAGCCTACCTCCGAGATGGGACCACGTTGTTACAGCAATTGAAGAATCCAGAGATTTGGCCACTCTCTCGTTTGATCAACTCATGGGGTCGTTGCAATCTCATGAGTCAAGGGTGAATCGTGGCTTGGAAAATGAGGAAGAAAGGGCGTTTCAAGCACGAGAAGAAGATTTTCCCCCACAATTCAGAGGCCGAGGAAGGGGCTTTGTTCGTGGTAGGGGACGAGGCCAAGGACGTTCCGGTGGAAGAGGCAGAGGAAGGAATGGTATCCAATGCTACAATTGTAATCGTTTTGGACACGTGAAAGCAGATTGTTGGGTTGATCAACAAGCAAATGTAACAGTAGAGACTGTTGAGGGAGAAGAGGAAGATCTTAGGCTATTTATGGCCTACGAACAAGGAAGTCCAAAGTCAAGTAATTTGTGGTTTGTTGACAGCGGGTGCTCCAACCACCTGACCGGAAAAAGATCTATTTTCAAGGATCTTGATGAAACAAAAAAGGTAAAGGTTCTATTGGGAAATGGAAAAGAAATTCAAGTTGAAGGAAAGGGAAGCATAGAGCTAGCACTCCCAAACGGAAAGTATAAAATACTTTATGATGTCCAGTTTGCACCTGAGCTTGAGTACAATCTATTGAGTGTAGGCCAACTGATGACATCAGGTTACTCTATTTTGTTTGATGATGGCGTTTGCACCATCAAGCAAAAAGGATCAACTCAACCTATATGTAGAGTTATGATGTCCCGCAATAAACTCTTTCCACTCAATGTGGAGAAAGATCATGGTAAAGTGCTTGCTGCAGCAGAACTGGAAGATGCTGACTTATGGCATTTCAGGTACGGTCATTTGCATGATAGAGGGCTGAAGTTGTTACATGACAAGAATATGGTGGTTGGTTTGCCAAGAATTAATTCAATTTCATTATGTGAGGGCTGCATATATGGGAAACAGACGAGAAGATCATTCCCTCTTCACGCATGGAGAGCATCACAACTCCTCGAATTAGTTCACGCTGATCTTTGTGGGCCCATGCAAACTAAGTCCTTGGGAGGTAACAAGTACTTTTTATTATTTACGGATGACTTTAGTAGAATGAGTTGGGTGTATTTCTTGGAGAAAAAATCAGAAAGTTTTGTCAAGTTTAGACATTTCAAAGCAAAAGTAGAAAAGCAATCTGGAAATTTCATAAAAACTCTTAGAACTGATAGAGGAGGCGAATTTTGCTCGAAGGAATTCGACGAATTTTGTAGTGAAAATGGAGTTCATCGTGAGTTAACAGCACCTTATACTCCAGAACAGAACGGGGTTGCAGAAAGGAAAAATAGAACCATAGTAGAGATGGCTAGAAGCATGTTGCAAGCAAAAAGTCTTCCAAATCAGTTTTGGGCAGAAGCTGTAGCAACTTCTGTATACCTGCTGAATTTGTCTCCGACTAGGGCTGTGAAAGACATGACCCCATACGAGTCATGGTGCAACCAGAAACCATCTGTAAGTCACTTAAAAATTTTTGGGTGCATTGCATATTGTTTGAAAAATTCGAACAGTAGGCAAAAACTTGATCAAAAGTCCGATAAATGCATTTTTATAGGATATTGTAGTCAATCTAAAGCTTATAGATTGTACAATCCTACGAGTAAAAAAATAATAACCAGCAGAGATGTTGTTTTTGATGAGAAAGCCAAGTGGAATTTACAGGAAACAGGTGAAATTGGGAGTATGCAAGTTGCACCAATTGATGATGAAAATTCAAATGAAGATCAAGACGTTGAAGTTTCATCGAATCCTTCAAGTCCTTTATCCAACACACCACTAAATTCAGCCTCAACTTCAAAAGAAAACTCAAGTGATTCAGAAGATGGGTCAAGTGGGTCTGAAACACCACCAAGAAAGTTTAGATCAGTAAATGAGATTCACGAAGATACATGTCAGTTTGCACTATCTACAGTGGAGCCTAACACTTATGAAGAAGCGGCAAAAAGTACAGAATGGAGAAAAGCAATGGAGGAAGAGTTGGAGGCTCTAGAAAAGAATAGAACTTGGTCGCTAAAGAATCTACCAGATGGTAAAAAGGCAATAGCTTTAAAGTGGGTGTTCAAAACGAAACTGAAAGCTGATGGTACTGTTCAAAAATACAAAGCCAGGCTTGTGGCAAAGGGGTACACACAAGAATATGGAGTTGACTTTGAAGAAACTTTTTCCCCTGTTGCAAGGTTTGAAACAATACGGGTTGTTCTGTCCTTAGCAGCTCAAAAAGGGTGGCCTGTATATCAATTCGATGTAAAGTCTGCGTTTCTCAATGGTCTACTACAAGAGGAGGTGTATGTATTGCAACCACCTGGTTTTGAGCTTAAAGGAGAAGAAGATAAAGTGTACAAGTTGCATAAGGCTCTATATGGCCTGAAACAAGCACCGAGAGCATGGTATAGCAGAATTGATGGCTACTTTCAACAGCATGGATACGTAAGGAGTGATAGTGAACCTACTCTATATGTTAAGAAAGAAGGCTCCAAAGATTTAATCATCATATGTTTGTATGTTGATGATATAATCTACACAAGCTCATCCAAATACTTGACACTTGACTTTAAAGAGAAGATGATGAATGAATTCGAGATGTCAGATATGGGGACTCTTCACTATTTTCTTGGGTTAGAAGTTCAGCAAACTAATGAAGGTATGTTCATCAGTCAAAAGAAGTACGCTTCAAATCTGTTGGAAAAATTTGGAATGTTGAACTGTAAAGCATCAGATACTCCTATGAATTCAAATGAAATGCTGCAATCAGATGATGGTGAAGCTCGAGCAGATTCGAAGAAATTTAGAAGCTTAGTGGGTGGGTTAATCTATCTCACTCACACAAGACCGGATATTGCCTTTGTTGTAGGCTTAATCTCTAGATTCATGCAAAATCCATCGACACTCCACTTTGGAGCAGCAAGAAGGATTCTTCGTTACATCGCAGGGACTGTTGAGTATGGTCTTTGGTATAAGAAATCGAAAATCAAGCTCATAGGTTACACAGACAGTGATTGGGCAAGCTCTCGTGATGACAGGAAAAGTATTTCAGGCAATGTGTTTTCTATTGGCTCGGGAGCTATTTCATGGAGCTCAAAGAAACAATCTGTTGTAGCTTTATCCACTACGGAGGCGGAATACGTTGCAGCAACAGCGGCTGCATGTCAGGTAGTTTGGCTGAGGAAATTATTAAAAGAATTACTTCATGAGCAAGTGGAAGCGACTAAACTATACTGTGATAATAACTCGGCCATCTTCTTGAGCAAAAATCCAGCATATCACAGTAGAAGTAAACACATCGACATAAAATATCACTACATACGAAGTTTAGTTGAAAATAAAGAAGTGGAGCTGAATTTCTGTCACACTCAAGAGCAGATAGCAGACATCTTTACTAAGGCGTTAAGAAAGGAACAATTCTGCTATCTCAGGACACGACTTGGAGTTGGTAAGTTTGAATTAAGGGGAGGTGTTGAAGCAGGTATTTCAAACGACTACAAAGATGGGCAATAAAGTCACGAGTTCGTAACTGTCAGGTTATTATTGGAGCATTATTAGCATAATAAACTAGTATTATTAGGAGAATAAAGTTAGCTGTTTTAAGGTCTTTTCTGTTTCCTTTTGTAGCCTATTTATAGAGGCACTTTCTATTGAATAAAATGTGTGTGAGTCTTTGGTTTTATATCTATTATTACTACAACAAAGACTGTATTTGTGTACATGACTGACATACACACCATACGTAGCATACAGTACCATAAATATGTGAATTCTTCAACGAATTTACAAATTTAAAACAAATAATAATAATGGGTTTTTGTGGCCTTTATTTATATATACAAAATATTCAACTTTAACTTGTAAAAGAGTTGGAAATTAAATAAGTAAATAAAGAAACTTTACATATATCATTGCATTATGAATATGAAAAGTAAAAACTCCATGCGCGCTGTTAGGAATAATGAAGATTAAATAATAATTAAATGTTGTGAGGTCACGTGGATATATGGGATTTCCATATTTGATGAAAACTTGCAAAGAAAGCTAGTTGAAAGTCGGCAACATTTAAAGTCGGCTACGATTCTTTTTCGTATGTATTAGTATTATTCCTATATATATTGTAACCCTAACACCTCCTAAATAATAAGAGATCTCTCTAGTTTGACCGTGGATTAAACCAATCGAGTAGATTGGATATAACCACGTTATATTCTCGTGGTCGTTTACTATTCTCATATTATATTTATTGTCTTGCTTTGTTTAATCCGTTTATTGTTGTGGGGTATAACTAGGGTTATACGTGTTCTTGTTGGGTCCTAAAAACCTATCAAAGTGGCATCAGAGCACGTGGTTTTTTCGTGTTTTGGGAACAATGGCGGATAAAAGCGAGATTAGGATTAGTAAGTTTGATGGCAGCGATTTTGGATTTTGGAAGATGCAAATTGAAGACGTTTTGTATGAGAAGAAGTTACACCAACCGTTGTCGGGTACTAAACCTGAAAGTATGAGTGATGCCGATTGGGCGTTGTTAGATCGTCAGGCACTTGGAGTAGTTCGACTTTCTCTGGCCAAGAATGTCGCCTACAACATTGCGGGGGAAACCACGACTGCGGGTTTGTTAACGGCATTGTCTAACATGTATGAGAAACCCTCGGCTCTCAATAAGGTTTTCTTGATTCGGCAGTTGGTGAACGCGAAGATGGGTGAAGGTGCATCGCCGACGGATCATGTGAACGAGTTTAACTCGATCTTGACTAGGTTAAGATCTGTAGGGGTTACGTTTGAAGGTGAGTTGGAGGCACTTTTCTTATTATCTTCGTTGCCCGATAGTTGGTCCGGTATGGTTACAGCTGTTAGTGGTTCTTCTGGAACTACTAAGTTAACGTTTGAGGGGATCCGTGATTTGATACTCTGTGAGGGAATTAGAAGGAAAGATTCCGGTGAGTATTCGGGTTCGTCAGCTTTGAGTGTGACTAGCAGGGGGCGTAGTAAGAGTAGATCTAGATCGCGGAGAGAGCCATCAGAGAATAGAAACGTCAAGTGTTGGAACTGTAAGCAACTGTGGCACTTTAGGTATCAATGTCCGAATGGTAAACCGAGTGTTAATACGGCGGTTGATATGACTGAACATGCGTTGTTGTGTTGTGAAGAGAATCTTGTGGAATCCTGGGTTTTGGATTCGGGTTCATCTTTTCATGCTATCCCGTGCATGGAAGAGATGACGAATTTTAGGTTTCATTTTGGTAGGGTTCGTCTTGCGAACGGAAGGAAGCTTAAAGTTGCGGGTATTGGGGATGTCGTCCTCAAAACTCCCCTTGGTAAGGATTGGGTCCTCAATAATGTGAGGTTCATTCCCAAGCTCAAGAGGCGGTTGATCTCGATTGGGCAGTTGGGTAATGAGCGGTACCACGTTAGGTTTGGCGACCAACAATGGAAGGTTTTCAAGGGAAGTTTGGTGATTGCTCGCGGGTATAAACGGGGAACCTTATATATGGTTGGGATTCCGAATGAGGAATGGCTAGGTGGTCAGGTAGGTGTTGGAAATCCTAGTTGGCTTGAGCTTCACGAGTTTGTTGAGAGATGATGTCGCTTGTGAAAGCGCGTCTTGTTTTACAATTTATAAATAGAAATACCTAAATAATACTTTCAAGCAACCAGGCAAGAATACCCGATCATTTGTAAATATAGATTGGTAAGTCAAGTTCGAACACAGGGAAAAGGTGGAATATTTAATAATAGAAAATTAACAATTAACTAGAAAACAGTAAATAAGGGGTGTGTTTTAGTTCCGTGCGAACATTTTAGAAAACAATTGATTAAAATAAACAAACTTTAATAAAACTTAATTTAAAATTACCAATAAATATAATAATAAATCCTAATTGGAAGGAACAAGTAATTGTATAGTTAATGTCACTTAGATTCATATTTCCCGATTGATTACGTATTGATTATCTAATTGTGATTCCTTTAGATCAACTTAATACCAAATTCTTCAATGAATACTAAGTCGAATATGAACTAGCCAACGTTTCGGGTCCAACTAATTCCTATAATCTAGGGTCCAACATGAAACACTGGTTCCAATGTCACAAGATGATCAGTCAGTTGTGTGCCTTTCCCTAAATTATGCATTAAACATTCACAACGTCTTATAATTAACTCTATTGGTATGACTCAACAATACCCAATAATTAACTTATTGTCTTGCTCATTTTAAAGTAAATTATTATTGTATACTCGACCTATCAGACTCAACGTATTTAGTGATAAATCAAAACCCTAAAGTTATGACCATCAATAGTTAATAACATTAAAGGAACTCAATCTCAACAACATTATTAACCACGTGAAGTAACAATAATAACTAGTTACCAATAAACAAGTGTCCACGAGCAATATAACCGTTTTCAATCAAATAACTTATTCAATACGCAATAACAATCGTTCCATAATCATAATCTAAGTTAAATAAACTACACAATCACTTTGGATATTCAATTCATCATCAAAACAGAAATATTCAGATTCATTATATCAAATTCTTCAATGAAAATAAAAAAACGAAATATACCGAATCGATTAACGATGAACTACGAAAGATTAGAGCGAATTATCCTCGTTCCTTAGCTTCCGTACCTCCAAACTAACCCTAAAATACGAAATTAAAACCCTAAAATACGTCTGAAACCGAAAGAAAACAAAAACCCTCTTAAAACTGTCGAAATAAGGTTTTTACGCGTTTTTATACTTCTGTGATTTTTAATCCATACGGCGTATGGATTTCCATACGGCGTATGGATTGATTTCAAGCCCAGCCCAGACTCGCGTAACCTGGGCCTCCACTGCTGCAATCCATACGGCGTATGGATTCTATACGACGTATGGATGCTTTTTCCAGCCGATTTCTTGACTTTTCTTATTTCATTCTTTTCTTCGACTTCGGCTCTCATTATTCTTCAAATATGCATCATTTAGCTCGATTATTGACTGTTTTCCGTTCCTTTTCCATAAACGCTCCATTTCCACATCTAATTGCAAATACGAACGAAATCAATATCTATTCTAAACAAAATGCAATAAAAACATTCAATATTAGGGGTAAAATACTACTAAAATATAGTACTTTTGAGCGTTTATCAAACATCCCCCACTTGAATCCTACTTGTCCTCAAGTAGACTATCAATTCAAAAATCAACTTCTTGGGAAAACAGTCATCTCCATTAAACTAAACAACTAAAGTAGGAATTACACAACATCACCCGTCTTCAACCCAAATGTTTAAATTTAAAATTCTGTTAATTCTAAAAACAATTATTAAGAAACTATGAGATTTACAAAAACTGATCTACACATAGAGTTATTATTCTAAAACATCAAATAGTTCACAATGATTACTGATATTGTTATCCACTTAAACAATCTATAATTGAATATTCGAGCTCAACTTATTATTATTTATGTAAATATTTCCTTAGACTCCCAAAAACTATATACTTTCATACTCATAATATGCCAATATTACATATCTTGAAATTTAATATAAACAATCATTTTTCAAATCAAGACAGAGGTGACAGGTCTGTGCCTCAACACAACAAAGCAACATAACTTGATTTTGGTTTAGCAATAATGTTTTTAGTCAAACCATTGGTGACAGGTCTGTACCTCAGTACAACAAAGCGACTTAATTTGACCACATTTTAAAATTATGAGTTTTTAAACTCTTTTGCTCTTTTTCATTAAATATACTGACGGAGACCAGGTCTGTACTTTCGTACAACAAAGGAAACAACACCCAGTATATCCCCAAATGATTATTAATTAAATTCCCAAAAATATGGCATATCACACATTACTAATATGAAAATTAAGACATACGTCATACATAGCTAAAATTCATCTAAAAGAAATATTTACTCCTTAATTATCATTTCTTAACAGCTCAAACATTCTCATATAAATCGCCTATCAATACATCATATAATGAAGCTAAATAATATCTTTAATAGCTTAAGTTTTTAATTAAAAGTGTAGAAAATTTTAAATTTAACCTACAAAGTTACAAAATAATTATCCCTAGAAAACAAGAAATTTAAATGCAAAAATTTGGTTGAAGAATGGGCAACTCATAACCTCCTAGTTACTCACCTTAATAAGATAACTATTAACCAAATTACAAAATCATATACTTATTAACAGAATAATAATGTGGAAATTTCACTTCTTTTCTCTCCCATCCCTCACTTAAAGATGTACAATGCTCTCATTGTACAAATAATGACACTCTTAAAAGAAAACGGGAAAAAGAGAAAAGAACTTAGAACAGAAAAACTCCCCTGGAATAGTGTGCAGTTTAATGACAAGGATGATACGAATTTCCCACATCCTCTCGATTCAATTATTCGTTGCGCTGAACTTACTGCCAGCATGACACGTACTCACAACACAATTCTGAGGGAACAATCAACAAACATAATTAAACAATACCAAATAAAAACAACCGAATTAAAAACAACCAAACCTAAAACTACCAATCCAACATAATTAATAAAACCTACAAAATAAAAACAGTCATAATAATAATAATAATAAAACAATAATAATAATAGTGTCTGGAATCATAAACCAAATAGGATGAATATCATCCTAATCACTGTCGTCATCCTGGCGATACCGGTCATGATGAGAAGGCGCTCCATACTTTGACTGCGATGGTGGTGGTGGTCGTGGCATGAACTCTGGTGGCATCTGGTACTGGAATGGCTGATATGTGGGTCCAGAAGGAAACTGACCAAACAACTGCTCAAACAAGCCATCCTGGTAGTCCAAGTGTGCACTGGTCTGATGGAAATGCTGTCTCTGCATCAGATCTATCTGATCAAACCTCTGAGTCTGCTGTAACTGCATCTGATGCATCTGCTGAGACAACTGATCAAACTCTGTAGCATACCCTTTGTTACGGCCTCGTGCCGTACCTCGACCTCTATCACTGCCACTCATATCTCCTCTGGCTCTAGCCTGCCTCGACTGCAAAGTCTGTCCCACCGGAGTAATCGGAACCCAGTAATACATCTCTGCAGGACCTCCATACGTGGTAAATGGTTCAATGAGAGCAAACGCCTCCAACCGGCGTGCAGTCAGCCAACCCATACTAGGCTGAACAATCGTGCATGAGCCCATCTCATCCTGAGTAGCCAAACCAAGATATCTCGCCAATCGAGTAACAAAGTGACCTCCACACAAACTACTACCATCTCTAGTACCAGTAGCTCTCTTCAACATCCACTTAGCCAACCTCCAAGGTACATTCACTAACCTCTTCCTGATAATCGAGCTCAAATAAAACAAGTCAGGCCTCGAAACTTTCTCAGGCCCCTCCTTGCGACCCACAATGGTGTAAGTCAACAATCTGTGAATGAGTCGATGACGAGGATCTCGAATACGCGTGTAAGAAGGCGTCGAACTACCATAAGCACCCTGGGCAATAAACTGCCACTCCTGCTCAACTTCCAAGTCAGTGAGCTTCTTCACAGCACCTGCAGAAATGTGGTTTAAAAAATGAGGATTATCCAGCTCATTGGGCTCATAAAGCCCCAGTCCCAAAGCAAACTGAACCAAAGTCATCTGTCTAGGTTGTCCCCCTAGCTGGAAGAAAATGGAGTTCTCAGTCCATTGAGTCGACCTGGCATCAAACCTAAAAGTGCTGTAAAACTCTACAACCAACTCTCTGTAGATATCCTCCCTGATACTGAATAACCGGGACCAAGCATAGGAAACAAATCCAATGTTTCCATCCTCTAATACGTATGGAATAGCCAGTAAATTCCTAATGGCTTCAGCACCATTAGTAAACCCTTCTCTAGCAATCACATGCTCCAAAACATTCCAGTTAACAGCATCAAACACCTCAATAGACTGGCCAATATTGGAAGCCAGACGATCTCCAAACTGCATCCTAGCAGTCTCAGTATATGACCCATGAAATGTGAGGTATCTATGTGATCTAATCAATGGGTTTCCCAAAGTCTCACATCCTCGTGCTCTCCTGCTAGACATGATAACTGCTAAACAAAACAATTGTTAATAATACTAAATAAGCAGTTAATTGCAAAAAGATCACTAAAATTTTCGGCAGCATTTCGGCTTAAAATTGAATAATCCACCATAAAGGTTTAGCCTAAAACTACCGCAACAATCAATTTCATTAACCTGAATTGCAATTTAAACAAAACTACCCAATATGCATACATGTATATACTTAAATAAATATTCCTGACAATTGCATAATCAAATGTATTATAATAACTTGGTACCATTCTGAATATACGAAATTGCACAATCACTAAACTCGAGTATTAGCAACTAGCAAACATTCATACAAACTCAAAATGAATTATTGTAACACAATTAATCAATATAACAATTTATCACATGACCATAATCACAAACACGTGTGTACCAAACAAATATTTGCATTAATCATCATGTGGTCAGAAAATTAATAAGCACTGAATTAAAATATAGCATAATTAAGCACAACTCATATTCTCAATTACTCCTCACTAACGAATAATCCAAATAATCTCGAATATGCAATACAATTGAAAAACTAATATGATATTGTAATGCATATAGCAATTAGAACATAACTCAATCAAAACATGCCAATAATCATACGCGTATCCAAAATACCCAAAATTCTATCATAAACCCTAACTTCCAAACGAGCGAATTAAACAACGAAAATGAAAACGGGAAGTTATACCTTGAAGAGGAACGTGCGTGTAACACGAATATGCAAAAATGGCGATGAATGCGTTGCCGGAATTTCCGTTTGGGGGTTGTGGAAGTGAAAACCGTAGGTGGTTTCTTTAGAAAAAGGGTTTTGGATGAAAAATGAGAAAGAAGGAGGCTGCTGGCGGTTTTCTGCATTTTTGATCCATACGGCGTATGGATTAAATAGGCCCAAGTCAACTCATTAAACCCAGTCAACGGCCCAGTCCAGCGGCCCAATCAATCCATACGGCGTATGGATTCCATACGGCGTATGGATTGAAAAATCTGAATTTTTCAATAAACGGTTTTCAACCCAAATTTTAACCCAAATTCACCACTAACTTTATATAATCAAATTTCAAACCTGGATGATAATCACGACTTCAAAATCTTCACAATTCCACACTATAAAATAACAAAAATTAATAAACTTAGAAAAGAAAAATATTCAAAATAATACTAATATTCAAACCACACATTCAAAAACAAAAATCCAAACAAACAAAAGTCTAACATAATCCAAAACAAACCAAAATGTTAAAAATAATCCAATAGCATAAGGAATATAAAAGGAATAGAATCACTGATTCGGATAGATAGCAAGGAAATGCTCAGTGACATTGGGAAGGATATTAATGATCCCATGACCAAAAGTTGGAAAAGTTGCCAAATGCTCGTTAACCACAGGAAGCAGATAAATTAAATCCCAGCTGATCTTCAATACTGACTTAGTTACTTCTCCTTCTTCATCCCGCACTTCATCATTACCAACTAACTTAACCTCTCGCTCTGGACTGTCATCCTCAAGCTCACCAATAAATTCTAAACATGATTCTCCAATCTGATGATGCTTGCTCATTAATTTGGAGTTTCCTTCAAACTTCTGATTAAGCCTTCAATTTCCCTCAAAACTTGCTCTTGAAGTCTGTTAAAACACAAACCTGAACTCCTGAATATCTCAAAAAATCTCATGTAGATTTCCACCATTCCATAGTGGAAATGTTCAATTGGGTACAGAATCTTAGTCTCATCCACTAACTCTCTCATATTCGCCACTAGATATGTTGCTAAATCAATTTCACCAGTTGGGTGAATAAAATCCGGGCGTGGTCTTCCTTCCTCTTCCTTAGCAAGACGATCTAACTGTTCAACCATTCTATTCATGTGATAGTGAAGAGTGATACTCACTACAAAACAATGAGGTGTCTCATCCTTGAGATGATCATCTATCTTTAACAATTGAACCAGATCCTTTAAACCAGCTAAAAATCCCTTATCAGCTTCGGAAGTTGGATGACCTGTTAACTCATAACAAGCATTAACCATACGGCTAAGACATGCGGCCTGCTTAGCCGAATAAGGAAACGAATGTTGTCTTAAAATTTCATAAATCTCAACATATCGCCTCTTTTGATTTGCAAAGAATACTTTCTCATCCTCAATCCTTAAAGTTATAGATTCCTCAAAATCAAAAAGATCATCCAGAAACTGTTGAGAATCCCCAAATTGTCTTACCACTTCTGCACTATCTAGTAAGTTCTGTACTAATGCCAGTTGATAATCTGAGAAATAAACATGGGATATCCTGATTAGTTCAGCTGTAAAAGGAATGTCCCATCTCACATTCGCAATCGCACCCAATAATTCTTCACATGAGGATGTGATAGGCACAACCTTGCGGCCTAAATGAGTGAATGATGGAATTGCACTTTCTACCCTTGACACCAAACTCTCAGAATCATAAATACCAACCAAATTGTAATTGTTTGCATCACTTTCAAAACTCCTCGCCATTGGACAAACCTAAATAAAAATAAATCTGAAAATACAAAACACCACTAACGAAAAACAAGTTAGTTCACACAAAATAAACAAAAATTAAATAACATGTACAATTTTAAATAAATGTAACTCCAACCGGCGGACGGATTTCCATCCGCCGGTTGAAACTAAAACCCCAAAAGTTTAACAAATTAAAAGATAATTAGTTTCAACCAGTGAATTACTGAAAACAAATTACAAACTTAATTAACTTATTAAAACAACTTTACTGAAATTAATTAACAAAAGTAACTGTTAAAAAGAAAGAATTAAAAATTATTAATTTCTATTCAAATAAACACAATCGCTTTCCCCGGAAGCGGCGCCAAAAACTTGATGTCGCTTGTGAAAGCGCGTCTTGTTTTACAATTTATAAATAGAAATACCTAAATAATACTTTCAAGCAACCAGGCAAGAATACCCGATCATTTGTAAATATAGATTGGTAAGTCAAGTTCGAACACAGGGAAAATGTGGAATATTTAATAATAGAAAATTAACAATTAACTAGAAAACAGTAAATAAGGGGTGCGTTTTAGTTCCGTGCGAACATTTTAGAAAACAATTGATTAAAATAAACAAACTTTAATAAAACTTAATTTAAAATTACCAATAAATATAATAATAAATCCTAATTGGAAGGAACAAGTAATTGTATAGTTAATGTCACTTAGATTCATATTTCCCGATTGATTACGTATTGATTATCTAATTGTGATTCCTTTAGATCAACTTAATACCAAATTCTTCAATGAATACTAAGTCGAATATGAACTAGCCAACGTTTCGGGTCCAACTAATTCCTATAATCTAGGGTCCAACATGAAACACTGGTTCCAATGTCACAAGATGATCAGTCAATTGTGTGCCTTTCCCTAAATTATGCATTAAACATTCACAACGCCTTATAATTAACTCTATTGGTATGACTCAACAATACCCAATAATTAACTTATTGTCTTGCTCATTTTAAAGTAAATTATTATTGTATACTCGACCTATCAGACTCAACGTATTTAGTGATAAATCAAAATCCTAAAGTTATGACCATCAATAGTTAATAACATTAAAGGAACTCAATCTCAACAACATTATTAACCACGTGAAGTAACAATAATAACTAGTTACCAATAAACAAGTGTCCACGAGCAATATAACCGTTTTCAATCAAATAACTTATTCAATACGCAATAACAATCGTTCCATAATCATAATCTAAGTTAAATAAACTACACAATCACTTTGGATATTCAATTCATCATCAAAACAGAAATATTCAGATTCATTATATCAAATTCTTCAATGAAAATAAAGAAACGAAATATACCGAATCGATTAACGATGAACTACGAAATATTAGAGCGAATTATCCTCGTTCCTTAGCTTCCGTACCTCCAAACTAACCCTAAAATACGAAATTAAAACCCTAAAATACGTCTGAAACCGAAAGAAAACGAAAACCCTCTTAAAACTGTCGAAATAAGGTTTTTACGCGTTTTTATACTTCTGTGATTTTTGATCCATACGGCGTATGGATTTCCATACGGCGTATGGATTGATTTCAAGCCCAGCCCAGACTCCCGTAACCTGGGCCTCCACTGCTACAATCCATACGGCGTATGGATTCCATACGGCGTATGGATGCTTTTTCCAGCCGATTTCTTGACTTTTCTTATTTCATTCTTTTCTTCGACTTCGGCTCTCATTATTCTTCAAATATGCATCATTTAGCTCGATTATTGACTGTTTTCCGTTCCTTTTTCCATAAACGCTCCATTTCCACATCTAATTGCAAATATGAACGAAATCAATATCTATTCTAAACAAAATGCAATAAAAACATTCAAGATTAGGGGTAAAATACTACTAAAATATAGTACTTTTGAGCGTTTATCAAGAGGTCTGGAACGAGTAGGAGTTCGGGAAGAATTGAAACTAGTAGGAGTTTGACGTTGAGTGAGAGCTTTGGGATTTCTATGGATACGGTTTTTCATCTCGGTACTACTAGTATTTTCAAGTCTTCGGGTAGATCATCTCCAATGGCAACTAGGTTGCGACTGACCGAGAGGGGTGAGCAAGATACTTTTCCGAGAGTCACGTTTGATAATACATCCGTACAGTGGGAGTTGATTCGTTGGGAAAAGTTGTGTTTGCCGAAATTCATGGGCATGTTTATGGTCGATGATCCAACGGTGAAAGCAAGAGTGTTTGAGTGGATGATCAAGGGTGTGATGGTCTTTTCACACGGTTGCCTTGATGGTTATATTCACGTGGTTGTTCTACCGGGTAGTCTTATCTTTGTTGGAAAGAAAGATCGTGTAGACGAAAGGCTGTATGGATGGGTTGTGAGTGCAACGAGAGTGTTGAAGTCGTGCCGGGCTTCAACCGATCTTCTCATGAACTAATGAGGAGGTGAAAAACTAGAGAGATTTCTTGGTCACAGTTTAATAGTGGAGTTCTGGTAACTGGTATCGAAAGTCTTCCGACTCGGTGTGGTCGTGCGGCGTGTCCCGATAGTTTCGGCGGTATAAGTTTGAACATTTTCTATTAAAGTGGCGTGTTGAAGGGTTTTATTTTGTTCCGGTTTCAACGGGTGTAGTTAGAGAGCCTTTTATCGAAAGTCTATCTGATTCGAGTTTAATCAGTGTGCGTGTCCCAATTGTTGTTGGCGGTATGGAGAGGCGGATTTGACTTGGTTGAAAGGGAAAAATGAGGGTTAATGAAGTTGGGTTGATTTAATCTTCAAGTGGGAGATTGTTAGGAATAATGAAGATTAAATAATAATTAAATGTTGTGAGGTCACGTGGATATATGGGATTTCCATATTTGATGAAAACTTGCAAAGAAAGCTAGTTGAAAGTCGGCAACATTTAAAGTCGGCTACGATTCTTTTTCGTATGTATTAGTATTATTCCTATAGATATTGTAACCCATTGTATTGTAACCCTAACACCTCCTAAATAATAAGAGATCTCTCTAGTTTGGCCGTGGATTAAACCAATCGAGTAAATTGGATATAACCACGTTATATTCTCGTGGTCGTTTACTATTATCATATTATATTTATTGTCTTGCTTTGTTTAATCCGTTTATTGTTGTGGGGTATAACTAGGGTTATACGTGTTCTTGTTGGGTCCTAAAAACCTATCACATGCTTGTAAATGCATAGGAAATAATAATGTAAATTTTAAAAAATGTTATCGATCACTTCAAATGTAAAATATGTACCAAAGTGCGTATGGTCTAGCAGTATGTATAAAGTATATAAGAAAAAATTGTGGGTTTAAGCTTTGTGAGAGACATGTACATATATACGTGCGATTTAAATATATTATGTGTAGTACATTAGTTGTTGGAATATGATTGCCATTAAAAAAATGTGAAGTATTATAAATTGCTCTACCTCTAAAGGTATAAAAATTCAAACAATTTGTACATGTTTATAATTATATAGTTTTACAGAGGTTCTTTATACAAACATTTTTAAGTGTGTATATATGATCAAAAAGTATATGTCTAGTAATCTAGTTTAGTTACTTATTTAGTGTTATGTATGTATGAATGTATATGTGTATTCCTCTTTCTTACATATTATTTTCTATAAATTTAAATTAAAAATATATTTATTAAAGTAAGATCTAACGATCTCGATTAAAAAAATCACTACAATCTTACTAGCTAACCTTTGATTTATACAACAAGGGGGTGATTTGTACACCACCAAAAATTAGCTATACATCATTTTTATGCATTGTCGTGTTGTACTGTACAACATTGTAAAGCAGCTTTAGTGATGTATAGCTAATTTTTTGTGGTCTACAAATCACCACCCATACAACAAGGGTAAGAATAAAAAACAATAATTTTTTGCAATGCAATAAAATTGACGGAAAAGGAATCATTTCTTTGATATTGCATATTAACAAGCATGCATGATTGTCCGAACCCACAATGCTTCACTTTTTTTAAACCTCCGATTATGAATTGTACCTCACCTATCTACATCACATATTGTGTTAAAAAAGTGAATCATTAAGTTATTAGCTAATTGTTTCCATTAAACTATTATGATAATTAACATGAATATGTATTATAAAGTGAATCACTAAGTTATTAGCTTCGGTAGAAAATATAAATACAGATGAAAATTTTGAGTTATTTTAAAAGAATTTGCTAAACGTTGATGGTTAAGAACTTGACTTCAATGATAAAACCGTCAACCATCGTACATAAAATCGCTAACTAAATGTAGTTAAATAATGAACATAATCGTTTAGATTAGTTTTTTAACTGATATAAACGATCACCATATGAGAATTAGTTGTCAACCATAGTCTCGGGGGTCATGTTCAACAAAATCCTTTTAACTGTATATACGATATCCAGAAAACTACGTTAGATACCAACGTTATAATAATTTTAATTTGATATATGATCTATTAGATGAGACGAGTATATAGTATATAGTATACATTTTAAAGCTAAACTTTACATGATCTTAAGGACTTTTCATTAGTTTCAATTAAACTTGTTATTTAAATAGTAATTTTTGAAAATGTATGGTATCAACCGACACCATATATATGGTAAAGTGAGACCATGTACAATTGTACATACAATCTTCTTTATGGATCCTCAGTCTAAAGTTTATGACTTATCAACACGACCAAACCTTATTCTTCCATACATATGTACACATCATATCATCTCACTCATCACACATATACACACACACAATATATATCTATACATCCTCTCTCTCTCTCTCTCTCTCTCTCTCTCTCACACACACACACACACACACACACACACAAACTTTGTTTTCTATGCATCCTGACACCTTACTAATTATCTTCAGACTTCAGTCCCATGAAAAACTTACTGAACCATGAGGCGACGATCGATGTGTTACGTTTCGTGCAGGGCGAAGCGTATTTTTTACTTAATGTTTTTGTAGTGAAAACTTTATCATGATCTTTATTTGTAAACCGTTATGAAGAAGCAAAAAAAAAAAACATTAATGTATAGTATAGTAGTTTTGATATAATTAAACAAACTACTATAAAGTCTACAATTCGGAATGGTACGTAGTTGGTATTTATGAAAACAGAATGGAAAAGAAGAGCATCTGAGAGAGTGAGTGATGAAATGGACCAACCCTGCCTGATGATCAAAAAGAAGCTAAGTCATGTTCACAGACAATTATAACACTCTTCTTTTGACCATTCAATTCATTAATTTATTTAGCATTCACTGGTACAACTTTTTTTACTACCCATTTTTCCACAAACATATACTACCTCCGTCTCAAAATAATTGTCCAGTTTTGACTTTTTGTAGTCTTTCTTTTTCAACTTTGACCTTAAATATTTTTGTTTGTGCTATACAATACTTGATGCAAAATATATGAATGGATTGGCTTTTAAATGTATTTTCATTGGTATAATTTTCGTCAAGTGTTATATAACATAAACAAAAGTATTTAAGGTTAAAATTGAAAAAGAAAGACTTCAAAAAGTCAAAACTGGACAATTATTTTGGAACGGAAGGAGTAATAATATTACCATCCTTTTTATTTAATTATGAGTTAATTACATTCTTCGTGTTTGAAGTATGTCATTTATTTTACTCACCGATTCTGGGTCAAGAGATTTGCGAGTTCAGTCTTTTGACTCGAGTTTTCGTTTCGGGACGATGCATGGTAATACATATAACAAAATTTTTTTAAGCAAGATCACTAAAAGTCATAAAGTACTATACATGAACTCATCTACATCTCTTGTAACTATATATGATTTTTTTTTATCCTTTTTAAGATTTCATTTTTTAATTTCTTTATATATTCTGTTAGTACATGTAAATGTTTGTTTTATTATTATTGATTGGCGTATTATTTACTCCGTATCAACTTATAAATAATATATACTGAACTGATGTGTGCTTGAAAAACAGCTGCACTTTGTATACAAATTATAAAAAAGTTGGAAGAATAATGTAGTAGAGAGAGATAAAGGAAACGTAGAGTTAAATAGTGGAGTTTTCAGGGACAGATAATGGGTACTGTACCTGACGTAAGCTGATCAAGACACTGTTTATTGGGTTCCTACCATTTTTTATTTATTTATTTATTAACAATATTCTCTAAAAATAACAAATAGAGTTGTATATAATCATGTACACACTCCGTCCCGATTCTATTCTCCAGTATTCCTTTTAGGATATCCCAATTTAATTGTCCACTTCCATAAATAGATAAGAATAATGATATTGATTTTATTTTTACCCCTAATTTATATACTACGTATGTAAGACAAAAAGGTAGGTAAAAAGTAAAGGGTAAAACTGTCTTCTTACCAAAAAGTAAGAGAGATGGTGATGTTTTCTTAAACTGCGTATTTTTTTATCTGGGGACAATAAAATTGGTACGGAGGGAGTATATGATTTCCAACACTAAATACAAAATTTCTATCAAGACTACGTAATTCAGCAATCATATTGAAAAGTAATTAAGGTGTCGTATTGGTTAATGAAGTTTTTAAGCGGTTAAAAAGTTACATTGAGGTAAATATTATATTTTTCTCAAGTGAGTTAGGTAGGGGCATTTGGTTGGTGAATTTTATGGGATTTCAAGGGATTTGTATTTAAAATTCCTCCAAATGTTGTGTTTGGATGGAGATTTGAAGGAGGGATTTGGAATTAGAATCCCATCGATAAGGGATTTAGGCAGGGACGGAGTCAGGAAATTCAAGTAGAGGGAGTGGAATAATTTTTTTTTAATTTCTTTTATATTTTAGTAGGGGCGAAAATTTTAAAATGTCATTATTACCTTAAAAAAATTTCTTTTTAACGTAATTTAAAAATTCTTTTTAGGACGACTGCTTACGCTGACCTACCTTGAATTTAGGAATGGTTCACTATTGGTAAGGATTTCAAATGCCCATGGACTCAAGGAAGTAAAATACGGAGTAACATATAAGGACAAATGTAACCAATAGTAAATGACATAATTAGCCTTTAGTTCCAAAAATAGATAGTTGGAATGACCCAAATTAATGATCCACTTCTAAAAATAGATAGATGGAATGACCCTCTTGACCCCTCAAATGAAGGTTGTCCCTCCGAACCTTACCCAAAAATAATTGGGGGGAGAGGCAGAAATGGTCTTCTTTGTCAAAAGATAACGATACCTTATGGCAGCCATCTCCTTTGCTTCCATCTAGTTGCCATTCCCATCCATTTTTTTCATATTTCCCACACATAAAATGCATTTATTTTCAATAAATAAACATGTGAACTGATTTATTCATAAATATAAATATAGGTGACAAATTAATAAAGATGGAATAATACATTTAAAAAAAAAATTATCTAATAAACGAAAAGATATTAATACTTTTCCGAACAACAACTTTTATTACAACCTAAGCAAAACCAAAAGGCAAAAATAGAGATTAAAAAAGGGAGATCTCCAAGGAGGAGAACACCGTCAAAGAACGGAAACGACACCAAACAACTAAATTACTAATTAAAGATATAGACATTAAAGGTGTGTTTGGCAAAACTAGTTGGAGATGGAGCTGGAGTTGGAGATGGAGATGGAGCTGGAAGTTAGAAGCTGGAGATGGAGTTTTTATTTGGGGCTGGAGCTGGAGCTTTTATTTTTTAATAAGTGTTTGGCAAACTAGCTGGAGATGGAGTTTATTGATGTAAAATGACATAAAAGGGTATCATATATTATAACTTGTAAAATTTTAATAATTAGAAAAAGGGTAATGTAGTAATTTAATAAATAAGGGATGGAGATTCTCTAAATAAACTAGTTTAACTAGCTTCTAATTTAGGGGATTCTTTTTTAAAGAATCTTTCTTCTAACTTTCATGCCAAACAAGGTTTATCAATTTATAAGGGATTGAGATTGAGATTGAGATTCTTAAAATGAGAATCTCAATCTCCTAGAATCCCCCATAATCCTTTCAAACATGGTTGCCAAACACACCCTAATACTACAAAGTAAGAAAGGGTTCATATGAATATACTGTTTCCTTAATCATGTGCTTGAGACGGAACCAGAAAATTTAATCTCATGTCATAAAATTTTTGAAGCTCTACATCAAGTTTCAAATATTTTACCAAAATGTTTCTCAAATTTATTATGTATGCATTTTTTCGCTATAAAAATGAGAAATACCATAATACACAAATTTTACTAATAAAAAGATACAAAATGACTCAAATATATGAATTGACCAATCACGTTAATTTTTATTTTCTCTTGTTTGTTTCTCCCTCCACGAGTAGTTTGGTACACATATATAAATAAAATAGTCATGTGAAGAATATATATATGTACTCCATAGCAAACAGAGTCGTCGTGTATAATGAAGCTTTTCAAAGATACTATTCTTTCTCACGCCCAAAAGATATTTCCCAACATAAAACAAAAGCGATAACACCTTTTGCTTTCATATAAATGGTATTGTCTAATTAATAATACATAGTAAACACATTTGTCCTTACAAAAAAAAAAAAAAAATTGATACCATACAAACCATCTATCATCATCATATACTAAATTAACAATAATAATAATAATAATAATAATAATAATAATAATAATAATAATAATAATAATATGTTTGTAATGTATTTGTTATATAATATATAGAAAATTTTAATTATATAAATCTAATATTTTTAAGATATATATGTAAGGATATGTGTACAGCAGTATGCAGGTGAAAAAGGAGGCAAATATCTAAGTGTATCTCAGCCTTTAGCTCCAAAGATTCAAGCAAAATCTTCTCATGATTAAGTTTATTAATTATTTTTTTATCATCTTATTCTAATCATCATATTATAATAATATTATGGAATGTCTGAAGTTATATGTAAATTGTTTTTTTCTAGTTTATAAATATTTTACCATATTAAAATAGTATAGTATGTGTGTTCTGCTAATTAAAATCCAAATATACAAATTTCAGTGAGTTTCTTGGAGTGATAAAATGACAACCCCTATAAACATAAGTGATTGGTTTGTCCCAATTAATTTTGTAGTATTTGTTTTTGTAGTATATCAGAAAATTGTTCAATTTCCAACATATCTGGTGCATCTGTGATTCTTTGCCACCTTCCACTATCATAAATACACATAAGTACATGGTTTATTTTGATCATGTATACCTATAGTTACATTTGTTACACTATTATGAATTACGAGTTTAGTCAAAAATTTAAAAAAATAGGCGACTCGGGTCCTCACTCTTATGAATTGACTCGTATAAATCATTTATTGACTCTTCCGAGTAGTGCGTGACAGTTCCGAGTTGAGAAGCCGTTTGAAGATTCTAAGTTGTCATTAGATGGTTGTTTTATTAAACTATACCAATGATATTTTAAACATGATGTTCGTCAAGAACATTTTTCAAGGAGCGTTTAAGAACCGAATTATTCGGTTGGAAAATGTGTTTTTCAACAACGACTTTTAATTTCATCTTATCAACCTCTCAAGTCGTCGACAACTTAACCGTGCATAGCACAATTACATATAGGCTATCTAGCAGTATCTCTATATGCAACAAGTGGATGTACATTCTTCTTTTTTCTTTTCGTGTATTTTCTGTATATTTTGACACATTTAGACAAACATATGTATTTCTTAAGTACATATTTTACAGTTTGCAAACATTACTCATCTAAACTCATCTACACAAATAATGAGAAGAGTTCAATTGAGACCATTTATTTTGTGTGAGAATGGGGGAACCAACCACAATATGCCATGTGTCACTTTTTTCTCTCTCATCCACGTTTTTAAAAATTAAATATCTCACAAACGACAAGTCGAAAAATCATGAAAATTGCACCATATTTTTCAGCGTTTTATCCTCTTCGATTTGCCGTCCATCAAGACATACTTCCGACGAACTTTTTTTTTTTTCATTTTTTTTGGTGGGTTTTACATATTAATAACACATGTGTTAGTGATTGATTATACATTTGATTTAGGGTTTAGGGTTAGGGTTTAGAGTTAGGGTTTAGCAGGGTTTAGTGTTAGGGTTTAGCAGGGTTTAGTGTTAGGGTTTAGCAGGGTTTAGGGTTTAGTATGATTTAGGGTTTACAGTTTTATAAAGCGTTTAGGGTTTAGGGTTTGGGGTTAGGGTTGGGAGTTTGGGGTTTCGGGACGAAACCCCTAACTCCCAACCCTAAACCTTAACCCCTAAACCCCAAACCCTAAACCCTAAACGCAACACTGTAACACACGTGTTAGTAATGTGAAACCCACTAAAAATAATGAAAAAAAAAACTCGTCGAAAGTATGCTTTAATGGACGGCAAATCGAAGAGGATCAAACGCTGAATCTAATGGTGCATTTTTCATAATTTTTCAATTTGTCGTTTGTGAGATATTTAACTTAAGGGGTAAATGGGTTTTGTATTCTCTTTGTACAAATGGCACCATATCATTTGTTCCTCTATTCTCACACAAATTTTTAGTCTCATTTGAACCTTACCCCACAAATCATATATTAAAACATTATAACAAATCATAAATACGCCAACTCATAAAGAAAACATGGGCATCATTTAATCATTGGATGCCTTTCAAAAAAAAAAATTTAATCATTGGATGGCTCCCTATAACAGTAAATGCATATACATTGCAAGCATCAAATTAAAGGATGCATGCATGCACTTTCATGCATGGTTGCATATTTAGTGATAGAGCATACACCTTAAAGGATATCGATTGGGATACGATTTGTTTTTGAAGAAAGATAAATGATTCACGGGTTCGGTTTAAAGGGGCAGGATACAGTCAATATATATTATGCATTCAAAATTTTAAGGGTAAGATGTTGTTCTGATGCGGTATACTTATGATTCATAGAATTTTGGATTGTATATTTAAAAAAATTAAGGCTGAGATTGTCTAATTCTTCCCTCTCTAAGCCACTTGATCCTCTGATCCCAAACCATGATTAACAGATAATCAATATTTTGTATCTAAAAATAAGATCGATCGGGAACGTGATGGAATCAATTGTAAAAATATTTAAGTACTATGTGTTAAATAATGAATTGATCAATACAATCCTTAGGTACGTTGATCACTCCTAATAAAATTAGGGTTGATATTTGAAAACGAAACTTGAAATATTTATATTCGCTTTACTGCCTATACATACTATTTTTATAAGAATATAAAATAGTTGTGAAACATAAAACATGATTTATGTGTGTCACGTGAAGGCATAAGATGTCAAAATCTAAGGTTAAAATTTTAGATGATTTTATTGCATATCCGTAAATCAAAAAGGAAAGAAAATAACATGAAAGCGTTTAGGGTGTGTTTAGTTACGAAAAAGTATCTTCATTTTCCCTTTTTCATTTTTCTATAGTTTTATGTTCCTTGAAAACTAAAGAAAGTTTAGAAAACATGTTTAAATGTAAGGAGTGAATTTTTCATTTTTCATAATAGGCAATGTAGGCAACCATAATTCATAGATTCCTATTTCTTAGAAAACTTTTCCAAAAAATCACAACTTAAACACGTTTTCTAATTTTCTTTTTTGTGAAAAATTTTCTAAAAAAAATAGGGGAGTTTCCTGTAACTAAACGCCCCTTAAAGCGCATTAAGGGTTCATGGTTTTTAGTTACAAAAAAACTCATCCACTTTTCCTAGAAAACTTCTCTAAGAAAACTTAAATAATTAAAACGTGTTCAAATCCAACTTTTTCGGTAAAACTTCATATTTGAATTGAATATTTCAACAACTTGCATTGTAGGATATTATTTACAAATTTATCTAGTATTTTTACATTGAAAACTTTTGCACTTTTCATCAAAATAAATATTATGATAATTTGGTCGTCACAACATTGTATGTTCAATTTTTAACCAAGATGCTTAATTAACTTGAATATAATTTGCAATTTCATTTTCTTTGTGACCAATGTATTAAATAAGTAAGAAGATAAGGTACTTTGAGTCAAAAGTTGATTATATCAAGACAAAAACCGTGAATTTAGTACTTGTTTTGATGTCTTAATTCCGTACCATAATTTGATGCTCCTTCGACCCCACTTACCCTTATCGAGTTAGGCTTCCTTCCCATCCTTTTCACATGGGTGGTGATTTGTACACCACAAACTTTTTAGGCAAACATCACTAATGTGCATAGCATAACTAATAGTGTATGGCTAAAAGTTAGTGGTGTACAAATCACTACATTTTTCATATGTATTCTTCAAATTCAATTCCTTTAATGTTTTAGTAATTTTAAGTAAAAAGTTAGTTTTAATATTACAATTACAAGCACTAATCAAGGATATCAAGTAAACCTTCTACTTACCCTATTTATATCCCAATATTGACAACCACAAGGATCTTAATTAGCTACAATAAAAATGTATATGATGATTCAAGTTTTCTGTTAAGTTAGTTTGTATTAGGGTGATGGTTCAGTTAATTTGGGTCGGTTATGGTTGGTTAATTGTAATCGATCCAAATTAGTCGGTTAATTGAAAACTCAAAATTGAACCATGGGTTACCTTATCAAGTGAAGCTCCCCAAACAGCCCCTAACTCGGTTAATGAATCGGTTGGATCAGTCAACGGTTAACTTTGCTCACTCCTAACTTGTACGAGTATACCCTTATTTGTTTAGACTAACAGTTAGTATAAGAAAATAACCACGTTTATGTAATAAAATAAATGTTTTATTATACATGTGAAAATGTTGACATGTGTTGTACATATGGTACAAATGATTAATGTAAGGAAGCTTCTGATGTTAGCTTTTTGTGTGTTATACATCAACTCATGATATTCGGTCAAACTTTGGCTAAACAAAATTTCAACCATTTTTCAAAGATGATGGCATTATCAGGACGGGTCGGACCCACCAAGTACAATCCACAAATTGACCCATATTAAAACATATTTTATCTATATAGTTTATATATACATGATCAAAGTATGACAAACTACAAGCAAAAGCATGTTAAGTTAGGTGATTATTTGGCTTAGGGGTGTGCAAATTTACCCGAGAACCGAAAATACCCGAGAATCGAACCGGACCGGAACCGAACCGGACTGAACCGAGTATATTTGGTCCGGTCCTCGGTCCTAGTTTTCCTTATTTTTCGGTTCTCGGTTCGGTTCGGTTCAAGCCCGGTTCGGTTCCCATGAACTGTTCAGTCACTTCAGTGTGCAAATTTCGGGTATAACCGAAAATACCCGAGAACCGAATCGGACCGAAACCGAACCGGAAAGAACCGAGTATATTTGGTCCGGTCTTCGGTCCTTGTTTTCCTTATTTTTTGGTTCTCGGTTCGGTCCGGTTCTTGCCCGGTTCGGTCCGGTTCTGGACCATGAACACCCCTAATTTGGCTAGTTTAATCTCCATAGATAAAACCCAACAATATCATTAGAGGATTTTACCTTTTTGATGTAGTAATTAACATATTTGTTCTTTTTTTTTTTTTTTTTTTTTCTTTTTTTTTTTTTTTTACAAACACCTTTTATTATATACCAAAAAAAAACAAAATTGAGCCTTATCATGTTTCACTTTTTCATCACAAAAAGGAGTGTGTGGTTGGTGCAAAAGACAATGGAATGCATTGAGTAGTCTCTATCTAATGGCTTTAATTGTTTTTTCTTACTTTTTATTTTAATTCAAGCAAATTACTCTTTCAAAGAAAGCATTAGTCAAATTTTACAAAAGATTATTGTTAGACTAAACTTTCTATTTATTCATATTATTACTAGTAATAATAATAATAATAGTAATAGTAATAATTGATGTAACACTGTCATATACTGTTTTCAATTTCCATGAAAGTTGGTAATTTTGATAATTTATTTCTAAAAACGATAATTAGACAATAGTTGATTCTATTCTGGGCAATTCGCCCGCAGATGGATATTCCTAAGAAGAAACCCACCAAAGGCGTCAAACAGGTGATGAATCCTAATTGTCTAATATGAAACCTAATAGGGAATTTTCTAAAGCTACGAAATTCATAGTGTGTGTGGAACCTATAAAGTGTAACGACTCACAGGCGCAACCAATTTACAAAACAGCCTAAGACTACTACTGTTAAATACATATGTTGTGGACACACAAAATGGATGGGAACTCTCAAGCCCAAAGGCTAAATCGATGGGTCTAATAAGAAGAAAGCCCAAGTAAAAAGCTCAAGCCAAGTTCCATAAAGATTGAAGAACAGAAGCCCAAAGATTTGTTTTAACATTAAAATTTCCATATGTAAAAAATATGGAGAGATAACAAATTGTGCATAGATATAGGTGATGCCACTAAGCATCCCACAGGCTGAAAAAGAAATACTACTCAGATTATATAAAACTTACTGAAATTCTTCACCTGATACAGCAGCATAGTGATCAAAACAAAAGCCCTCAAATTATTCTGATTCTGATCGATCTTGGAGATATTCGAACCATCTTCAATCAACAATTGGAAGCCGGGAAACTTTACATGAGCCATTCTTCCTTCTCTCGCCAACTGATTTTTATTTATTTCAGTTTTCTGCTTTGGCTTCAATCACTTTCTTAGCAAAAGATGGCAAACAGAAAGCAGCTGCATGAATCTGTGTGCAGAAACCATTAATTAGTTTTCAGAAGGTGAAAGGTAATTCAATTATGGAACATAAATATGTTTGGTTATTGATTAACTGACAAATAAACTTAATGCATACCTCTTCGTTGTAGAACTTCAAGGGTGACTTGCTTTGGCTGTCCTTAGCAGCATCTATCAGGTTGACAGGGTTCTTGAAATCAACTTGCGGCCCCTCGGTTGAGCATAACATAAAGCCAATAACCCCACTGAAATCAAATTGGATTCCAATATTGAGAAGGTTTCTTATTAATTTCCAAAGAAACAGAATATGGTAGCACGTATTTCTTCAAATATACTCCAATCGAGAGGATGAATCATGCTTCACTCTTGAGGTAGAACAATAAGTGTGCAGAAACGGAAATAGGATTTATGAACTCAAAGATGCAAATCAAAAACAATTTTGTTATTGTCAATTTTGTCTAAAAAAGAGGACGATGAGAGCCCCTGTTATCAGAAGACCAGTCTGCGTAAGAATTTACTTTGCTCCATTCATTTTAATAACTCATCATTTTCATTTTGTGGTTCCATTAGGAACGGGTCGAGAGGGTTGAAAGTTGACCAAAGTGTATTTCTTATGCATAGGACCTCATCGTTTTATCCAAAGGTTTAGATTATTATTTAAGTACAATTTTGTAATAATAACATTAAATATTTATGAGTTGTTACCAATACACTAAAGTGTTTACAGGACCATTTCAACTCCAATAGACTAACGTGTTTAATGACCCATTTCAACCCATAATATATACAATGACCCATTTCAACACGAACCCCCAGCGCAAACCACCCACCTCCAATGGACACTATCACAACCACTATTTCCTTCTAGCATTTTGTTTGCCCCTAACAATCCTTGGATCATCTCCACATAATCATATGGAGTCAACGTCTCAAACATTGAACTCAGTTTTCTACTGAACTTCTGGACAGTAAGAGAAGAATGGAAGATTACCTCGGATATGTAGGAACTGTGGTCCATGCATAGTTGACGGAGCCTTTAAAAATCTGGCGGCAATTGTTAACAATATCTTCGATGATATGCATGTGTAGCCATATGCTTTCAGCCTGAGTACACATCACCCCACCTGGACGAAGTGCTTTCGCAACCGACTCAAAGAATGGCTTCTCGAAAAGTTCTTGTGCAGGACCTGAAGTTAATCACCGTGTTTTATCAAATTGACTATAAGTTAACTTTACATGGGTGTTGGATGGATATGGCAAAACTATCAGGTTGAGTAGTGGGCTAGAAAAGATTTTGGTCAAAACACACTTCTTCAAGCAAGTCGAGCAACTTATTTTGTTCATGATTAGGCTTGTATTTAACTTCCACGTTTAGTAGATTAATAAAAACTACAAAAAGTATGATGTTAGAATAACAATGTACTACTTTCAAATAGAGGAATGTAACAACACTTCCAGCTATTTGTGTCATATTTGGCCTTGTCAATTTATTTGACTTTTATCTAAATTTAAACTTTACCCATTTGATCCATTTGCAACCTCTACTGTTGAAGAAAGGAGGCAAGTTGAAAGTATACCTATAGGATCTGAAGAATCAACTATAACAGCATCATAACTTCCTTCTTGGGAAGCCTTTAGGAATGCAACTCCTAATAGATTGTAGATAATTAGGAAATATCAAGTCTTTATTACACTTGAACATAAAAAAAATATGATGCCAGAAGTTGATATGTTGCTGAATGTACATACCATCACCAACATGTAGTGTAACACGAGGATCTTCATATCCAACAGCTACATCAGGAAAGTATTCTTTAGACACCTGCCACGGGACTAAAATCAATAGCTTTCTTTCTGAATGTGGTATGTGATGTTTTTGGGTGTTCACACATTCAAAGTAATAGTATTGTAAATATTCCCGATCAACAATATTTCAAAACCTTAGTACCTATTCAATACTTCAGGGTATTTAAAAATAGCGCCTTTAATGGCATGTAGGGAGAGTTTGACAAATAAAAAAAAGATTACTGTTACACAAAAGTTCAAATGGGCATGATGACTCACATCGACCACCATCTTATCAATCTCGCATATATCAATATGCTCAACTGAAGAATGGCGAGCTACTTCACGTAAAACACCACCATCTCCTCCTCCAATAACCAGAACCTGCAGATAGATAAATGTAAAACAAAACAGCCTACAAGAGAAAAAAAGTAAAAAACGTGCTAATTTATTGGTGTAATTTTCTTTTTATTTACATTATTGTTGCTTATAAACAGTAGTTCACGCACATATATAGAAATCCATGAAGCTCTTAGTAGAACAATTGTAGAACATCTGTTATTGAAATAATTTATTCATCAAATACTCAACAATATATAGCTCTAAGAATTAGCAAAACCTTCTTAGGATTGGGAATCGAACAGAGAGGGAGATGAGAAATCATTTCTTGATATGCACATTCATCTCTTTCTGTAAGTTGAATAACACCATCCAAAACGAGAACTTTCCCATATGTTGCAGACTGAAACAAGCAGAATCCATATAGATCAATATTCAAAAAGACAATATAATAAGAAGCAAAAAGGATCGATCAGAATGTAGAGGCATAAAATAAGATATAATACAATAAATAATTCATTTTGCATCTTTTTTCATGTTCAAGAAAATGAAACCACGGTCCCAATGACAACATAACTATAGGTGCAGAAACCGAAGTACCTGGAAAACCATAACATCTTGGTAATCAGACTTGCCCTGAAATAGTATCTTTTCAACCTTCAAAGAGTGTGCTTCTCCTGCAAGTAAATGAAAGAGAAGGTAAACATAAATTACACAATCATTAACTGATTGTCATAGTCCATATAAAGCATCCTGCTATAAACTCTGTGTCATTCAAAATGCAACACTTTCGATCACAAAAAGTCCAAAAACCTAACATCATTTCCTTAGTCTGTAGATTCCGCTATATAGTAATAACAAAGAACTATTTTAGAGTTCTGACTAACAGTCAACTACTCCTCTTAAACTACGTACAAAGTCAAAACATTATAATATCAAGGACCACAGAAACTATAATTTATAGATCCGATATACGAGGCCTATAAAAACAATCCCCATTCATTAGAGAATAACTTACATTAAGGGACCACAAAACGAAATCAGGTAACAAACAGTTGACCCTAAAAAGAGTCAACATATCACTTTAAACACTAGAAAAACGATATTGCTTTATCAAAAAGTATGATAAAGTCTCTAGACTTCGGACTTGAAGAAACAGAGTAAATTATACAAATTTCAATGTTTTAAAATCATTTGATAGACTAACAAAAGTCAAATACTTTTAACTTTTTTAACTTTGAAAAGGGAGTACTAGAAAACATGAATGATTCACTCTGCAACACTTTAAGCACATGCTCAACTGAATTGACATTTTAGTATTGAGATGATACTGTAAAGCAATCATAACACCCAAAGTGCACATACACTTAAATTTCAAATATCAATAAAGAATGGCTGCATGTCAACACAACTAATAAAGTGAAAAACATCATGAAGAAATCCTTAAATACAAAAAGAATTGTTGACAAGTATATATCAATTTCCTAAATAAATAAAAATGTTCATACAATGATACAGCCCTTACATAAAATCAAAACTTGCTTACCATCATAACAGAATACCGTTTATATCCATTATAGATGATAAAACTCAAAATGAAAGCCACATAAACAATTATATTCTACATAGAAGAAACCAAAACTCAATTTAGCTCGATGATGCATGGAAACGAATATGCTTATAACAACATACGTTCATAGATTCTTCTTATCATATCAGTAACATCATTTTAAGGGTCTTCCTGAACAAATGGTCTTAAGAGCAAACTTGATTTAATTGGTTCTTATTATCATATCAAATCAAATAATTGGTAAAATAATCTGTTGGTACTCAAGCAACAACGTATTTTTTTCCGTTCCATTCACTAATTGAATATCCTTATACTTGATTTAAATTAAAATTTGATAAAAATGATTTTACTTTTAACAGGAAGGAACTATGAGAATGATAATGATAACCCACCAGATTTACATATATTTTATAAAAATTCCAATCAAGAAACAACCAGAACCATGTTAGCTTTACAACTAACAATAACACAAAATTTACAACTGAAAATAACATAAATTTTCGCATTTATTCACATAAACCCTGATAACTAGTAGTTTAAACACAGAAAACTAGAGAAACAGAGCAATCTGTAAAACAATAAAATAGCAAACACAAATCATAAACATAAATAACTAAATTAATATTAAATATTCATAAATAAAACAAAACAAAAAACAGAACAAAGGTTGTAAATTTATATACAGTTTTAATACCAAAACAAAACATATAAGCTCTGTATAAACAATATGATGGCAAAATCATTCATAAACAGATAAATAAATGAAAAATAAATAAGAATTACAGAAAACTAACCAGGCCACATTGGGCTAATCTCTGAAAACCAACCAGGAATAACAGAGGATATGTTTCCACCGCCATTGACGGCGGCGGCGGCGCCGTTACCTTCACCGTCTCTGAGTTTTTTCATCGGCGAATCTGTCACGGCGTCCGTCATTATATGTGCGTGTGTGATTTTAGTGTGTGTGGGTATGTAAATAATTTAAAGAAACCCTAATTTTAGAATGTGAAAAGGAGGAAGATGTGAATGTAAATAGGAACAGAGCGATGGATGATATTTTGGAGATTCTGCTTAGGAAAGACGCATGAATGTGTTTCTGCTTTTGGGGTATTATTATTATTATTTTAATTATTAATAATTTAATTTTTAATTTGATTATAAATGGAATGTAATGCAAATGATATGATACTCAATTAGGGTTTTGGAATTTGGGTATGTCAGATATTTTGCTTTAAAGAGTAACACTTGTATTAAAAATAATATTTGTCCTTTTTACCTGTTGTGATTATGTATCATTTTTGTGATTTTGATATATGATAATGACAATGATAATTGATGAATACCGTTAACAATGGCCAAACAATCAAGAATAATAATAATAATTAATAAATAATTAAATTAATTTTTTGTGAAAATACTCTTATTGGATCAAAATCAAAGTTCAAACATATATAAAGAAAAGAAATTGTACATTGGATATAGGAAGGAATTGACCTCTAGACAAAGATAATAATCACAAAATAAAACGAAACCAAAACTGAAAGTTTAAAATAAAGCATGGAAAACATAGAAATGTGTTATCGACTTTTCGGTCCTCAAAATAGTAAATTTCGTCCAATTCCGCCACTAAAATTTACTTCAACCAATATAGGCACCAAATGTATTAACCGCGTTGACGCGCATTGACTAAACTGTTAACTAACTACCTCCATCAATAACTTTGTTTTGGAATTTTTACGTGCATTTGGAGATATATTTACAAATATAATCTAACGCTTTAACTAGTAAAGGTTTACAAATTGCAACCACATTCTATTTACAAATCAACTCACACTCTCCATAGATGTTGAATTACTCATAAAGAATCATTTACTTTTGTCCATTTCACATTGAATAATCATTTCCAATAGCTTGTTGGTGGTCACGAAGTTGATTACTAGAAAAAAAAAAAAAAAAAAAAAAAAAAAACATTAATAAAATATTTACTTAATGTCTTTGATTTAATTATTAGATAGAGAGAAACGTCAAAAACCATTATTCCATTATGTTTGATTTGAATAACTAATTTTGATATCTTTACCTTTATTTACTCTTTTATCACTCTAGTATAATCATCTTGTAAGTGGTTAAAGTTCTTCAACCATATTGAAGATCAATTTAGGAAAGCAATTGGTAAAAGATCCAAATAACCATGTCCAAGTTGGATCACTTTAGTGGCTGTCAAAGATGACCACCAAGAATATTTCTCCCAATTATTGATACCATATCAAAAGTGAGTTTGCTTGTTTCCTTGGTGTTGCTATCGATCATCTCACTTTTGTCCTCAAAGATTTTGCATTTGCGATCGATCATCTCACTTTTGTCCTCTAAGATTTTGCATTCGAAACTCATTAGACACATAATATAATAATTTGTATAGAAGAGTAACAAATTTTTTTTGATATAAAGTAAGATAAGATAATCTAGTCACAAGAATGTTTACCTTTTGTCGGCAATGGAGCATAATTTGTTACAGTTACAATTAAATATAGGTTTTGACATATGTATATATTTCCCTATGTTAATTGGTTAATCACACATGTTTTGACTGCAATCTATCACGGATTGTGACTTCACTCTATGGTTTGAAGCAAAATTTGGCTCGACGCAATGGATGTAAGCATTCCGATTTGCTATAAATCAATAATAATAATAATAATAATAATAATAATAATAATAATAATTATTATTATTATAATAATAATAATAATAATAATAATAATAATAATAAACCGTCAAAATATACTTAAAATTATCGAATTTATTAATATCCGCATAATTATATCTTCCACAACCATTATTTTCGATAACACTTTAATAGTTTATGCTATATGCTATATGTGTATGTGGAAATTTAATTGTATATGCATATATGTATATATGTATTTCGGGTGATAATGGATAAATCCCTAGATGATAATTTGTCATCCATATCCGATCCATAAATCATCCACATTCATGTCCACTTCATCCGTTTCAATCGTCCATATTCATCGTTAACATGATGGATCGGGTGGATACCTGTAAGATGGGGTGACTATTACCATGTAGTTATTAAGTTAAAAGACTACATTACATTATTAGTAAAATATTCACAGAATGCGACGGAAAATAAAATGTCTATAGCGATACATTGGTGATAATATTATGGCATGAGATGTTGTGACGTATAAAAGCGGGTCAAGCCAAGTGTGTATAACTGTATATAATAAATTAATAATATATATCATTTTAAAAAATGATTATAAGTAGAATTTTTATTACAAGATGAGTGTTAATTAAATTTCTACAAAATTCAATAAAGAATAACCCAGCTATGCGTATAATCGTCATTACAAGAAATGTAACAAATGAATTTTAACTAAGCATTGCATTCTGGTGGAAGAAGTTTGTATCTTGAAGTGTCTTTGCAATAACTATAAAACATATGCTTGGTTCGAGCCCAATTCAAACCAACAGTTTGTTGCATTGTTAGTTTTGCATACTCATTGCCTTCAACAGGATCAGCGCTTGAAAGTGTCGAACTTTTTGAGCACGAGCCTGTAGACGATGAATTCGTTTTGGGCATCAAACAACCCTCCATTTCAAGTTCTCCAAATGATGCGACAAATGGTGCGTATTGATAGTTAACGGGGTACTTTCCTCCGTGCGTGGCCCACTCTGAAGCGTCCCAAATCGTTGTGTATAAAGACATTGGCTTCGATGGATATATAGAAGATGAGGCTTGGTTGTGTATTACTTCTCTTACAGGAATATTGTCCACCAAAAACCTATATAACGAATTCATCAAAAAGAGATAAATCAAGAATTGAAGGAAAAACGGAACAGGTCCAAAATAAGAACTCTCTTATATGATCTTCGATCTAAGACTAATAAGTGGCTCAAAAAAGGTGTTACTGGCAACTGGACTTGCTACCTGAATTACGCTATAAAACTCTTAGTACGATTATGATGAAACATCTACTACGAGATTATCTACTATATACATATAATTCAAACACATCATGACATTCCGGTTATTGTTCTCAAGGCAGGTCATGTGGGACGGTCAACATTGTCAATTATCAACGTTTTTACAAGATAACAATGAAATTAACTTACACTATGTGATGGTTGTTCCATAATATGCTATATTGATGAAACTCTTGTGTAGGATCAAACCAAAGATAAAACTTTTCTTCTCTTCCCGTTTTGACACTTCCATCCCCATAAATATTTGTTTGAAGAACCCATTCTTTCCTTTTCTCATGTCCAAGCAACTCAAAGTCAATCTCATCATGGTTGTGTGGAAAAACATCTGAATTAGACATCTAAAACATAGCAATAACAAAGTTATTTTTAGACATTTCACTTAATTAAAATTCCATAAATTTAATAATAAACCAATTGCAAAGATATATTACAACTCACATAGAAAGCTAGTACTACTCCTGAAGTTACCCCCATTGGTAGCTTTATTGCAGCACTAAAGAATCCATGTTGGTACCTTTCATTTGACACCAATCCAGAACCTAAAACCAAATTTCAGAAAAGGGATATTAGTTAACAGGGGAGACAAAAAAACAAAATAAATAAATAAATAAAAATTTTTAAAAATTAAAATCTTATTTTTTAGAAGGCTAAAGTTATAAAATGTCACTACTATATTTAGAAATTTATATATAATTTTCTTGAGGGTAGCTACCCTGTACCCCATTGTAGATACTCCCATTGTTACAATCATAGTGAGTATTACATATCATTCGTCTTAAAATCAAGAACATAAAGTTTATTTCCTTAGGTTATATGTATCTCCTAACGTCTTGCTAGTTTTTATTCTAATATAATTTTCATAAGAAAATATAAGTTAGGAAAGATACCTGAAGTTTTGTCTAGACTAATATCGACATATGACCCATTGTTTTTCATATGAACGTTGGATGTTCCATATAAAGTTGACATTTTTGCTGCAACCGATGTTGGATGGAAACGATCCGTTAACCGCTCGACACTTGGAGGCTTATAAACCAGGCCTCGAGACCAAACCGGAAGTAAGAAGGAATTGCCAAAGAAAACAAGACATGTAAGAAGAAACCTTTCTAGCAAAAATGTCATTTTGTGGTATTGAGAGGATACCTTGATTGTTGGAAAGGATGTTTATGGTTTATATATATACATGTTTTTCTAGGTTGCTTGGCTATTTGATAGGGATTGTTTTTCTTTTAAAGAACTTGGAGTCCTCATAAACTCAGTTAGGTAATATTAAATTTAATTTATGTTGAAAGAACATATTAATTAAGATGTGATACTGATGAGACAAAGAAATAGTTTACAAAAGTATAATATGAAATAAAAAGGGATAAGTATTTGTAGATGTATTCAATTTTAGTAAAAAATACATACTATGTATCCAATTTATAACACCTCTATCGTATGTATCAAACTTTTAAATATCTCTATTGTATGTATTGGTCGGTATTTTTTATTATGTGTTAAGTTATATGAATGATATGTTTTAAGAATGACACGTCATCAAAAATAGTGTCCAATATATACAATAGAGATATTTGAAAGTTTGACACATACAATAAAAGTAAGTTGGATACATACTATAATTTTTTTTACTAAAGTTGAATACATTTACAAATACTTATTCCAAATAAAAAGTATATACTACTCGCTTTACGATAGATAAATATATGTTCACAAGTGATATCGGAGTGTAACATAATTTTTTTTCTTTAATTTTTTTTTTCTCGTAAAAGAGAAGTTTAAAATATGAAAAATTATATTAAGCGTCTCTTGACTCTCTTCTATTCCAAGTCGATCAATGCTTACATTACATAGTAAAGTTATATATTATAGTTGATTGATAAATATTGTAAGGTTGATTTATGTTATACATCGTAATTGTAGTGTTACACCCAAGGCTCGTTAAATATGTTGTATTCGCAAGATGAGGACCCGGGTCACGATCTTAAACCCTGCCTAAGACCACTTTCAACCGTGACTGAATCTGGTTGGTCAGTTTGTGTCAACTCAACGCCACATCAAAACTTCCTCAAACTAACTAGTAACTGACTACACCATGCCAACGATGATATACATCCACTTCAATTGATGGGCCCTCCATTTACCAATATACCTTTATTTTTTATATGTTAAACAAAAAAAAAACAAATATATAATTAATGTTGTTGACGCCACCACTTCGTCACTTTCCTCGTCGAAAAACTGTTGCATCTAACTGTCGGATTTTCTTAAGTGATAAGTGGCGAGCCCATCGGGGCTCGGGAGTGATCTTATATTCCACAAACGCAATTTACACGATATTTTCCCGTAAGCTTAAAATAATTTCATGTAATTTTTGCAACTTTGATACACATGAAATTTGTGAAAGAATGATAATGACAATTATTTATTGAAATAAATAAAAAGAGGATAATTATGAATTGCTTAACTGCTATTTGGGTGTTTACAGCTGTTTAATTAAACAAAAAGGTTGCATTCATGGTTTTGTGGCATACATGACAATATGACATAATATAACGCGTCCATTTTTTGCCTTACTCAACTTGCCTTCATTAATTTTGTGATAGCTAATGCCTAATAGTGAGAGGGTAGCTACGTAAAAGGCAAAATAGATAAGCAGCTGGACACCATTTTAGACCAAAATAGTTGCCTAACCTTATTCGTGAGGCTAAGTATTTGTAAATATGATATTCGTAGTGTGATAGTGTCTACTTAAATAACACAGACGTACATTGTATATATGAAACTTGTTATTTATTGTCATCGTATGTATTTTGGTGACGTATTATCTATATAAGGTGTCACTTGGCATCTTTACAAGTTGGCACGTCATCAAAATACATACACCGATAATAAATAACAAGTTTTATACATACAATATACGTCTGAGTAGTTAATTACATGCTATGAATACATTCACAAGTACTTAACTCAAATTATTTGTGGGTTGCTCATAAACTTAAGTTACACTTAACATATTATTTTTATATGGCGTTAATATCATATATACTGGTTAACAAACTAGAGGATGCATCAATTACACGAATCTTACGTGCGCAAAATGAGGGACTAATTTAGCGAAGGGTTAAATTGTAAAAATAGTACTGTAATTCTTATTCTCGTGTGTTTATCACTTCATAAGGAAGACAGTAAAGTTTGACTCTTATAATGTACTTTAGCTCCAACTTCTATTTTGATTTTGACATGTTGATGAGCTAATGAGTTCAATTTCATTTTGTTTTTCTCAATAAATGTATTTGGCATGCAAAACCATCGTCATGACATGATCTTAATAAGCTACGATTATACAACACAATTCCGGGTGGTATAGTAGGATATGTTCGACCATCGGGGTAAATAACGGTTTACTGACAAATTCATATTTTGAGGTGATCCATAGCATCGGTATCTCAGCTTTTGTGAAAATTTTAACACAACAAAAAACATAATTTTTTATACATAAGTAATTCTATCGTATAACGAATGAGATGCTAAATGATTGATGTCTTCAACGACCTTAGGAATATTAATTTTTATATACTCTTTAGAGTTGCTTGATGGTTTAACACTATACTTAATTGTTCGAGATTTATCTGTGTGTTTGTGTTAACTGAATTTATTACGCATTAAAAATAAAATTAAAGATCAAAAGTTCAAAACCTACGGTTATGATGCACACTTTTATTGGCCTCAAAGTGGGCTGGACCGTGCAAACCCAACACTTCAAAACTAATTTTTAGTTTATATGGACTACTCCACCCAAGACCCAAAGCTACATTTGTTCGATACAATTAAGCTCAATCAAACCCAAAATGTTTGCTGATGGGAGTGACATGCTTACAATGTCATGTGTATGTAATATAGATTTCATAACAAATTCGTTTAGATCTCTAAGCAATTTTGTACACAAACATGTGTGATGTCATAACAACACCACATTAATATTAACAATATCATATGCATGTCACTATATAAACTAATATATATTCGTTCAATAACAATAACGTGTATGAAAAGTTGATGAGATGAAATTATACCAAGGATTCAATGTGAGTTAATTGTCGTTAAAAGAAAACAAATTAACAACCCAAAATATATAACAATAAATTATAAAATGGAAATTGCAACAAACACAACAACGAACTTGAAGCTGCGTTATTGAGAGGAAGTCACGTGATAACACAAATCTATTATTGAAACCCGTCAAACACTTTGAACGTACAAGTGTCTCCACATCAAACGTGGTATATCGAGAAGATTTGAATGATGAATAAGGTACAAATGACTCTTTATTATTAAAAGTCTAACGCAATATGTAATGAAATCAATTTACTTACCTTTCATGTTGTAACAACCTACGGAGATATTTCGTATATGACTTTAATCAATCTAGATTTTAAGATGTGTCGTATTTTGGTACAATTTGTTTGTATATTATGTTGTTATCCATACAGTTAACTATCTCTTATTATTGCATATGAGTTTTATCATCGACAATGTGAAACAAATTTCGTCATGTGTGTATATATATTTTGCTATGTTATATGTAATTTCAATTTTAGCTACCTTTATATGAAATCTTTTATATTAAATCTTAACCGTCCTTTCCACGACAGATAAACACCATCTACGTAATGTACTTATATATATTGACATACTACGTGTTTTTAGTTGTCTTTTGATTTTGTATGTTTCAAGTGTTGTTCACAGTATTAAGTCATACTTATTAATATTTGTCTGATCAAAGATATATAATTCGAATCAAGTTTGCAACTGTTAATCACTTCCTTTTTACCGATTTCAAGTACTATCTCCTCGCATCATGCGGACAACATACTAATAGTAAGCTATTTTATCTGTCACACCCCGTCTAAAGCAGAAACAACGAGGTACGACGAACAACTAGATCACAACACATTGTAACAATAGAAATTTACTAAATGAAAACAAACCACGCGTTGTGACGTCGCCCGACACAAATGGTGACTTATGCCGTGGACAAACACATCCACGATGGACATAGTCATACAATAAATATGTGTTTAAATTATTCGAGATATGTCAAGGCAAAACACTCCGTTCCAAAAATAGTAACATAATGCAAATAGTTCGAAGAATTCAAGCAAGTCAAAACTCAATGCAACCTAACGGTCCCGCTAAGTCCTTCTAGTCTCGACTCCTGATGTGATAGTACTACCTAAAAGAAATGCTCGAAAAGGGTCAACACAAAGGTTGGTGAATTTCACAGGTTTAGTATGACACACATAAAATAGATGATGTGTATTGTGATTATAGCAGGACAAATGAAATGAAAAAGTGCACATAAGTGAAATCGATGTATTCAAGTGTCTCATAGCATTCAAGTGTTTCATAGCGATGTCGGATCATATTCACCCAAGGATGACTAATCAACACATGAGTGAGGCCACAGCCCAATAGTACTATTAATATTTCACCATAGAATTCGAGTGTGTGATGTCTTACCTTAGCGGTGGAATTTAACTTACATGTGCAAGACGATAGCATGTAGCATAGCATAGTCCAATATCAATATAGAATCCACATAGTTTGTCACATTATTTCAAAGTGTCACACAAATCATTCATTATGTCCAAAAGAGAACAAATAAGTTTACAACATAAAATCAGTTGAAATACGTTGAGCATTCTTTTTCCCAAGGAAAAGTAAAAGAAAATGGGGTCACGAAACTCACCTCAATGATCAAGTATAACGCTTTCCTAAAAAAGCAGGGGCGGAGCTAGAATGGGGGCAGCGGGGGCAGTTGCCCCCACAAAATTTTGAAATTATGTAAAAAAAATTTTTTTTTAAGGCATTCATGATAATTTTAAAATTTTGCCCCCTCAAAACCTTAATAAAAATCAAAATAATTTTATTTTTGCCCTCTCTATGTAAAATTCCTAGCTTTGCCCCTGCAAAAAAGTGTCTCAAGTAATCTACAAGTATACACGTATATAGGTTACAATATGAACAAGGCTAATGGTCTTTCCATTGTATCCTATTCTTGATGAATCATTCATGATTAGTGATGTGCAAATACCGAGTTATAAAATGTATAAGAAAATATCCAAGTATTGGCTATTACACACACAGGCAAGTATATCTAATCGAGTAGTAGCATAGCAAAGATAAGTTCCAGGTTATCGTCCATGGAACAGTTTATGAGTATTGTGAAATTGTTATCAACTAATAGTTAACCTTTATTGAAAGCATGTAAAATTTGGGGATAGTACCTTTTAACGACAGGCAGTCGAATGGTTGCATTGAAAGTAAAGACAGAAATAAATAAAGCAAGTAAAGATAGATTCATTACAGATTAAACAAATGTATTTACCTAGACCTTTTACCTCTAGTGTTGGATGATTTAATTAAGAACAATATTGTTACTTAACGTAAGTGAATTAACTAGTTGGATTGCTTGTCCTCACAACGCAATCACTTAATCAAGATTACATAGTGCAAGTCTCCTTGTCACCTTAGACCTCATTGATTATAACAAGTTAGTTCAACAAACTAGATTAATTATTAACGTACGTGGTATAACTAATCGATTCCCTTGCTCTCGCAAGCCAAATATGAAACTAAGATTACATGATGCAACTCTCGTTGTCATTTAAGACCTCTTAATTATGATATATGAACCCAACTAATATGAAGTATTAATCTTGTGACTTTACTCTCGTAATAATCAACAATCATGCAAGATCTCTCTTAGTATGATCCACCCACATCACAGTTTAATTACTTTGATCCAATTCTTTGCTTATCTCTAATACAAATCACTAACTGTCACTTTAGTAAATGCAATGCTAAATCCACAAGTTCTCACTTAGTGAAACAAACATAACATTAATTGAATCAAATATAAATAAACCACAATACGAATCGTTCAGTGATTAAACAAACATATTATCATACGAATCAAAATCAATCTTATAATTATATCCAACAATCTAAAGTTATTAATCAAGATAAACAACAAGTCTTCAAACAATAAAATAAATAAATCTATAAAGATAGTATGATCTCAATGGTATGAACAATGTTTATTTAGATTTACTCGCCCTAGACTTGGATGTATAGATTAAGTACAAGACACGATCGATAATGTGCAATTAACAAAACAATCACTTTGTTGTCACAAAACCAATTGAATGATTAACCTTTCTTAGTGCAAGTGTCCTTGACACCAATAGTTATTAACCACCTATTGTTAATTCTAGTAACTTCATGATTTGATAGCTAACGTTACCGTCGTAAGTGTTACAACCACACAAGGTGTCCCTAAATGTGATACACGAACAATCAAGATTTCCAATTTCAATTCAAAACCTTTTATTTGGTAAAATACAAAGATACAATCATCAATTTCTCAATAGATTGTAAACAAGTACAAGATAAACACAAGTTTTCACTTAATGCAACAAATACTTATCAATTGAATCAAAATCAAAACCTAGATCACTCATGGTTCTTTAATCAAACATAAAATTAACACATCAATTAATCCAATCATGTACAATACATCCACAATACTAGGGTTCACAAAACTAAATAAACATAAGAATCCAACCCTTGAAAGGCACAAACATCAAACAATCAAAACTCAAGATAAAAATCCATAACAATGGTTATGTAATCAAACCGAAAAGAGTAATGAAACCGGATGATTATGGCATGATCCTTTGTTCCGGAATGATGGAGATCATGTTGGAGGACTTAGGATGTCTCCAAAAGCCTCTGGAAATCACCTCAAGCCGTCACCATATGAGATCACCCTAATTTTGGGGTTTAATTTCGTATTTATACCCATTCAGGCCGGCAGCCGCCATGGCCATGGCATGTCTGAGGACATGGCCATGGCCTCTCTCAGGAAGTTATTATTAATCAGGTACCAACACCATGGCCGTGGCCCATTTGAGGACATAGCCGTGGCCTTAATCAGGAAGCAAAGAACATCACGAACCCAACAACATGGCCATGTCCTCTACCAAGACATGACCATGGCCAACATCAGAAGGCAAGGAATGACTAAGTAACACCACCATGGGCATGACCAAATATGACATGGGAATGGCCTTCTACTTTTGCTCGGTGACACGTATTCTTCCATATTTTCACCATTTCTTCAATATGAACACCTGCAATCAATTTCCAACTAAATAAGTACCTTAAGTTCATGAAACTAATTCAAATAATACATAATTAGGACCGATATCGCATCTAAAAACATGTATAAATTAAGCGACACGAAACTCACCTCAATGATCAAGTATAACGCTTTCCTAAAAAAGCAGGGGCGGAGCTAGAATGGGGGCAGCGGGGGCAGTTGCCCCCACAAAAATTTTGAAATTATGTAAAAAAAAAATTTTTTTAAGGCATTCATGATAATTTTAAAATTTTGCCCCCTCAAAACCTTAATAAAAATCAAAATAATTTTATTTTTGCCCTCTCTATGTAAAATTCCTAGCTTTGCCCCTGCAAAAAAGTGCCTCAAGTAATCTACAAGTATACACGTATATAGGTTACAATATGAACAAGGCTAATGGCCTTTCCATTGTATCCTATTCTTGATGAATCATTCATGATTAGCTTCTATATTGTCTTACTAAAGTTTTCTAATCGAGTGTATATTTATATTGATGATTTGTCCAAGATGTTAGATGATTAACTTTACTAAAATTTTATGTCACTTAGAGTATTGTTTATATATATATATATATATATATATATATATATATATATATATATATATATATATATATATATATTAACGTATCATTTGATCCTCTAATTTTTATTACATAATATTTAGGATGTCAAGATTTTCTGAAAATTTTTATAGAATTTATTTTAATAAGTTACTATTTTTAATGATTCTGTAAAATAATTTACTCATAATAAGTTACTGCTTTTTGTAACAACCCCAAAATTAGGGCCAATTTAAAATTTCCCTAATTACGTGTTTACTACTTGTATTTAATATGAAATAGGATTAAATACGTTACTTACTTAATATATATATGGATAGAATATATATATATACGCGGATACGATTCGTTCAAATCGTATAAAACAACAATTGTACAAACATACGGACGTTGGTAAAACAATTATTAAATAATGTGAAATTATTTAATTACTTCAACTACTACTTTATATTATGTTCATAATATAACGAAAACGTACGTTTAAATTAAAACGTCACCGAACTCTCCGAAAACTCGAACAACCGACAAAACAAAACAAAGTTATGTTTTATAACTTGAAAACTAGTATTTTGATAAAATACTTCAACTTAATTATTGAGTAATGCTTCTCAGGTACACAGCATCAGTAGGGATGCCCAGCAGGATGAGCTTACTTAGCTCGAGTCGCATGCATATACAAGCTTGGAGATTTTATTACATTACTTTTGTACTAGTTGTTATGTATTAGAATCTCTAGGAATTTACACGAAACTCGAGCTTGTATTTTGAATTACTTATTTATTAATGTAATAACTTTTTGAACGTCTCATTTAGAGTCGTTCACTGTATCCTTTGTGCTTGTGATTATTGATTAGTAACACCCAAAAACTCGCTTCCGCAAACCATCAAATTTGGGGGTGTTACAGATTGGTATCAGAGCCTAAGGTTATAGTGAACTAGGTTGCATTTAGTGGGCCTAGACTATGACCGTTAGGCAGTATTCCTCATTAGGTATAACTGGTTCAGGAATTACAGCATACAAGTTTAATTTAACATAGCCTGATCAACTATGTACAATTAAATGAAGATGATGTGAGTTCTAAAAGGGGTTATGTTGAACAGGAATACAATAGCTGACTCTGACCTCGAGAGAACCGGGACTTTTACTTGATTGTGCTAGACACTTACTAGGCGGTTATGTGATATATATATATATATATATATATATATATATATATATATATATATATATATATATATATATACATAGGCCTCTTTCCCCGATACGATACTCTCCCTCGACTGCTGCGAAATTAATATTTTTCAACTTACATCAAACGAACAACAACTCGATTCTCGTCATTCTGTCCTTATTCAACTTTTATGAATTCACGAATACCGACATACTTCCGAAGGCCTCGATTTCACACTACTCTCTAGGCTATTATATACTGAAGGTATAGGAATAGGCCTTGTCCGATGATACTTTGTTTACCACCCACCCCGTTATAACTGACAACCATAGCTACTCCAACATCTTTCGATATGAAGATCGGGACTTTGTTTTATTCGCTAACCCTACCTAATTCGACGTTTATAACATTCTACAACGTACCCCACTATACCGTTAGGTGTATCCTAAGAAAATCATTTTCAACTCAAGTCTCCATCAGACTTCGAAATTTTCAAACCGACTTTCACCATCAAAATTTTATAACAAATCTCAAACTTTGGCGTAGTTTCTCTGAACTCACTAAATCATCACCATCATAATTCTTGTTCAAACCCTCACATGTTCTTTATTTGTTGTTTCAAGGAACATGCCTCCTCGACGACAAGTCACGCTTAGTGAAGCCGAACTCGCGGGTCTGATTGCCCGTAGTGTAGCCCAAGCTCTAGCTGTCCGAGCCACCACTCCTGGTAGCGAAGACACGACTAACAATACACCACCACCCAAAACCTGCACCTACAAGGACTTCCAGAACTGCAAACCCTTGAGCTTTCAAGGTACTGAAGGAGCGATCGGTCTGATACGTTGGACCGAGAAAATCGAATCAGTGTTTCTCATCTGCAACTGCACGGAAGAGGATAAAGTCAAGTTCGTCGCCAGCACTTTTTCTGACACCGCCCTTACCTGGTGGAACACTTACGCTCTGACTGTGAGTGTTGCCAATGCTTACAAACTACAGTGGGATGAACTAAAGAATATGCTGAGGGGCGAGTACTGCCCAAGAGATGAACTGAAGCAATTGGAAGTGGAATTTTGGAATCACAAGATGCAAGGTGATGACATCACCGGTTACGCAAACCGCTTTCACCAACTGGCACTTCTCTGCCCAACTATGGTTGATCCTGAATACAAAAGGATCGAAAAATACATTGATGGACTCCCCGAGCGACTTCAAGACCTAGTGACTTCATCTAAACCGGGAACTATTCAGAGCGCCATTCGCATGGCTCATGAGTTAACGGCCAACTCTGTCCGCCGTGGCTCGACTTCAACCCCACCTGCGAATAACAAACGTAAATGGGAAGCCAATCCCCACTCATCCAACCCTACCCACAATAAAAAGCCTGCATCCGTTAATACCGATGACTCGAAGGCATACAAGGGGAGCAAGCCTTACTGCTCCAAGTGTAGTCGTCATCATGACGGTTCCTGTCCCTGCTCCAAATGCAAGAAATTTGGACATCTGGCCAAAGACTGCCAAACCAACACTACCAGTACCAACACTGCTGCACCCAAGACCTGCTATGAGTGCAACGGTACCGGGCACTTCAGGAAGGATTGCCCGAAGCTGAAACCTAGAACCAACTTCGCGAAAGGAAGAGCTTATGTGATTAACGCTAGGGAAGAAGACCCGAATCCGAGACTTTGCGATTTGCTCAACCCGGGTACGCTCATTCTTTGGTTACCCGAATCTGTTTTCTCATAAATCTCTCGCTTAATGATTCATGTATAATTGTCTTTTATTCCGTGTGTTTCCTTTGATCCTAAGTACACAATAGGATTAGGAAACGACCGACTACTTAAATCCCGACAACACAATTTGCTTTGCACTGTAGATACAGTAACCAAACTCCCTTCCCAATTATCTCGCACTGGTTGAGACCGAGAACTCGTCTACTATTCGTTACTTTAAACAGATAATTTAATATAACTTCACTTACTTGAGGCAATTCTTAGATAGAACACTTATTTCGTAGGAAATGACAACTCACACCGTCAACAACCCTACACTGCAAGATGAACTGCTCAGTGAGGAACCAACGATGTTTCCTTACCTCCTCGAACTCGAGTGTGATACAGAACACTCCGCTGAATCAGCAACGGCACCTGCTGTTCCTGCTGCTCTAACTGCTGCAAAAGCACCGGTTAATGTAACCTTGACTACTGAATCAGTCAGCCACCTCAACCAAACTATTGAATCGCTGCGAAAACAACTAACCGAAGCACGGGAAGACATAGATGACCTACGACAAATTGCTTTCCAGAATAACGTACGTATGCGTGAGTACGAGTTACGTTTGGTAGCTTTATAAAACCCTACTTCACCACCAACTTCACAAAGTACTCCTGCTGAAGAGGATAACGACACTGACTGTACCCCGCCTCCAGCAAAAAGGGCAAAAATCTCTCCAACCAACTCTTCAGGAAAATACTTGGGAAAGAAACCTTTCTGTTCCCGATGCACTCGGCATCATGAAGGATCGTGTACCATACCCACCGGTCGATGCAAATCCTACCCTAAATGTACGAACCCTCCCAAGGAGAAGCTGTGCTTCAACTGCGGGAGTGCTGGCCATCTCAAGGCCAAATGCCCACTACCTCCAGGCCACAAAATTTAGGGTACGTTACTATTAGACAACTACCTTATTACGAAAACTGTAGGACCTACCCTACTACTGTAGGCTACTAGTACGCCTTGTAGCTACCTGACGAATATCGAACTACCGATTACTACTTCGAACAAATTTCGGGACGAAATTCTCCTAACAAGGGGAGAATGTAATGATGTCGTGTAAACGGGGTTTTATTTTAAAATGGAAAATACCTAACTTACATACACAACACAGGCAAGAATACCTGATCATATATAGTATAGCTCAGTAAGTCCGAGTCGAACACAGGGAACGGATTTCAATATTAACAAATTGGAAATCAATATGAATAATTAAAGCAGTAAAAAGTGGGGACGTTTTAGTTCCGATCGAACAATTGATAAACAATTATAAAAGAAATGATTTATTAACTAAAACTTAATTAGAAAATAAAGAAATAGTAAAATAACTTAATTAAATAAAAGATTGGATTCAAATGATAAAAGAAATGCATTTGCTTAGACTAGTTTCCTTAAAATCTGGATATCATTTCATTCAATTGCTCACGTATGGATTCTATCGTGCCCGTTCAAATATATCAATCCTCCTTACAAGATAAACTGAATTCAATGCAATTAAGAAAGACACAAGGTTGTTTTCAACACATTAACAGTTCAATTTAACGTTGTCCACAAAACTGTATTCTAAATTAATTCCACACCGTTTATGTGATTTATTCTTTTGACTTGAATCAACAAAGTCTATAACCGATTAAGGTTATCTCGTCCATTAATAATCATTACTAACTATTATCCCTAGCCCGTCAAACTCAATATATTCGGCAATAATTATCAACCAAAATCAACAACTATCAATAAATCCACAACCAATAGGAAATCAATCTCAACTGATTATGAACTCACGCTAGGTAATCAGCAACAATCATTAAATACCCGAAGATTAACGAATAAACACATAAACATTGAATAAAATCCGATACGTTCGCAATTATAACAATCAATCCATCAAATAAGTATTATCATCTAAGCAAATACATAAAAGACTTAGCCAATCATAGTATAACAGAAAATCAGATTCAATATCATATCCGTAATCATAATCGAATGAAAGATATAAAAGAAATCGAACCGAAATAATGAAATAACGAATGAAAGAATGAAAGCCTTTGATTATCCTTGATGTTTTTCCTCCAAAATACTCCAGAAACTTAGGTTTTTGCAGAGAGAATCGACTGGAGAAAGTGTGGTTGAAGTGTGTGTTTAAAATGAGGCAAAATGAGTTTTTTAGGTTTTCTGCCGAAACGATCCATACGCCGTATGGATTTCCATACGCCGTATGGATTGCAAAGCCCATGGATCTGACCCGCGACTTCTGGCGGACCGACTCACTCAATCCATACGCCGTATGGATTCCATACGCCGTATGGATTAGAAAATGTAACTTTTCAGCTCCACGACCTCCAATCTTCAAACTTTAAACTTTTCACCACTTTTCTTCGATATTCGCTCGATTTTCGCTTCTTTTATAATTCAAGCTCCAATTAAATCCTAAATGCAAATATGAACGAAATGAGTATCGAATTCAAATAAAATGCATAAGAAATTAATCAAACTAAGGGGTAATTAGTACTATAAAATAGCACATTTTGGCGTTCATCAAACATCCCCCACTTGAATCCTACTTGTCCTCAAGTAGACTAGAGATTCAAAAATTCAAAACTTTAAATATGAACGGCAAACAATGGATAAAAGGACTTACAAACTACATAGCATTCGACAAACCAAATTTTCATCTTAAAATCGAATCTTCCTTAAAACCCAACAATCAAGAAACTCTGCATGGGAAGCCATTCTAACAGATTATTATTACCCATAAAAGATAATTCACTCAGATTACCGATATTGTTGTCCACTTAAACAATCTAAATTTCAGAAATTACGCTTAACTTATTATTATTCTAGCAGGGCTTACCCTAGATTCACAGATAGCAAAATACTCTTATATAGATAACGTGTCATAATTCTCCAAATAAAGAACATCCACATAAATCAATCATTTTTCAAACCAAGACATTGGTGACAGGTATGTACCTTAGTACAACAGAGCGACATAACTTGGCTTTGGTTTTTTCAATTTATGAGTCCTTTGTACTCTTCTTTATTTTCTTTAATTTTCAAATATACTGACGGAAACCAGGTCTGTACTTTCGTACAACAGAGGAGACAACACCCAGTATATTCCCAAATGATGATAATTAGGATCCCAAAATTATGGATTATAACACGCTATCATATGAGAATTAAGATTATCATACCTTGCTAAAAGATCCTCATAGGATAAATCCTACTTTATTCATTAAATTTCTTATTAGCTCAAAAACTTCCACAAAGATTGCCTATCGATACATCATAAGATGAACTATCTAATAATTAAAATTAAATTTATTTCATTCTTTGCATTCCCACAGCATGTTACAAGATTGCTAAACTTTACAAAGAAAACAATTTTAAAACAAAAATTCGGCCGAAAAATGACTAACACATAGAATGCCTCTTAACCTCAATATTTCAATAGCTACCATTCATAAGTTAAGGAAAACTAGACTTCTTTTCCCCCATCCCCCACTTAGAAATATGCAATGTCCTCATTGCAAAAGTAAACAAAAATTAAAGGGAATAGAAAAGAAGTCAAACAGAAAACTCCCCTGATTAGAAGGCAATTTGCTTGAAGGACTTCATTCAGAAATAAAATACAAAGCACACTTCCGTAGGCAACACGATTGCATTTAGCACATGCAATAAGCCTTTAAACCCCTCGGTATCCCGAGTGGACGAGTTGTAGTCTCGTGAGGGTTTCCAGAGAACACACCCACAAAGTTCAAACCTGAAAACAAAAACAATAAACAAAATACAAATTATCAAAATAACGGGTTGTCTCCCGAAAGCGCTTTTGTTTATCACGTCGGTAAGCTCGACATCTTGCTTTGCCACTTAATTCAAATCCATCTCCAAATCACGCTTGGAGTCCCTTATATCACCATAGTACTTCTTCACTCTACTTCCATTGACCTTGAAAGTTTTTCCAGAATATCCTTGTAAATCAATAGCTCCAAACGGATAAACCTTTTCAACAACAAATGGGCCAGTCCAGCGTGTCTTTAACTTTCCTGGAAACAGATGCAATCTAGAACTATACAATAAAACTTTATCACCTTTCTTGAATGTATGGTTCGACTTAAGACGAGCATCATGCCACTTCTTAGTTCGCTCCTTGAACAATCTCGAATTGTCATAAGCATTTATTCTTAATTCATCCAACTCATTTAGCTGTTCCATTCTTTCCTTTCCAGCTAACTTCTCATCAAGATTACACTTCTGTAAAGCCCAATATGCTTTATGCTCTAACTCAAAAGGTAAATGACAAGCTTTTCCATAAACAAGGCGGTAAGGAGTCGTTCCAATTGAAGACTTAAATGCTGTTCGTGCCGCCCATAATGCATCATCTAACTTGTATGACCAATTCTTAGGGTTTCCTTCAACTGAACGTTCTAAAATACGCTTCAACCCTCTATTAGTCACTTCCACTTGACCACTTGTCTGCGGATGATAAGCAGTAGAAAACTTATGTCTAACTCCGTACTTTCGCAGCACTTTTTCCAATTGCAGATTTGTGAAATGCGTCCCTCGATCACTAATCAAAGCTTTTGGTGCTCCAAAGCGCGAAAATAACTGTTTAAGAAAATTTACCACAACGCGAGCATCATTCGTGGGTAATGCCTTCGCTTCGACCCACTTAGAAACATAATCCACAGCCACAATGATGTATTTGTTTCCATTGCTAGGTGGAAACGGACCCATAAAGTCTATACCCCATACATCAAAAATCTCGCTTACCAAAATTGGGTTTTGCAACATTTCATCCTTCTTTGAAATTCTCCCAGTACGTTGGCAGGCATCGCATTCCTTCACATACTTGAATGCATCCTTATAAACTGTTGGCCAATAAAAACCTGCCTCGAACACTTTCCTTGCAGTGTAGTTTGGACCATGATGTCCTCCAGCCGGACCATCATGACAGTGCTCTAAGATAATATCACATTCTTCTCCAGCAACACAGCGTCGAACAATTCCATCAGCACACTGTCGGAACAGATATGGGTCTTCCCAAAAGTAATATCGTAAAGCTGAGAAAAACCTCTTTCTTTGGTTGAAGTCCAATCCGGGTGGCAGAGTCTTTGTAACTAGAAAGTTTGCAATATCAGCGAACCATGGAAATTCATTCAGCATTGCCTTCAACAAGCTTTCGTCGGGAAACTTATCTCGAATTTCCGTTTCGTCCAACCTATCCAATTCCGGATTCTCTAGTCTTGACAGATGATCTGCAGCTAGATTTTCCGCTCCCTTCTTATCACGAATCTCAATGTCAAACTCCTGCAATAACAAAATCCATCGCAACAACCTTGGTTTTGCATCTTGTTTTCCAAACAAGTATCTTAATGCAGAGTGATCGGTAAAAACAACCGCTTTTGACAGGACCAGGTAAGAGCGAAACTTATCAAATGCAAAAACAACAGCAAGCAATTCCTTCTCAGTCGTAGTGTAATTCTCTTGTGCACTTGTCAAAGTCTTGCTTGCGTAGTAAATAGGTTGAAACTTCTTATCAACCCTCTGACCTAAAACTGCTCCCACAGCGTAATCACTGGCGTCACACATCAATTCAAATGGAAGATCCCAATTCGGACTTATCATAATTGGTGCAGAAACCAATTTCTCCTTTAAAATCTTGAACGCATCTTGGCATTCCTTCGAAAACTCAAACTTAGCTTCCTTTTCCAACAACTTGTTCATAGGACGTGCTATCTTTGAAAAATCCTTGATGAATCTCCTATAGAATCCAGCATGTCCTAAGAAACTTCGTAACATTCGTCGGATGAGGTAGCTTTGCTATCGCATCAATCTTTGCTTGATCAACTTCAATACCAGCTCTCGAAATTTTATGCCCCAACACAACTCCTTCTCGTACCATGAAATGACATTTTTCCCAATTTAAAACGAGATTTGAACTCTCACACATTTGCAACATCCTCTTCAGATTCACCAGACACTTATCAAAAGAATCTCCAAACACAGAGAAGTCATCCATGAATATTTCCATGCTGTCTTCTACCATATCATGGAATATTGCCATCATACACCGTTGAAATGTGGCGGGTGCATTACACAGACCGAAAGGCATTCTCCGATAAGCGAAAATTCCGAATGGGCAGGTGAAAGTAGTCTTATCTTGATCATTTGCATCAATTGGGATTTGAAAGTACCCGGAGAATCCGTCTAGAAAGCAATAATACTCTTTTCCAGCTAGACGTTCTAGCATCTGATCGATGAACGGCAAAGGAAAGTGATCCTTGCGTGTCGCATCATTCAGCTTTCTATAATCTATACAGACCCTCCATCCAGTAACAGTTCTTGTGGGAATTAACTCATTCTTCTCATTAGCAACCACTGTCATACCTCCTTTCTTAGGCACAACATGAATTGGGCTGACCCATGGACTATCAGAAATCGGGTATATCAGTCCGGAGTCAAGCAATTTTAAGATTTCCTTCCTCACGACATCCGTAACCTTAATCGTCTTAATGGTTGCACAACCGGTTTGAAATCAGACTCCATAAGGATCTTGTGCGTACAATACGATGGACTAATTCCCTTGATGTCACTGATCGTCCATGCTATAGCATGCTTATGTTCCTTAAGAACTTTTAGCAGACTTTCTTTCTCGTTTGCTGATAGCTTGGATGAAATGATAACTGGCAAATCCGACTCTCCTTGTAGATATGCATATTCCAAATGGGTTGGTAAATCTTTCAGTTCTAACCTTGGTGGTTCTTCAAAAGAAGATTTACATGCCAACACCTCTTCTCGTGAGCAGGGAATCCCATGCATAGAGATGCGGTTCTCTCTCTTGACTAAAATACCATTAGTTTCAATCGATTCTTCAGTCTCAGCCGGCTGATCACCTTCTACTTCCTCATCACTCTCGAACTCTAACTCCTCAAGCATTTTATCGAATTCTTCGATATCTCTAATTGCTTCTATGCTTCCCGTCCATCCTTCCAAGATCATGGGATCAAGATCTTCATCTTCCATGAGACTTTGAAGGAATTCTTCATCATCAGTCATTTCTCTTGCACTCACAAAGTAGCACGTATCATCAACTGCAGCAGGATATCTCATTGATTTGTTGACATCAAATACTACTTCATCCTCTCCTAATCTCAGAGTGATTTTTCTGTCATGAACATCAATCAATGCCCTTGCAGTGGCTAGAAAAGGTCTTCCCAAAATGATAGGTACCTTTTTATCTTCGACCATGTCCAGAATGATGAAATCACACGGAAAAACAAACCTATCCACCTTAACTAGCACATTCTCTACCATCCCTCTAGGATATTGAACCGAACGATCTGCTAACTCAATGCACATTCTAATTGGCTTTGGTTCCCCTAACTTGAGTCTGGCATACATAGTGTAAGGCATTATTGATATGCTTGCCCCCAAGTCAGCCAATGCATGAGTAAGGTCTAAACTTCCAATCAGACAAGGAAGGGTAATACTCCCAGGGTCTTTCATTTTCGGTGGAAGTTTATTTTGCATAACTGCTGAACATCTTTCGTTCATTGTCACTGTGGTCGCCTCCGCCAACTTACTCTTATTAGTTAAAAGTTCCTTCAGATACTTTGCATACTTTGGCATTTGAGCAATGGCTTCCACAAATGGGATGTTAATGTGCAGTTGCTTCAGATTCTCTAGGAATTGGTGGTATTGAGCATCATCTTTCCCTCTTCTCAAAGCTGCTGGATAAGGTGGTGGTGGTGCATGCTCCTTAGCATATTGCTTATCTCTTGCAATTTGTTCAGCCTCAGTGTCCACCTTGGGACTTTCCACAACTTCTACTTCCTTCTCTTTCTGCGGTAGGGGTTGAGAAACAGGCTTCTTCTTTGGAATGGGGTCTTCAAAACCCTTTCCACTTTGGGTGGTCACTGCTTTCGCCCGATCTCGTGGATTGGTTTCAGTGTATCCAGGTAGGGTCCCAGGGAATCTTTCTTGAAGAACTTTGGCTATGTTGGACACATTCCCTTCAATTTGCTTAATCGCAGCTCCTTGGTTTCTCAATGCAGCATCGGTGGCATCCATCCTTTGTCCAGAGCTCGTAATGAATTTCTCATTGGACGTGAGAAACTTACCCATCATTTCTTCTAAATTAGCTTGCTTGTCTGACGACGAGGCACCTGGCTGCTCCTTGGTGAAAAATCCAGGTTGAGTTTGGCGAAACGGTCGCCCTCCATCTTGGTATGGTCTTCTGAAAAAGTTTCCACCGCCCTGACGATATGGTGCTTGAGCTTCTCCATACTTGACTTCCTCAGTATGTTCTCCCGTTCGCGTCTCGGGGCAATCCTTTACTAAATGACTTCCTCCACAGTTGTCGCATCCCACTTGTATAGCATGGACAGTCTCAGTAACCTTCTTGATATCTCTGCCCATGTTATCTAGCTTAGCGGTAATAGCTGCAAATCCATCTTCATCATTCACAGACCTCCTCCGTCTAGAAGTTCCATCATCCCATAACTGAGAGTGTTTCGCTTGATCGCGAATGGCAGTCAAAGCATCACGAGGGACTTTCTTGGGAATAGGCCCTTGGGAATCCAGTTGCTGTCTCGTAGCACGATCCACTCCTTTATAGAAAATACTCACGATTTGCTGATCGTTCAGGTCGTGCTGCGGGCACTTATGCATCAGGTCCTTATATCTCTCCCAAGCTTGGTGTAATGATTCATCCATTTCCTGCTTGAAATTTTTGATCTCATCAATCATCTTTGAAGTTTTGGAAGGAGGACAATACATCTTCAGAAACTTCGTGCGAAGGTCTTCCCATGTGGTTATGGATCCAGCTGGCTCGTTTTGAATCCATCTCTTAGCAGTTCCCTTGAGTGTGATTGGGAATACCCTGAGCATAACTTGATCGCGTGTGATGTTGGGAACGTTGAACATATCGGCTATCTCAACGATTTTCTCCACATGATCATTAGCATCTTCCTTTTCTTCTCCTCGGAAAGGGTTCTCCCTAAGCTCCTTGAGGAACTGTCCCTTGATTTCGAACTCCACATCTTGTGCAATCGCTGGCCTTACTACTCCAGTGCCACGGTCATTACGCATCCGACTCGAATATTCTTCAAGCGTTATGTTGGCAATATCTTCTGCCATTGCGTCTCTTGGGTTTCCTTGGTTGATCGGAGGTTCGAATAAGGACCGAAGATACTCTCCAAAATCTCCTTCTAAATACGACGGAAGGTTGTGGTGTAAACTTGAGTTGGGGGGTACAGAAGCAAACCGTCTTCTCTGACGAAAAACTTTTTCAGGTTCTTCAAAAGGATCAGCGAGATTAGGGTTCCTTGATCGGGTCATAAACTTCCTGTGATATAATTCCCGAATCAGTAGAACAAGACCCTAGTTGAATTACTTACTAAACAATCCTAAACAAAAAAAAATATAATTCGAAAATTAAATAAAGCAGAACTGAACTTAAATAACAATATACAAAGATCAAATTCCAATTTGTCAAATTAAAGCAAACCGCTCCCCGGCAGCGGCACCAAAAACTTGATGTCGTGTAAACGGGGTTTTATTTTAAAATGGAAAATACCTAACTTACTATACACAACACAGGCAAGAATACCTGATCATATATAGTATAGCTCAGTAAGTCCGAGTCGAACACAGGGAACGGATGTCAATATTAACAAATTGGAAATCAATATGAATAATTAAAGCAGTAAAAAGTGGGGACGTTTTAGTTCCGATCGAACAATTGATAAACAATTATAAAAGAAATGATTTATTAACTAAAACTTAATTAGAAAATAAAGAAATAGTAAAATAACTTAATTAAATAAAAGATTGGATTCAAATGATAAAAGAAATGCATTTGCTTAGACTAGTTTCCTTAAAATCTGGATATCATTTCATTCAATTGCTCACGTATGGATTCTATCGTGCCCGTTCAAATATATCAATCCTCCTTACAAGATAAACTGAATTCAATACAATTAAGAAAGACACAAGGTTGTTTTCAACACATTAACAGTTCAATTTAACGTTGTCCACAAAACTGTATTCTAAATTAATTCCACACCGTTTATGTGATTTATTCTTTTGACTTGAATCAACAAAGTCTATAACCGATTAAGGTTATCTCGTCCATTAATAATCATTACTAACTATTATCCCTAGCCCGTCAAACTCAATATATTCGGCAATAATTATCAACCAAAATCAACAACTATCAATAAATCCACAACCAATAGGAAATCAATCTCAACTGATTATGAACTCACGCTAGGTAATCAGCAACAATCATTAAATACCCGAGGATTAACGAATAAACACATAAACATTGAATAAAATCCGATACGTTCGCAATTATAACAATCAATCCATCAAATAAGTATTATCATCTAAGCAAATACATAAAAGACTTAGCCAATCATAGTATAACAGAAAATCAGATTCAATATCATATCCGTAATCATAATCGAATGAAAGATATAAAAGAAATCGAACCGAAATAATGAAATAACGAATGAAAGAATGAAAGCCTTTGATTATCCTTGATGTTTTTCCTCCAAAATACTCCAGAAACTTAGGTTTTTGCAGAGAGAATCGACTGGAGAAAGTGTGGTTGAAGTGTGTGTTTAAAATGAGGCAAAATGTTTTTTAGGTTTTCTGCCGAAACGATCCATACGCCGTATGGATTTCCATACGCCGTATGGATTACAAAGCCCATGGATCTGACCCGCGACTTCTGGCGGCCCGACTCACTCAATCCATACGCCGTATGGATTCCATACGCCGTATGGATTAGAAAATGTAACTTTTCAGCTCCACGACCTCCAATCTTCAAACTTTAAACTTTTCACCACTTTTCTTCGATATTCGCTCGATTTTCGCTTCTATTATAATTCAAGCTCCAATTAAATCCTAAATGCAAATATGAACGAAATGAGTATCGAATTCAAATAAAATGCATAAGAAATTAATCAAACTAAGGGGTAATTAGTACTATAAAATAGCACTTTTTGGCGTTCATCATGTAACAACCCCAAAATTAGGGCCAATTTAAAATTTCCCTAATTACGTGTTTACTACTTGTATTTAATATGAAATAGGATTAAATACGTTACTTACTTAATATATATATGGATGGAATATATATATATATATACGCGGATACGATTCGTTCAAATCGTATAAAACAACAATTGTACAAACATACGGACGTTGGTAAAACAATTATTAAATAATGTGAAATTATTTAATTACTTCAACTACTACTTTATATTATGTTCATAATATAACGAAACGTACGTTTAAATTAAAACGTCACCGAACTCTCCGAAAACTCGACCAACCGACAAAACAAAACAAAGTTATGTTTTATAACTTGAAAACTAGTATTTTGATAAAATACTTCAACTTAATTATTGAGTAATGCTTCTCAGGTACACAGCATCAGTAGGGATGCCCAGCAGGATAAGCTTACTTAGCTCGAGTCGCATGCATATACAAGCTTGGAGATTTTATTACATTACTTTTGTACTAGTTGTTATGTATTAGAATCTCTAGGAATTTACACGAAACTCGAGCTTGTATTTTGAATTACTTATGTATTAATGTAATAACTTTTCGAACGTCTCATTTAGAGTCGTTCACTGTATCCTTTGTGCTTGTGATTATTGATTAGTAACACCCAAAAACTCGCTTCCGCAAACCATCAAATTTGGGGGTGTTACAGTTTTGCACACAAAAAAGTTTTATAAAAGTTAATGATCATAAAATCCTTTAAAAATTCTTATCTTTTTATTCTGAAAAGCTAATACATCGAACTCATCCCAGAAAAAGTTTCATTCGTTAACTCGAAAAATTAAGTGAATTATGATTTTTCAAGTCGACCTAAATTTCCTGCCGAAATCTCAGCTTTGACCACTTGACTTGTAACGACTGTTTCACCGACCAAAACTCATCGTATGGACACGAAACCACTTGGAACAGAAAGTAGACTCAATGAAATATAATTTAGACTCAAGATACGTGACCAAACAATATCTTATGACTAAGCGCCCGATAATCAATGCCTAAGGCTCCCGCTTTTTTGGAATAAAACAAGGTTTATGACCTCACAAAGTCGGGCTAATGAATCTGTCAAGAATCTCTGTTTTGACTTAATACTATTCGTTCGTTATAAAACTTTTACACAATTTATTGTAGATGATTAAGTTCATTATTAGCTTATCATAATTCTTATATTCTTTTACAAATGATCATCATATGATTTCATCAAAGATGGATTCCAATAGAAAAGAAACAAGAAACGAATGCAAAGTGATAAGAATCGAAAGAAAATAAGAGTTTTACCAACAACAACGCCTTGATTTCTTGGAACGGGAGATCAAAAGGATGAAGATTGATGATGTTGATGAGGAAAACGGCTGGAGAGGGGGGGAGAGGATAAATATTTAGGGTTTTAGTTTTATTGGAATGAGATAATGATTGAAATAAAGATAATATGAAAAAAAAATTAAAAAAAAAAAACTTTTTCTTGCTCCCTACTCTTCCCATTTGGCCAGTTTTTCTTGAAGTATTTGTGGGCTAATTTTTGGACATGTTATAGCCCAATGAATTTAGAGACCATGAGCTTTGGATTCATATCATTTGGAGTCCGGATAAGAGAGTTATGGCCCAAACAGTGCAACCTTGCAGAAAACTCGGCTTTTATTTTTTTAACGTGTTATATCTTCGTTAATTATATGTTATAGATTTATACTTAGCTTATTATATATACATTATATGAGCTAATATTCTTATTACTTATAATCGTTATCATTATTATTATACGTTTATGATGTTACTTAACGCGTAACAATTTAGAGTATAAATGGTTAGATGCCTTAGAAATGTCACGAATTCTTTATGTGTTTTGGCATGTCACTTCAATAAGTGTATGTAGAATAGCATTTAGGTCTACACGATTCACACAATTACGAGTTCTCAGTCATAGATTAGTTTACAGGCTAAACTAAAGGTCAACCGACAATCAACTAACCTGATTTGGTGACGGTTGTCACATTATCTTATTTGAAATCCAATTTTTCATCTTAATCTTAACAACCTTACCTTATAGATACAAATACTAGCATTTTGATCTCGTGCGTGCACATGGATCAGCCAAGACCTAAATAAATGTGTATTATGATATTTCTTTTGTAGTTTTTCATTCAGTCGACTTGTGAGTTGTGACTACTATTATATTTTTTTTAGGAGATTGTACACTTGATGTGCTTCAAAATAAATACAAATAATTCAAACTGATCCAATGTTTGGTTTATATTTAAAAGATGTAAAAGTAAATTGAATTTAAAATAATGTTCTTGCCACTTGATTATGAGTTTTCTTATGAAAAAAATGGTCACGTACAACATATGCAAATGAAAATCTTTAGATTCAAAACTTATCTGATTACACGGGTTCATACGAAGACTGAAGACTTCGTGAATGAGTTCGTATTCAAATATGGCTTAAGACTTGATGATCAATATGGATTTAAAGAACTTAATTATTGAGTTACTAACGTTATTCTTGCAAACAAAATGAAAATCCTAATCATTTCTTTGGCAAAATATATTCTCAAATGGTGATACCTCATTTCATTCTAATAATATTTAATTTTTTCCTAAATATACTAATTTTACAATAATATTTCATTTTGTGTACTAATTACTCACTTATTAACCTATTAAGTATTAACCATCTCTAAACATTTCACAGCAACTATCATATGCTTTGGATATTAATAATTACTTACAAATTAAAAATGTAACAAATATATAACATGTCTTATATTTATTAAAAACAAAAAGTGTGTTACCATTCCTATTTTACATATGCTTAACTTATGAATAATCAAATAACAAAGAAAACTCAATCTATAAGAAGTGTCATCTTTAGAACTTGAATTATATTTTAACATTTTCTTGATATGCATCAGTAACTGTCAATGGTAAATTTTTATATATTTTAATTAACATGTATAGATAAGACTCAATTTGATATTATTCATCATTTATAATCATAATTATTCTATATACTTTCATTATCTTGTAATTATGGTTTTCTTTTACAAAATTAACCTAAAGAATACATGCTAAATAAACAAATGGAACACTTCTATAACAAGATTTGGTCAACTTCAAATTAGTCTACTTCTTCAAATTCTCTTTTTAAAATTCGATTCCTTCGTAACAACTTCATTTCATCGATTTTTCAAATAGTCGGCTTCATGGGCCGTGCGTACACACGGCCTACTAACTACCTAGTATATATATATATATATATATATATATATATATATATATATATATATATATAACTTCTTGAATTAGGTGTTACATTTTTATTAAAGCATTTGGTTAAATAAAATAGTTTGTTCCAATTAATTTTGTAGTTGGCTAGAATATATGAATTTTTTAAGTAGTGGTTTCTTAAAATTATTGCTTTGTTTGTTTATTTGGGAGTTTATATGGTATTTGTATAATTAGTATTCTTGAAATTACATGTGAGTTAAAGTTCTATGAAATTTTTATGAATATTTCCTCTTGATATTATATATAAACGATAAAAGGTTATGAAATTTGTATGTAGATTGTATCAATGCTCTCTTGAAATTATATGTAAGTTAAATGGTACGAAATTCATATGAAACGTGTATAAATATTTAACCTGAATTCTTTCTATACTAAAGTGTGTTATGAAATTTGTATGGTAATTATTTTAATAATTATTATAAAATTATATGCATGTTTTATTATTATGAAGTGTGTATCAATACTTCTTTTAAAATTATATGCATGCTTCAAAATAAATACCAATAATTCAAACTGATCCAAGGTTTGATTTATAAAAGATGTAAAAGTAAATTGAATTTAATATAATATTCTTGCCACTTGATTATGAGTTTTCTTATGAAAAAAGTGGTCAGGTACTACATACGCAAATGAAAATCTTTTGATATAAAATTTTTCTGATTACTTGGGTTCATAGGAAGACTAAAGAGTTCGTTAATGAGTTGGTATTCAAATATGGCTTAAGACTTGATGATCAATATGAATTTAAGGAACTTACTTATTCAGTTACTAACGTTATTCTTCCAGACAAAATGAAAATCCTAATCATTTCTTTGATATATATATATATATATATATATATATATATATATATATATATATATATATATATATATATATATATATATATATATATATATAACTTCTTGAATTAGGTGTTACATTTTTATTAAAGCATTTGGTTAAACAAATTAGTTTGTTCACATTATTTTTCTAGTTGGCTAGAACATATGAATTTAGTTTAAAGTGGTTTCTTAAAATTATTGTTTTGTTTGTTTATTTAGGAGTTTACATGGTACTTGTATAAATGGTATTCTTGAAATTATATGTGTGTTAAAGTTCTATGAAATTTTTATGAATATTTGGCTTGATATTATATATAAATGTCAAAAGGTTATGAAATTTGTATGAAGATTGTATGAATGCTCTCTTGAAATTATATGTACGTTAAACGGTATGAAATTCGTATGAAACGTGTATAAATCTTTTTCATGAATTTCTTTCTACATTAAAGTGTGTTATGAAAGTTGTATGATAATTGTTTTAATACTTATCTATATTATATATTAAAGGGCAGTTGATACTGATGTCATGAAGCTGATTTGTCAAATTCTTAGGCTGTTTAAGAAGATGACGTGGCTTAATGTAGTGCAAGAAATTTTCTGGTTATTTTGAAATTCTTTAAATTGGTAATTTTAATTTTTCTGGTTAAATGTTATTTCCCAGGCATCTTTGAACCGCTCAATTTCTTGAAAATGATAAATTTACTTTGCACGCTTTATTATATCATTAAACTGCTATGCACGCCTCCCTTTCCACTGGTTACCTCTGCAAACAAGAATTCAAATTCATCACATCTATTCAAACTCATCATCTGATGTTTCCATTCATGTACTAAAAATATTCCTCTCGTCATCTTCTCTACACCATCATTCTCTTGGTATCTTCTTTGAGCTTCATAACGAGTTTAGGTATATCAATTCATCTTTATTTTACCTAATTTGCTATGTTTGTACAATCTATTTGCTAATTACAAACTTGATTTATTTAGTTGATGCTTTGATTTTTGTTGTTTTAGGGTTTTCTTTTTGCTCAATTTTGTTAGTTTAGGTTTTAAAGTTTTATGTGCTTGGGTTCATTTAACCTGCTCGATTTTGTTAGCTGATTTTCCTTACTGGTATTTTCTTACTCAGTCCTCTCATACTTCTTTCTCTGCATATGCGTCTTTCATGTTCCACCTAAAATTCGTTTCTAGGGTTCTTCTATGTCACTAATTGGTTTTTGTCTTCTTTCTACTTAGGGTTTATATTGCAAGATATGATGTTGTCAAATGTTGGTGTCTTTTAGCTGTGTAGCCGGTGGTGGTGATGGTATTGACAACGAAAGTATTCATGTGCTAAAGTTAGGAGGTTGTCAATAGGGGTTGTTCATATATTTTTTATTTTTGAATGATAGTGTATGTGGTGGCTTTTGCAGGTTATTAGGTTCATATGATATTCATTACGAAGGTATTCATGTGCTAAAGTTTCTGGTCTTGAAGCACATATTCAAATTAATGGTTCTAATTGTAGGTGAGTCTTCAGTTTGATGAAAGTATGTTTTTAATGTGAATTTGATTTTTTTGGGCCTTTTTGTGTTTGAATTTATACTAAAAGTTTAGTTTTCTTGTACTTCAGTAGTTCAGTTGATGTTTTGATACAAGGATTTCAGTATACGTTGATTATGTGGTGCTTAAGGTAAAATGTATGGTTTTGAAAATTAATTTCTATGGTTTACGGATTTATGAAATTTACAGGTACAACCTCTATAAAGCTAACACGAAACAGGGGTAATCTATCAAGGATGTGGTTTTTGTTTGTGTATTATAGCATGTTTATTTTAGATGTTTAAAGTCTGATTTGAACGGATATGGGTTTTATTGTAAATATAATAGCGTTTGTGGATCTACTGATCTAATTTCACCAACATACTTACATCAGGCAACTATTTATTTCTCTATCCTTTTTTAGTTGATTGACCTAATTTTCTAATATAAGATAATATGCGGTTTTGGATAGGATTCTAAGATGTTAGGCTTCATAATTCACTTTGATGTTCGCTTTTGCTAGATTTGTTTAGTGAAGGGTTTGTTTTGTTCGATGTACGGTTTTATCATGTGATTATTTATGCTTATGTAATCTTTTTCAATGAGTTAGAAGGTTATAGTATTGTGGATTCAGAAAAATGATGTGTCTCTTTTATGCACAGAAGGTGTTTGAAGAAATGATTGATTAGGCGAATTCGTTATAGTCTCGGGTATGGTATCGATCTTTCTTTCATCAAAATAGTTTTAGATTTATTTTTCAGTTATATTCAATTAATTTCTTTGTTGTATGTCGTTTTAATTGTGGTTTGTTTTAAGATATCATCACGAGTTTGTACTTTGAATTCTGGTTTATACATCTTGAATTCTGATTTAGTCAAGGGTCAATGCTTGAAGGATAAATAAAGAAGGGTATAGTGTTTCTGTTCGATGGATCTTTTTTGTATAGGCTGTTATGTTTTGGTTGAATGCTTAAATGTTTAACCTTAAAGTCTACGTATATGTACTAACTGATATTCGTATATTGTGCATATAGATGGAAGTGAGGGAACTTCAACACATGAAGAAGTACCCTCTTGCAAATGTAATAAGGGTTGAGATTGGTGATACCACAAAGCAAATTCGGGTATGTGATATCAAATCGACGATTCATTTGATTTTTCTGATCATGTATTATTGCATCATAATGCTGTTTAAGATTTTTGGTTTAATGTGTATAAATGACCTAATTATTTGACTTTTTGATTATGTATTATTGCATCTTAACATTGTTCAAGACTTGTGGTTTAATGTAATTTGCAGACTTAGAGACAACTTTTGAAAATTGAGAATGTTGTGAAGTTGCAAGCTTAGTATCTTAAAATATAAATACTACGACAAACATTCAATCCAAGTTGCATCATTGAAGATTTTCAGGAATACTTAATATATTTGGCACATATTTCCAGGTCAGATGGTTGTGTTTTCATTTCCTACTATGGGTCTTTATATAGTATAGTACATTAATAAAAAATATAGTATAAGTAATCTTGGAGGTTTTATGTTATTTAAGTCAGTTTGCATCTTTAGTTCATGGGTCAGTGGCTTGAGGTTATACTATGGGATTATGGGTTTTCAAGTATCACCAATTTCATTGGTAGTGATTTGGTTGCACTATTTTTTAACCTACTATGGACGGTGGGTCACTTAAAATTCGTTTCAATATTTTGGTCAGCGTAGCTTAACTTTTAACTAAAGGTGACAATTTTGAACCATCTACTTGTGATTGGCAGGTTAAATAGTTCTTTAATGTGAGCATTGAAGAGAATATTAGCTTTGGAAAAAAAGTATCAATACATTTAAATCGTGGATTCATTTACATGTATTTATTTATATTTCGGTATCGAAAGTAAGTTCTAAAACTGCTGATTGATTGCAAGAGTTATGTTTCTATGTCTTCAGGGATTGTGGGTCGACTATCTAGCCAGACAGTTTATACGGATCGTGATGCGTGCCTGGTAAAGATAATAAGGAACTATGTTAAGGAGATTAGAGATGTTGATAAGGTTAAACTTACTATTCTACTACAGTACTACTAATTACAGCATATGAGTCAACTTTGTACACAAATATGTATTAACTTAACTCACTTTTTAGCAGGAGATGGTTTGCCACATTGATTTTGATAATGATGTTAGACATACCAAATTGTAAATATGGTATTACTCTTTTACATTTAAAGTTTTGTTTTTTTTCCGTTGAGTCACTGGTCGATGACAAACTCAATGATAACGAACTCGATGAAGGAAATGATTAATTCAAAGCTGCTGTTGCTGAAATTTGTACTCGCTGCTTGCTGTTCATGCTACTCAAGGAAACTGATCTGCTGAGGAAGATTAAAACTCAACTTGGTGTGTCGCTGACTTCAAGACTAGCAGTGAGAGTTTTATATCTTCAAATGAATAAAGGCAAAAGTCACTGCCCTACTAAAAGCTAGTTGCTGAAGATATATAATTCAAGTCATTCTACAAGAGCACGATAGCTCGCAGTGAGTGAGGAGGATTATTACATCTTCAGAGACTATATTAATAAAGTTTCTTTACAAGTACAAGTCGCTCTTCATATATACGTCAGCAAGTGTTCCTCGTACTTGAAAATATCTGAAAAATTACGTGGCAGCAAATGATTGGTGTTAAGGAAGAAGAGATATTTGCGGTAACAGAATTGGGACCCGCAAAATGTCGGTTCATCAGTGATCAAGCCAATCAATCAGCGACACGTGTCATTCCAGATCCTATTTTGTAGAAGATATTTACGGGATATTTGTAGTATATAGAGTTGTACATTGTACTTAGAAACTTGCCGTTGTATACGTGTTAATCACTTGTTTGTCAGTGAGTAGTCTGTCTAAGCACGTACCAGCGATCAACGAGTGAACAGTTAGCGTGTTTGTCCACTACTGTTCATCTCATTTGTAATAATTAGCTTAAGTGTTTGATTTAGATTAGCTTTGGCTAGTCTATTCCGCAATCAATACTCAGTGAGTTTTATAATCAATAAGATTCATAGTTCAGCTATTATTGCATTTTTGTTCTTTAAGTTATTATACTCTGTTTGTGTTAATTCAATTAAAAACTTGACAAATTAATTTAGATAAAATCAGAAAAGATTTTAATTGTATTCAACCCCCCTTCTACAATTAAACGTTACTTATTGACATTCCAAATCACTAAACAATAGTGATTCAGGGACTATCAGTTTAATTCTTCCTTTATCATGTTTAATTTTTATTTTATCTTTTTAGTGTTGGTGTAAAGTATTATATGATAAGTCGAGCTGCTAATCATCTTTTGGAAAGTTCTGATAATGATAAGGAGAAACACGAATAAAATTATTCTACACAGCGAAGGAGAACTTGAGAAGCCTTGATATTGAGTTTTCTTTAAGTAATTTTGGATGTCGAGTAGGTGGATTTTAAAAGGTTTGCTGATATTTTCTTTGGTCCATGTCTTGATGATTCCATTTGATTTAAACAGTCGTTGTATTTGGAAAAAAATCATTTTGAACATGGGTAGTGTAACCACATACGCTATACGATACATCGCTACCAAATTAAGTCAACCACATAGGCTATATGAGATATCAATGGGTATTGGGGTGTTAACGCTAACTATTACTAGATTATTTTTTTAAAACTTTGAGGTATTGGATTATTGCCGTGTTGTGTAATGCTTAATATTATTAAGCAATTGGGGTGGTAATGCTCAGTGTGTCGTGCTTATATACTATCATTATGGGTATTGGGGTGTTCTTCAATTTAAACTAAAAATTTCTTAAGATCAAATGTAATAAATTTTTCATCAAAAGTGAACTTTTGAGAATTGGAATATATGACAACAGAATTTTATATATAGATACAAAAGAAATCAAACCCGTGTTATATTGCATTTCCGTTTCAACGAATATAAAAGTTAAATATAAAATTAATCATACCCAAAATGATTACAAACAAAATAGTAGAATATTTTTTTCATACAAGTTATTTTTAAATTATCGTACTTAAACAATTTATCTATTATTAAAATATAGATCATTAATCAAACTCGTGTATACACGGGTCAATAATCTAGTTATAAAATTGAATGTATGTTTTATTATTATGAAGTGTGTATCAATATTTCTTGTAAAATTAAAGCATTACTAAACTTAAATCAATGTGTGTGTGTGTGTGTGTATGTGTGTGTGTGTGTAACACCCCCAAATTTAACAGTTTGCGGAAGCGAGTTTTGGGTGTTACTAATCAATAATCACAAGCACAAAGGATACAGTGAACGACTCTAAATGAGACGTTCGAAAAGTTATTACATTGATATATAAGTAGTTCAAAATACAAGCTCGAGTTTCGTATAAATTCCTAGAGATTCTAATACATAACAGTAAGTACAAAAGTAATGTATGTAAATCTCCAAGCTTGTAAATGCATGCGACTCGAGCTAGGTAAGCTTATCCTGCTGGGCATCCCTACTGATGTTGTGTACCTGAGAAGCATTACTAAAACGGTCAACCAAAAAGGTTGGTGAATCTCACATGTTTGTAAGTAAGTAAATAATTTGAATACACAAGTAGTATTTGTAAATCGTAAGCCAGCCAGTAAGTAACGATCGCAGGTCATGCTAATCGTTCACTTAAGTAATGATTGCAGGTCATGCTAATCATCTGTAAATGAGTGGTTGCAGGTCATGCTAACCGTAATGAGTAACGATCGTAGGTCATACAAATCGTTCACTCCGTAATGATTGCAGGTCATGCCAATCATGCGTTTCCACGAACTATCATAATAGAAGCTTAACATACAGTAAATAATAGCACACCAGTGAATGTAATTCAAAACAATCATATAAAACAGGTAAGAAACGTGAGCCACCATGATTGCAGGTCATGCTAATCATGCGTTAACTCGGCCATGAGCCACCATAATTGCAGGTCATGCTAATTATGCGTTAACTCGGCCATTATTAGTTTTTATGAAAACAAGTAATGCATCTCACCCCTGAGTTAAAAACAGTAAAGTAGGGGCTGTGAGACTCACCTGAGTCTAGTAAACAAGTATAGCGGATGTAAGTCCGTAAGTAGGTGTCGGATGTAATTCCGTAGTATGGTTCTCCGAACCCTGCAACCTTTTGGCGTCCGAAACGCACAAGGTCGTAAGCAAGTAAGTAAGTTGGTGTCACGAAGGATCACCCATGCTAGTTGTCCACTCAACTAAGAAATGTCCAAGTGTTTGTTTGTACGTTTGTAATCATTTGTAAATAAGCGTGGCCCGTTGGTGACGGAGATATAATAATAATTCAAGGTGTTATAATATGTCTCAATGTATTGTATACTTATCAAAGTATGTGTATTAATCGTCCCTGAATTGGTTTTATATAGTATAGACTATTTTAATCGTTTGGTAAGCATTTTGAGTTGAATTAATAAGTGTTGGAAAATGTTGACCAAAGTTGACCGCGGATCCAGATGGGTGGTGGATCTAGATGAGTTGCGGATCCAGATGGGTGGTGGATCCAGATGAGTTGCGGATCCAGATGGGTGGTGGATCCAGTTGGGCTACGGATCCAGATGGGTTGCGGATCCAGATGGGTTGCGGATCCAAAACTTTGTAAACCTAGTCAAACGAGCTCGGTTTGACCCGAAACTTTTAGGGAAGCCTTAAATATGTTAAATAAGCTTTATAAAATTGTCGTTACGTTTTATGGTCGACCCGAAGTGTCAGTTTTTGTGGAATGACAAAACAGTCCCTAGTTTAGTTTTCGGTTTAGTCGGTTTGCTTCGCCATTTATTTTGGCTCGTTTTTGTTCCGATTTGGGTTCCGCAAAAATTACCGCATATTCTACTAGGTCTCTAGTACTTTACTTAATTTTACCAAGCACCATGGAAGTCTCTAAGTTAGTTAAATAAAATCGAGAAAGTGTCGGGTCTAGAAATCCGGCCAAAACAGTACCAGTCGCACAAATCGCATTTTCTGTAAAAATGGGTGTATTTCTGGAGAAAGTGTAAAACATGAAAGTTGTAGTTCTCTTTCATACGCAAATTTCGGTATGTGTTTCGTTGTCTAATTCAAAGTACACGATTTTATATGATTTATTTCGTGAGGCTGATTTCCAGGGACAGGAACTGTGACGTTTTTATATGTTTCGAAAACGAGTTTTGATCTTTGTTTTGGACATATTCCAAGTTAAATGAGCAACATAACATGTTAATATACATATCAAAAGTAAAATACATGAGTCATGAAGTTCTTACAATGCTCGTATGAAGAAACGGAAAAGATAGAAATGACGAGTTCGTTGAGGTGAGCGTTTTTCCTTCTTGAAGCTTGGCGATCCAAGGGGTTTTTGGTGGTGTTTTTGTGGTGTTTGATGGTGGTTTGGGGCTGCTCAAAACGCAGCAAGAGAGGGAGAGGGAGAGTGAGAGGAGTGGGTGATTGTTTGAGTGTGAAATGGAGAAAGAAATATGATGGTGATGATCATTTTATGATCAAACAAGGAACAAGTAATGGGGTACCATGCCTATTGGCATGGCTGGCTGCCCCTGGTCCCACCATATGGTTGGGTCAAATTTTAACTTCCCAAATTTTACGTTACGCACGGTGCTCGTTTACCCGGTCGTTTTACGTTTTAATTAATCGTATAACGTTTTATATAATACGTTTTGTTAACGATTTAAAACCCGATATTTTAAATAAAAGTTTTACTCAAATAACACATTTTAAGTTACTAAAATAATATTCGAGATTTCGTTTGGTCATCGGTCGCGAATCGTGCGTTTATTCAAATTGTGTAATGTTTTTAAACGAGTTAACTGTACGCGTGTAATCGCGATATTTTTAGCCGAAGTATTCAATCAAAATACTTATTATGAAGTTATGAAATATAACTTAAGTTTATTTCATGTGTCGAGCGCGTCTCGCGCGTTTTTGTACTGTAAAGTTACGTTTTAACAAAACGTATAACGTGTAATATATTTTCGTAATATATTAAAGTAAATAATGTTTGTTTGGATAAATCCACATTATTTTTAAAAGTTGTCACCAACGTTCATATTTTGTATTTTTGTAATCTCATACGATTTGAACGAATCGTATATGTGTATATATATATATATATATCACCTATATACATATATAGTAAGTAATTATCATACTTAGTCCTATTTCATACTAAATACAGTAGTAAACAAGTAATTAGGAAAATTTTAAATTTACCCTAATTTTGGGGTTGTTACATTCTCCCCTTGCTAGGAGAATTTCGTCCCGAAATTTGTTCGAAGTAGTAATCGCTTGTTTCTTAATCCTATTGGGTACTTAGGATCTAAGAAAGTATACACGGAATATGAGGAAATCAGACAAAAGTAATTTAGGCGAGAATTTTAAATAAGCATACCCGGGTTAAGCAAGTCAACAAGTCTCGGGTTTTCATCCTCCCTAGCGTTGAGTACATAAGCTCTTCCTCGAGCAGGGTTGTTTTTCAGCTTTGGGCAGTCCTTCCTGAAGTGCCCGATACCGTTGCACTCATAGCAGGTTTTGGGTGCAGGGGTATCAGTGCCAGTGGGGTTGGTTCGACAGTCTTGGGCCAGGTGCCCGAATTTCTTGCAATTGGAACAGGGACAGGGGCCATCATGGTGTAAACCGCATTTGGAACAGTAAGGTTTGCTCCCCTTGTAAGCCTTTGAGTCATTGGCATTGACTGTTGTAGGCTTTTTATCAGAAGTCGGGTTGGACGAGTGGGGACTTACTTCCCATTTGCGTTTGTTATTTGCAGGTGGGGTTGAAGTCGAGCCACGGCGGACAGAATTGGCCGTTAACTCATGGGCCATGCGAATGGCGCTCTGGATAGTTCCTGGTTTAGCTGAAGTCACCAGATCTTGAAGTCGCTCAGGAAGTCCATCGACGTATTTCTCGATCCTTTTGTACTCAGGATCAACCATAGTTGGGCAGAGAAGGGCCAGTTGGTGAAAACGGTTGGTGTAACCAGTGATGTCATTTCCCTGTATCTTGTGATTCCAGAATTCTATCTCCAGTTGTTTCAGTTCATCTCTTGGGCAGTACTCGCCCCTCAGCATAATCTTCAGCTCATTCCATGGAAGTTTGTAGGCATTGGCAACACTCACAGTCTGAGCGTAGGTGTTCCACCAAGTAAGGGCAGTGTCAGAAAATGTGCTGGCTGCGAACTTGACCTTGTCGTCCTCAACGCAGTTGCAGATAAGGAATACTGATTCTATCTTCTCGATCCATCGTATTAGACCGATTGCTCCTTCAGTACCTGCAAAGCTCAAGGGTTTGCAGTTTTGGAAGTCCTTGTAGGTGCAGGTTTTGGGTGGTGGTGTGTTGTTAGCCGTATCTTCGCTACCAGGAGTGGTTGCTCGGACAGCTAAGGCTTGAGCCACACTACGGGCAATAATACCCGCAACTTCGGCTTCAGTAAGTGTGATTTGTCGTCTAGGAGGCATGTTCCTTGAAATAACAAATAAAGAACATGTGAAGGTTTGAGCAAGAATTATGGTCGTGATGTTCGGTAAGTACAAAGAAATTACGCCAAAGGTTGATACGTGGATAGTTTAACAAAAGTAGTAGGATTGTTATAATTGAAACATAAAAGTTAAGTAAGGATGGAACGACGAGAATCGAGTTGTCGTTTGTTTGGTGTAATTTGAAAAATGAATTTCGCAGTGGTCGAGAGAGAGTATCGTATCGGGGAAAAGAGGCCTATGCATTTATATATAACACATAACCGCCTAGTGTGTGTCTAGCACAATCAAGTAAAAGTCCCGGTTCTCTCGGGGTCAGAGTCAGCTAATGTATTCCGGTTCAACATAACCCCTTTCAGAACTCACATCATCTTCATTTAATTGTACATAGTTGATCAGGCTATGTTAAATTAAACTTGTATGCTGTCATTCCTGAACCAGTTATACCTAATGAGGAATACTGCCTAACGGTCATAGTCTAGGCCCACTAAATGCAACCTAGTTCACTATAACCTTAGGCTCTGATACCAATCTGTAACACCCCCAAATTTAACAGTTTGCGGAAGCGAGTTTTGGGTGTTACTAATCAATAATCACAAGCACAAAGGATACAGTGAACGACTCTAAATGAGACTTTCGAAAAGTTATTACATTGATATATAAGTAGTTCAAAATACAAGCTCGAGTTTCGTATAAATACCTAGAGATTCTAATACATAACAGTAAGTACAAAAGTAATGTATGTAAATCTCCAAGCTTGTAAATGCATGCGACTCGAGCTAGGTAAGCTTATCCTGCTGGGCATCCCTACTGATGTTGTGTACCTGAGAAGCATTACTAAAACGGTCAACCAAAAAGGTTGGTGAATCTCACAGGTTTGTAAGTAAGTAAATAATTTGAATACACAAGTAGTATTTGTAAATCGTAAGCCAGCCAGTAAGTAACGATCGCAGGTCATGCTAATCGTTCACTTAAGTAATGATTGCAGGTCATGCTAATCATCTGTAAATGAGTGGTTGCAGGTCATACTAACCGTAATGAGTAACGATCGTAGGTCATACAAATCGTTCACTCCGTAATGATTGCAGGTCATGCCAATCATGCGTTTCCACGAACTATCATAATAGAAGCTTAACATACAGTAAATAATAGCACACCAGTGAATGTAATTCAAAACGTTCATATAAAACAGGTAAGAAACGTGAGCCACCATGATTGCAGGTCATGCTAATCATGCGTTAACTCGGCCATGAGCCACCATAATTACAGGTCATGCTAATTATGAGTTAACTCGGCCATTATTAGTTTTTATGAAAACAAGTAATGCATCTCACCCCTGAGTTAAAAACAGTAAAGTAGGGGCTGTGAGACTCACCTGAGTCTAGTAAACAAGTATAGCGGATGTAAGTCCGTAAGTAGGTGTCGGATGTAATTCCGTAGTATGGTTCTCCGAACCCTGCAACCTTTTGGCGTCCGAAACGCACAAGGTCGTAAGCAAGTAAGTAAGTTGGTGTCACGAAGGATCACCCATGCTAGTTGTCCACTCAACTAAGAAATGTCCAAGTGTTTGTTTGTACGTTTGTAATCATTTGTAAATAAGCGTGGCCCGTTGGTGACGGAGATGTAATAATAATTCAAGGTGTTATAATATGTCTCAATGTATTGTATACTTATCAAAGTATGTGTATTAATCGTCCCTGAATTGGTTTTATATAGTATAGACTATTTTAATCGTTTGGTAAGCATTTTGAGTTGAATTAATAAGTGTTGGAAAATGTTGACCAAAGTTGACCGCGGATCCAGATGGGTGGTGGATCCAGATGAGTTGCGGATCCAGATGGGTGGTGGATCCAGTTGGGCTGCGAATCCAGATGGGTTGCGGATCCAGATGGGTTGCGGATCCAAAACTTTGTAAACCTAGTCAAACGAGCTCGGTTTGACCCGAAACTTTTAGGGAAGCCTTAAATATGTTAAATAAGCATTATAAAATTGTCGTTACGTTTTATGGTCGACCCGAAGTGTCAGTTTTTGTGGAATGACAAAACAGTCCCTAGTTTAGTTTTCGGTTTAGTCGGTTTGCTTCGCCATTTATTTTGGCTCGTTTTTGTTCCGATTTGGGTTCCGCAAAAATTATCGCATATTCTACTAGGTCTCTAGTACTTTACTTAATTTTACCAAGCACCATGGAAGTCTCTAAGTTAGTTAAATAAAATCGAGAAAGTGTCGGGTCTAGAAATCCGGCCAAAACAGTACCAGTCGCACAAATCGCATTTTCTGTAAAAATGGGTGTATTTCTGGAGAAAGTGTAAAACATGAAAGTTGTATTTCTCTTTCATACGCAAATTTCGGTATGTGTTTCATTGTCTAATTCAAAGTACACGATTTTATATGATTTATTTCGTGAGGCTGATTTCCAGGGACAGGAACTGTGACGTTTTTATATGTTTCAAAAACGAGTTTTGATCTTTGTTTTGGACATATTCCAAGTTAAATGAGCAACATAACATGTTAATATACATATCAAAAGTAAAATACATGAGTCATGAAGTTCTTACAATGCTCGTATGAAGAAACGGAAAAGGTAGAAATGACGAGTTCGTTGAGGTGAGCGATTTTCCTTCTTGAAGCTTGGCGATCCAAGGGGTTTTTGGTGGTGTTTTTGTGGTGTTTGATGGTGGTTTGGGGCTGCTCAAAACGCAGCAAGAGAGGGAGAGGGAGAGTGAGAGGAGTGGGTGATTGTTTGAGTGTGAAATGGAGAAAGAAATATGATGGTGATGATCATTTTATGATCAAACAAGGAACAAGTAATGGGGTACCATGCCTATTGGCATGGCTGGCTGCCCCTGGTCCCACCATATGGTTGGGTCAAATTTTAACTTCCCAAATTTTACGTTACGCACGGTGCTCGTTTACCCGGTCGTTTTACGTTTTAATTAATCGTATAACGTTTTATATAATACGTTTTGTTAACGATTTAAAACCCGATATTTTAAATAAAAGTTTTACTCAAATAACACATTTTAAGTTACTAAAATAATATTCGAGATTTCGTTTGGTCATCGGTCGCGAATCGTGCGTTTATTCAAATTGTGTAATGTTTTTAAACGAGTTAACTGTACGCGTGTAATCGCGATATTTTTAGCCGAAGTATTCAATCAAAATACTTATTATGAAGTTATGAAATATAACTTAAGTTTATTTCATGTGTCGAGCGCGTCTCGCGCGTTTTTGTACTGTAAAGTTACGTTTTAACAAAACGTATAACGTGTAATATATTTTCGTAATATATTAAAGTAAATAATGTTTGTTTGGATAAATCCACATTATTTTTAAAAGTTGTCACCAACGTTCATATTTTGTATTTTTGTAATCTCATACGATTTGAACGAATCGTATATGTGTATATATATATATATATATATATATATATATATATATATATATATATATATATATATATATATATATATATCACCTATATACATATATATTAAGTAATTATCGTACTTAGTCCTATTTCATACTAAATACAGTAGTAAACAAGTAATTAGGAAAATTTTAAATTTACCCTAATTTTGGGGTTGTTACAGTGTGTGTGTGTGTATATATATATATATATATATAACCTCTTGAATAGGTGTTACATTTTTATTAAAGCATTTGGTTAAACAAATTAATTAGTTTGTTCATATTATTTTTCTAGTTGGCAAGAATATATGAATTTATTAAATAGTGGAGTGGTTTCTTAAAATTATTGCTTTGTTTGTTTATTTAGGAGTTTACATGGTATTTGTATAATTGGTATCTTGAAATTATATGTGTGTTAAAGTTCTATGAAATTTTTATGAATATTTCGCTTGATATAATATATAAATGTTAAAAGGTTATGAAATTTGTTTGAAGATTGTATGAATGCACTCTTGAAATTATATGTATGTTAAACGGTATGAAATTCGTGTGAAACGTGTATAAATCTTTTTCCTGAATTTCTTTCTATATTAAAAAATGTTATGAAATTTGTATGATAATTGTTTTAATACTTATTATGATAAATATATATGTTTTATTATTATGAAGTGTGTATCAATACTTCTTTTAAAATTATATGCATTACTAAACTTAAATTCGTACTTCTCCTGAAATTATATATGTATTAAACAATTAAGAATTATTTTTTTTTTTATCTTTTGTTGAATATGTTAACTTTCGGGTTGTTTATGATTTTTCATATTACTTATTGGTTCAAATGTTAACATTTTTTATACATAATAAAATGTATAATTATTCAAGATCAAATTGTTCCAATAGATATAACAAACCGTATGTTATGTTCAACATATAGACCTTCATGGCAGATCTTTTAATGTAAATATGGTCACACACATTAGACAATAAACATATATTAAAAAAAACACATATTTGTAATACATAATTATTTATCTATAAATAACCATATATATATATATATATATATATATATATATATATATATATATATATATATATATATATATATACGGAATATATTCCCTGCACCTAGGTGCAGCCCACTCGCTGCTCTATTTTGATCATACGGAGGTCTAATTCAGTAATTCACATATATATGACTATGACTAACAATATTTTATTTACATGTAAATTAATTAAGCCCTAGCGACTTTTTCTTCCACATGATCAGTAACTTCTTATGCGATTTCATTGATCCCTTATTTTGATGACTTTTTGTTTTTGATTCCCGGTAAACACAAGAAACTGTACCCGCCAAAATAATATTTGCGCTCCAAATTCATTAATAGATAATATTTGCCTTTATTAAAACGTAATACTTCAACAGGATAATGTGTTTTCATTTTGCAATTTTTCAATTTAGATCAATTTACAATTCGTGAATATTTTTTACAATGGACAGTTCAACAATTGAGGAAGAACTTCTACAAGGTTTGATTAAAAAATCATATACATATTACAAGTGTCAGTATGATTTTCATCTTTTTTTAATTTTGATGGTAATCCAATTCTTTCTAATTACTTTGGTCAGGTGAAGCAACTAATGACAGGGAACATACGTTGATAGATGATATTGATAATAATCATGATTTGGTGAACGATGACGAAGGGACAGAGCCCACAAATATTATCTATGAATCACTAAGGTACTCTATACTTGGAAAAATATTTGATAGTGAAGATGTTGCATATAATTTCTATAATGAATACGGTTTGTTTAAGGGTTTTGGTATTCGAAAATATAAAGTGGAAAGGCACAAGGAAACAAATGAAATTTACAAAAGGATATTTGTGTGCAACAAACAAGGCTTTAAAGACATGAATGATAAGAGAAGGTCATGAGACGATGTGAAACGTCGTAGTATTACCCGATTCGGGTGTAAGGCAATGATACAAGTTACATGTAATAAGAAAGGAGAATGGGTTGTCAACAAGTTTTACGATGAACATAATCATCCTCTTGATCCCCCATCACACGTACTTAAGCAGCGGTCCCATAGCATTTTTCACCGTTCTACTGAATGTAAAGATGCCGTAACCTTATTGTCAAAAGCAGGTTTTAAGTCTTCCCAAATCACTAAAATAGTCAATGCATTTAGAGGCAACGAGGAGGATAAACTTACTCGAGTTCAATGTTCTAATATGGTCAACAACCAAAAGAAGTTTAATATAGGTAAAGAGTGTCATGGGATCATTAAGCATTTTCAAGAAAAGGCCAAGCGTGACAACGATTTCTACTTTGAAATTAACCTGAGTACAGATGGTACACTGAGAAGTGTGTTTTGGGCAGATGGGATATCAAGATCATCTTATTGTGAGTTCGGTGATGTTGTTGTTTTTTATACGACTTACAAGACAAATAAATTTAACTTGCCATTTGCTCCATTTGTTGGGGTGAATCACCATGGACAATCTATTTTGTTTGGGGCTGCTTTGTTGGAAAATGAAACCGAGTCAACATTTTCATGGTTATTTGAGCAGTTTTTAAAGTGCATGCACGAGTGCCCTCCTATTTCGATCATTACTGATCAAGATTTGGCAATGTGTAAATCAATTGTAAAGGTTTTCCCAAAAACAAAGCATCGTTTTTGTGCTTGGCATGTTCGAAAGCATGTTTTGGAGCATCTTCAACCATTTCGATCTCGATACGATGACTTTGAGGATACATATAACAAATGGGTTTATACCAAAACTGTTGAAGAATTTGAATCACAATGGGCTGAAATAAAAGAGAAATATCAAGTAGGTGATAACACTTGGTTGGATAATATGTACAAGTTACGCCATCATTGGGTAAAAGCATATTTGAAAGATACATTTTTTGCTGGTATGACTACTAGTGGTCGAAGCGAAAGCATACATTCATTTTTTGATGGTTTTGTGACTTCTAAAACGATGTTAAATGAATTTGTAGTTCAGTATGACAAGGCGGTTAGTTCGCGAAGAGGTGCCGAAGAAGACCAAGATTTTAGAACTCTAAATTCAAATCCTACATTGCACAGTGATCATCCAATTGAAGCAATGGCTGCCAAATGTTATACTCGTAATATATATGACATATTCAGGGAACAGTGGAAGGCTAGCTTTGATTGTGGCCATGAAAAATTAATCAAGGATTCTGATTCGGTAAGATACCGTGTTGGTTATTTACAAGGGAATAAAGAAGGCTGGAAAATTGTCGAATGCAAAGTAAATAGAGACTTTTATGCAACTTGTTCATGTGCAAAATTTGAAACTTATGGAATATTATGCAAGCATATATTGTACATCATGAGGAAGAAGTTATTAACGATGATTCCTGACCACTTTATTCTACAAAGGTGGACAATGAATGCAAAAAATAAGTTTGGAAATGTTGGAACCACGTGGAGAGATACGAATATTGATGATGAACAAGAAGTTACTTCGTTGGCTTTGTGGTCGATTCGATCTAAAGTTAACAAAGGGCTTGAAGATGGCCGAGAATCTCTCCTTGAAATTAAGAAACTTGATAACTTTCTTGATGGTCTTTTAAAAGAGAAATATAGTAGAAATAAGGATACGGTTGAGTTAGATAATGTCGGTTCTTCAGTTCCGAATGAGAGTCAAGAAAACATTTTACAACATATTTCAGTTTCCGATCCTGTTCCGGTCAAGACGAAGGGACGTCCTAGGAAATCTACAAGAATAAAGTCAGGTTTGGAAGTTGCTACGGACTTGAAGAAAAAGCGAACTTGTGGTTTTTGTGGAGGAAAAGGTCATTATTCCACGGGATGTCAAGAAAGAAAGGTATCTTCATGTTGTAACATACACATTAATATCATCGTTCGTCAAATTTCTAATTAAGGTTATGAATTAAATTAATTTTTTTTATCTTTTTTTGCAGATGGCAGAGGCACAAAAAGTTTCTAGAATGACCTAACAAGTGATTCTTGAACCATTATATGGTGATTGATCTTTATATTATAAGTGCGTGAACAATAAAAAATTTTCTGCCTATTATTCATTACTTAGTGGCTAATCAACATCTTTAATTGTAATAGTATTTTCAGTTTATGCTAAGATGATCTTAACATTATTTATTTGAATGTGATTCATGAGTGTTTTTGCTTCCACATGGATCAAAAAAGAGGGTTATTAATTAGATTCAGTGAACATCGATATTTTTCGGTGCTATGATTGCTTGGAAAGGGAATCGAGATGTCTACGGATTTAAAATAAACTTGCTGGATATTTGGGATTGTAAGATTATAAGATAATGTTGAGTCACGTACACTTCTTGATGGGTGCATGGAGGAATGTTCACATTTTTTTTACGAATAAATAGTGGTGATATACTGATACGAGGACTTACACCAGCAGAGTACATAAATATGGATAAAAGAAATGTGGAAGAAAAAGTCAACAATGTTGGGCTTATTTTTAGTCATATACTCCGTATTTGTGAATTAGACCTCATTGTTAGTCGTGAATTACTGAATTAGACCTCCGTATGATCAAAATAGAGCAGCGAGTGGGCTGCACCTAGGTGCAGGGAATATATTCCGATATATATATATATATATATATATATATATATATATATATATATATATATATATATATTACATTAAGTAGAATATTTAGTACAATATTGTAATCGGATTGGTTAATAAATAATTTACTGAAATATATTAGTCAATGGATTGATTAATTAAAAGCTTATTTAGTATTAAAAAATGTTTTTTATTTATTAAAAAGAAAGAAAAAAAAGGTCGATAATGTTATCAAAATTCAATTGGCTAATATTGTTGATTTTATTAAATTAGCTTAATTTAAGGATGTGATTACATCTTAAATCATGACTAAACATTAAGGGTAATGGGTAAATCACCTCAAACTAATTGCCATATTAGTAAAAAATATTACTGGTATATAAAAAAGCTTATATAAAATTTTAATTAAGTGTTGAACTAACACAATAAAAGAAGTTGAATAACTATTACTATTACTAATACTATTTCTTCAAAATGCTGAAAATATCAATGACTTGCCTTTATATTTTTATTCAAATATATTTAATAGTTTACTAGATATGCAAAGCACCCTTAAATTGATTAATAATAGTCATGTACCTAATAGAACATGTGTTTTAGTTTTTAAATCCTTCATTAAAAATACAAATACCTTTAATGAAAGGAGAATAACGTATTTCCACAAAATACAAGTTTTATATACATAATGTACAATGATTTTAAAACATGTTTGAGAAAATATGTAATTTAGATGGTTTGTGAAGGGAAATATGTAATTTCCCCTTTAATGAATGAGTATATCTATCAAACCTATACTCGTGTTTATTTACTACAAAAAAATGTGAACTTATGGGAGGGTTATCGTAGAATCATTCCATATGGTAGGTACCGTAGGAAGTATCTCTTTCATTTTTAATTTCAACATATGTACACATTTTGAAAATAAAACCAAAATTATTAGAATTTTTTATCTCTTTAATGATAGATTGATTTACATACACACACGCACACACTAGCATAGTATCCACGCAATGCGACGGTAAAATTGATGGTGGTACGTGAGAGTGTGGTAGGCTTGTGAAATTTGTTGTATGTATTTTGAATGAAGAATTATGTTGTTAATACTAATATAATAAAGAGATGGTAGATTTATTAATAATATATTAGCAATAGATATAATTAATATGAAATATAGTTTTGTTAATGGAAATGTTTTAATTGAGTTGATAATTCAGATATTTATCATTATTGAGTCTATTTTTAAAATGGAAAAATACTCATAATTACTTGGTGCAATTGAAGGCTTTGAAGTTTATTTATATTTACAATATTGATCCTTCAATTTACCCTTGCAGCACGAATGAACCATGATGTTCAACATCACCGATTATTTCCCCTTTTTAAAATAATGAAGAGATATGATACACAGTACAACTTTTAAGTGTGATACTGTGATACACACTAAATTTTTATTAATGTGTATCATACACTTTTGTAAAAAGAATATCTCGCATCAAAGAGCATAAATAACTAATAATTTTGATATAATTTTATCAACAAAAAATTAGTTAATGTTATAATTAAATTTTAAAAATTCTAATCTTATCATTCCTACCATAATAAGCATTTTTATTTAACTTTTCCCTGTAAAGTTATATAGATACTTTTCTAAAACCAACATATATAATTCACTGATAAAAATAGAAATCGGCTTCACGACAAAAGAATGTCAATTTAGTTATTTACTAATTATATAACAAAAAGTTACAAACTTTCACAAATTTCAATGTAACCTAATTTGGGTTACGCTAACCCGGGTAATCTTATTATATTTGTAAATTAGATGGTTACAACTTCACATGTTTTTCAACTCTCATTTCTCTCGCACTATATCACATTTTCATTAATATTTGTCAACTTTGTTTCAAACTATCACTTTATCAGTTTCCATTTCAATCAAACTCTTCAATAATTTCAATTTCTTAATGCCATTCTTTCGAAATGTAAAGTTTTTCTATAAAAATTCATCATTAGATTTTGAATTATAAATTCCTTTTTTAAAATCTATTACAACCAACTCCAAGCTAATTAAACGAAGACTTCCATCCTAGCTTTGTTATTAGCTTAAAGATCAAAAGCCCTCTACGCTACTTCATTGTAAATCCCGAATCAAGCAGTAGTCAATTCGCAAGTTAAGGTAAACTGAAATTTGTATATATTTGTTTATTTTTATTTGTTTATTTTATTTTATCAAGCGGTAGTCAATACGCAACTAATTTCTCTCATTGTATCACATTTTCATTGATATAATAGTTGTGTTGAATGTGATAATCTTGAATTCCTTAAAATAAAATATATGGCTAAACAAATTGAATATAATAAAACTACATAAAACATTAATAATTATAATAACATATTATATATTATTGTAATATTTTTTAAAGTGCTTTATATTTATATAAATGAAACAAGCGAGATTAATCTATCTGAACCCAAAACGCATACCAAATCTAATTACTATAAGTATATTATTTTTAAGTAGTTGATACACGCATATTTCATGACATAACATATTTTATAATAGATATCACGAATTTTATCATAATATATTCTTGGGTGAGGTTCCTGGAAGAAGGGGTGAAAGTGAGGGAAGGGAGAGAAGCTAATGAGAAGGTGACAAGTGTCTTCTCATTTCTTCACATTTTTATTCATTTCCCCTCCCATTTCTTATTTCTTCACCTTTTTATCCAATTCTTCCTCTTTCTTTATTTATTGACTTTTTTTCTATTTCATCTTTTTTAATTTATTTTTTTTGTTAAAATTTTTTATTATAAAGTAAAATTTAAACTTAAAAAATTTAATTTTTTTTAAACATGTAAAATCTTCTATAACACTTTTGTTAAAAAATTTAATAAATAATTAAATAAAATTTGTTAACATATTTTTATAAATATTATCACTTTAAAAATCTAAAAAATTAGTTTTTAACCTTTTTTCTTATTTAGTTTTTTCTTTATTTATATCATTTTGAAATTTGTGATGCACCATATATTATGGATAATGATACACATAAAAATTTAAAACAAGAAGCAATAAAACTAAATTATTATTGTGTTCACTAACATTATAACTATGATACACCGATTTTCTCTAAATATGATGCATCGAGTATTTATATATCATGCATCAACTTTCAAAAGTACTATAAAACATCGTTATTAAATTAAAAAAATGGTGCATCATAGTTATAAAACATGGTTCTTTATTGTTATATAACATGATGCATCGAGTGCTTAAAATATCATGCATTAAATTTCAAAATATACTATAAAACATCGTTATTGAACAAAAAGGTGGTGTGCAGCATAGTTATAAAACATGGTGCATCATAGTTATAGAAACATGGTTCATCATAATTATAAAACATGGTGCATCAAGTGTTTAAAATAGCATGCATCGACTTTCAAAATATACTATAAATTTTCGTTATTTAATTAAAAGGTGGTGCATCATAGTTATAAAACATGGTGCATCATAGTTATAAAATATGATGCATCATAGTTTTAAAATATGACGCTCCGACTTTTAGATATACGATAAACATCATTAGTGTATAAATCTTGGTGCATCATAGTTATAAAATATAGGGCATCATAATTTTAATTTTACAATGCATTGAAGTTATAACTTTGTTATATCAAAATTTATTTTATTCAAGGTATGAATATGGTGCATCACATAATTTTTTTTATAATACTATTTATAAAATTGTATTTACATATAACGTGAGGTAAAACAATTGAAAACGCGAAAAAAAAACAATGATAAACAAGCTGTGAAAATGGTTAAATGAAAAGATTGAAAAAAAATTGATAACAAGAACTTTTAAAAATGTAAAAATATATATATATATATATATATATATATATATATATATATATATATATATATATATATATATATATTTAAAAAAATGAAAAAATAATAATTAGAAATAATATTAATTTAAAAAAATAAAATACTAAAAAATTTTAGGAAAAAAAGTAGAGGGGAAATGATAAGGTTAGAGAAATGAAAAGGGTGGAGAAATAAAAAGGTGGAGAAATAGAGATGGACACATGGCAAAATCCTATTTGCTTCATCCACTTCCTCCAAAATGAGACTTACGTTCAAGAACCAATATCTATATTCTTTTGTTCCAATTGAATTTTAATATTGATATTTTTATTTGTCCTAAGATAATTATCTACTTTATAAATAACTATTATAATAATACATTCATTCATTTACCTATTATATTCTTAATTAATTAACAGTTGTCCTCTTTATTATATAAAAGAAATATTGTTACACATCTTTCATAGTATTTATTTAAGAATAAACTAGATTATAACCCGCAAGTTTTGCAGGCTACTTCATAATTTTGATACAAATGTTTATATTATAATTTATTTTAGTGAGTAACTTTAAGTCGACATATTTTTGCTGATGACACTATACAATTTTTTTTGAATTGAAATAGATATGTTTATCTATTGATAGTAGCTTTGAAGATACATTATTAAAAACGATTTATAACATTAAAAATATTAATTAAAAAACTAAACAACAAAGAAGCAACACATAAAGATAAATGTTTAACATGATTAACTTAATGTGCAACGTTCAAACAATCAAAATATAGAAACTATAAAGTTTGCAAGTCATCGTCATCTTCAATAATAATAAGTGTTTCATATTGACCGTCATACCATCTAAGTATCGTACAAAACCAATGCATATAATTACACGTACATATGATATGACAATTCAAAAAACTTAGCAAGTAGAACCTATTAAATTAATTGACCGGCAATTATATGACGATCAAGAAATTTGGTGCCATCAAAGTACTCAAATCTATTTGTTATTCTTTCAGTCCAACCATAATAGTGGAAACATACATTGATCATCATAGTAGGTGGAACCAAATTCCTTGTTAAAAATATTATTAGTTAATGATTAAGAAGAAAAAATACATCCAAGTTTTTAAATGATGCAATATACTAAAAAAGTGTCCATCTTACATAATAATCATGTGAATGATCATCAACAACTTTTTTCCTTCAATACCATTAAGCATTAAACGTTTTGGATATTGTAATGCATATATCATTCCATTTTAGTGATATATTAACGGTTCCCCTATATTTGCTTGATAGCTATCATGGACAATCATCTACAATTACACCATGTGAATAGTTTTAAAAAATAAAAATATATATAATTACCTCACGAATAGAAATATACAAAAAATAACATGTCCGCAGTTATAATAATTACACTAAACTGTTCTAAAGCATCCTTCACCAATCTTATTAGTAGGATCAAAATATGAGTATCAATTTGATTTGTCGAAAACCAAATAAATCGTCTGAAGTTCAAGTGTGCACAATAACGAAAACATACAATTACGAGCTAATCAAGTTGGATTATATTTATACGAATTAAAAAAAATTAGATGAAAAGGCGATGCAAATTATAAAGAATTTTGATTTGTTGAAGACCAAAAAACCCTTATGTAGTTCAAGTGTAGACAATACCGTTGAAAATGAAAACATACAATAGATGGAGATGACATTTTCAACCCATTTAATTACGAACTAATCAAGTTGGATTATATTTATGCAAAAAATTCAGCTGAAAAGGCGATGCGTCCCCAAATTCTTTATAAACCCACAACATCTTAAATCGTTTTTTTATAATTATGTATAATTTTATTTTTTGTTATGCTAAATTATGTGTAGATTTATGCACATAAATGTAAATTACATATTTTGGTGGGTTTTACAAATTACTAACACACGTAAAAACCCTAAACCCTAAACCCTAAACCCCAAACCCCTAAACCATTTATCATACTAAACCCTAAACCCTGTGAAGACCTAAACCCTACTAAACACTAAACCATAAATCCTAACTGTAACCCTAATTAAATATACAACCAAACAATAACACATGTGTTAATAATTTGTAAAACCTACCAAAAAGTGAAAAAAAAAACTCGTCGAAAATATACCTTGTGAGATCTTAAATCGAAGAGGAAAAAACACTGAATTTTATTGTGCAATTTTCATAATTTTTCGATTTGCCGTTTGTGAGATAATTAATTTACAAAAAAATATTCAATATTCAATATTGCCATTAATATATCACCAATCAATAAATAGCTTACCAAACATATAATATAAGGTTATTATAGTCTTTTTGTCATATTCTCTTCACTATTTAGGTAGTCATGTTTTTAAAGACTAAATCAATGGTTCATATTCAATTTAATAACCCATTAAGGGTTGAGATTAACTTAGACTACCTAATTTACACTCTATTATAATATATAATGTAGATGTAGATGTAGATATGAAATAAATAAAGTAATTATTCCGTAGTAGTAGAAATTTACGACTAAAAAATATCAAAATTTCTCTATAAAATAAGAACCTTTCATTCGTATTCAAAACCCCTTTTACAAATATAGAAATAAAAATCACTATTAAGACAAATAAAAATAAAAGTTATTACTATCATTACAATTAACTCGTAGCCCATGTGTATTGATGTAATTAAAGAACCTTTCTTTTTTCTTCTTTAGAAAATCATAATAACTTTGATAAATACAATGGGTTAAAAACACCAAATAATAACAAAGTTTTGTAAGTGTTCACTCAAAGTCACTAATACTTTTATTGTGTTGATTTAATCACTCAACTTTTATTGTATTGTCTTTAATCACTCAACTTTTATGAAGTGTTCACATCTTGTGAAAATATCTTAATTTTGTTAATTTATCATATTTTAAAATGGTGACATGGATTATTGTTCTAAAAATTTAGGCTGATTTCGAATTTTTATTTTTATTTTTTTTTCCTTTTGTTATCCAAATCACCAGCTAAATGATAATGATCCAGAAGCTAATTATTATATCTTTCGTATGATATACATGGTATTTAAGGAGTATTATAGTTCATAATTTTTTTTCCCTATGTGAACCTAATATATAAATTATAGCTACGTATGAATTAGTATAACACCACTGTATTTACTTGAAAACACATGGTTTACACAATTAAAATTAAGAAACGACACAGCGAATTGTTCACAAAATGTACCAAAAACAAAGCTTATAAAATTGTGAATGTATGTGTCAATGTTCTAAGAAAAAAGTAATATAATATAATTCCATGTCATACTTCCATGTCAACCTATTTATTTAAATAAAATCCATGTCAGCATTTAATTTAAAAAATTAAATTAATATCACAATATATGAACACTCAATGAAAGTTGAGTGATTTAATCAACACATAATGAAACTTGAGTGATTAAATCCAAGTGAAAAAAGTATAAGTGACTTTGAGTGAACAGTCATGAAACTTCGTTATTATTTGGTGGCATAAACCCAAATACAATATATAGCTATGAAGTTATATTTTCTTTATATACTACAAATAATCAACTTGTAAAGTTGAATTAAAACTTTTAAAAAACATATGATATACATATAAAAAATGTTATTTTATTTCACAATTTTCAGTGTAATCATATTCAGGTTATGTTATCCCCGTTAAATTTTTTACAAATTAGCTGGTTACAACTTCACATTTTTCAGGTCCTCTCTTTTTTCTCTCATTGTATAATGTTGATATTCGTTAATCTTGTTCTAAACACTTTATATACCCATTCTCTTTTAAATTAGCTAATTTCATTTATCTCTAAGTTAATCTCTTATAAGTGTGAAGTCATATATAAGAATTCACTCTTAGATTTACAATTCATAAACTTCTAAAATCTAATTCCAATTTCATTCAGATCACACAAAAACATTCGTCGTCGTCGCTTCACTATTATCTTGAATCTCAAAAGCTCTATGAACTACTTCATTATTACCGAATTAAGTGCAACTAATTAGTAAATATAGGTAAAACTCAAAATCTTTATATATTTTTTATTATTAGTATTAAGTCATTACAAAAATTATCAAATGGTTTAGTGATTTATAAGTTGTTTACAGAATTAACATTTCTACTCTAAGGAATTTCATATATGTTTAATAATACTTATTAACATTTATCTAATAATGAAACATTTTCCACCTTTTAGTTACCATGTTTGTTATAAGTTTGAGATCGTAAAAATTCAATGCATTTTGTGTTTTATTCTAACCAAATTGGATTATTTCGAATATAATCACTAACAGGTTCTTGAATTAGCCATTTGTGGCTAACATAGGTTTGATGTATATAATGTGTTGTATTCTTAGTAATTTTGGATGTCGTAATCTTTTGGCTTTCTTGAAATTAATTGAGTACAACAAAAATAATTAAAATATATTACATTAAAGTATCATTTTTTATTGTTATTATTCATATTAACATATTTAAAGTATGTTACAATATTTTAAAATAGTTTCATTTATATAATGTTAGATGGAACAAGCGGGTTCAAGTAATCCATCCAAACCTGAAACAAATACTACTACTAGTAAAGTTCCATTTGATTTCGATCTTAACGAGACCCCACCTCCGTCTCCACCTGAAGACGCCGTCACAAATGATGACGGACATACAACGATTGTTCGGTGTGATTTCTGCGGTCATCCGCAAGGGGAAATGTTGGTGTGTGTAGTGTGCGTAAAACACTTTCACGTAAAGTGTTTAGGGGGTAGCGAAGAAGAAAGTGAGTGGAGGTGCTTCAAGTGTTCGATGGAATGCCGCACTCAAAAAAGGGTGCGACGAACTCTATCTGCGGGTAATTCTTCGAGTACGGCTGGGCTACAGCTTCTAGACGTGAACGCATCACCCCGAAAAGACGATGAAGTTGGGGTTTATGCTAAATCAGAGTATGATCTTTCATTCGTCCTTGGAAATATTTTCATTTAGATGATGATACTTATTATGCTAAGTCTTCTAGTTAAAATCTTGCTTGTATTTGTTGGAGTTTTATGGGCTTTTTTTTTGGATGAAATTGTGTTCTAGGAGATGGGATGTTGTTAGTTCATTTGAATCAAGTTTGTTGCTTTTGAAGATAATATTTGCTTGCTTTTAATATTTATGTGAGAAAGATTCAATAAAATAAATGGTGATTGTCTTATGAAAAAGTTGAAGTACATGGGGAATTAATTTTAGGAAATGCATATTTACACACTAGCAGTATACCCACGTCATGCAACGGAAAATTTTTATTCAAGATGATGTCGAGTTAGTGTCGACAATGGTAATGTATGACATTGGAGTTGTATTGAAAAGATTAAAAACTTAATTAAAAAGATATTTACTTTATCTATAATGCAATATAGTGAATCAAACTTGATGTATAATGATTATATAGAGAAGGAAAGCTCCAAACATTTTGTATACAAACCAATGTGGGATCAACTCCTTTCATTTGGTTTTGAATAGTATACATTGAGTTTTCCCACATTGATAAGTAAAATAAATCATTCAAGTTTGTTCCTTCTATTTAAAGGGGTTGTTGAAATTTAAGATTAAGAAGTGAAGTAGATATGTTTTATATGTAGTTAAAGATTAAAGATAAAGATATATTGTTGGTCATAAATGTTTGTTATTATGTAGTAATGTAGAAGAATTCGGCTTCTATATATCTTAAGGGGTTTTTTGGATATGTGTTTAGGCAAAAAATGATTACGAAAATGTTTGTCATACGCATAATCCGGCATGGCTTCACGTTATAACAATAACCTTGCAATTAATGATACGGTTACATGCTCAAGATGTGTATCAATTTTTGTGTGTTTGCCGTACGATTCTTACATGCTTGAACTATGCATCATTAAGTTAGTGATTTTTTTCTTATTTTGCTGAAACACATGTAATTATTCATAAGATTGTCAATATAATCTGTTAATCTAGATGCTTTTAAGACGATAGAAAGAGTGCTATTTGGTACCATCTTGTTCTAGTATGTGTGGCTTTATGGACTCTAAATGATGAGAATTGAATGAGGCAATTCAATGAGAGATGGAGTAACATATAAAAAAAGATGATAAATTGTATCCGTGTGCTAGCACAATTATATAGAAATGAACTTGAATGCATCAAAGAAGTGGGAAAGAAAAGACATTTACATAAGTAAGACATCACTAACATAACTCAAGTAAGTTTAACTTTTTATCATATAGTTTACAATCACCAAAAATGGGAACAAAAATCGTAATATTATGGTTAGTGTTCAATGTGTGATGTTTCTTGTCTAAGGATTTTCACATGCATAAATGTTTTCATTCAATGGACAAGCACATGAACCATAAGTCAAAGGAATGCAAAGACGTCTTAAGTGGATATAGGTTGACTTATGAGATCCTCTTTCGAGAGACTATTATCATAATGAACTTAATATTAGGTTGCGAAATGTTTTGTCACAAGATATTCGGTTTTATTCACTCTATGAACTATAATAAAATGAATAAAGTATCCTCACGTGCGGCGACTTTGGGTAAACCATCAAGCACGGTGGGGAGGACTTCGATAAAATGGTCAAATTTTCCACTATTGTCGGGCAGGCTTCTTGGTGGGCCGTTGAATCAATTTAGAGCGTATCGTCATTATTTGTCTTTCAATCTTTGTTGGGTTGATCGATTTTGCGAAATTAAATTGGAAATATGAACAAGTCAAATTTAGATCGTCTTAAAGTGCCATTGGCGTGGTGGTAAAGACTTTTTGGAATACTCATGGGCTTCTTTACAAATCAAAGCTAAGCCCTTATTAAGGTGGGTGGCTTTCTCAAATTTTCAATGCTCTCGTTTATCCATGAACTTATCGGCTATATGCTAAATTGGAGACATATCAAAAATTACATACTAAAGTGTTTGGTATAGTAAACTTAGTCTATGTCATGTGTCCTAAGTAAGCAAGTCGATTGGTGGCCTTCGTTAAATTGTAGTGGGGTACCTAAATTTCGTTCCATCAAACTTTCAAATGTTACAATAGCCATTTACCATATATAGAGGTACAACCATTCAACAAGCGTTCGTAGATACAATAATGCTTGCAATATATGGATGATCAACTTAGGGAAGATTTATTGTTATTATTGTCCGTGATGAAGAAGTTATTATGGAAGTGAAGGTGAGTTATTTACTCGATAAGACCAAGCTACGTGAGAGTTGAATGACAATATTTCAGATCTCTTACAAACAACCTAGTAAAGTTTATATGGGTTTATGCATTTTCTAGTACCGAAGTTTCTTTATGCTATTTTTGTCACCCTTGCCACCCTTTAGATTAGATGATCGTGAACCTTTTGGTCATTCAAGTTATAATCTCTTTACAACTGTTAAAACATATGTATGCATAACATATACTTGCATTTCTATTATGCCATACTATATTAATATTAGGTGATAATATTCTCCTACAAACATTGAATCAGGGGCGGAGCTAAGAATTTAGTTTTGAGGGGACGAACTTAAGACACATCTTTTATAAAGGGGCTAATATCAAAAATACCTTTAAATATATATAAATTTTTTATTTTTAATGGGGGCGAATATATAAATTACCCTTAATAATACAAATAATTTACCTTATTTAAATTTTTTAGTGGGGGCGGCTGCCTATACTGCCCCGCACTATCTCCGCCCATGCATTGAATACACAAGATACTTCTTTCATCCTTTGAAATTCTATCTAATTCATGTTACAATCATATCCTAATACCAATCAAATTCGTATAAATATAGATGTTAAATGCACTATCCTTTATTGACTAATTCGAGCCTTCTCAAAGTTTTATTTTTAATACGTGATGAAATACTCACAAAGTTGAAAAAGCTAGTAAACACATATAAGAAAAAGGTCAAGGCAAGAAAATAATGTTACAAGAGCAAAAGTTTGGCTTCTAGAGTAAAAGGTGTGAGAAGAAGATATTTTAGGATGACAATATAACAACAACAACAAATGTTTTTTCGTTGCATACGTATTAACGAATAAAAGACGTGATTTCATAAATATTATGTCTCAAGTGCCTTCTTTCACAACGATAATATAACGGACATTTTTCATCTTATATTTTTAGCTACAGAGAAGAAAGGTACAAGAATAATGATTTCGTGGTCAATGTAGCACCATATCCATCCATCTAAGAAACAAATTATAATTCTACTAGTATCATTGTTTGTTTGAGTAATAGATTTAGTCATGTGAAATGCACTGAAGTTGAGAGTTTTGTTTCTTTATGTGTTAAAATCGACAATGATATATGCACGTACGATAGTAGTTGCGGAGAGGACTTTTTGAAGGTCATGTTTATATGGTTAGTGACATCTTTATTCTTTTTATTTTTATCCCAAAATAACTGTCCACTAAAAAGATTTGTACAATGTTCAAATTACCCATAATAGACCCTATTACATTTACTACCATCAAAACCCATAGTAAGCATTTAATAGTTTGAATTTTGAAAGGTTAAACCCGTAACTTTACTAAAAAAGATGTTGAAGTAATCACACTTTCATAAACTTCAAATTTTTGTATGTGTATAATAGTTTTGGGATGGAGGGAGTAATACATATTATCCATGTGCACAATTTTTGGACTACTATAAGAGATGAAAGATAAATGAAAACAAACTAACCAGTCTATATCGTTCATTATAGTGAATATCAACCCCTACTATTGGTCCAATCCGATACTGGACTTTTTTCTTGTATTACAATGTAGCAACGTTGCTAGAAAGTAATTTAATGTAGCACTAACCAAAGTTTGGTTTTGGTTCAGGACCTAATTTGGTGCCGAATTCATATTGAGTTGGAACCATATTGTCTACATAGGTTCCTCTAATTCAATCCGGCTCGTGCTTAGGCCATTCTATAAAGTTGTATATCATTTCGTATGAAAGAAGTAAGCCCAACTCATAAACATAAAATTAGGTTTGTCAAGTTGTGCTTATAGTTATTCTGCTCTAATATCCGAAATGGAAGGACTTCATACGTGCTGAGGACTTAGTATTGATTCATGCAAATATGATCTTCTAAGATGGAATAAGGGATTGTCCACTTCACTGCCTCGAAGAGCTCTGTTGTGTTGCACCCCTACGGAGAGAGACTCAAAAAGTTTTTACGCTTAATCGAAAGAAAGATAAATTCACTATATGCTCAACTCATGCCCCAGGAATCCCTAGACACGGGGTATACAAATCAACTTTTTACTGGAGGGAAGGCTGGGAAAAGCATAGAGCGTGCGGACTCAGCTCTCGCACTCCTCCCATCCGCGAAGATGAGGCGGGAGAAAAAAGCATAATATAACACCCCATAACTTGAATCATTTTTTTTATAATATACCGGAAGCGAAAATCTAATCAAACATTTATAATTTACATTATATAATGTACACATCGAATCAATCTATATCAAATCATAGTTTATCAGTTTGGGTATTATGTAATTCCAAAGACAACACTGATTTATTCAAATCAGATATCAGAGTAAACATCCAGTCGTCAAACATTCCATCCAGTCAACAGCTTCTTGCCCAACCCATTATCTAATCATAACCTGCAAGAAGTAGTAGGGTGGTGGGGTTAGCATATCGCTAAGTGAGTGAATAAATAACCAACAGTCTAACTTAGCATAACAAATCTGTTTACAGCAAAGCATCGTAAACACATAACAACCCTGTTTACCGCAACAGGCTCATCATCAAATAATCATCACATAATCTCAATGAGGATCGGTGGTTCCTGATACGAATCTCATGCCCTCATGGTGGGCAGGAACCCTTCAGATTCACTGCAGGCCAATACAGTGAATAACCGATAACTTAATGCTATTCTTATCCAACTAAGGTTCCTATGAACGATATGTACAAGGAACCCTCCATCATCAACAATAGCAACTAAGTCCGGCATCATACTGACCTCACGACATAATGCCCTAGGCCATGTATCAGATCATCACATAGGCCATAATATTCATGGCTTCATATCAGACTAAGTAGTCTATTAAACAACAATTACATCATGGCATACTAAACAGTCTATCAAAGCAGTAGAATACGTTTACCCGTTGTAACCAAATTGTTACAACTAAATCACACTGAGGATTACATATCCATTCACCGTTACCTCAGTCGCAAGCTCAGAAGTCTAATATTACTGAGCCTTCTCCATATCAGAGAATACAACAAATAAATAATAAGTTAGTAACTCGTCCAACAATATATAACTCATTTTATAATCATATAACATATCTCAATACATAGTATCAGAATACAAATCAAAACCAGGTTGTAAATAAAATCGTATTACTTTACAACTAATGGTTTTAACCAGATTATAACAAGTCAACTTATATAATCATTTACTCAATTATCTAGTTCCAAGTCATTATCATAACATATTTACCTAAGCAGGTAATCCCTGAAGTCTAAGGAAACAAAAGTCCAATCTGAAATGTAATCAGAAAGTTCCGAAATAAGGTCCAAGAACTGAAAAATGCCCTTCTCGGCCCCTAAACGACCCCGAACGGCCTAAAACCGCCTACGCTCTTAGAATACAACTTTGATCATTGGGTAGTTTTCGAGTGACCGTGCAAATTTCAACCTAATCCAAGTTAATAAATTTTTTCACTTATCCGCGACCCTGAATTCACTTGCGCGTTTTCAAAATTTGCAAAACACAAAAACCCGTTTTACCCGCAGGGTAACTTGTTACCCACCGGATACCCGTTTAGCCTGACTACCCGCCGGGTAAGGGTTGTACCCGCCGGGTACACCCTTCGTCCCAGCGATCTGCAGTTCACTCAAAACCAGAACTCGAAATTCAAACCAATAAATCAACAAACTCAAGTTCTAGTCAATCTAATACAGTTATTAACATCAACTAACAACAATAATATCAAACATCAACCTCAATTTCATATCGAATTCAATAATCTATTTAATTCAATAAAATTAAATTTCAAATGAAACAACAAAAAGAATCAAGCTTACATGGATTTAGGAAGAAGATGGTGATGATTATGAAATGAAGCTGAATAAAATCACAGCCCAAGTCACTTCAATTTTTGTTTCTAGCTTTCTGTGTTTTGGTTTTGCATAAAGAAAGGGAGTAACAAATTTATAAAAATGAAAGAACTTAAGTCGGCTCACATCACCACCGACTCAGTGTCCAATAAAATTATTCCCTTTCTTAACCTATTGTCTGTAACCTAAAAACCATTTACGATTCCCACAATTTTATTTTACCGTTAACTATATAAAGTTAAAACAATTAATAATTTACTAGTCACAATAAGTCATTTGACTTTTTAACTAATCATTCACAATAAACTTAACACAATAAACAATTTAATTTCCTAACACATTAAACAATTATTTAAAGTTAGGAAATTACCCAATTATCACTAGGCCCAAAAAGTGGGCGTTACACATAACTCACCGGTCTCATAGGTTACCTTTCGATCTTCCTCCCCCGTGATACTGCCAAATCAATCACTATCCTTTCTTGCTTTCTTGTTGTCTTAAATTGTTTTACTAGACTTAAGCTCCAAATCAACACTTACTCTTTTTTTTGAAAGTTCCATTGATTGAATATTTATATATATAAATAAGATACTTTCTTAATAAAGTAACATACGGTACCTTATAAAGCTATCTTTTAACATGTTTTTTCATACAATCGCAATAATAAGTTAAAACCGGATGATACTTCAAGTTTAAGAGGTGCCGACTAGTTCAATTGATATCTTAAAACTTTTTTTTTAACTAAATGCAAATGTATAGTAATACATACGAGAAGAAAAGAATATGAAATAAAATGGTTGAAAAGAAAAGAGGAAGAAAGACAATTTTTTAAAAGAATTTGTTTAGAAAGAGAAAAAAAGAATTTTACTTGTTTTGTGTTCTCGAATTAGGAAAAAAATGTAGATAAGTATCAATTTATAACTATTTAAAAATTTTAGTCTTTCACTTCCGTCTCACTTTTCCACTTATTCTCTTTCATAAAAAAAACTAGGACTTATTCACTTTTCTACTTATTCAGTCATCAAATTAAGATGTTTATCTAGAGTTAAGTTTTAAGACTAATTCCAATGGCACATCGATTAACTAAATGGTTAGCACTAATATGTCAGTTTGTTGTGTCACTTGAAACTCGTCGCCAAACTGACATGAAAAATGGTGTGTCACTTTCTTTTTTACTATATTACCCTTACTTAAATTTACAATATGTAACATACCATATGGATTTAATGATCCAGTGATGTCCAAAATTGGTCCATACGTAATACGATTACTATATTACCCTTACTTAAATTTACAATATGTAACAATACAATTTACTATCTTACCCTTACTTTTACAATATGTAACATACCAAATGGATTTAATGATCCAGTGATGTCCAAAATTGGTCCATACATAATACGATTAACTCATGATATGAAATGTAACTGACAACTGTAAAACAAATTCAATGTTAGTAACTCATAATATGAAATGCATAATTGACCAAGGCTATAAATTTTGACCTATTAATGAAAAGAATTATGTAACTTATATAACCACTAATAACAATTACAATCACATTAATTAAATATATATAACTGTAGTTGTGAAACTGATGATGATATAACTGTATATATATGCAAGGCGGCAATCTTTGTATTTTCACTATTCTTTGTACGTATTTACATGTCATGTTAGGAAAACAACGTTAGTTCACAGACCCATAAAGTTGAGTTGAAATCATAATTTTATGGGTTTAAATCCTAATATGACTGAATCTCAAATATGAGATCATGGTCAAGCGTGCATGCATATCAATTCAAAGTTAAAGATTCCAATGTCAAACAATTTAGTTGGTTATTGGTTGCTTCTATACATGACGAGGTTCGTGATATGATTTCACATGTTTTTTCGCTGCATAGAGTCTACTACTTTCTAGAAAGAAATAATGGATTAATTTACAATTGTAAAATGCCAAATGACTGAGTGAGTACTCCCACACACCTTCATACTTTATCACACCAAAAAAGTATAACAACTAGAAACATCAAATGATCACGATTAGAGGTAATGGCTCGGTTGCACACTATATAGTTAGTTTAAATGTTTGATATTGATCGATCAATGTATATATATGTTTAAGAAGATTTGATTAATTTTTATGGATATTGAGAAACAACATATAAATATATAATGTATCTCTATTATTCTTGTATTCTCGGTTATCACCGTCTTCTCGATCCTTTAGTCCGGATAATTTTGCAAATCATTGCATATCACCGCCACTTTTGTTTAGAGAGAACCACCGCAACGTGCGGGTATTCTATATAGAAGTTTAGACTATTATAAAGTATTTTATTTGTATTCTATATAACTATTGTCTTGGACATTTACAATATGTAGGGTACTATTATAACTGTAACATCCTCTTTATGGGCCTAGGAGTAATACAGTAATTTCTTTATTTTATTGTAGTATTTAAATATGTTATAAATAATTTTACATTATTTGATTGTTGAAATTAATAGGTCAATTAGTTAAATGACTTATTGTGAATAGTAAAATGCTGCTTCTTTTGAATTGTTATAATTGTCGGTAAAATAAAACTTATTGTTCTCGCAAATGGTTTTTAGGTTCCAGACAATAGGTATAGAAGGGGAATAAAACTTATAACATGTATACTAGGTTTGGTTGTTAGGGCGACCTAACTATCTTGTTTTCTCAGACTTTCCTTTTCACTCTCAAGAACACACTCTCACTTTCAAAGAAAATTGATAAATCTGATTCAATCATTAGTGAGGTTTTGATTTGGTGCTAATATCTGAGTTCTTCATCATCTTCTTCATCTTGTTCATCTCAATTCCCCATTCTAATTGTAAGTTGCTTGCATTATCTCTAAAAGCTCATTTGATGAAATTAGGTAGAAAATTGATGCATTTGTAGAATTTGATGTTTGATTATGTTATTTGTTGTTGTTTTATGTTTATGGTTGATGTTGGAGGTCATTTATAGGGTGAATTTTTGTATAGCAGCTAGATTGAATGTTTTGGGGTTTTGAGTTCGTGCTGTAAAGCTACAGGTCTTTGGTTTCTGGGTTTTTAACCTCACCCGGACGGGTAGGCTTTGATACCCGGACGGGTATGTAGCTATACCCGATCGCGTAAATTTAGCCGATCGCGTGAATTAGAACAAAATGACTACAGCACGGGACTTAAATTAAAATCTCGGAATTTTCTTAGTCACCCGACCGGTAATGACTAGTGACCCGACCGGGTATGGCTAGTGACCCGACCGGGTGTGGCCAGTGACCCGATCGGGTATGTTTGATGATATTTGATTTCTTTTTGGGTATCTGTGTTTTAAGTCACTGATATTTAAGTGATGTGGAACCAGAGTATATTTTATTTGTTAAAGATTTAATATGTGATGATTTAAGTTGGTATGGAAAAAAAAATATGTATTATGTATTTGTATGATATTTTGTAATTTAATTAATAATTAGTAAGTCACTAACTCATTATTCTGCGTGTTCTCAAATCAACCGAAGACTCAGTAATATAAAAATTCTGAGTGGGCTACTGAGGTAACGGTGAGTGGATCAATGACTTTCAGTCTAAATTAGTTGTAGCAACTTGGTTACAACGGGTAAACATGGTTTTACTATTATACATTGTTATATTTGCATACTTCCACGATGATTATAGGTTATGTGCATTATTTCAGAGGTCAACAGGGATTGGGCTTGTGTACTATTACTTGGACAACATTAGTACTTTGTATATGTGTTGTTTATTGAACTGGTGTTGTAAGTAGTAGTAGTACCAAACTATCGGTTAGACTACTGAATTGGCCTTCAGTTGGTTTTAAGTGTTACTTGGGGGCCACCGCGGCTGTAGGGTTCCTCAAGGACCACCGATCCTCTTTGAAGCTAGTTGTTTATGATGCTTAGCTGTAAACAATTGTGAATCTGAGTTAGGTTGATAGTTATGGATCTATTCACTTAGCTTTGTGCTAATCCCCCTCATTACTTCTTGCAGGTTAATCTTTTGTTTGTGGGTGGGCAAGAAGTTGGTTTGTGGAATGGAATGTTTGACGGCTCCCACTCTGATTTAGATAAATATGTTAATGATCTAACATTGTGTTTTGAGTTTGTATAATACCTAAACCTTAATGTCTATAGTGACCATGGTAAATTAGACTTATAGATCATGTTATGTAGATTGCACTTTTGGAATGTAATTATATGCATTCTAAGATGTAATTATTTTAAAGATGCGCTTCCGATGTTAAAAAAAATGGTCTTGAAATTAAAGGGCGTTATAAGTTGGTATCAGAGCATAGGTTTGGGTGAATTGAGCATGGGTTAAGTGTTCAATCCCAAATCTATTTGTGTTAGTCAAACATTCCATGGAGTGGGATTTAGCAATTGTATTAGAATTGGTTAGTATGTACGTACTAACAATTAACGAGTTGTGAGATATTGTTTTGATATAGATATGGCAGATAATGAACATTCGACCGATACTCCCAACAACGTCTCTAGAGTGGATGTTACTCCTCCTGAGAATCAGAATGGTAGACGGGGTCAGTCTGGTATTTCGTTTTCAGCAGGGGATTTAGATCGAGATGATTATGTTTTACAGTTAGAGGAGGAAGTACTTATTAATTAGAGGTTTACAACAGCAGTCTTTGCCTGATCAACAAGACAGATTATCCCAGCAATAACATAAAGTCTGTTCTTTTAAGACTTTCATGGGTTGTAGACCATCTGAATTCTTCGGTAGTACCAATCCTTCAGTTACACTTAATTGGTTGATAGACGTAGAGAGAAAGTTTGAGGTTTGTCGATGTGAGGAAGAGATCAAGGTTCCTTATGTGGTCCAACTCTTGAAGGGTCCGGCAATGGCATGGTGGGATTCCATTGCATCACCTTTGACACCTCAACAAAATGAATCTATTAGGTGGCCCGATTTCTATAATGAGGTTTGCAAGAAGTATTGTTCTGAATTTGACATGACTCGTATCCGACGGGAGTTTATGGATTTGCGTTTGACGGATAGTATGTCTATGGATGAGCTTATTTCACAATTTTCTGAAAAGTTGACATTTGTGCAACAATGGGTTCCGGATGAAAGGACCAAGATTGAGCATTTTGTCGGTATGTTACCTCCTACTTATCGGATGACTGTGAGATTAGCGGGTTCCCTTACTCAAGCTTTTAATTTGGCCCGTTCTGTGGATGGTGATACTCGGGCTCGGGAATTGGAAATCAAAGAAAGATCTTCATTGAAATCCAAAGGTGATTCCTCGGCGAATCAGGGAAAGAAAAGATGGCAGGGATCTCAATAGAATAAGAAACAGAATGCTAGTGGTGGTATAGTGGATAAATCAAATTGGTGTCAAAGTTGTAAATCTAGGCACAAGGGACCTTGTACTCCTCAGCCATATAGGTGCATTAAGTGTGGGCAGTTTGGCCATGACATAAAAGATTGCACGTTCCCTAAGCATGTTTGTTGGAACTGTCAGAAAGAGGGTCACCGAGCGGGTCAGCGTACTGAGGCGGGTAAGCAGAGATCAGGAACGGTCGGAGGGTCTTCATCGTCTAGCCAGAATGAAGCTGTCAAAACCGAGGACGTCATAACTGGTACTTTTCTTATCAATTCTGTACCAGCAAGTGTTCTGTTTGATTCATGAGCCAATTGTTCTTTTATATCCATGCTTTTCTATGATAGACTGAAATTTACTCCCACTTGTATTACAAATCCTATTGAGGTTGAGGTAGCGGATGGTAAAATGGTTCCGGTCACCACATCGGTGACTGGAGCTAGCATATTGATTGAGGGTCATAGTTTTCCGGTTTCTTTTCTCTTGATGCCTATTCCCGGGTTTGATGTGGTGTTAGGCATGGACTGGTTAAGTCAAAATAAAGCCAATATAGAATGCCATAAGAAGTTGATAAGAATCCCAATCTCGGATGAGTCATATGTCGTGGCTTGAGGGAAACGGGAAAAGGGTAGTATTCCTTTGATTTCAATGATGAAAGCTAAAAATCTTTAGCTAAGGGGTGTGAATCGTATTTGGCTTATGTAATTGATGCTAAGTTAGAGAAGAAAACTGTTTCCGATGTCCGAGTTATTTCTGAATACTCGGAAGTCTTTCCCGATGAGTTTCCTGGCTTACCTCCCATTAGAGAAGTAGAATACAAAATTGATTTGATCCCTGGTTCTACTCCTGTAGCTAAGACTCCTTATAGATTAGCTCCCTCAGAAATTCGTGAAATGATGAGTCAGATTCAGGAATTGTTAGATAAGGGTTTTTGTCGCGGCTCCTATCGGTCGGTCGGATTTGACTCCGGTCGTTGTTCCAACAGCAACAGAAGTGGCGGACAGTGAGTTTTAAATTTATATGAGCTGGGGCTCAAACTATAAGTACTACCTACCTTGGGAGCAAGCAGTAAGTATAACTCGAGGTCGTTCTTAAATCGGAGCGAATTGAAATAAAGCGGGTCACCAAAGATTATGGTCGCAATTAGGATGGGGGTAGGTAGATAGATTTTGGAAGGTTTTGTTTTATAATTATCCTAAATGCAGAAAAGTAAATAACGAGAAATGAAATTAGGGTTTAAGCAGACAGGTAGAGATGTGATTGCTGAAACTTGGATAATTAGGGTTTCGGGATGATGTTCATTATAAAATTGATTGGAGATTTACCAGATAAAGAGTAAACAAACTTTCGGTGTAAACACTAGGACCCTACGTTCAGGTGAAACCCTAGAAACATATGTCACTGGAATCCTAGGTTATCATGATTCTGATCAGATCAGGCTGTTTTCAAACCTTCCTGAGCCTTTGCTTAACTAAGACAAAGTCACCCTAAATGTTCTAGGGATCAGGCATAAGGCAACAGACCGCAATTGTATTTACTGACCTTTCTTAACACCTAATCGTCTATTTACTTTTATTATAGCAAATACTGATTGTATCCTGTGTATGTTAAACTATTGGTGTGATTAGGGTTTTGCATGTCTAGGTATATGATTGACACTACCCTGTATTGTTTCTATTGAAGCACCTACTTAACCATCGTAAATATAGACCCTCCTTTACAGTCAGGCGTTCATCCCTAGGAATAATCACGGTGTACAGGGTAATTAGGCATTTCCACAGTGTTCCAAACCCTAGATGTACTGACGGTGTACTGGGCATTTAAGCATTTCCACAGTGTTCCAGATCTTAGGTGTACTAACGGTATACAGTGCAACAAGCATTTCCACAGCTTTGATTCCTAGACCACAGTTCTAGAAGGGTCACTTCTAGGTAATTCACGATGAAACAATCCATGGCATTTCCTTAGCTTCCACGTATTTGTACTCCACACGAGGTGTTTCCAACGCTATACGAAGTACCGTGCCTTTTAAAGGAAAGTTCATAGTTTCATACTGTAACTGGAGATAACTGTATATTCATAGTATTAGAGTTGATCAGATCCTATCCTAGGGCAACAGTCACGTGAAAGTCTGGAAAGGGTGATGAGAGACTAGATCTATATTCAGGATAAGCTTAACCAGATACACAGCATAACAATTTCCAATCGTATAAATGAAACATTAATTTAACATCATCCCTACTCCTAATATTTACATTTCAACAATCACAATATTAAACTACTCTATAAACATGGCAATATGCAGAATACAAACTGAAATAACATAAAGCACAAACATTATAACAGTAAGTAAAGTTTAGATATCACCGGGAATACAGCAGCGTAATACTGAGGATTACAAATAGTCTGAACTTGAAAAACTCGTTACAACAAGATTACCAAGCTAAAACTTCCTCTAGACTCGAACCGTAAGCTCAACCCTAACCTTTCTCCTCTAACTCCTAAGAGTAGTGCTAGAGAGAGAAAGTTAGAGAGAGAAAGTGAAAGAAAATGAGAGAAATGAAAATGAGAGAAATGAAAATGAGAGAAATGTGAGAGTGTGTGAATGTGTTAAGGTGTGTAGAATGAGGAGGGGTGACCCCCTATTTATAGGCAAAGCTCAAAAATCAGCCGTACAACTCGTGAAACAGCACGTACAAGCAAACGAAGCACGATACGGGGGCAGGGGGCCGTATACGGCCTTGGTGGGGCCTTATACGGTGTGTAAGAGGCCGTATACGGTCTTAGGTAGGCCGTATACGGTTGCCAAGGCTGTATACGGTGTCCGTCTGATTTCGTTCGTTGCTTAAAACGCGCGTATCTCCTTCGTTATGCGTCCGTTTGACCTGATTCTTTCGCCTGTGTCTTCGTAATTCCGTTACGCTTCTAATGATGCCAACTTCACTGAAATTGGATGTGTATAGCTCAAGCATATTCGAAATGACTTTATAGGGTCTGATACTGCTCAGTCTTCTCCGTTCTTTATCCGATTTGCATGACTCTTGATTTTCCCGTCTCGATTTTACCTGTTTTATCATATGATGAAGTTAGAATGTGATCTATATAAGGTAAATGAGGCCAGAGGATTTTGTGCGCGTTTATTCGCCCTGATTTGCTTGTTATTTGGACGTTTTATGTGATTTTTGCAGCAACGCCTATATTTAGACTACTTTAGTGAATTTTAGTAAATAATGATCATTTTGGAATGTTTTCACTAAAGTTACGTCCAAAAAGTGCGGAATATTGCCCTTAAAAACATGACTGTTTGAGTCACATCAAGTTATCTCACACTTAGGCGTTGCTTGTCCTCAAGCAACACTCAGTTAGAAAAAAACATTTAAAATTTGGTTTTTAAGGGGCGAGTCAAAATAATTTCAAAATGATACCACTTCTAATATGATTAAGACTGTTTAAGAATAAGGGAAAGGATAAGATGATCCTTTCAGAAGCAAGAAGCAATTATCATCAATCATACTACCAATTCTCGTGATCTTGGAGTACACATGACTAGGCGATCTCACGAAAGGTGGTCACTCAATTCACTCAAGGTGTATCGGGTTCCCTAACAATCTAGAACAAATGAAATCGCTCAAATAAGCCAGTCATGCAGCACTCATCGTCATAAGCTTGGTCGAGAATCGGATCTCCACCACTTAGGTGAGGATGGTGCTAACTATCCCAAGACATTCAACGGGTGGTAGTGTTTGGTGAGGTTTAAGGGTATGGATAGTGGTATATGTTTGGTTGTAAGGGTTTGACTTATCTTAAAACTCAAAGATAGTAAAAAACTTTATTTCAGAACGGAACGGAGGATTTTGTAGCTGCTCGTCTTCTATCGAATTTTCCTTGAGAATGTGATACTTGAAGCATTCAGCTTTATTTGATGGAACATTTTTTTTCTTTTTCTTTTCTTGATTTTTCTACTTTTTATTTTTCTTTTCTTCTTCAGAACTTCTTTGCCAGAGAATTTCTAAGGATATTTTATGTTGATCCTTTCAGAAATCCTTTTCGGAATTATGATATTTGATCTTGAACTTCAATTTCTTTTAAACCCGCCAATTTTTCACACTTTTGACTTTTAGAGTACACAGAAGAGGAAGACTTTAGATCATAATTGAAGAGGATGTTCCAAAAGATGTTTTTCACGACCTTAGAAATTCTAAGATAAGGTTTTGGGAATTTTGGTTGAGTGGGGGCTTAGTACGAGGGTTTTTACGAAATGAAAGGTTTTGGCTCAACAGGGTTTACTAGGCGGATCATCGATACCGAAAATGAGTATCGGAAGGGTTTTGGGCTTGAAGAGATATGTAAGAATTGGGTTTAAATCCTAAGGAATGTCAAGGTCATCTAGCTACACCTATACCGCGTATGGTACACACCAATGTGGTCTTGAAACGTATGTCTAGAGCAAGTTCTAATTCAGAGATGCAAGCATCGGCACACACAAGAAATGAAAGTGAAGCATTAAAGATGAATGCTTTTAGGCTCAAGATACCTCACTACAAAATAGGGTTGTATGTGCCTAGCCATGCTCCTTTCAGATTATTGTTTCTTGCTCGAGAAATTTCTACCTTATTTTCCCTATATTCCGAAATACCTTACTCATATTTGAGAATGATTCTTTTCGAAAGTATTTAACTCAAAAACTTAGAGTTTAGTTTCATAATTTAACTCATAATTTTAAATTTTTTGAAAAATTTTATTTGAAAAAGTTCGTGTTTGGGGAAACATTTTCTGAGTAATGCTATTTTGGACATAAAAATCGCCTAAAATTATCCAAGGTATTCTATACCTTGCTATCCCACACTTAGAGGAACATTGTCCCTAATGTTCTCTTGAGTTGAGTTTTTACTGGAGGTAAAATCCCACACTTAGAGTTTAAACATGTAAGAAAATGTTTCTTAAGTGTTAAATTTGGGTTTGAATCCCACACTTAGTGATAAGCTCAGGATAGGGCATAGATTATAACAAGCTAACAAGACAGAATATATGTGATCATGAAATGGATAGAAGGTTAAGAAACTCCCCAGATAACGTTTTGACGTTTTGAAGCTTATGAAATTTTGCAGGAAAGAGAGAGTCGAAGCGATCTTTCTTCTGCATTCTTCTTGAAGGACAGCAAGCTTCATACGGGGTTATCCGGTGTCATGTATCCAACGTTATCAGAAATCAACTTCAATTCTTTTTAAGTGGGGATCCTTATGGTGTAGAATCCCATATTTTAGGTTTTGAAGAAACTGGAGTGATTTCGATAAGCGTTTGTGGTGTGGGGAGTGATCCCACACTTAGTTCTTTGAAGTGCTTAGATACAAGGAAGTTTTGAGAAGAACGAGGCCCCTCCATGAGATGTTGAATGTTCCACAGTCTGCAAATATTGAAAGCTGGTTCGGGTTGCCTTTTGACTTAACGGATTTTCTTCTTGAAAGTGCGTCATCTCGCCTTCTTTTCACGTTCCATTCACAACATTTCTACTTATTTAACAGAAAGAAAATAAAACATAATAAGTAATAGCATGATGTAAATACGGATAGAGTGATCAACCAACTAGTGGCTGATACAAATATGTTCCAAAAGTAAGGTCCAATAGTAGCCAAACAAACACAAGATAATAATAATAATGTCTGAAACCAAAGTCAAGTGATGCAAATGGGGCAGGTCTATGAGGCTGGGGATCCCTGATCAGCTATGTCATCATGCTGAGTAGGGGCTGGTGCTGTGGATGGTCCTACGACTGACTGCTGGCCACTCGACACTCTCTGTCCTTCTTCAGCAGTGATAAGCTTGAGCTGAATCAAAATATCTCTGAGTGTAGCTGCTGGCAGCTTCATCGGATCTGTAATACCCCACTGTAGCAGAATGTCTGATGTGATCTTGGCATCCTCAAGTAGTTTCATGTAGGCCTGACGAAGCATGGTCTCGGTGGGCACATCTGAAGAAGAGATCGGTCCAGGGTTCAGTAACATCCTGGAAGTGTCAAAAGATAGAGCATCCGTGCCCAAATAAACTGTGTCAGCACGGTAAGATCCACTGGCGACAGGCTGGGTTGGATGAGAAATCACAGGTGCAGAAATCACTGGCTGAACTACCGGTATCTCGGTCTCAACTGACTGGACCTGCTCTGGTACTGGTGTAGTCCGGATAGCGGGTGATGGTGTATGGGTGGTATGTGATGGGATGGATGTATGTGGTGGAGCTATGGCTGGTGGTGGTGGACCGCATCGGTACATGTAAGGCTCCGGGTCAGGAATACCAAGTTTCCTGGAAATCAACATCTGATGGGAACTGCTAACCTGAAGAGCATGCAAAAGATAATACTGTGTCAGCGAGGTCACTGGATCTGTGTAGTGAACAGTAGCCTGAGCTGGTGGCTCGGCTGTCTCAGCTCCTCTATGCGGGACACTAGCATGAGTAGGAGGTGCTCGGGCTCTATCAGATGGGCCATCCTCAGTATCTACAACAGGTGAGGATCCTCTAACACGCTTCTCAGGGAGACGACGTCCTGGAATGATCTGTTTGGTGTTCTTCCATAGGCACTGCCTCTGCTCATCTACCTCAACAAGATGGATCAACTTGCAGTATTCCAAGTTGAATGGCAAAGAACGAGAACAAACAGTAAACTCCTTAGTGTGGGCCTCAGTCAACAATCCCATACTATACAGCAATCTAGTAATAATCGACCCCATGAACATGTGCCTATCCAAGTCTGTCTCATCCCCAAGTCTCTCAGCGATCAAGAAAGCAACCTTCAGATTCTTTCCTCCTATGATTGATTCCATGAACTTCAACTCTTCGGCACTCACAGCTCCACCTTCCTTCTTTCCAAATATAGAACATGCTAGCAACTTGTGAAGGATGTGATGAACCGGCTTGATGAAAGTGGATGACTTAACACAGCTCCTAAAGTTTGATCCTGCTAAATCCATCCAAATATCCTTATGGTTCCTGTTTGGTAGGCTGGAGATGTCTTGAACACTGTTTCTGAACCATGCAGAGTTGACCTGAGACTCTGTATATAAACCAAGATACACTCCCAAGTCGGCAACTAAGATATGATGAATCTGTTCCTGAAACCTGAATGAAATCTTTCTTTTGTCGGATACGCTCATTTTTGGATTCAGCTGGTAAGTCATCATGAACTCTGTCACTACTTCTCGGTATGCATACTCATCTATATCGAAGAGACGGAGAAGGGCATTGTTCACTTGACCATCGGTCTCATACATCAACAAACTCTTCAACTCATCCCTGATCCCTAGCTTAATCATGTCTTTCCATACCACATACCGATTACTGCCTATCGGTCGCTGCAACCACTGGCGAATGAGTGACCTATTCTTTGAAGATTTGGCCAAGTAGCTGAGTGAAGGTGGGCAATTATCCATCTGTGACAAAAGACAAGAAAAGATTATACCATAATAGTGATATATTAATGGATATGCTAAGACGAATTCAAAACTAATTTTTCAAAATTTAAAAATAAACTTTTTCGAACTTTCTGAAAATGTCTGAAATTCATTACTGTGTCGCGCGAATTTGAATTTTAAAAGAACGTTTTCTTGTGTTTTTAAATGCAAGCTTTTAAATTTAATAATTAACCACTAATATTACTTATCCTAAATATTTAAAATAAAACTATATTAGCTAAAGTTTGGGTTGCCTCCCAAAAAGCGCTTGGTTAAAGTCGGTAGCTCGACTTTTGGACAAATTTATTGAGTATTGCCCAAGAGCAATTGTTTAAGTGAATTTGGTGCTCTTGGTTGAGGGAAAGTGTAGCGAGGAATAAAGTCACAAGTGAGAATCTTAATGACAGAATCAACTAGGTCTGCGGGATGTAACGAGAATCGTTCGTGTTCAGTGAGAAACATACGTTCCTTTTTTCCTAAATCTAGAAGATTGTCAATAAACTTGTTAAATTCCTTTCTAACTTTCTTAGGGTTTGAAATTCCGTTTCGTGATCCGTCATCTATATGGTTTAAGTCATGAAGAAGCATTCCTAAGGTTTGTTGAAATTTCCATTCTTCTCTCGAATCGGGATCTCCGGTGGTAGTGTGAACTGACTCCGTGATTTCTTCGATTAAAGATGTTTGTGAAACAGTGAAAGGAAATTTTGACTGAGCAAATAACAAAGTGAGTGAGACGTTAATATCCTTCCTTCCAGCAAAGAAAGTAGCTTCCATGTTATCGTCAGTGGCTCCAGGGAATATCTCTAACAACTTGTCGATCATATAAGTAGCGGGGTCAACGAAAAATGGAATTTTATCAGAAATGACGAGAGATATGGCGGGATCTTTGCTGACCCAGAACTCAAGCTCATTAATCATAGCCGCAACATAATGATTAATTAGGGTTTGGGAAACCGGTTGATAATCGGTGCAGGCGAATAGGTCCATTAGTAGGTCTATTTCTGATTTAAGCTTTAGCTCTTGCTCACGATAATGTGTGAAGATACCTTCCTCCTTTTGATTTGGAAGATGGTGGAGAATACCAACCTGTTTCTTTATCCTACGAGCGACTTCTCTTTGTTCAACTGAAAAAGGAAAGTCAGACGTTTTGAGTTTTCTGGCAAATGCCCGACAAACATCCAATCTCCTATCAGGATCAAAAGAGTTACCTACGTAGCGGATATTTTCTTCAGGTTTGATTGGTAAAGTCCTATCAACAACACGATAGATGGTGTACTCAGGTTCGGGTACAAGGTTCAAAAAGATAGGTGATTTTGGAGGGTATTCGTAAACTTCTTCATCCCAGGGTGGAAGACGTTCTTCAATGGGTGGAAAACGAAAGGGTTGAAGATGTTCAGAGTTACTCTCGACAAAACCAGATGAAGTAGGGAATTGAAAGAAGTTTTCTAAGGAATATGAAATCTCAGGAGCAGGTATAACCTGGTAGCTTAGAATGCTAGATGCAGAAGTTGAGATCTTCTGATGAGAATCATGGTTTCCTAAGTCAAGGTCTAAGAATTGCCCTATGGTTCTAGATTCATCGTCTGAATTAGCGGAGATAACTTCGGAAGAGGATAAAGATGAAAAGTAGACGTCAGATTCCAACTCTTGTTCTAAGCAGGCGAAGAACTCAGCGTCATCCATGGCCATCATTTCTTCGGACGTCTTGAGGGCGAGTGGAGAAATAGGGCTAGACGGAAATGAATCATAGAAAGATGTTTTTGTATTTTTCATTTTTAATTAAACTATCTAAATTATTCTAAAGAAAGCAAATAACTACCAACTAAGTTTGAGAAAACTTAATTGGAAAGGATCTCCTAAAAGCTAGAATATCTAAGGCGGCTTCAAATCGTAACGCTCTACGATCCCCGGCAGCGGCGCCAAAAACTTGTCGCGGCTCCTATCGGTCGGTCGGATTTGACTCCGGTCGTTGTTCCAACAGCAACAGAAGCGGCGGACAGTGAGTTTTAAATTTATATGAGCTGGGGCTCAAACTATAAGTACTACCTACCTTGGGAGCAAGGAGTAAGTATAACTCGAGGTCGTTCTTAAATCGGAGCGAATTGAAATAAAGCGGGTCACCAAAGATTATGGTCGCAATTAGGATGGGGGTAGGTAGATAGATTTTGGAAGGTTTTGTTTTATAATTATCCTAAATGCAGAAAAGTAAATAACGAGAAATGAAATTAGGGTTTAAGCAGACAGGTAGAGATGTGATTGCTGAAACTTGGATAATTAGGGTTTCGGGATGATGTTCATTATAAAATTGATTGGAGATTTACCAGATAAAGAGTAAACAAACTTTCGGTGTAAACACTAGGACCCGACATTCAGGTGAAACCCAAGAAACATATGTCACTGGAATCCTAGGTTATCATGATTATGATCAGATCAGGCTGTTTTCAAACCTTCCTGAGCCTTTGCTTAACTAAGACAAAGTCACCCTAAATGTTCTAGGGATCAGGCATAAGGCAACAGACCGCAATTTTATTTACTGACCTTTCTTAACACCTAATCGTCTATTTACTTTTATTATAGCAAATACTGATTGTATCCTGTGTATGTTAAACTATTGGTGTGATTAGGGTTTTGCATGTCTAGGTATATGATTGACACTACCCTGTATTGTTTCTATTGAAGCACCTACTTAACCATCGTAAATAGTTTGTCCCTAACCTTGGATCTAGTACGAACCGAGTCACTCAATCGTTTGCGGAATCAACGATTAAGTTATAAACTAAACACACGAATAATCAATACACAATGAATATCAAACGAAACGTATTATATTGAATAATAATCGGTCAGATTACATGGATTTCGACAAATGGTGTTTAGGGTTTCGTCAACCCTAAAACAGAAAACGTAAATTGCTTAAATACAAAATCTGGCATCTGCGATGTCGCACACGACGTCGCAGGCCCAAGCCCATGCGACGTTGACTACGTCGCAGGCCCAAAACCTGACGTCGCACCTGCGACGTTATGCGCTACGTCGCAGGAGTCAGGAAACGCAAATCTAAATACAAACTACGAGCTAGACCAACTGACAGACACTAAACATGTACCAACTGTGACACCCGTCAAATTAGGACTAGTGATTAGTGCCTAATCAAGTGTTTATATGTGTAATTAGTGCTTTGATAGGCTAATTACTGTATCAATTAATATATATATGTATATATTGTTTGTTGAATATATATGTACAAGTAAACGATTTGATTAAATCGCGCTCAATTCAAATCGAATGTATTTCGGTTCAATAAAATGCGGACGTTGGTGAACAATTTAATTAAATAATGTAACATTATTTGATAATGCAATTATATCAAGAATATTATTTGGAGAATATCTCAAGTCAAGTTCATAATGTACAAACGAAGTCTACGCGATTAAAGTAGTAAACGCGCAAACAAAGCAAAACAAACTAAGTTATAATTATAACTCAAGTATTAAGAAATTGGTGAAATACTTCAAGGCAAACATTAGATAAATATCCGGGTTTTACAAATTATAATTCAATGTTCATAAAATTATTTAAACGTTTAAACAATCGAAAAAAAAAAAAAAAAAAAAAAAAAAAAAACGAACACCGCACGGAGCGCGGGTACAGAAATTAAAAAGATGGAGACCCACACTTTGGTGGGCCCCCACCCTCCAAAAATGCAGCCCCTATCATCATCCACCTTCCTTCCTCTTTTTCATTTCATCTAACCAAACACACACACACAACTAAAACACTCTCAACCAAATCATCACCAAATTTCGAAATCACCAAATCGACCCTCAAAAATTTCATTTTCGGAATCCTCACTACAAGTGGAACAAGATTAACAAAAGCAACAACATCATTTTCGGCCTCAAATCGCTTCAAAATTCGATTGTAAGGATTTTTATAAAAACTCTTAGATCTATCAAATGTGTGTTTGTTTTAGTGTTATAATGTTGTATTTAACTATATATGTCCAAATACATGAAAGAAACATGATTTTACAGCTGGAAAACGAGTTTAATTTGGGTTTTGAGGTTGAAAATCTCGTCAGTCGCGAGTTTCTGGGCTGATGTTCATCTATGCGACACAAGCATTGTGTCGCATACTATGTCGCATAAAACCCGTTATGTCGCATCTTGTGTCGTACCAAACCGTTAACGTCGTAACCCATACGACACAATATTGTGTCGTACACTATGTCGCAAATTATGTCATATTTCTATACGACACAACCACTATGTCGCTATTAAATTAGCATTTCGTATTCGATGCGACACAGTCCCTGTGTCGTATCCTTGTGTCGCATGACGTCTGCGACACAACCATTGTGTCGCATGTCAAATCTTTGTGTCGCATGTTGTGTCGCAAAACACAGAAAAACCAGAATTTTGAAGTCAAAGTTACTGTTCAAAAAAGTCAAATTTACTGTAGCAGTACTGTAGCAGTACTGTAGCAAAGTCAACATTTTAGAATTATTATTATTACAAACCGTCACCAACGGGCCGTACACATTTTCAAAACTTACAAAACAGATTATTCAATCAACCAAGTCGTAGTAACTTGGATAATTTAGTCAATCAAGTCGTAGTAACTTGAAACAAAACAATTAATCAACCAAATCGTAGTAATTTGGACATATATAATTAAATAACAACTACAAAGGTAGTCTTTCGAGATACCGGTACAATTAATAACAATCAAGTGTCGTGGACACATTCAGGTTTCAAGTCTTTGGACATCAACTCACAGCTAATTACTTCAAGTTTATTAACTTAAACACTCCAAGACTCAGGTGAGTTTCATAGTCCCATTTTCACTGCTTTACAACTAGGGGTGTGATATTACTACTTCATTTTGTTTTACAAGTAGAACGCAAGTGCCAAACTTCAAATACTACATGAGTTTCAAGCTAATCAATTTAAAGTCCTCCATAGCATAGCCTCTAGTATTTATAGCGTGAATGTTAGTATATGATATCATATGGGATTGACAATCCTCATCCGGGTTAGCACGCACTAATCGGTCAAACGGATGTATTAGCATTTGGGAAGACGAGTGTAGATTAGACACTCGTAGGAGGCATTTCAAGTTAGGTTTCCTTAATTGGACCTAGCGCTCAAGTTAAGCTCAGACTATGTGCTCATGGACAGTATAACTTTTATTTTGCTTAATTGCATTTTAAATTCAATATAAATCTTGCGGTTCTGACAACTATACATTGACATACAAACCTGTGAGCTCACCAGCGTTTTCGCTGACCCATTTTAGTATTTATCACAGGTACCCAGCAGTAGGTTGGCTGCACAAGCAAGAAATATTAGCTCGAGTCAGCATACATACAACTAGAGATTGGACTGCATTATTATATTTTGTAAAAGTAATTATGCTATGTAATCTCTCAATTTCAGGAATCGAGCTAATGTAACTATATTTTGATGTAAACATTTACTTTATCTATACAAGTTTAAAACGACGCATATAGTGGTCGTTCATTATATCTTATGTGCTTTGTATATTGATTAGTGACACCCAAATCAAGCTTCCGCAAATCATTAAATTTGGGGGTGTCACAGATTGGTATCAGAGCCTAAGGTTTTAGTGAACTAGGTTGCATTTAGTGGGCCTAGACTATGACCGTTAGGCAGTATTCCTTATTAGTCATGACTAGTTCAGGGATTACATCATACGACTTTAATTTAACATAGCCTGATCAACTATGTACAATTAAAGAAAGATGATGTGAAATCTGAAAGAGTTATGTTGAACAGGAATGCATTAGTTGACTCTGACCTCGAGAGAAACGGGACTCAAAACACGTCTGTGCTAGACACTCAATAGGTTATTATGTGATGTACATATATATATATACATAAGTAGACCTCATTACAACCTTAGGCTATATTATATTATATGAATATAGGCCTCTTTATCTCTAACGCTTTGTCTCGAAATGACAAACACACCACTAGTTCACCATACTCGGACTAGTATCTTATTTCATTTCCTTGTTATTTCTTACTCAGCATCATGCCTCCTCGCCGTCAAATTACCCTTAGCGAAGCTGAGATCGCGGGAATCATTGCCCGCAGTGTGACCGAAGCCTTGGCTACCCGAACACCACCTGGTAGCGAGGACACATCAACCAATACTCCACCACCCAAACCTTGCTCCTATAAGGACTTTCTTAGCTGTAAACCGTTATACTTCAAGGGCACGGAAGGTGCCATTGGCTTGATCCGTTGGATTGAGCGTATGGAATCTGTTTTCAGTCTCTGCGACTGCACTGAGAACAACAAGGTCAAATTCGCTGCTTACACCTTTCAGGAAGGTGCACTCACGTGGTGGAAAACCCACGCAAACTCTGTAGGCCTTGAGGTTGCAAATCGGCTTCCTTGGGCCGAACTGAAGAAGAAACTGACAGAAAAATACTGTCCTGAAGAGGAATTGCATAGGCTGGAAGAAGAATTCTGGCATCTGGAGGTGCAGGGAAATGATGTTGCTGAATATACCACCAAGTTTCAGCAGTTTGCCTTATTATGCCCGGGTTTGGTCGAACCAGAAAGTAAGGGCATTAAGAAATACATTCGTGGACTTCCCGAGAACATCCAGGGCAACGTCGCCTCGTCCAAACCAACTACTACTGAGAGTGCCATTCGATTGGCCCACGAACTCATGGCTCTAGTTGTCAGCCGTGAGACTTCCAACACCTCATCCTCTAACAACAACAAACGCAAATCTACTGAGCACCACCACAACTCAAACAAGAAAAACAACGCCATCCAAGTCTACAACACCAACTCTGAATCCAACCGCAGCTACACCGGGGACAGACCTTATTGTCCCAAGTGTAACTATCACCACTTTGGTCAGTGCGGTACTCCTTGCAACAACTGCAGGAGGTACGGGCATTCGACTAAGGATTGCCGAGCCCCCAAATCCAACAACAGCCCCTCTGACAAAAATACCCGACAACCTAAGTCCTGCTACGAATGTGGAAACCCAGGACACTTTAGGGATTCTTGCCCAAAATTGAAGAACAAGGGCAACAACAACAACCACCGCAACAACAACAACAACACCAAAAGTAGCGCCTTCGTGATCAACTCAGGGGACGCCCGTCAGGACCCGAACGTGGTCACGGGTATGTTCCTCCTCAACAATTTAACTGCTTCCATACTGTTTGATACTGGTGCCGATAGAAGTTTTATTTCCGATGAATTTTGCCCTCTACTTGACATTACACCTGTTGCTTTAGACGTTAAGTACACCGTAGAGCTAGCAAATGGCAAATTGATAGAAACCAATAGTGTGATGCCTAATTGCACTTTAAATCTAGCCGACGAAATCTTCTCCATAGATCTTATGCCTATTGAGATAGGAAGTTTCGATGTCATCGTAGGCATGGACTGGTTATCCAAACATCGTGCCGAAATCATCTGTTATGACAAAATTGTTCGCATACCTCTCACTGTCGGTAGAACCCTAGTCATACAGGGGGAGACCGGAGGGACGAGGCTTAACATCATATCTTGTCTTAAAACCCGGAAATTTCTGAGAAAGGGTTATCCATCAATCCTCGCGCACATCATGGAGAAAAAGTCGGAGGAGAAGCGACTTGAGGATGTTCCAATTGTTCGAGACTTTCCAGAAGTCTTTCCTGAGGAACTGCCTGGTCTACCACCACCAAGACAGGTTGAGTTCTCAATCGATCTTGTACCAGGTGCTGCGCCTGTGGCCCGAGCACCATACCGTTTAGCTCCATCCGAACTTCAGGAGCTGTCCACCCAATTACAGGAACTCCTGGAACGAGGATTTATCAGGCCGAGTTCTTCACCTTGGGGAGCTCCGGTCCTATTTGTTAAGAAGAAAGATGGTTCTATTCGAATGTGTATCGACTATCGAGAGTTGAACAAGTTAACGGTCAAGAATCGGTATCCACTTCCTCGAATCGATGACCTGTTCGACCAACTTCAAGGGTCGAGTTGTTATTCAAAGATTGATCTCCGATCCGGTTATCACCAATTGCGTGTTCGCGATGCCGATATTCCAAAAACCGCTTTCAGAACCCGTTACGGGCATTACGAATTCCAAGTGATGCCATTCGGCCTAACCAATGCACCGGCTGTATTCATGGACCTTATGAATCGGGTGTGTAAACCTTACCTTGATAAGTTTGTCATTGTATTCATCGATGACATCCTCATATATTCACGAAGCAAAGTAGAGCATGCGCAACACCTCAGAACCATCCTTGAACTACTTAAACACGAGGAGCTCTATGCCAAGTTCTCTAAGTGTGAGTTCTGGATCAAAACCGTTCAATTCCTTGGTCACGTGATTGACGGTCAGGGGATTCACGTCGACCCGTCAAAAATCGAGGCTATCAAAGACTGGCAATCGCCAACCACTCCGACCGAAGTACGGCAGTTTCTAGGACTGGCCGGATACTATCGACGATTCATTGAAAATTTCTCCAAGATAGCCATACCACTCACGACGCTGACCCAGAAAGACAAAAAGTTTGACTGGACTGATAAACAAGAGTCGGCATTCCAACTCTTAAAACAAAAGCTTTGCAGTGCTCCTATCCTATCTTTACCTGAAGGCACCGATGACTTCGTGGTATACTGCGATGCTTCTCATCAAGGTCTCGGTTGTGTGCTCATGCAACGGGACAAAGTCATAGCTTATGCTTCTCGACAGCTTAAGATTCATGAAAAGAATTACACCACCCACGACCTCGAGCTAGGAGCTGTCGTTTTTGCCCTCAAAATCTGGAGACATTACCTTTATGGTACCAGATGTACAATCTTTACCGACCATAAAAGCCTTCAACACATATTCGATCAGAAGGATCTCAACATGAGGCAACGTCGATGGGTCGAGTTGCTTACCGATTACGACTGCGAGCTCAAATATCATCCAGGCAAAGCAAATTTTGTTGCTGATGCCCTCAGTCGAAAAGAGCGAGTGAAACCACTTCGGGTTCGAGCCCTCAGTATGACCATTCACAACAATTTGAACATTCAAATCCTCACTGCTCAACTCGAAGCCTTAAAACCTGAAAATGTCAAAGATGAAGCCTTGCGGGGCATGGATAAACAATTCGAAATCAAATCTAACGGGATTAAGTATTTCTCAAACCGAATCTGGTTGCCTAAATTTGGGAACCTACGAGACTTGGTGATGGATGAAGCTCACAAGTCCAAATATTCTATCCATCCGGGATCCGACAAAATGTACCACGGTATCAAGGACTTCTACTGGTGGCCGAACATGAAAGCCGAAATCGCCACCTATGTCAGCAAGTGCCTTACTTGCTCCAAAGTCAAAATCGAATATCAAAAACCTTCTGGTTTACTTCAACAACCCAGTCTTCCTGAATGGAAATGGGAACAAATTGCCATGGACTTCATAACCAAACTACCCAAATCCTCAAGCGGTTGCGATTCCATTTGGGTGATCGTGGATCGTCTCACAAAATCTGCTCACTTCCTGGCAATCAAGGAATCCGACAAAATGGAACGCCTCACCAACATTTATCTGAAGGAAATCGTGACCAAACACGGTGTTCCAATCTCAATTATCTCCGATAGAGATAGTCGTTTCACTTCACAATTTTGGCAATCACTTCAAAAATCCCTGGGTACTCGACTTGATATGAGTACCGCATACCATCCTCAAACAGACGGTCAAAGCGAACGAACCATTCAAACACTAGAAGACATGCTACGGGCCTGCGTAGTAGACTTCGGTGTGAACTGGGAAAAACATCTACCATTGTGCGAGTTCTCGTACAACAACAGTTATCATACCAGCATCAAAGCTGCACCCTTCGAGGCACTGTACGGTCGTAAGTGCCGGTCACCTATCTGTTGGACCGAAGTTGGGGATAGCCAACTCACAGGTCCAGAAATCATTCACGAGACGACCGAGAGAATCGTTGAAATTCAAAACAAGCTTAAGGACGCGCGTGATCGTCAGAAAAGTTATGCTGACGTGAGACGCAAACCACTCGAGTTCCAGGTTGGGGATCGAGTTCTACTCAAAGTATCGCCTTGGAAAGGCATAATCCGATTTGGCAAACGAGGAAAGTTGAATCCTAGATACATTGGACCATTCGAGATCCTTGAAAGGATTGGTCCAGTAGCATATCGATTGCAGCTGCCATACGAACTCAGCAGTGTGCATCCCACATTCCATGTCTCAAATCTGAAGAAGTGTCTATCTGATGAGACACTTATCATTCCACTCGATGAAATTCGAGTTGACGAGAAACTCCACTTTGTTGAGGAACCCGCCGAAATCATGGACCGTGAGGTCAAACAACTCAAACAAAGTCGCATTCCAATTGTCAAGGTCAGGTGGAATTCGAGGCGTGGTCCGGAATTCACCTGGGAACGAGAGGATCAAATGCGACTCAAGTATCCTCAACTCTTCAATGACTCAACTTCAAATACAACTTCAACTTAAATTTCGGGACGAAATTCTTCTAACAGGTGGAGAATGTGACACCCGTCAAATTAGGACTAGTGATTAGTGCCTAATCAAGTGTTTATATGTGTAATTAGTGCTTTGATAGGCTAATTACTGTATCAATTAATATATATATGTATATATTGTTTGTTGAATATATATGTACAAGTAAACGATTTGATTAAATCGCGCTCAATTCAAATCGAATGTATTTCGGTTCAATAAAATGCGGACGTTGGTGAACAATTTAATTAAATAATGTAACATTATTTGATAATGCAATTATATCAAGAATATTATTTGGAGAATATCTCAAGTCAAGTTCATAATGTACAAACGAAGTCTACGCGATTAAAGTAGTAAACGCGCAAACAAAGCAAAACAAACTAAGTTATAATTATAACTCAAGTATTAAGAAATTGGTGAAATACTTCAAGGCAAACATTAGATAAATATCCGGGTTTTACAAATTATAATTCAATGTTCATAAAATTATTTAAACGTTTAAACAATCGAAAAAAAAAAAAAAAAAAAAAAAAAAAAAACGAACACCGCACGGAGCGCGGGTACAGAAATTAAAAAGATGGAGACCCACACTTTGGTGGGCCCCCACCCTCCAAAAATGCAGCCCCTATCATCATCCACCTTCCTTCCTCTTTTTCATTTCATCTAACCAAACACACACACACAACTAAAACACTCTCAACCAAATCATCACCAAATTTCGAAATCACCAAATCGACCCTCAAAAATTTCATTTTCGGAATCCTCACTACAAGTGGAACAAGATTAACAAAAGCAACAACATCATTTTCGGCCTCAAATCGCTTCAAAATTCGATTGTAAGGATTTTTATAAAAACTCTTAGATCTATCAAATGTGTGTTTGTTTTAGTGTTATAATGTTGTATTTAACTATATATGTCCAAATACATGAAAGAAACATGATTTTACAGCTGGAAAACGAGTTTAATTTGGGTTTTGAGGTTGAAAATCTCGTCAGTCGCGAGTTTCTGGGCTGATGTTCATCTATGCGACACAAGCATTGTGTCGCATACTATGTCGCATAAAACCCGTTATGTCGCATCTTGTGTCGTACCAAACCGTTAACGTCGTAACCCATACGACACAATATTGTGTCGTACACTATGTCGCAAATTATGTCATATTTCTATACGACACAACCACTATGTCGCTATTAAATTAGCATTTCGTATTCGATGCGACACAGTCCCTGTGTCGTATCCTTGTGTCGCATGACGTCTGCGACACAACCATTGTGTCGCATGTCAAATCTTTGTGTCGCATGTTGTGTCGCAAAACACAGAAAAACCAGAATTTTGAAGTCAAAGTTACTGTTCAAAAAAGTCAAATTTACTGTAGCAGTACTGTAGCAGTACTGTAGCAAAGTCAACATTTTAGAATTATTATTATTACAAACCGTCACCAACGGGCCGTACACATTTTCAAAACTTACAAAACAGATTATTCAATCAACCAAGTCGTAGTAACTTGGATAATTTAGTCAATCAAGTCGTAGTAACTTGAAACAAAACAATTAATCAACCAAATCGTAGTAATTTGGACATATATAATTAAATAACAACTACAAAGGTAGTCTTTCGAGATACCGGTACAATTAATAACAATCAAGTGTCGTGGACACATTCAGGTTTCAAGTCTTTGGACATCAACTCACAGCTAATTACTTCAAGTTTATTAACTTAAACACTCCAAGACTCAGGTGAGTTTCATAGTCCCATTTTCACTGCTTTACAACTAGGGGTGTGATATTACTACTTCATTTTGTTTTACAAGTAGAACGCAAGTGCCAAACTTCAAATACTACATGAGTTTCAAGCTAATCAATTTAAAGTCCTCCATAGCATAGCCTCTAGTATTTATAGCGTGAATGTTAGTATATGATATCATATGGGATTGACAATCCTCATCCGGGTTAGCACGCACTAATCGGTCAAACGGATGTATTAGCATTTGGGAAGACGAGTGTAGATTAGACACTCGTAGGAGGCATTTCAAGTTAGGTTTCCTTAATTGGACCTAGCGCTCAAGTTAAGCTCAGACTATGTGCTCATGGACAGTATAACTTTTATTTTGCTTAATTGCATTTTAAATTCAATATAAATCTTGCGGTTCTGACAACTATACATTGACATACAAACCTGTGAGCTCACCAGCGTTTTCGCTGACCCATTTTAGTATTTATCACAGGTACCCAGCAGTAGGTTGGCTGCACAAGCAAGAAATATTAGCTCGAGTCAGCATACATACAACTAGAGATTGGACTGCATTATTATATTTTGTAAAAGTAATTATGTTATGTAATCTCTCAATTTCAGGAATCGAGCTAATGTAACTATATTTTGATGTAAACATTTACTTTATCTATACAAGTTTAAAACGACGCATATAGTGGTCGTTCATTATATCTTATGTGCTTTGTATATTGATTAGTGACACCCAAATCAAGCTTCCGCAAATCATTAAATTTGGGGGTGTCACACCAACAAACTCCCCCGTGTCTTCAGCTTGGTCTTCAAAAATCTTCTTTAAACCCAGCCCGCAGGAAATTGACCATCGGCATGAATTCCATTAGCCACGCAAACAGTAACAACATTGTAAAACTGCTCAGCTAAACGTCTGTTGAACTCATTCTTCTGACCAACACGAATCCGATCATCATAGAGTTTTCTTAAATTTTTTTCATGAAAATTAATCAAACTCATCGGATCATACAGTCTAAACGTTGCTTGCTTCAAATTCCATATACCTCCAACTTCTGGCCACGGTTCAGAATCAGGAACGAAAGTAATAACCGCTTCACCAGTCTGTGGATCAAGTTCCCATTTTACAAGTCTTCTCAGAAAATAATAAGGAACTGGTTCCAGAGGTATCTCGGTCAAACAGTTAGCAGGCGGATAATGAACTTTAACCATAGGTTTCCTGGTAACTGGATCAATCTTCCTTTTCCATGTATACCGAGTTCCCAACGTCGGTTTCAATTTAGAATATGTCTTCGATAACACTTCCCGACGTAAATTTCTCTGAATGAACTCGGCATAATCATTCTCGAACGGATTAATCAATTTAAGCTGAGCTAATCGATTAATCTCTCCTTTTGGCAACGTGCTCAATCTATCAAAACGCATTCTGAAGTACTGAACTCCATCTTCTCTCTTAATCATAAAAAGATTCCTCTGACACTTCCAGCTTTTAATAACTCCGGTATAATTTCGACTAACCCGGTACACTTGACATTTAACTGGAATAGGAACTGGATTTCGTCCCTTAGGCCACCATTTCTTATTTCTCTCTCTCTTTTCTTCAGCAGTTAATTTCTTTGCTGCTGAGTCCGGTGCCTGTGTCTCTGGAGCTGGAGTTGCAGCAGAACTAGATTCTCCATGTTGAGCTTTTGCAGGTCTCTCATCTTCACTTGAATCAGACTCTATAATAGGTGCATCATCATAAGCTTCCCCAGAATGTGCATCATCATACGTTTCGTCTGAATTCAATTGTTCCTCTTCAATCGAAACATCCTCACTCATCTGAAAATCATTATCCGTTTCTTCCTCAGAGCCAACTCCACTAGCCATTCTTTGAATAAACGATAAGTCCGCAAATGAATAGTCAACAGCCAGCGGTCTCGGTTGCCCTGGAATATCATCAACACAAAAGTAATCCAAAACAGAAATATTTTCATTAACAGTTTCAATTACAGGGTTGGGATTTACAGACGCAGGTTCACTTGACTCTAAAGTGGGTATCCCAGACCCAGACTCCCCCGAGGCAAGTAACCTGCCTTCCAAAACATTAACCCTAAGCTTCGTTTCCTCAAGCTCCTTAGACTGAACCTCGATCAACGCAGCTTGTTCAGCAATCTTTTCGTCTTGAGCCTCCAGCTTTTGCTTCATCTTCTGCATATCTTCCATAATCTTTTGCATGAATGCTGGAGTCGGTTGAATCTCAAAATTAGCTTGCTGCTGTGGATTGACTGGAGCTCTGGCTGATAAAGAACGACGAACACGACGACGAGGCTCAAAGTCTACATCCTTAGGATCATCACCGTCTCGAATACGTTTGCCAGTATTCTTTGGAACATACACACGCCCCTGTTTCAAACGACGCTGAATTCTTTTGTACCTCTGAGAAAACTGACGTCGAATTGTTTCCATCTGAGACGGGTGCGGGACCGCACCATCAGAATCCGAAGGCGTTGGCCCGCCATCATCAGGTTGTTGAACAGGATTGTCTTCAGAATCAGAACTTTCAACCGTGTCATGAGATGCTGGATTGTCTGAGTCAACGTGGCCAAACTGCTCAATATTTTCCAAAAGAGCATCCACATTCTCCCCCGCAGGTTGAACAGGAATGTTCACAAGCGGTTGCTGCGGCTGCTGAGGTGCTGGAATATCCGTATACTGAGGTTCTGGGGGCGGTACATAATTTTCATCCACAATAGCACCGAATAAGGGAACATCCCTTGGTGCCTCGACCCCTTTCTCATACCCTGCACAAATAGTGAAAATCCGACTCATCATCGGTGAAATCTTTAGCTGCTGATCGATATCACCCTGTGCCTGAAGCTCCGGATGATGACGATTGATATGCAACTGTACAAATCTCGGATATAAAATCCATTTCTGATCCCCGGCATTCGCATTATCAACCATAGCCTTGAAGATAAATCCCGAGAAGTTGAACGGCTTGTTGTATACCAACGCTAACATAGCAGAAGCCAGACTTCGGCTCATCCCATCCGTTCCACCTTTCCTATTCCCCAAGCAAACAATAATCACATGCATCAAATATCTCCAGACGCGTGTGAGATTCGCTTTTCTATACTGATCAGAGGGAATCCCGGGATATCCTATCCGTTGCATAGCTCCAGTAACAAAAATATGATCAAAACCGACAGGCATATCCGGTTGATCATTCAGCTGTAAAAGTTCCCGAATACTCTGTTCTGTAATAGTGATCTCCGTACCCAGAACGGTAGAGACCAATCGTCTAACGTCGTTATCAGTAACAACAGTCGCATTTCTCCAAAAAGGGTTGATCAGATTTCCAAATGCCATAGTGTTATCGGAAATGGCGTGGAATACCCTTGAACGTCTCAAAAACGCGATCATCTAACGATACGGTGCAGCTTTATCAGAAGTGTCAGTAAGGTAAGCAGCCGTATTGTGACGAGCTTCAAAAATCAAAGCCATATCTGCAAAAACAGAAACAGATTGCAACTCGAAAAAGGTTAGCAAAAATGTTACATTTTTAAGAAAAACCTTTTCAAACTTCCTGGAACTAGCGACGTAGCCACTTACGTCGCATTAAAACAGAGCGACGTAGAACTGTACGTCGCTAAAAATCAAAATAAATTGGAAAGCGACGTAAGGCCGGACGTCGCAGAAAATTCGAGCGACGTCAAGAGGGACGTCGCATTTTGCAATTTATTGTGAATTTAATCACTTTATTAAAATAGCGACGTAGAGTGGTACGTCGCATCGGACGTCGCACTTAAGGCGACGTAGGGAAGGGCGACGTAGGCAATTAATAATAATTAAGTACAGCGACGTAGGCGACTACGTCGCATCGTACGTCGCATTGACGAACAGTCGACCCCAACCCAGAAACCCTAATTTTCGATTTTAGGGGTTTTCGAAATCAATCACGCAATAAGGTGCGGCCGACGATGGTGATTATGAAAATATAAGTTATAATAGTTACAACATCCAATTGACCATCGAATTTAACCCAAAACCGAAACCCTTTTAACCCGTAACACATATATAGCAATTAAACGTAATATACACGGTGGGAAAAGGTGAATATGGTACCTAAGTGTGCGGAATAACGAGTAGATCAAAGCTACGTGAATAGATCGGAATGGAAACGACTACAAATCACAAATATGCTCGAAAAATTGCTACTTCGCAAATCGCCAGTTGCTACGTCGCAGGATACGTCGCAAGTGAATAGTGAATAGTGTGACATGTTACGTCGCAGTTGAGACTATATATAGTCTAACCCTATGTGCGACGTAGTCTGGGACGTCGCAGGCGACGTAGAGTGGGACGTCGCATAGAGCAGTTGAGATGTGATTTGAGTGTTTTAAAAACCGTTTACTCGTTATTTTAGCAAATAATTTCCAAATGACTCGTGACTTGGGAAAAATAACTTAGAATAAAAATAAAGCATAAAACTAAAAAATGTTTTTGGTATTTTCTTTAATTTTACAAAAAGTAAAAAATTAACAAAATAAAATTACTAACACTCTATTTTTTGTGACGGAGTTGTTTTGTCTGATTAGGGATCATATCGGAATAACATGCATTTGTTAGGAATAGTAAGTGTTATTTCGATCATCAGTATATTTGTCCACTTTAAATTTACGTGGCACATTTAAAACACCTTTTATAAAAATTATTTCAAGACGATTATTGGTATTGTTTGTCCACCTAAACACGTTACATCCGTGTCTGTGAGTTAACCTTTTATTGTTAGTATGAATATTTCACCGTGGTCCCCACTATAGATATACCCCTATAACTTAGACATGAACATAGTTTCTAAATCTAGAAAGAATATAAGAGAATCAATTTTAAGAATCAAGCCAGCGGTGACAGGTCTGTACTTGCGTACAACAGAGCAACATAACTTGATTCAAGTGTAAGCAAAACCAAACGCAGTCAAACCAAATTTGTGGCGACCTTGTTTAGTACCTTAAATTTAAGACTTTGCAAGTACATTGACTCACGTTTGCTTAGTTTTGAGAGTAAGCTGAATTGAGACCAGGTCTGCACTTACGTACAACAGAGGAAACAATCAGCATACTCCCCCAAAAGATCTCAGATATACGATCTAAAAATAGAAGTATGTCAAGCTATGCTAAGGAATTAAGACATAGAGTCGTACATCACAAGGTGTTTACCACATGATCATTGACATGTATTTAAATTACTTCTTAATATCTCAGAGACCGGTGTGTACCATGTCTACCAATACATCGTATGATGAAGATAATTTAGATAAAAACTGTTTTAAGTGTGTCAGATAAACCTACTGACACATCCAAGATAAACCTTAAAATTTCATTTTGTGCATGTCACCCGATGTACTATCATATCCCAAGTTGTTTACAGACACAACTTCAACGTCTATTTTAAAGATGTAGCAACCTTGCGTTTTCTTTAATACTAAAGAGTATAAAGAGTGGCTGTTGCGATTTTTTTTTTTTTTTTTTTTAAATTGAATTAAAAAAAAAACCTAAAAAAAATCCAAGTCACAAATCATTTCTTTGACTGAAAGAACCTTAAACCTATCAGATTGACCAGTTCAATAAAACGTGATCGCAAAAAGGCTTTTGTGAAAAGATCCGCACACTGCTTAAGGGTATCTATATGTACGACATCTATAAGGTGTTTCTCAAAGCAATCCCGTATGAAGTGGAACCTCAGTTCAATATGTTTGGTCTTAGAGTGTTGTACGGGATTGTGTGTTATAGATATAGCAGCTGTATTATCAATGTAAATAGGAGTCATAGAGAGATTGAACCCGTAATCACGCAGCTGATGCTGAATCCAGAGAACTTGAGAACAGCAACTTGCAGCAGCAACATACTCGGCTTCAGCTGTGGAAATAGCAACCGCAGTCTGCTTTTTGCACTGCCAAGAAACTAAGCGCGATCCAAGGAACTGACATCCTCCAGTAGTTGACTTCATATCTATCTTGCAGCCACCAAGATCCGAATCCGAATAGGCAGTTAACTCGAAGTTTTTATCGTTTGAATACCATAGACCCAGAGATGGCCTAAAAGCGAGATATCCAAAAATGCGTTTTACTGCCTTCATATGAGACACCTTCGGATTTGCTTGAAATCGTGAGCAGAGTGAAACAGCAAACACTATATCTGGTCTTGAGGCAGTCAGGTACATGAGAGAGCCTATCATTGAGCGATAGTCTTTCTCCTTGCAATCTTCATCATCCTCATTAGGTCCAAGATTGTGTCTTGCTTCAATTGGAGTGCCGTAGTGTTTACTGTTGAGCAATTCATACCGCTTTAACATATCAGTGACATATTTTGACTGGTGGATATAAATTCCATTGTCAGATTGCTCAACCTGTAGTCCCAGAAAGAACGTGAGTTCCCCCATAGCACTCATTTCAAACTCAGATTTCATCAGGCTTTCAAAATCCTTGCACAACTGATCATTAGTTGATCCAAAAATTATGTCGTCCACATAGACCTGCACAAGTAACAAATCCGCTCCTTCCCGTTTGATGAAAAGCGTGCTATCAATCTGTCCTCTTTCAAAACCATTCTTCAGCAAGTACTTGGCAAGTCGCTCATACCAAAGTCGAGGAGATTGATGAAGACCATACAAAGCTTTCTTCAGCTTGCAAACATGATTAGGATGCTTTGGGTCTTCAAAACCAGGAGGCTGACACACATAAATCACTGCGTCGACATCTCCATAAAGAAAAGCACACTTTACGTCAAGTTGATACACGCGGAATCCTTTAAAAGAAGCATAGGCTAGAAAAATCCGAATTGATTCCAAACGAGCGACAGGAGCGAAAACTTCATCATAGTCAATACCTTCTAGTTGACTATATCCTTGAACTACCAGACGGGCTTTATTTCGAATAACCGCCCCACGATCATCCATTTTGTTACGGAAAACCCAACGAGTACCCGTCAAGTGAGCACCCTTGGGTAGAGGAACAATTTCCCAAACATTCATCTTGTTTATTTGCTGTAGTTCCTCCTGCATAGCCTCGACCCAAGATGGATCCTTTAAGGCTTGTTCAACCTTTTTAGGTTCAATTTGAGACAAATGACATGAATCGATATGAGCAATAAGTCCCAAAAGCTGCTGAGCTGAAGTCTGCTTTGCTTGTTGACGTGTTTGAACAGATGCATGAGGATCACCAATGATATTATCAATGGGGTGATCCTTATGTATACGAGTTTCTGGTATGGCACTTGGCACAAGATCCACACCCAGATTGTTCAAATCTCCCTCAGTTTCAGGAGTAGCAGCAGACTCAGGAGAGGCTAACTCTTCTTCTTCTCCTTCATCTTCAGGAGAAAATAAGTGAGAGTAGGCCATTGTTTCTTCCATTTCATCTTCTTCTTGAGGTTCCTCTAAAGGAGGCATGTTTGGATCATATGGAAGCTCCTTTGTGTAGTTATAAACTGTTTTAGAAGGAGCAGCCGAAGATGATGGAGTAGGAGATGGTGTAGATGGTGGTGATTTGGTAGTTGTTTGTGGTTGTGTGGGTTTTGTTTGTGAAGGTGTAGGTGTAGGTTGTGGAGGTGTAGGATTAGTTGGTGGAGGTGCGGGTGTTGCATTGGGAGATGGGTCAGATGGTTTATTATTAACCAGTGTATCTTGAGTAAGATCAAGTTCATGAAGTATAGAAACCAATTCTTCCGTTTCATCCTCTTCCGGAATATTGAAAGAGTTGAAGAGGTTTCCATAGTTGAAAAACCAATCCGGACCCGTTCCTTGAGGAGGTTCCGTATACCTTAAACATTTTACCTCAAAATGTTCCTCAATCTGATTCGTTGATTTGTTAAAGACTCTTTTGTTCAGAGAGTTGACTGAATATCCAAGAAAAATCCCTTCAACAGCTTTATCACCAAACTTAGAGACCTTATCTTTTGTTATCATGATCAGGCATGGACACCCAAATGGTTCTAGGAACTGCAGATTTGGTTTACGGTTATTGAAAAGTTCATAACACGTTTTGATCTTTTTCTTAACCGTGAGTACTCTGTTGAGAACATAACAGGCAGTATTAACTGCCTCAGCCCAGAAGATTATTGGTAACTTGGAGTCAGCTAACATAGTCCGAGCTGTCTCGATGATTGTCCTGTTCTTTCTTTCTGCAACTCCATTCTGTTGTGGAGTCCTCGGAGCACTAAATTGATGCTCAATTCCTCTTGTAGCACAAAACAATTCGAGAGTTGAGTTCTTGAATTCAGTTCCATTGTCGCCTCGTATCCTTTTCACCTTCAAGTTGCACAGATTTGCCAACTTGTCCAACAAATACACCAAAATATCAGGAGCCTCCCCCTTTGTGGTCAAAAAGTAAACCCACGAAAACCTTGAGTAGTCATCAGTGACTACCAAGCAGTAAGACCGACCACCAATGCTCTTTGTAGAGACTGGACCGAAAAGATCCATATGCAGTAATTCCAATGGAGCATTTATGGAATTCACCTGCTTAGACTTATGGGACTTCTTACGTAACTTTCCTTTTTGGCAGGAGTTACAGTCATCCTTTAGAGCAAATGACTGTTTCGGAACTCCTAGCACTAGGTCATTTTTAGTCAAGAAATTCATTTTTCGGAAATGAATATGTCCCATTCGTCTGTGCCAAAGCAGTGATTCCTTTTCAGAAGCCTTAGACAAGAGACACGTATACTCGTTTGAGGTCTCAACAGTTCTCATGTTCATAATGTATGTGTCATTCTTTCTTGGTGCTCTCAGTAACACCCATTCTTCTGGAATGACATACCCAGGCTTCAGTATCACACACTCTGTCTTTGTGAACGCAGTGGTATAATCTTTATCACAGACATGTGAAACACTTAGCAAGTTGTGCGTAAGCTGTTCCACGTAGTTCACATTTTCAAAACTAACATTGCCGTTAGTTAACGTTCCTCTTCCAGAAATGGTTCCCCCAGTATCTCCAGCAAAGGCAACATATCCTCCTGCGTATGGTTTAATATCCACAAGAAGAGATACATCGCCTGTCATATGTCACGAGCAGCCGCTATCCAAATACCATTCACTATCTTTAACACGTTCTGACTGCTGCAACACACAAACAAAGGAGATTAGTGAGAAACGGTGACCCAAGCCTTTACAGACTTAGGTCGACCGTGGTCATCAACAATAAGCACGTCAGATAGGATTTTATCTTTAAACAAATTAAAATTTTTATCTGATGTGTTATTGTTGACGACTGAAGAATCAACATCAGACTCTTTTCATTTCCAAACTTTAGAAGGTTCGGAATTGATATTAGAAGTAATGTTGGGCTTTTGAATTGGCAAAGATTTTTGCTCAACATTACTTGGCTTTAAAACAGGCTTGGGAGAGTTTGAGTGACGCCTAGGTGGAGATTTTGAAAAGGAATTTCTGTAAACAGATGTCCTAGGCATCTCTCTCCCATAGCGCTGATTTGACAGCTTTGGGCATTCACGAATTAAATGTCCTTGTTTCTTGCAGTAGAAACAAGAACGAGTCTCAACAAACGGTTGAGGCTGAGGAATTACCACAGGAGGTGGAGAAACATTTCTAGAGCATGAACATTGAGTACACGTCTTAGAAAATGTTTGTTTTGGTTGAGAGGTTGAAGTTGATGGTTTATCATACGAAACATTTTCATTTAATAATTTTCTTTGCACAATCTTTACAGGTGACTGTAAAGTTTGTTGTTTCGAGTTTAAAACCTTGGCTTTTCCTTTATTTGGTTGAATCTTAATTTCATATTCAACCTTTGAAATCACTTTTTCAGGTTTAACTGCAACCTTCTTAACCTCAGGATACTCCTGATCCGTAATGTCCTCAATCTCAACAATCTCCTCAATAATAACAGGAGATTCATTCCTTAACTCAACACTCTCCTTAACACTAACAGGAGATTCATGCACAGACTTAACAAACGTTGGCAAGGGGTACTCTGGCCGCTTGGTTTTCTCCTTTGCCGGTTTGTTGTGTTTGGTCTCTTTAGCATCTTTAGCTTTTATTCCATAAAGCTTTGACCAATCAACTGGAATCTCTTCAAAGCCCTCCTTAACAGGCAGGGGACAGTGAGTAGTAGGAGGAGGGACTGAGTGGTATCCCAATCCCGCATTCTTTTTCCCACTAGTACCATGCTTGCTAAGAATTTCATTAAACACAACCGTTGAGGAATTTGAACCTAAGATTTTACTCTTATAATTCTCATACTCAGCTTTTAAATCTGTAAGTTCTTTCTTTAGTAGTTCAATTTCAACAAGATAGCTTTTAATGGCATCTTCTTGACTAAAAACCTTAGATTTATATTTCTGAGTATCTAACCGATGAGCCTCAAGATGTTTTTCATAAAGTTTCTCATTAGCTTTTAAGAAATTATTTGACTCGATTAGTTTTTCATTCTTTTTCCTCAACTCTACGGTTTCATTCTGAAATGCCTTTAGAGATTCAGTTAACTTAATGCATGAGATGCAATTTAATGGTTCATCAGGTACCTCATTCACAATGTGAGCCATCAAACACTGTTGGTAATGCTGGGAGACAGCCGTCCAATCCTGACTTGTAGGCTCAAAAGCAATCAGGGCATTATCAGCAGGCCCTTTCTTGGTAACTTCCATTTCTTTGGCCTTTGGAGGAGTAGAAGGTGTTGTGAATCCCGATGCTGGCATTTTGGGTTTCTCGCACTCCCTGGCGAAGTGACCCAAATTTTGACAATTGTAACATCGGACCTTACTCTTGTTAAATCCAAAGCCAGTCTTTCCATCACCTTCCAAGCTTTTACGCCCTGTCCTCTGCAAGAACTTTTGAATTCTTCGGGTGATCATTGCCACATTCCAAGTTAGATCCATTTGCTCCAGATCATCTTCATCAAGCTGAGCATAGTCTTCCTTAGTCAGCTCCAAAGTAAGATTCGGTTGAGTAACCAAATCCTTGTATGAGCTTAAGAAAGCTGTGTAAATAGCAGCTTGCTCCTGAATAGCAGGTGAGACTTGAACCTGTTGTTGATTTGAAGAAGGTCCAGTCATGAAAACAGAATGAATCCCATCGGAAGAAGAAGAAGAGGTTGATGGAGCATTTGTATTTGTCACGAAAGCGACTCCAGATCCATAAGTCTTTCCAGAGTTGATCTGAACACCATACACACTAGGATTCTGAACAGCAGCACCAGACCTAGTTTCTTTCTTCTTAATCTCCATCGCGTGAGCTTGAAGATCCCCTATCAACGTATCCAAAGACATGTTTGCAAGTTCTTCATTTTCTTTTAAAAATTGAACTTTAACATCCCAAGAACTTGGCAACACATCCAGTAGCTTCTTATTTACTTCAATTGAAGGAAAAGTATAACCCCCTTCAAACAACTCACCAACTAACCGTGAGTACCTAGTGAATAAAGAAGTCGTGTCTTCATTAGGAAGGATGTCAAAGATATCGTACTGTTTCTTAATCAGTTCGAGCTTGGCTTCCTTGTACTTATCATTTCCTCCACAACGAGTTTCAATTGCCTTCCATAAATCAAAGGCTGTTTCATGAGTTCTGAAAAGCCATAGAACATCCTTGGTTAGACACATTTTAATCATTGAAAAAGACTTTCTTTCAGTATCAAAATCTTTCTTCTCCTTGGGAGACATAGCTTTATAGGTCTTAGCAGGACGAATACCACGGTATTCCCCTTCAGCTAATGGAGCTACATAACGCTCGCGTAATGGTCCCCATAATTCTGGACAATGAAAATCAATGTATTGCTCAACTCGGTCTCTCCAGTATACATAATCCATGTCCACAGTAAATAGTGGAGGTTTATTACTTGAACCTATGTCATTACTTTGTTTAATCATTTCTCTCAGACCTCTAATATCCTCTTTATCAGCTGCCATTTTAATTACTTAATCGAAAAAAAACAATCTTCTGATCTTAGCGACGTAGATGAGTACGTCGCACAAAGATTATGCGACGTTGATAGGTACGTCGCAAAAGCAAAGGATTTAATTAAGAATCAGAAATATGCGACGTTGAGAGGTACGTCGCAAATGACGTCGCAGAATCACACTACGTCGCAACAAGACGTCGCAACACAGCGTCGCAGAAGACTAATTAAAGTCAAAATAGCGACGTCGCAGATGACGTCGCAATGGTACGTCGCACAGACTAATTAAAGTCCAAATCACTACGTCGCACGCGACGTCGCAGCTGACGTCGCAGGTAACGTCGCAAAACGCGAAAATCTGCGGCCAAAAACCCTAAAAATGAATTTTTAACCCTAACACGAAAACCACGAATGTTGAACGACGGAAACCTTCAATAATCCCAGTAATACTGATCGAAAACCTGTAAAAACATAAAACAAACGTGATAAACACAAAAACACACGAATATCACGTCCTTTTAAATCCCAAACTCGATCCGAATCGCCAAAACGAGCACTTTCTGCTCTGATACCAGTTGTTTGTCCCTAACCTTGGATCTAGTACGAACCGAGTCACTCAATCGTTTGCGGAATCAACGATTAAGTTATAAACTAAACACACGAATAATCAATACACAATGAATATCAAATGAAACGTATTATATTGAATAATAATCGGTCAGATTACAGGGATTTCGACAAATGGTGTTTAGGGTTTCGTCAACCCTAAAACAGAAAACGTAAATTGCTTAAATACAAAATTTGGCATCTGCGACGTCGCACACGACGTCGCAGGCCCAAGCCCATGCGACGTTGACTACGTCGCAGGCCCAAAACCTGACGTCGCACCTGCGACGTTATGCGCTACGTCGCAAGAGTCAGGAAACGCAAATCTAAATACAAACTACGAGCTAGACCAACTGACAGGCACTAAACATGTACCAACATAAATATAGACCGTCCTTTACAGTCAGGCGTTCATCCCTAGGAATAATCACGGTGTACAGGGCAATTAGGCATTTCCACAGTGTTCCAAACCCTAGATGTACTGACGGTGTACTGGGCATTTAAGCATTTCCACAGTGTTCCAGATCTTAGGTGTACTAACGGTATACAGTGCAACAAGCATTTCCACAGCTTTGATTCCTAGACCACAGTTCTAGAAGGGTCACTTCTAGGTAATTCACGATGAAACAATCCATGGCATTTCCTTAGCTTCCACGTATTTGTACTCCACACGAGGTGTTTCCAACGCTATACGAAGTACCGTGCCTTTTAAAGGCTGTAACTGGAGATAACTGTATATTCATAGTATTAGGGTTGATCAGATCCTATCCTAGGGCAACAGTCACGTGAAAGTCTGGAAAGGGTGATGAGAGACTAGATCTATATTCAGGATAAGCTTAACCAGATACACAGCATAACAATTTCCAATCGTATAAATGAAACATTAATTTAACATCATCCCTACTCCTAATATTTACATTTCAACAATCACAATATTAAACTACTCTATAAACATGGCAATATGCAGAATACAAACTGAAATAACATAAAGCACAAACATTATAACAGTAAGTAAAGTTTAGATATCACCGGGAATACAGCAGCGTAATACTGAGGATTACAAATAGTCTGAACTTAAAAAACTCGTTACAACAAGATTACCAAGCTAAAACTTCCTCTAGACTCGAACCGTAAGCTCAACCCTAACCTTTCTCCTCTAACTCCTAAGAGTAGTGCTAGAGAGAGAAAGTTAGAGAGAGAAAGTGAAAGAAAATGAGAGAAATGAAAATGAGAGAAATGTGAGAGTGTGTGAATGTGTTAAGGTGTGTAGAATGAGGAGGGGTGACCCCCTATTTATAGGCAAAGCTCAAAAATCAGCCGTACAACTCGCGAAACAGCACGTACAAGCAAACAAAGCACGATACGGGGGCAGGGGGCCATATACGGCCTTGGTGGGGCCGTATACGGTGTGTAAGAGGCCGTATACGGTCTTAGGTAGGCCGTATACAGTTGCCAAGGCCGTATACGATGTCCATCTGATTTCGTTCGTTGCTTAAAATGAACGTATCTCCTTCGTTATATGTCCGTTTGACCTGATTCTTTCGCATGTGTCTTCGTAATTCCGTTACGCTTCTAATGATGCCAACTTCACTGAAATTGGATGTGTATAGCTCAAGCATATCCGAAATGACTTTATAGGGTCTGATACTGCTCAGTCTTCTCCGTTCTTTATCCGATTTGCATGATTCTTGATTTTACCGTCTCGATTTTACCTGTTTTATCATATGATGAAGTTAGAATGTGATCTATATAAGGTAAATGAGGCCAGAGGATTTTGTGCGCGTTTATTCGCCCTGATTTGCTTGTTGTTTGGACGTTTTAGGTGATTTTTGCAGCAACGCCTATATTTAGACTACTTTAGTGAATTTTAGTAAATAATGATCATTTTGGAATGTTTTCACTAAAGTTACGTCCAAAAAGTGCGGAATATTGCCCTTAAAAACATGACTGTTTGAGTCACATCAAGTTATCTCACACTTAGGCGTTGCTTGTCCTCAAGCAACACTCAGTTAGAAAAAAAACATTTAAAATTTGGTTTTTAAGGGGCGAGTCAAAATAATTTCAAAATGATACCACTTCTAATATGATTAAGACTGTTTAAGAATAAGGGAAAGGATAAGATGATCCTTTCAGAAGCAAGAAGTAATTATCATCAAGCATACTACCAATTCTCGTGATCTTGGAGTACACATGACTAGGCGATCTCACGAAATAAGGTATTCGTTCCAGAAGCATGAAATAATTTTCTAGGGCAAGCTATTTGGGATATACATGACTAGGCGATCTCACCAGGTGGTCACTCAATTCACTTATAAGTGTTTCGGGTTACCTATCATTCTAATCAAACGAAATCGCTCAATAGCCAGTCATGCGGCATCCTTCGTCATAGGCTTGCTCGAGAATCACATCTCCACCACTTAGGTGAGGACGGTGCTAATCATCCCAGGACATTCAGATGGGTTGTAATGTTTGGTGAGGGTTAAAGGGAATGGATAAGCGGGAAATTGGTTTTAAATAAAAGGGTTTTACTTATCTTAGGCCTTTTCAAACTTATGAAAAACTTTATTTAGATAAACTTTTTAATGAAAACGGAAACGGATAGCGAGAAGGGAATGAGATAGCTATTTTGACTTCTATCTCTTAAAAACACACGGAGGATTTATATTCTTTTAAGACTCGGAGTTTTTTCGGAAGAATCGAAGCACTTAGCTTTATTACATATTTTTCATTTCTTTTCTTTTTCTATATATTTTTGGGCTTTAGAACTTCTTTGCCAAGGAATTTCTAAGGCATTTTCACTTTTTATTTTATTGCCCTTTTGAGACCTTTCAGACTTTCATTTTTCACACTTTTGACAATTTCGAATTTACTTGGTGCCAATTTTACACACCATAAGACTCTCGATTTTTGAGTATTTATATGGAAACGCACGCGAGAAGTTATGAGTAAAAACGAATTTGTGGATTTGGAGTGAAAGCAAAAAGAATACCTAAATATCATTTTTCAAAAATTTTAAAAATTTCTAAGATAAGGTTTTGGTGGGTGTGAAAGTGAATGGGTTGAAAGTTTGGGTTTTAAAGAAACGAAAAGGCTAAGGCTCAACAGGGTTTTCTAGGCGGATCATCAACACTAAAAATGAGTGTTGGAAGGGTTTTGGGCTTGAAGAGATATGTGAAAAGGGGTTTAAATCCTAAGGAATGTCAAGGTCATCTGATTGCACCTATACCGCGTACGGTACTCTACCAATATGGTCTCGACATGCATAACAGGAGCAAGTTCTAATTCCAGATGCAAGCATCGGCACACACTCATCAAACGAATAGTGAAGCATTAAAAATGAATGCTTTTCATGGGCTCAAGATACCTCACTACAAGATTGGGTTATATGTGCCTAGCCATGCGCTGCCCTTTTAGATTATTATTTCAAGCTCAAGAAATTCCTAACTTATTTAATCTTAACTTCCAAAATACACTATTCATATATGAAAATGCTTCCCCTTAAGACATTTTAATTCAAAATTTTTGAAAAATTTTTAAGCAAAAGTGAGTTTTTAAAATTGAGGAACATTTTCCGAGTTTTGTTTTTGGAAGAAAGAATCTGACCTAAGGTATTCTATACCGCTATCCCACACTTAGAGGAACATTGTCCCTAATGTTCTCTTTAGTTGAGATTTTATTGCAAGTAAAATCCCACACTTAGAGTTTGAACATATCGGAAAATGTTTCTCAAGTGTTTATTTTGGGCTGGAATCCCACACTTAGTGATAAGTTAAGGATATGGCATAGATTACTTGAAAAATAAAGCAAAATAATCTATATCAAAACAAGGATAAGAACGAGAGAACTCCCCTAACAAAGCGGTTGAAGGAAGCTGAGAGTTTGAAGATATGCTGCCTTGAAGAAGAGTACTTGCTAGATATCCTTCTTGCGACAGTTCCATGAAGTGCATTCGGCTGTGGAAAGAGCTCTTGGTACAATATGGCTCAGTTCTTCATTCTCTTCACCGTTCTCTCATGTGAACATATCTCGTAAGTGTGAACACGTTGGATATACTTTTTGACCAACTTCTCATTTTTTTATAGCTTTTACCGAAAAAGTGTCACTATTCCAGAATGTGAAAAGATGTTTTCTACTACAAATCATTTGTAAGACATGTGTTTTTAAACGAGTTCGAGCATAATGTGTGAAAGTAGCACACAGGTACCTCAAATGCTCGAAACACATGACTTATCATTTTGAAAATGTTTCTTGAATTCTGGAATTAGTGATGTGGTAAAGTTTGTTAGTTTGAAAATGAAGTGGTGTTTTGAAAGCTTTTGTATATCCAAGTGTGAAAGATAGTCAGAGATATTTCACTTCTTGGAAATTAAAATACTACTACTACTAAAGGATACTTATTCCACGGGTTGCCTCCCGAGAAGCGCTTCTATTTAAAGTGGAGGGCTCGACTTTTGTTCCTCCTGGATCAGCCGGAAGAGGAACCTCCAGGGCTAGAGATGTTCGGTGGTGCCCTGGAATTTTGGGGATAGAACTTGAGGAAATACCGAGTGATGACTTGGGTGATATTCGGGATTCTTGAAACAAAGAGAGGGAAGCTATCGAAGTGTTCCTCAGCCACCCTCTGCAAGTATAAGAGGTCCCAGGTGATATCATAAACTGCTTTGGAGATGGGTCCATCGGAATCTATGAAGTAGGTCCCGTTGTACTCGAGTCTCTCACGCTCTGGTCGTTCCTGCCTTAATGAATCCATGAATCCGAAGAAGCGTAGATGAATGTCTTCATGAGTGCTCACGGTGGTGCTCCTTCCTACTTCTTCAATGGACTCGAGGATGCCTTGGATGAGCTGTTTTTGATGACTGGAATACGTGAGGTTGGGTTTACGAAAGATGTTAATCATTCTATTGTAAACCTCACGCAATCCATCATGAAATAACTGTCTGGGCTCTCCTGTGAAGACAGTACCAAAGATAACTCTAAGCTGCTCTGTGATGAAGTTTGCGGTGTTAACCAATGAATCGTCAGGTATGGATGAAGGGATGTCACGGGTCCTTTCCTCCTGGCATACACGCTCCAGCCTTTCGATAATCTTGTGAGCGTGGAACTCTAAAGTGCAGTCGATGTAAAACCTGTGTGGTGAAGAATCGTCGATATGATCGTTATTAGCCATAGAATTCATCAATCCCTGAAGATTACTCATCATCTGTTTGTCGACTTCGTCATCAGGGTTCCCAGTAGCATAGTCCATATTGTATCTGTAAGAGTGTAAAAACTCCATCTGTCTGGGCGAATATGGAAACGCAGACCTGATCAGTGCTTCATATACCTTGCCATAGATGATTTCTTGGTTTTCAAAGAACAACCGATCGTCAGCAGATGGCTCATCACTATTCTGAGGTTCTGGCGGAATCTGAGTAGTGAGATCCTCGGCGAAGGCATGGATGCGATTTTGTAGATGCTGAGGACTTCGAGAGTTGGTGGCACGATAAACATCATATTCTGCTTCAATCTCCTCGATCAAGTCTCTCTGATGTGGCGTGTACTCAATAGTAGAATCTCTGATAATCGCCATCAAGGTACGAAAGTCATCCTCGTACTGCTCAATAGTACTGATCATTTCTTCGTGATTAGCGATGATCGGTACTTGGATCGTTCCGAGAGAAGAGTCTGGAATGGTGGAAGGTAGACGAAGATGAATAGAGCGGATATCTATCGGAACATCGATGAATACGACATCATCCTCGTCACTTTCTGTTGTTGTGAGATCAACCTCTAGTGAATCAGGGAACTCCATAACGGTAGGTGGTGAGTGAGACTCGTCGGTGATCTGAGATATCGGCTGAGAAGAGATCATCTCAATTTCCCTTTCATCCTGAGAGTCGGAATCATGACTGGAACCAGAAGTACTTCCTAGCTCAAGTTGAGTTCGAAGTCTAGGGAAGGTGAGTGGATTGAGGTCTGATGTGATGAGTTTAGTAGAATGATCCTCCATTGGTTCTTCTTCCTCTGAATCACTATCTGGCAGCGGAATAAAACTTCGAGTGTAGTCTATCTGCATTATTTCTGCCGTCGGAAGGTATGACTCAGGAAGGTAAGTCGGTGTGGTTTGATCTTCTTCTGTCTCATCCTCTTCTTCTTCTTTTATTTCTTCTTCAGTCTCTTCCTCTTCTTCCATTTCTTCCTCCTCAGTGTCGGAAGCAATCATAGTATGCTCGACAGACATCTGTGTATCTGGTTCGGAATCATCATCCGAAGTAACTCTGCCTGTAGAAATCATACATATCTCCGCATGCTCGGCCAAAGCCTGCTCAGTCTGATCAATCTTGAAGGTAACAGTCTCTCCATGAGATCTAAGACTGAGAGTCTGTGAATAAACATCGATGATAGTACGCGCGGTGTTCAAGAATGGACTTCCTAAGATGATAGGGATATGAACATCCTCCTGAATGTCCATCACTACAAAGTCTGTGGGATATAGGAACTTATCTACCCTAACCATGATATTCTCAGCTATTCCCTTAGGGTATCTAATGGATTGGTCAGCTAGCTGGACACTCATTTTGGTAGGCTTAAGGGGTCCTAATTCCAATCTTCTATAAAGTGAATAAGGCATAAGGTTGATACTGGCTCCTAGGTCGGCTAGAGAGTGTATCATGCCCGAGTGATTGATCGAACAAGGAAGGGTGAATCGTCATGTATCTCCTAATTTCTCCTGCAGGTCATTCTTAATGATTGCTGAACATTCCGCGTTCAGTGGGACATTGGGTACTTCGAGTACCTTGTCCTTGGTAGACAGGAGTTTAAGGATGTATTTTGAACTGGAAGGGGTTCTGGACACCGTGTCCACGAACTTTCCATCGAGTCGGAAGGTGTTGGCTTTGTAGGCTTTCCTAAGTCGGTTAGGAAACGGAATTCGTACTTCCCTTGGTGGTGTAGGGACAGACGTGGTCTCGACTGTCGGTGGGACAGGAGAAGTAGTGGAAGGTTGGCCCGGTGCCTCCTTTGTGTCTGTAGTACTCATCTGTTTAGCCTCTTCTACGTGGGGATTTTGTACTGTGTTACTAGGAAGATTACCCTAAGGCCTAGAGTCAAGACGTTGGGCTAGTTGTCCAATTTGGGCCTCAAGATTTTTGAGAACGGCCAATTGGTTCCTAAGGTATAGGTCAGTTTGGTCTTGCCTAGCGCTAGTCTTTTGGTTGATTTGGTGTTGGCCTTGGATGAACTTAGTGAGGGTGTCATCTGTACTAGTAATGGGCACAAGGGTTTTAGTGGGTTCAGTCGATTGAGCTGCGTCGGGTGCAGTCAATGATAGTGGTTGGTTATAGGTGAGTTGGTTTTGTTGTGGGTATCTAGGTTGGTAGTTGGGTTGAAATGGTGGTTGGTTTCTAGGTGGGTATTGAGTGCCTCTAGTCCTAGGGGGAGAGGTTTGATTGAAACGCGACTGATTTTGAGGGCGAGCTGGGAATTGAGCATAGTAAACCGTTCCGTCAGCGGGATCCTTGTACTCAACCTGATAAGCAGCAGTCGGAAGGTTGGCACAGTTCTGACATTCCTGAACTTGGTGGACATGCTGGGATGGTTTCTTCAATTCGCCGATCTGTTTCGTCAAAGTCTCGATCTTCTCCGTTAGGGACTTGATAGCTTCAGCCTGGAGCGGGTTGGATGCGGCAAGCGGTGCCGATGATGAGGAACGTTCACCAGAGTTCCAATCGTGATGGTGCATCGTCATATTTTCGATCAGATTCCAAGCCTCATCTACGGAGAGTAGCATAATACTTCCTTGAGCGGCAGCGTCGAGGGTGATGCGGTGGTTTGGAACAAGACCGTTGTAAAACGTGCACAGCTGGCTGGTTTTCTCAATTAGGTGGTTAGGGCATTTGTTTAGGAGACTCTTGAATCTCTCCCATGCCGTATAGATAGATTCATCATGAGCTTTGTGGAAGTTCATGATGTCATTCTTGCATTTGGTTTGTTTGGCCGGAGGAAAGTATTTAGTTAAGAATTTATTACCCATCTCCATCCAAGAAGAGATAGAGCCGGTCTCCAATCCCTCAAACCAGGTTAAGGTATGGTGAGTAAGCGAATAGGGGAATAGGTATAGGCGGACTATGTCCTGCTCAACCCCATTCTGCTTGTAAGAGTTGGTGGTTTGAATAAATCGGTTTATGTGGGCGTTGGGGTCTTCATTGGGTAGACCATGGTACTGGCAGAATTCCTTAATCAGCTGAATGATATGGTGTCTTAGTTCGAAAGATGCGCCTTCGATAACTGGATAGTTGATAGGTCCTCCTCGTCCTTCGATTGACGGTTTGGTGCTATCGGCGAGAGTGACGCGAGCAGCCATCGGTTGTCGAGTGCGCTTTCCTTTATGAGCGGTTCGGATAATCGACTCAGGATCGGAAACGAAGATGATAGGTTTAGATCCGGATGATCTGGTCGAATATCGTTGTGTGTTGTGGGAAGGAATTTTCGAATGGAACAATTAAACTAAGAAAGTAAAACTAAACTAAACTAAACTACGGATATTTACTAGAAAGAAAAATTCGTCTATAACATCTACGGATCTTACAACTGATTCCCCGGCAGCGGCGCTAAAAACTTGATGGGGTCCGGGAGGTCGGTCGCGATTTGACTCGCGTCGTTGCGGTGCCTTCCTCCGGGCGCGTCCACCAACGTGTGTTTTAAAATTTGTAAGTGTGGGGCCTAAGTATACTTAAAACTATGGGTACAGTAGTAAGTATGACCTAGGGTCGTTCTATAAACCAGTTGTATTGTGAAACGTTTACGTTGGAGACGATTTATCAAACTAGTAATGGTTTTAAATGATTTTTGGTGGTTTTGTTTTGGTTTTTATACTTAGGCAGGAAATTAAAATAAAGCAGATAAAATTTATGTAGTTAGCAGATAATCTAGGGGAGGTGTTTGCTATGACTTCATTAGTTTTCTTAATTGGGATGATGTTTGATTTGTAAAATGATTTCAAAAGATTTGTATTTCATTTATTTCGAGTATTGAGGAGTAAGCACTAGCTCCCTACTGATAAATCAGTATGTCACTGAGTAACTAGGCTATCGTGATTCTGATCAGAGTAGTTTATCCAGCCATACAACGCCAACCGATAACGGAAGAGCGACCCTTATATGGATATAAATCCTGGGTGCATGAATATGACGACAAACCAATCTCGATGTCTGACCTTTCTTAACCCCACAGGAATACTTTAGATTAAACGAAACATTTAAGTTCAAGATCATGTTTTATATATGTTGATCACTTTCTATCGATGGGTTTGTAAAGTCTAAGTAAAACGTTTGTACACAGTAGGGAACTACGACTCTTCCCGTGGAAATACCAAGTTCTTAGTCGAATTACGGTACCTACTTTGCTTTAAACCCTAGACTTGTTTTAGCTAAGTTTGTATTTAAGCACAGAAATTCTCCATCTATGATATAAACCAGCCCTTACTTTAAAATCCCAATAAATCCCTAATTTGTAAATAGCGTAATATTTGCATTCGAGAGAAGACAGTGTTTCCACAGGTATAATGTAAATTATACGTTCTGAGAGGAAAGCGATAATTCCACAATACCGGTGTACTTTGCATTCAAGTTAGAAAACGTTTTTCCATAATCACCATATAGTTTGCGTTCATGAGTGAAAGCATTATTTCCATGATGACGATGTACTTGGTGTTCCATTTAGAAAACAATGTTTACATTCTTCACAAATCAGACCATGTTTTAGACACAGATAACTAATCACCTTTGGATAGGGTTCGCGACGTCCTATCATTAAGGCCGTAGCCACGTTTACTGGTCGAAAGGCGTTAAGTTTGATTGAGGTTTAAAATCATAGATAGAAAGTGGATCAACAATTAATTAATCATTAATTGACAACGGATTGTGCCCACGACTTTCATAGCTTCCACGTTCCGTACTACACACATTCGTGATGTTTCCGGCGCTATAAAAATGAAAGCCGTGTAACGTTACCTCCGTTGTTTTCATAATGACATCATCCCAATTAATACGACTAATTACATCATAGCAAACACGCAGTAAAACTACTCGCTAATCATGGCAAATGATCCTAAATCTAGCATGATAACAGTAATAACAATCATCGTAATAAAATAGATAAAGGATAGAATTAACCAGAGTAACAGCGTAGCTCAATATAACGTGAAGAAATACAAGCAGAACTTCGAGTATCCTCCAAGCAATATTACAATATTACCCCCCTATTCGTCCGGTCAAAGCCGTGACTAACTAGCCGCTAACTACGAAAATAAAATATAAATCTAACCTATAAGAGAAAATGGAAGAGAATATGAATCTAAGAATGTAAGGATGTGTGAGTGTAAGAATGTGTGAAATGAGGAGGTTTAACCCCATATTTATACTAGAAGCTCAACCGTATTCCTCAGCCGTATTTCCATCTTCAAAATCTCAACCGTATTCCTCAACCGTATCAAAATCACACCTTGGATGACCAAAACACACGATACGGTTGAGTTTGGCCGTATACGGGGGAGATTGGCCGTATCGGGGGAGGGACAAGGCCGGATACGAGGGGGAATGGCCTTATACGGCTGGCATCAGGCCGTATACGCCCTAGCCAGGCCGTATACGGTTGGTTCTTGGCCGTAGACGGCTGGGATTGCCCGTATACGGCTTGGTGCCTCCCGTATCGTGGTCCGTTGGTTGTCTTGAATCTTCGATTGGGAGTAACTTCTTCATCCGATGTCCGTTTTGAGCGTTCTTTATATCCACGCGATCGTAATCTCCTAAGGAACAAAATGACATAGGTTAGTGGTCATAATTCCAAGCGGAGCTCAAAAAGTGCTAGAATACGTGAATCGGAATGCTTAAGATCGTTTATGCTCTATTTTATTCGTTTTTAGGCCTTTTTAGTTGATTCTTGAAGCATCGTCTATATTCTAGCCTTCATTATGAAATTTAGTATAAAAATGTATATTTCAAATGTGTAACACCCCCAAATTTAACAGTTTGCGGAAGCGATGATTTGGGTGTTACTAATCAATAATCACAAGCACAAAGGATACAGTGAACGACTCTAAATGAGACGTTCGAAAAGTTATTACATTAATACATAAGTAGTTTCAAAATACAAGCTCGAGTTCAAGTAAATTCCTAGAGATTCTAATACATAACAGTAAGTACAAAAGTAATGTAATAAAATCTCCAAGCTTGTAAATGCATGCGACTAGAGCTAAGAAAGCTTATCCTGCTGGGCATCCCTACTGATGCTGTGTACCTGAGAAGCATTATTAAAACGGTCAACCAAAAAAGGTTGGTGAATCTCACAGGTTTGTAAGTAAGTAAATAGTTTGAACACACATGTAGTATTCGTAAATCATAGCCAGCCAGTAAGTAACGATCACAGGTTATGCTCATCGTTTACTTAAGTTTTAATAAGTGGGTGGTTGCAGGTTATGCTAACCGTTGGATACAATTGCCATGAGCCACCATAGTTGAAGCTTAACGTACAGTAAATATAGGTACCCCCTCATGAATGTAATCCAAAACATTCATCCGGAACGAGTAAGAAACGCCCGTTTCTACAGGAACGGTTCGTGGTAGTGCTTGCTACCCCGGGCGGGGATTGTCAGTCCCATATGGATCCATATACTAAAATTAGCGCTTATCACATAACTAACAACTATGATTAAGGAGGATTTCATTGGATTAGTCGTAAACTCATGCAATTGGCGTATCCGTAATCTCTTACCGTAAGTAAATCATGGCAGCAAGTAAGTTTTGTGTGTTCATGTAAAACAGTAATGCATCTCACCCCTGAGTATAAAACAGTAAAGTAGGGGCTGTAAGACTCACCTGAGTCTGGCAGACAACGCAGTAAGTAAGCAAGTAGTATCCCGAACTAGCAACCCTTAGCGTCCTAATACGCATAAGGTTTGGTAAGTAAATGGAATACTTGTTAAGTATCCATGCTAGTTGTTCCCAAACTAGTTAATGTCCATTAGTTTGTTTGTACGTTTGTAATCGTTTGTAGTTTGTAGAAAAGTTATACGGTCCGTTTGTTATCGGTGTATAATAATAATTCCATCCATTATTATTATTATGTATTCATAGTAGTTATACTTTTGTAAAGCGTACGTGTATAACTGTTTGTTTGTATCATAACGTGTATCGTTTGCGTAAGTTCCAATGGGCTTAATCCCCAAAGGGTACGAGTGAAACCTCGTAAGTATTCGAGTGTATGTTCGTATCAGTTAACGTGTAATCCAGCACGTAACTAGTGAGTGAACTTGTAAGTTCGTATCGGGTGCAATCCCGTGTAGTTGTTCAAGTGTATGTTTGTTGGAGTGCAATCTCCTAAGTATTTTCGAGTGTAGTCTCGTGTGTGTGAGTGAAATTTCACGTTCAGTTTAGTATAGTCTTGTACGTATTCAAGTGTTGTTGTATACTCTCAAAAGTATATTATTTTCATGTATAAGTAGCATCGTATTTGATTTAGTAGTTGAAAAGTGATTCCAACACTTAGAATATATTTTGTTTTCTGATCTGGGCTATCTGCGACACAAGGCTTGTGTCGCAGACCGTATGCGACATAAGGTCTGTGTCGTAAGGATTGGTTCGGATTTAGTGTTTATGCGACACAATGGTTGTGTCGCAGACAAGGGTACGACACAACGATACGACAAAGTCGTTGTGTCGCAATCAAGCGATGGGTAAACTTTGCGTCGTAGATGATACGACATATAGTGCGACATAAGCGTTGTGTCGCATACATTGCGACATAACGTGCGACATAAAATGCGACATAGTGTTGTGTCGCATGAAATTTTGGTCCGATGCGACACAAGAGGTCTGTTAGGAATTTAAGTTTCCGAAAACGTATTTTCCGGTTTCCGTTGGGTCTAGATCTTTTATACTAGTTTTAATATGTTATAATGAGTCCATAGTAACTATTGGTGGTCGTTTTTAAGGTTTGTGGTGTCGTTTTCTTTAAAATGACCAAAACCGACATTTCCGTTAACGTGTTCAAAAACGAGTTTAAATTACATATTTGGACATTACTAAGTTAGGGAAACAATAATCTAGCAAAATAAATGTAATCGGAAAAGTTCGAGAGGTCGCCGGAAAACTTACAATGTCGTCGGATCGAGAAACCGAAAAGATAGGTTTGTAGCTCTCGTTGCGGTGATCAACTTCCTCCAAACGAGTCTAGCTTTTTGAGGTATTTTCGTGGTGGTTTTTGGGGTGTTCGGTTGACGGTTTTAGAGAGAGAGAGAGAAATCGTGGGAGAGAGAGAGGAGAGGGAAAGATGGATGCATGTATGTGTTTGTGTATTGGAGTGGAAGAAAGGGTGAGGGCTTAATGCCCCCTCACCTAGGTCGGCCCATGGTGGGGCCACAAGGTGTGGTCTCACCAAATGTTGTTCCCTCGCGTATGCGCTCCGTGCGGTGTTCGTTTCCCTAGTCGTTTAAACGTAAAAAATCATTTTATACACGATTAAATATACGTTTAAAATACGAATATTATTCGGTAATTTAGTTGGAGCATTTTAATAAAATACTTTGTTCTGAAGTTATAAAATGTAACTTTGTTTTGTTTTGTCGGTTGGTCGAGTTTTCGGAGAGTTCGGTGACGTTTTAATTAAAACGTACATTTTCCGTTATATTATAAACATAATATAAAGTAATAGTCAAAGTAATTAAATAATTTCACATTATTTAATAATTGTTTTACCAATGTCCGCAAGTTTGTACAATTGTTGTTTTATATGATTTGTACGAATCGTATACGCGTATATATATATATTCCATCCATATATATATATATAGTAAATAGTGTATATAATTCTATTTCATATTATATACAAGTAATAAACACGTAATTAGGGAAAATTTAAATTGGCCTTAAATTTGGGGTTGTTACATTCTCCCCTTGTTAATAAAATTTCGTCCCGAAATTTGTTCGGAGTAGTAGTCGGTAGTTCGATACTAGTCAGGTAGCTACAATGTGTACTAGTAGCCTACGGTAGTAGTGTAGGTCCTACAGTGTTTGAAATCAAGTAATCGTCAGGTGATAACGTACCCTAAATTTTGTTGCCTGGAGGTAGTGGGCATTGGGCCTTGAGATGGCCAGCACTCCCACAGTTGAAGCAGAGTTTCGCTCTAGGAGGGTTCGTATTCCTAGGGTAGGACTTGCATCGACCGATGGGTATAGTACACGGTCCTTCATGATGCCGAGTGCATTGGGGACAGAAAGGTTTCTTTCCCAAGTAGTTTCCTGAAGAGTTGGAGGGAGTAATCTTCACTCTTTTTGCTGGAGGTGGCGTACAGTCGGTATCGGTATCTTCTTCAGTAGGAGTACCTTGTGATGTTGATGTTGAAGCGAGGTTTTCTAAGGCTAGCAATCGTAACTCGTACTCACGCATACGTACGTTATTATGGAAGGCAGTTTGTCGTAGGTCATCAATATCTTCTCGTGCCTCAGTTAGTTGTTTTCGCAACGATTCAATAGTTCGGTTGAGGTGACTAACTGATTCAGCAGTCAAGGTTACATCAACTGGTGCTTTTGCAGCAGTTAGAGCAACAGGAGAAGCAGGTGCTGTTGCTGATTCGACAGAATGTTCGGTATTACACTCGAGTTCGAGGAGGTAAGGAAACATTATTGGTTCCTCACTGAGCAGTTCATCATCCAAGGTAGGGTTGTTGACAGAGTAAGTTGTCATTTCCTACGAAATAATTATTCTATTTAAGAATTGTTGCAAGAAAGTGAAGTTCTATTGGATGACTTGTTTAAAGTAATAAATAATATACGAGTTCCCGGTCTCAACCCGTGTGAGATATTTGGGAAAAGTGTTTGTTATTGGTAGTCCAAGTGTAATACAAGTTATATATTCGGAATTCGTATAGTCGGTCGTTTCCTAATCCTATTGGGTACTTAGGATCAAAGAAAACACACAGAATAATAGACAGTTACACATAATCATTAAGCGAGAGATTTATGGAAAACAGTCTCGGGAAATCAAAGAATGAGCGTACCCGGGTTAAGCAAATCACAAAGTCTCGGATTTGGGTCATCCTCCCTGGCGTTAATTACGTAAGCTCTACTCCTTGTGTGATTGGTTCGGAGTTTCAGTTTTGGGCAATCCTTTCTAAAGTGCCCGGTACCGTTGCACTCATAGCAGGTTTTGGGTGCAGGAGCATCAGTACCAGTGGGGTTGGTTCGACAGTCTTGGGCCAGGTGCCCGAATTTCTTGCATTTGGTGCAGGGACAGGAGCCATTATGATGGCGACTACATTTGGAGCAGTAAGGCTTGCTCCCCTTGTAAGCCTTTGAGTCATTGGCATTGACGGTTACAGGCTTTTTGTCAGAGGTAGGGTTGGATGAGTGGGGACTCACTTCCCATTTACGTTTGTTATTCGCAGACGGGGTTGAAGTCGAGCCACGGCGGACAGAATTGGCCGTTAACTCATGAGCCATACGAATGGCGCTCTGAATAGTTCCCGGTTTGGATGAAGTAACTAAGTCTTGAAGTCGCTCAGGAAGTCCATCAACGTACTTTTCGATCCTTTTGTACTCGGGATCAACCATGGATGGGCACAAAAGTGCCAGCTGGTGAAAGCGATTGGTGTAACCGGTGATGTCATCACCCTGCATCTTGTGATTCCAAAATTCCACTTCCAATTGTTTCAGCTCATCTCTTGGGCAGTACTCGCCCCTCAGCATATTCTTCAGTTCATCCCACAGTAGTTTGTAAGCATCGGCAACGCTCACAGTCTGTGCATAGGTGTTCCACCAGGTAAGGGCGGTGTCAGAAAAGGTACTGGCGGCGAACTTAACTTTATCCTCTTCCTTGCAGTTGCAGATGAGGAACACTGATTCGATTTTCTCGGTCCAACGAATCAGACCGATTGCTCCTTCAGTACCTGCAAAGCTCAAGGGTTTGCAGTTTTGGAAGTCCTTGTAGGTGCAGGTTTTGGGTGGAGGTGTATTGTTAGCCGTATCTTCGCTACCAGGATTGGTTGCTCGGGCAGCTAGAGCTTGGGCCACACTACGAGCAATAATACCCGCGACTTCGGCTTCAGTAAGTGTGATTTGTTGTCGAGGAGGCATGTTCCTTGAAACAAATAAAGAACATGTGAAGGTTTGAACAAGAACTATGATTGTGATGATTTAATAAGTTTAGAGAAACTACGCCAAAGTTTGAAGGTTGTCTTTTATGAAACATTTTTGTAAGAAATTTTGTAACATGTTTGATAAAAATACATTTGTTATTAAAATTTTTGGTTGTAAAAGTCGGTTGTATAATTTGAAATCTGACGAAAATTAAGTTGAAAATGGTTTTATTAGGTTACACCTAACGGTACTGTAGTGTACATTGTAGAATGTTATAAACGTAGAATTAGGTAGGAATAGCAAATGAAAACAAGGTCTCGATCTTCATATCGAAGGATATTGCAGTAGCTATGTTTGTCAGTTAAAATGGTGTGGGCGGTAAACAAGGTATCATCGGACAAGGCCTATTTCTATACCTTCAGTATATAATAGCCTAGAGAGTAGTAGATAGTCGAGGCCTTCGGAAGTATGTTGGTATTTGTGAATTCATAAAGGTTGAGTAAAAGTGAAATGACTAGAATCGAGTTGTCGTTTGTTTAATGTAAGTTGAAAAATGAAATTCGCAGCAGTCGAGAGAGAGTATCGTATCAGGGGAAGGAGGCCTATGTATATATATATATATATCACATAACCGCCTAGTATGTGTCTAGCACCATCAAGTAAAAGTCCCGGTTCTCTCGAGGTCAGAGTCAGCTAATGTATTCCGGTTCAACATAACCCCTTTCAGAACTCACATCATCTTCATTTAATTGTACATAGTTGATCAGGCTATGTTAAATTAAACTTGTATGCTGTAATTCCTGAACCAGTTATACCTAATGAGGAATACTGCCTAACGGTCATAGTCTAGGCCCACTAAATGCAACCTAGTTCACTATAACCATAGGCTCTGATACCAATCTGTAACACCCCCAAATTTAACAGTTTGCGGAAGCGATGATTTGGGTGTTACTAATCAATAATCACAAGCACAAAGGATACAGTGAACGACTCTAAATGAGACGTTCGAAAAGTTATTACATTAATACATAAGTAGTTTCAAAATACAAGCTCGAGTTCAAGTAAATTCCTAGAGATTCTAATACATAACAGTAAGTACAAAAGTAATGTAATAAAATCTCCAAGCTTGTAAATGCATGCGACTCGAGCTAAGAAAGCTTATCCTGCTGGGCATCCCTACTGATGCTGTGTACCTGAGAAGCATTACTAAAACGGTCAACCAAAAAAGGTTGGTGAATCTCACAGGTTTGTAAGTAAGTAAATAGTTTGAACACACATGTAGTATTCGTAAATCATAGCCAGCCAGTAAGTAACGATCACAGGTTATGCTCATCGTTTACTTAAGTTTTAATAAGTGGGTGGTTGCAGGTTATGCTAACCGTTTGATACAATTGCCATGAGCCACCATAGTTGAAGCTTAACGTACAGTAAATATAGGTACCCCCTCATGAATGTAATCCAAAACATTCATCCGGAACGAGTAAGAAACGCCCGTTTCTACAGGAACGGTTCGTGGTAGTGCTTGCTACCCCGGGCGGGGATTGTCAGTCCCATATGGATCCATATACTAAAACTCGCGCTTATCACATAACTAACAACTATGATTAAGGAGGATTTCATTGGATTAGTCGTAAACTCATGCAATTGGCGTATCCGTAATCTCGTACCGTAAGTAAATCATGGCAGCAAGTAAGTTTTGTGTGTTCATGTAAAACAGTAATGCATCTCACCCCTGAGTATAAAACAGTAAAGTAGGGGCTGTAAGACTCACCTGAGTCTGGCAGACAACGCAGTAAGTAAGCAAGTAGTATCCCGAACTAGCAACCCTTAGCGTCCTAATACGCATAAGGTTTGGTAAGTAAATGGAATACTTGTAAAGTATCCATGCTAGTTGTTCCCAAACTAGTTAATGTCCATTAGTTTGTTTGTACGTTTGTAATCGTTTGTAGTTTGTAGAAAAGTTATACGGTCCGTTTGTTATCGGTGTATAATAATAATTCCATCCATTATTATTATGTATTCATAGTAGTTATACTTTTGTAAAGCGTACGTGTATAACTGTTTGTTTGTATCATAACGTGTATCGTTTGCGTAAGTTCCAATGGGCTTAATCCCCAAAGGGTACGAGTGAAACCTCGTAAGTATTCGAGTGTATGTTCGTATCAGTTAACGTGTAATCCAGCACGTAACTAGTGAGTGAACTTGTAAGTTCGTATCGGGTGCAATCCCGTGTAGTTGTTCAAGTGTATGTTTGTTGGAGTGCAATCTCCTAAGTATTTTCGAGTGTAGTCTCGTGTGTGTGAGTGAAATCTCACGTTCAGTTTAGTATAGTCTTGTACGTATTCAAGTGTTGTTGTATACTCTCAAAAGTATATTATTTTCATGTATAAGTAGCATCGTATTTGATTTAGTAGTTGAAAAGTGATTCCAACACTTAGAATATATTTTGTTTTCTGATCTGGGCTATCTGCGACACAAGGCTTGTGTCGCAGACCGTATGCGACATAAGGTCTGTGTCGTAAGGATTGGTTCGGATTTAGTGTTTATGCGACACAATGGTTGTGTCGCAGACAAGGGTACGACACAACGATACGACATAGTCGTTGTGTCGCAATCAAGCGATGGGTAAACTTTTCGTCGTAGATGATACGACATATAGTGCGACATAAGCGTTGTGTCGCATACATTGCGACATAACGTGCGACATAAAATGCGACATAGTGTTGTGTCGCATGAAATTTTGGTCCGATGCGACACAAGAGGTCTGTTAGGAATTTAAGTTTCCGAAAACGTATTTTCCGGTTTCCGTTGGGTCTAGATCTTTTATACTAGTTTTAATATGTTATAATGAGTCCATAGTAACTATTGGTGGTCGTTTTTAAGGTTTGTGGTGTCGTTTTCTTTAAAATGACCAAAACCGACATTTCCGTTAACGTGTTCAAAAACGAGTTTAAATTACATATTTGGACATTACTAAGTTAGGGAAACAATAATCTAGCAAAATAAATGTAATCGGAAAAGTTCGAGAGGTCGCCGGAAAACTTACAATGTCGTCGGATCGAGAAACCGAAAAGATAGGTTTGTAGCTCTTGTTGCGGTGATCAACTTCCTCCAAACGAGTCTAGCTTTTTGAGGTATTTTCGTGGTGGTTTTTGGGGTGTTCGGTTGACGGTTTTAGAGAGAGAGAGAGAGAAATCGTGGGAGAGAGAGAGGAGAGGGAAAGATGGATGCATGTATGTGTTTGTGTATTGGAGTGGAAGAAAGGGTGAGGGCTTAATGCCCCCTCACCTAGGCCGGCCCATGGTGGGGCCACAAGGTGTGGTCTCACCAAATGTTGTTCCCTCGCGTATGCGCTCCGTGCGGTGTTCGTTTCCCCGGTCGTTTAAACGTAAAAAATCATTTTATACACGATTAAATATACGTTTAAAATACGAATATTATTCGGTAATTTAGTTGGAGCATTTTAATAAAATACTTTGTTATGAAGTTATAAAATGTAACTTTGTTTTGTTTTGTCGGTTGGTCGAGTTTTCGGAGAGTTCGGTGACGTTTTAATTAAAACGTACGTTTTCCGTTATATTATAAACATAATATAAAGTAATAGTCAAAGTAATTAAATAATTTCACATTATTTAATAATTGTTTTACCAATGTCCGCAAGTTTGTACAATTGTTGTTTTATACGATTTGTACGAATCGTATACGCGTATATATATATATTCCATCCATATATATATATATATATATATATATATATATATATATATATAGTAAATAGTGTATATAATTCTATTTCATATTATATACAAGTAATAAACACGTAATTAGGGAAAATTTAAATTGGCCTTAAATTTGGGGTTGTTACAAAATGTTTTCATCCATAATTGGGCTAAAAAGGTGAGATAATGGCACGTTAAAACTTGACTTTTTGCGTGTCATCAAATATCCCATACTTAGACTTTGCTTGTCCTCAAGCAAAACTTAAATTTCTCACTTGCTTTCCCAATGAAAATATTTGAAAGTGTCAATGCATTTTGGGTTAATCAAAATGTTTTAGAGCAAACAATTCCATATACAAGTAATATATCTTGGAAGCCAAGAAGAAATAAGGTATTCGTTCCAGAAGCATGAAATAATTTTCTAGGGCAAGCTATTTGGGATATACATGACTAGGCGATCTCACCAGGTGGTCACTCAATTCACTTATAAGTGTTTCGGCTTACCTATCATTCTAATCAAACGAAATCGCTCAATAGCCAGTCATGCGGCATCCTTCGTCATAGGCTTGCTCGAGAATCACATCTCCACCACTTAGGTGAGGACGGTGCTAATCATCCCAGGACATTCAGATGGGTTGTAATGTTTGGTGAGGGTTAAAGGGAATGGATAAGCGGGAAATTGGTTTTAAATAAAAGGGTTTTACTTATCTTAGGCCTTTTCAAACTTATGAAAAACTTTATTTAGATAAACTTTTTAATGAAAACGGAAACGGATAGCGAGAAGGGAATGAGATAGCTATTTTGACTTCTATCTCTTAAAAACACACGGAGGATTTATATTCTTTTAAGACTCGGAGTTTTTTCGGAAGAATCGAAGCACTTAGCTTTATTACATATTTTTCATTTCTTTTCTTTTTCTATATATTTTTGGGCTTTAGAACTTCTTTGCCAAGGAATTTCTAAGGCATTTTCACTTTTTATTTTATTGCCCTTTTGAGACCTTTCAGACTTTCATTTTTCACACTTTTGACAATTTCGAATTTACTTGGTGCCAATTTTACACACCATAAGACTCTCGATTTTTGAGTATTTATATGGAAACGCACGCGAGAAGTTATGAGTAAAAACGAATTTGTGGATTTGGAGTGAAAGCAAAAAGAATACCTAAATATCATTTTTCAAAAATTTTAAAAATTTCTAAGATAAGGTTTTGGTGGGTGTGAAAGTGAATGGGTTGAAAGTTTGGGTTTTAAAGAAACGAAAAGGCTAAGGCTCAACAGGGTTTTCTAGGCGGATCATCAACACTAAAAATGAGTGTTGGAAGGGTTTTGGGCTTGAAGAGATATGTGAAAAGGGGTTTAAATCCTAAGGAATGTCAAGGTCATCTGATTGCACCTATACCGCGTACGGTACTCTACCAATATGGTCTCGACATGCATAACAGGAGCAAGTTCTAATTCCAGATGCAAACATCGGCACACACTCATCAAACGAATAGTGAAGCATTAAAAATGAATGCTTTTCATGGGCTCAAGATACCTCACTACAAGATTGGGTTATATGTGCCTAGCCATGCGCTGCCCTTTTAGATTATTATTTCAAGCTCAAGAAATTCCTAACTTATTTAATCTTAACTTCCAAAATACACTATTCATATATGAAAATGCTTCCCCTTAAGACATTTTAATTCAAAAATTTTGAAAAATTTTTAAGCAAAAGTGAGTTTTTAAAATTGAGGAACATTTTCCGAGTTTTGTTTTTGGAAGAAAGAATCTGACCTAAGGTATTCTATACCGCTATCCCACACTTAGAGGAACATTGTCCCTAATGTTCTCTTGAGTTGAGATTTTATTGCAAGTAAAATCCCACACTTAGAGTTTGAACATATCGGAAAATGTTTCTCAAGTGTTTATTTTGGGCTGGAATCCCACACTTAGTGATAAGTTAAGGATATGGCATAGATTACTTGAAAAATAAAGCAAAATAATCTATATCAAAACAAGGATAAGAACGAGAGAACTCCCCTAACAAAGCGGTTGAAGGAAGCTGAGAGTTTGAAGATATGCTGCCTTGAAGAAGAGTACTTGCTAGATATCCTTCTTGCGACAGTTCCATGAAGTGCATTCGGCTGTGGAAAGAGCTCTTGGTACAATATGGCTCAGTTCTTCATTCTCTCCACCGTTCTCTCATGTGAACATATCTCGTAAGTGTGAACACGTTGGATATACTTTTTGACCAACTTCTCATTTTTTTATAGCTTTTACCGAAAAAGTGTCACTATTCCAGAATGTGAAAAGATGTTTTCTACTACAAATCATTTGTAAGACATGTGTTTTTAAACGAGTTCGAGCATAATGTGTGAAAGTAGCACACAGGTACCTCAAATGCTCGAAACACATGACTTATCATTTTGAAAATGTTTCTTGAATTCTGGAATTAGTGATGTGGTAAAAGTTTGTTAGTTTGAAAATGAAGTGGTGTTTTGAAAGCTTTTGTATATCCAAGTGTGAAAGATAGTCAGAGATATTTCACTTCTTGGAAATTAAAATACTACTACTACTAAAGGATACTTATTCCACGGGTTGCCTCCCGAGAAGCGCTTCTATTTAAAGTGGAGGGCTCGACTTTTGTTCCTCCTGGATCAGCCGGAAGAGGAACCTCCAGGGCTAGAGATGTACGGTGGTGCCCTGGAATTTTGGGGATAGAACTTGAGGAAATACCGAGTGATGACTTGGGTGATATTCGGGATTCTTGAAACAAAGAGAGGGAAGCTATCGAAGTGTTCCTCAGCCACCCTCTGCAAGTATAAGAGGTCCCAGGTGATATCATAAACTGCTTTGGAGATGGGTCCATCGGAATCTATGAAGTAGGTCCCGTTGTACTCGAGTCTCTCACGCTCTGGTCGTTCCTGCCTTAATGAATCCATGAATCCGAAGAAGCGTAGATGAATGTCTTCATGAGTGCTCACGGTGGTGCTCCTTCCTACTTCTTCAATGGACTCGAGGATGCCTTGGATGAGCTGTTTTTGATGACTGGAATACGTGAGGTTGGGTTTACGAAAGATGTTAATCATTCTATTGTAAACCTCACGCAATCCATCATGAAATAACTGTCTGGGCTCTCCTGTGAAGACAGTACCAAAGATATCTCTAAGCTGCTCTGTGATGAAGTTTGCGGTGTTAACCAATGAATCGTCAGGTATGGATGAAGGGATGTCACGGGTCCTTTCCTCCTGGCATACACGCTCCAGCCTTTCGATAATCTTGTGAGCGTGGAACTCTAAAGTGCAGTCGATGTAAAACCTGTGTGGTGAAGAATCGTCGATATGATCGTTATTAGCCATAGAATTCATCAATCCCTGAAGATTACTCATCATCTGTTTGTCGACTTCGTCATCAGGGTTCCCAGTAGCATAGTCCATATTGTATCTGTAAGAGTGTAAAAACTCCATCTGTCTGGGCGAATATGGAAACGCAGACCTGATCAGTGCTTCATATACCTTGCCATAGATGATTTCTTGGTTTTCAAAGAACAACCGATCGTCAGCAGATGGCTCATCACTATTCTGAGGTTCTGGCGGAATCTGAGTAGTGAGATCCTCGGCGAAGGCATGGATGCGATTTTGTAGATGCTGAGGACTTCGAGAGTTGGTGGCACGATAAACATCATATTCTGCTTCAATCTCCTCGATCAAGTCTCTCTGATGTGGCGTGTACTCAATAGTAGAATCTCTGATAATCGCCATCAAGGTACGAAAGTCATCCTCGTATTGCTCAATAGTACTGATCATTTCTTCGTGATTAGCGATGATCGGTACTTGGATCGTTCCGAGAGAAGAGTCTGGAATGGTGGAAGGTAGACGAAGATGAATAGAGCGGATATCTATCGGAACATCGATGAATACGACATCATCCTCGTCACTTTCTGTTGTTGTGAGATCAACCTCTAGTGAATCAGGGAACTCCATAACGGTAGGTGGTGAGTGAGACTCGTCGGTGATCTGAGATATCGGCTGAGAAGAGATCATCTCAATTTCCCTTTCATCCTGAGAGTCGGAATCATGACTGGAACCAGAAGTACTTCCTAGCTCAAGTTGAGTTCGAAGTCTAGGGAAGGTGAGTGGATTGAGGTCTGATGTGATGAGTTTAGTAGAATGATCCTCCATTGGTTCTTCTTCCTCTGAATCACTATCTGGCAGCGGAATAAAACTTCGAGTGTTGTCTATCTGCATTATTTCTGCCTTCGGAAGGTATGACTCAGGAAGGTAAGTCGGTGTGGTTTGATCTTCTTCTGTCTCATCCTCTTCTTCTTCTTCTATTTCTTCTTCAGTCTCTTCCTCTTCTTCCATTTCTTCCTCCTCAGTGTCGGAAGCAATCATAGTATGCTCGACAGACATCTGTGTATCTGGTTCGGAATCATCATCCGAAGTAACTCTGCCTGTAGAAATCATACATATCTCCGTATGCTCGGCCAAAGCCTGCTCAGTCTGATCAATCTTGAAGGTAACAGTCTCTCCATGAGATCTAAAACTGAGAGTCTGTGAATAAACATCGATGATAGTACGCGCGGTGTTCAAGAATGGCCTTCCTAAGATGATAGGGATATGAACATCCTCCTGAATGTCCATCACTACAAAGTCTGTGGGATATAGGAACTTATCTACCCTAACCATGATATTCTCAGCTATTCCCTTAGGGTATCTAATGGATTGGTCAGCTAGCTGGACACTCATTTTGGTAGGCTTAAGGGGTCCTAATTCCAATCTTCTATAAAGTGAATAAGGCATAAGGTTGATACTGGCTCCTAGGTCGGCTAGAGAGTGTATCATGCCCGAGTGATAGATCGAACAAGGAAGGGTGAATCGTCCTGTATCTCCTAATTTCTCCGGCAGGTCATTCTTAATGATTGCTGAACATTCCGCGTTCAGTGGGACATTGGGTACTTCGGGTACCTTGTCCTTGGTAGACAGGAGTTTAAGGATGTATTTTGAACTGGAAGGGGTTCTGGACACCGTGTCCACGAACTTTCCATCAAGTCGGAAGGTGTTGGCTTTGTAGGCTTTCCTAAGTCGGTTAGGAAACGGAATTCGTACTTCCCTTGGTGGTGTAGGGACAGACGTGGTCTCGACTGTCGGTGGGACAGGAGAAGTAGTGGAAGGTTGGCCTGGTGCCTCCTTTGTGTCTGTAGTACTCATCTGTTTAGCCTCTTCTACGTGGGGATTTTGTACTGTGTTACTAGGAAGATTACCCTGAGGTCTAGAGTCAAGACGTTGGGCTAGTTGTCCAATTTGGGCCTCAAGATTTTTGAGAACGGCCAATTGGTTCCTAAGGTATAGGTCAGTTTGGTCTTGCCTAGCGCTAGTCTTTTGGTTGATTTGGTGTTGGCCTTGGATGAACTTAGTGAGGGTGTCATCTGTGCTAGTAATGGGCACATGGGTTTTAGTGGGTTCAGTCGATTGAGCTGCGTCGGGTGCAGTCAATGATAGAGGTTGGTTATAGGTGAGTTGGTTTTGTTGTGGGTATCTAGGTTGGTAGTTGGGTTGAAATGGTGGTTGGTTTCTAGGTGGGTATTGAGTGCCTCTAGTCCTAGGGGGAGAGGTTTGATTGAAACGCGACTGATTTTGAGGGCGAGCTAGGAATTGAGCATAGTAAACCGTTTCGTCAGCGGGATCCTCGTACTCAACCTGGTAAGCAGCAGTCGGAAGGTTGGCACAGTTCTGACATTCCTGAACTTGGTGGACATGCTGGGATGGTTTCTTCAATTCGTCGATCTGTTTCGTCAAAGTCTCGATCTTCTCCGTTAGGGACTTGATAGCTTCAGCCTGGAGCGGGTTGGATGCGGCAAGCGGTGCCGATGATGAGGAACGTTCACCAGAGTTCCAATCGTGATGGTGCATCGTCATATTTTCGATCAGATTCCAAGCCTCATCTGCGGAGAGTAGCATAATACTTCCTTGAGCGGCAGCGTCGAGGGTGATGCGGTGGTTTGGAACAAGACCGTTGTAAAACGTGCACAGCTGGCTGGTTTTCTCAATTAGGTGGTTAGGGCATTTGTTTAGGAGACTCTTGAATCTCTCCCATGCCGTATAGATAGATTCATCATGAGCTTGGTGGAAGTTCATGATGTCATTCTTGCATTTGGTTTGTTTGGCCGGAGGAAAGTATTTAGTTAAGAATTTATTACCCATCTCCATCCAAGAAGAGATAGAGCCGGTCTCCAATCCCTCAAACCAGGTTAAGGTATGGTGAGTAAGCGAATAGGGGAATAGGTATAGGCGGACTATGTCCTGCTTAACCCCATTCTGCTTGTAAGAATTGGTGGTTTGAATAAATCGGTTTATGTGGGCGTTGGGGTCTTCATTGGGTAGACCATGGTACTGGCAGAATTCCTTGATCAGCTGAATGATATGGTGTCTTAGTTCGAAAGATGTGCCTTCGATAACTGGATAGTTGATAGGTCCTCCTCGTCCTTCGATTGACGGTTTGGTGCTATCGGCGAGAGTGACGCGAGCAGCCATCGGTTGTCGAGTGCGCTTTCCTTTATGAGCGGTTTGGATAATCGACTCAGGATCGGAAACGAAGATGATAGGTTTAGATCCGGATGATCTGGGCGAATATCGTTGTGTGTTGTGGGAAGGAATTTTCGAATGGAACAATTAAACTAAGAAAGTAAAACTAAACTAAACTAAACTACGGATATTTACTAGAAAGAAAAATTCGTCTATAACGTCTACGGATCTTACAACTGATTCCCCGGCAGCGGCGCTAAAAACTTGATGGGGTCCGGGAGGTCGGTCGCGATTTGACTCGCGTCGTTGCGGTGCCTTCCTCCGGGCGCGTCCACCAACGTGTGTTTTAAAATTTGTAAGTGCGGGGCCTAAGTATACTTAAAACTATGGGTACAGTAGTAAGTATGACCTAGGGTCGTTCTATAAACCAGTTGTATTGTGAAACGTTTACGTTGGAGACGATTTATCAAACTAGTAATGGTTTTAAATGATTTTTGGTGGTTTTGTTTTGGTTTTTATACTTAGGCAGGAAATTAAAATAAAGCAGATAAAATTTATGTAGTTAGCAGATAATCTAGGGGAGGTGTTTGCTATGACTTCATTAGTTTTCTTAATTGGGATGATGTTTGATTTGTAAAATGATTTCAAAAGATTTGTATTTCATTTATTTCGAGTATTGAGGAGTAAGCACTAGCTCCCTACTGATAAATCAGTATGTCACTGAGTAACTAGGCTATCGTGATTCTGATCAGAGTAGTTTATCCAGCCATACAACGCCAACCGATAACGGAAGAGCGACCCTTATATGGATATAAATCCTGGGTGCATGAATATGACGACAAACCAATCTCGATGTCTGACCTTTCTTAACCCCACAGGAATACTTTAGATTAAACGAAACATTTAAGTTCAAGATCATGTTTTATATATGTTGATCACTTTCTATCGATGGGTTTGTAAAGTCTAAGTAAAACGTTTGTACACAGTAGGGAACTACGACTCTTCCCGTGGAAATACCAAGTTCTTAGTCGAATTACGGTACCTACTTTGCTTTAAACCCTAGACTTGTTTTAGCTAAGTTTGTATTTAAGCACAGAAATTCTCCATCTATGATATAAACCAGCCCTTACTTTAAAATCCCAATAAATCCCTAATTTGTAAATAGCGTAATATTTGCGTTCGAGAGAAGACAGTGTTTCCACAGGTATAATGTAAATTATACGTTCTGAGAGGAAAGCGATAATTCCACAATACCGGTGTACTTTGCATTCAAGTTAGAAAACGTTTTTCCATAATCACCATATAGTTTGCGTTCATGAGTGAAAGCATTATTTCCATGATGACGATGTACTTGGTGTTCCATTTAGAAAACAATGTTTACATTCTTCACAAATCAGACCATGTTTTAGACACAGATAACTAATCACCTTTGGATAGGGTTCGCGACGTCCTATCATTAAGGCCGTAGCCACGTTTACTGGTCGAAAGGCGTTAAGTTTGATTGAGGTTTAAAATCATAGATAGAAAGTGGATCAACAATTAATTAATCATTAATTGACAACGGATTGTGCCCACGACTTTCATAGCTTCCACGTTCCGTACTACACACATTCGTGATGTTTCCGGCGCTATAAAAATGAAAGCCGTGTAACGTTACCTCCGTTGTTTTCATAATGACATCATCCCAATTAATACGACTAATTACATCATAGCAAACACGCAGTAAAACTACTCGCTAATCATGGCAAATGATCCTAAATCTAGCATGATAACTGATGTGACGCAAAAAGTCATGTTTTTAAGTATGATATTCCACACTTTTTGGACACATCTTTAGTGAAAACATTCCAAAACAATCTTTATTTACTAAAATTCACTAAAGTGCTCCAAATATAGGCGTTGCTACAAAAATCACTAAAAAAGTCCAAATAACGAGCAAAACAGAGCGAATAAACAACAACCAATTCTCACACCCTCATTTACCTTATGTTAAGCACATTCTAACCTTATGGTATGTTGTAATAGGTAAAAACGAGACGGTAGAATCAAGAATCATGCAAATTGGGTGAAGAACGGAAGAGATACGGCTTCTACAGATCATTAAAAGGCATTCCAAACATGATTAATCTACACACATCCAATTTCTATGAGATTGGTACCATTAGAAGCGTAACGGAATTACAAAGCCGTGAGCAAAAGAATCGGGTCAAACGGACGTATAACGAAGGAGATATGGCCGTTTTAAGCAACGCAGAAAAGCCGAAACACCACGTATACGGCCTTGGCAAGCCGTATACGGCCTTTACACACCGTATACGGCCTTGGCAAGCCGTATACGGCCCCCTATACCCCATATACGGTTTTTGGTGGTCTAGGGGTGGCTTGGTTGGCTTCCTTCATGCTTGGTTTGCTTGTACGATGCGTTTCGGTGCTTGTACGTATCAATTCCGTTGGCTCCAAGTTTGGCTTCAACTTTGGCTCCAAGATTGGCTCCATGGCTCATTACTTTGGCTCCAAGTTGATCTTCACCTATAAATAGATGGCCTCCTCCACCATTTCATTCACACCTCACACCTTTCATCATTCACTTTCTCTCTCACACACTCTTTCTTTCTCTACTTTCTCTCTCTAGCACTACTCTTAGGAGTTAGAGGAGAATTGTTCTTGTAGTTAGTTCCTCTCTCTAGTTTCTCTCTCTAGCACTACTCTTAGGAGTTAGAGGAGAACTAGAGAGAGATTAGTTATGTAGTTAATTAGTAGAAGCTAGCATTGTAATACTTGGATATTGTACGAAGAAATACAAGTTGTTATTCTGCTCGCAATTCGTATCGGTATTATCTATCCTTTCTATTATTAATTTGTCATATTGTTCTTGTTTGATGTATGTGATTTATTAATATTAGAAATGTTTATTGTTATGCATTGTGAGTAGTGTGCTTGTATGTTTGTCATGATTTAAATAGTAGTGATGATGTTACTGCAAATATATGATATTGGGATAATATCATTATGAAACAACGGAGGTAATGTTATACGGCTTTCATTTGTATAGAGCCGGAAACATCACGAATGTGTGGAGTACGGAACGTGGAAGCTATGAAAGTCGTGGGCACAATCCGTTGGGAAATAATGTCCCGATTATTATATAATTGGGAGTTGTTATACTTTGTTATCTGTCTAAACTTATCCTGAATATAGATCTAGTGTCTCTTACCCTTTCCAGACTTTCACGTGACTGTTGCCCTTAGGATAGGACTTTGCAAACCCTAATACTACGTAAATACAGTTATCTCCAGTTACAGTATGAAGCTATGAACTTTCCATAAAACGGCACAGTACTTCGGATAGCGTTGGAAACACCACTAGTGGAGTACAAATACGTGGAAGCTAAGGAAATGCCGTAGGACTGTTTCATCGTGGATTACCTAGAAGTGACCCTTCTAGAACTCGGGTCTAGGAATTAAAGCTGTGGAAATGCTCGTTGCCCTGTACACCGTTATTACACCTAAGATCTGGAAAACTGTGGAAATGCTTAAATGCCCGGTACACCGTTAGTACATCTAGGATTTGGAACACTGTGGAAATGCCTAATTGCCTTGTACACCGTGATTATTCCTATGGATGAACGCCTGCATGTAAAGGAGGGTCTATGTTTATGACGGTAGAATATATGCTTCAATGAATGAATACAGAGTTCTGTCAAGAGGGCTTAATGCTCCATAAACATTGCTTAACTCTACAATACCGATAGTTTAGAATAACAACAGTTAACAACCAGTACACAGTTAGATAATAACAAATAGACTTAGGGGTTAAGAAAGGTCAGTAAATACAATTGCGGCCTGTTGCCTTATGCCTGCTCCCTAGATAAATCAAGGGTGACTTTGTCTTATTCAAGCAAAAGTTCAGGGGGGTTTGAAAACAGTCTGATCTGATCAGGGTTCATGATAGCCTAGGTACTCAGTGACATACGTATTTAGATCCGGAACTAAATAGGTAGGGTCCTAGTGTTTACAACTAAGTTTATATGTCTGTTAACTGACTGTGTCCCCAATAAACATCATCCTAACTGTATGCTATCCTAAATCATGGTGAACCACGTCTTTGTTATGTTTAAGTGTTACATATGTGCTAGCTTCCTTTTACTTTTATGCTTTATTAGTTTTAGTAGTTTTAATTAAATAAAAACCCAAAAATAATCACCTATCCACTTGTCAAAAACCCTAGCTTGATTACTAAGTTATCCGAACTAGCTCTGTTTCAATTCTGCCGTCGCGAGGAACGACCCTGGATCATCCTTACCATATACTAGTATCAGGTATTCGTACCAAGTACCAGTAGATAGTACGGAGGATTAGGCTCCCCCGACAAAATATAAATTTAAAACTACCACCTGACGCCGCGCCCAGCGGAAAGGTCCGCAACGACGGGAAGAGATTCCTGATCTGACCGTTGGACGCGCGTCAAGTTTTTGGCGCCGCTGCCGGGGACGGTAGTACGATTTGGAGCCTGTTTAGACAAATTTAGTTTTTAAGCGATCCTTTTGGACTTGGATTCACCATCCCTGTCTGAAGCTACTTTCTACCCGTAGATTAGCGTAGTTAGGTTAGATTAAATTAGCATAGCTTAGAATAACTTACCTTCATACTACAACTTTAATTCTACAACCTTATTCTTGTGCTGTCTTTACTGATAACTTGGCAATGGTAACTGTACAACAACTAAGTGATCAATTGGAAAGTCTCATTAATTCAAACCAAGATAGATGTAGGAATGATGCCCACGTAGATAATGAATGTCAAGGGTATAGTATGACTTATCTGGATAATATAAGGTATTTAGATCTTCAATCACAATACCAATATGACCCTTATGCTGTTTAACAACATCAAAACCAACCTTACTATCCTGACCCATTCAATGTCTACCCACACTCATCTTACCCGGTACACGAACCACAACCGTATGAAAGTTCTGACTTGAGAGATACGCCCATAGCTTATCTTAGCAGTAATGCTACTCTTTCACCCTCTCACGACCCACTTGAACAATTACTTAAAGAACAAGACGACATGCTTAGAAGATGTATTGATAAGCTGTCTAAAATAGAAACACTAGTCCAAGTGAGAAGTGAGAGAATTAGGAATCAAGTTACAACTGATTATAGGCTACAGGAAGATGAGAGGCACCCACACACCACATCTACATCACTTGACATAGACTTTCGTTCTCATGAGTCTGGTTGCAAAACTTCTTCAAATCCTACACCTACCCAATCTTCTAAGTCCTCATTTCCACCCATTCTTAACCTATCTACGTCCGAGACCGACGAAGAGTTCATTCTAGAGGAACTTTCCGAACCACTGTAACTCGAAACTACTGGCCAGGGTGACGAGTATGACGAGGTAGACGAAGAAATAGAAATGGAGAACCCGGATGTGGAGATTTACAAAGAAGATTCAGCTTCAGAAGGACCAGAGGAATGCACACCAACTCTGAGTAGTGATCTCATTCTAATTCAAACCAACGTGGTTGATACTATCCCACAACAAGTTGTGTTTGATGATATCCCACATATCTTTCCGGATGAATCACCCATTGATCTAGTTGAACCTTCTATTGATATAGAGCCCACTACCCAAGTTGTCGATGAGAATGTTGTTACAAGATTGGAGACCATAACGGATACTGTCCCACCTCCATGCCCAGAGTACAACATTCTCATTGACCCAAAGACCATAGGAAGTAAGGCGGGTTCTGCGTCATGGTTTCCCTACAAACCTTCTCTCCACCACATAATGACATATACATCTTGGAGTAGTAAGGATTCCTTTGACCAACCCATTCCGACAATCCTACCTAAGGAGGTATTAGAAGTTGAGAGATTTGTTATACCTCCAGTTAAACCATTCTCTCACTTTGAACCATCTCCTAATATTGGACATGCCTTAACCTCAACTTGCCTTAGACTCTTAGGTATGTACCAATATTACCCCTTGTGTCTACTGATGGATGCAAGGGAGCCACTAAGATCTTCTACTAAATAGTGCTAGAGTCAAGCTAGAGACTCGAACAAAAACAAGCGCTTCTCGGGAGGCAACCCGTGTCTAACATAGTTTTGGTAATAGTAATATGCTAACCCAATAAATAGAAAATGGAACCCTAAGATTAATGTTTCGAGTTTTCTTTATTTTTATGAACAAAAAGGATGGTTTGCGAAATTACTTTATTGAAATTTTTGTCAATACCTTAAAACTTCCTACTCCCACTTGTTTGGACTTTATAACAACATCTATTTTTAACCATTATCTAAGATCTCTAGTTCTTACTATCCCTTTCACTCATGAACATGGAAACCTACTAGAATGAGAATTAGGAACCTTAGTCATCTTATACACCCAATCACATATTTCGAGCATTAGAGGCACTTACATATGTTTCTGTGAACATACATAAAAGATCTTTAACTGAATTATCTGATAACCTGATTTGTATGTCAATATGTGTATTATGCTCGAACTCGTTTAAAAATGTGTGCTTTGGACATCTTTATACTTGGTTGCCTGATTTAAATTACTCATGCTAGTATTTCCATATCTGCTGTTTGTGCTGCGGTGAAATTATAGGCAACTAACACTTTTGGTGTGAGATTAGATTCCAAGTCATACACTGGTTTGTTTCATCTACAAAGTACTCACTTTGATAGGTTATTTGCAAACCGGTGAATCTATGATTTGGATAATAATCACTTGTTTGTTAGATTACATTTACTTGTTCTACTTGTACGAATGCCTAGCAAACAGGGACCGACGCCTATGGATAAAGAATCTTTGAGTATAATGGGAAGACAACAAGGGGAGCTCACAGTTCATTAAATTTGGGAACTTCTTGAGCATTGCTATGAAGGGGAAGAGATGGCTCTTTCAGACATGGTTAACTCTACTTGTGTCTGGAGGATGACATCACTTCACATTATTTTCTATCCTTTTGGAAGTTGAGCTCTCGACTACAACAACAGCGCTTCTCGAGAGGCAACCCGTGGAATAAGACGTGCAGAGAGAAAGTGTCAACAAGTGAAGAAAATCTCTGACTATCCTTCACACTTGGACATACCAAAAATGCTTTATGAAAACTTTCTAATATTACAACTCACTTGCAAATAAATCACTGGTCTCAGAAAACAGGAAATCAAATTGAAAAACTGATAATTCATATGTTTCGAGCATTTGAGGTACTTGCATACTACTTTTATGCATTATGCTCGAACTCGTTTAAAAACACATGTTTTATAAAACTGATTTGTAATAGAAAACATCTTTTCAAATTCTGAGACAGTGATTTCTCTTTCCATTTGCAATAAAAACTGAGTTTGTAAAAATGGTACATCCAATGTGTTCACACTTACGAGATTAATTCACAAGAAAATGATGGATGAATAAACCAATAGCAAGATGCTTGAAGCCGAGCCGATCTTCATGGATGCAGAAAAGGATCTTGGCAACATCTCTTTTCAGCAAATTCAGACTCTCAGCTTCATTGCAGCTCGCTATCTGGGGAGTGTCCTTATCCTTTATCCACTTTTGTTTATGATTCTGTATACTATTTGCCTTGTTAAGTTTGTTAAAGTAGTCTATACTCTATCCTAAGCTTATCACTAAGTGTGGGATTCCAGCCCAAAACAAACACTTGAGAAACATTTTCTTACATGTTCAAACTCTAAGTGTGGGATTTTACTTCCAGTAAAACTCAACTCAAGAGAACATTAGGGACAATGTTCCTCTAAGTGTGGGATAGCAGGTATAGAATACCTTGGTTAGTTTTTATGATCTTTAATGTCCGAAATAGTAAACTCGGAAAATGTTCCTCAAATTTTTCAAAAATTTTCAAGAAAATTAAAAAGTATGAGCTAAATCACTTGATTAACTCTACTATTTTTGAGTCATAATATCTTTTAAGAGGAACTGTTTTCAAATATGAGTAAGATATTTCGGAATCTATGGAAAATAAGGTAGAAATTTCTTAAGAAAGAAATGATAATCTAATAGGAGCATGACGAAGCACATACAACCCTATTTGCAGTAAGGTATCTTGAGCCTAATAGCATTCATCTTTAATGCTTCACTATTCATTTCTTGTGTGTGCCGATGCATGTATCTCTGAATTAGAACTTGCTCTTGACATACGCTTCGAGACCACATTGGTGTGTACCGTACGCGGTATAGGTGCAATTAGATGACCTTGACATTCCCTAGGATTTAACCCTCTTTTACATATCTCTTCAAGCCCAAAACCCTTCCGATACTCATTTTTAGTATCGATGATCCGCCTAGTAAACCCTTTTGAGCCTAAACCTTTCGTTTCATTGAACCCTCATCTTTAAACCCTATTTCCCAAAATATCCCTAAACTTATCTTAGAATTTCTGAGGTTATGAAGAATATCTTTTAGAATATCTTATCCTACCCTTTCGTGCTCTCCAAAAAGATTGAAGAATGCTTGGTGTGAAAAATTGACACCGCGAAAAGACTCGAAATGTTCAAGATAAGGGATTTCTGAAAGAATAAAAAAAATATATATATATCCTTGGAAATTCTCTGGCAAAGAAGTTCTGAATAAGAAAAGAAAATAGAAAAGTATAAAAGCAGAAAAAGAAAATAAAAATAAGAAAAAAAGAAAGAAAAAATAGTTCCACAAGAATAAAGCTTAAAGTCCTTTGAAGTATCGTCCTCACAAAGAAGATTCTGATAGAAGACCAACAGCTATCTCATTTCCGTTCTAAATAAAGTTGTTCATGATCTCAGTTGTTTTAAGATAAGCAACCCTTACAACCCAAATATACCACTATCCATACCCTTTAACCTCACCAAAAACTACAACCCTCATGAATGTCTTAGGATAATTAGCACCGTCCTCACCTAAGTGGTGGAGATCCGATTCTCGATCAAGCCTATGACGATGAGTGCTGCATGACTGGCTATTTGAGCGATTTCGTTTGTTCTAGATTGATAGGAAACCTGATACACTTTGAGTGAATTGAGTGACCACCTTTAGTGAGATCGCCTAGTCATGTGTACTCCAAGATCATGAGATTTGGAAGTATGCCTAAGAGAATCTTTTCTTGTTTATGAAAGGATCATCTTATATTTCCTTATATTCTTGAAATTATCTTACTTACATCTGGAAGTGGTAACTCTTAAAACATGTTGTGACTCTCTCTAAAATGTTTTAAAATGTTTTCAAAAACTGAGTGTTGCTTGAGGACAAGCAACGTCTAAGTGTGGGATAACTTGATGTGACGCAAAAAGTCATGTTTTTAAGTATGATATTCCACACTTTTTGGACACATCTTTAGTGAAAACATTCCAAAACAATCTTTATTTACTAAAATTCACTAAAGTGCTCCAAATATAGGCGTTGCTACAAAAATCACTAAAAACGTCCAAATAACGAGCAAAACAGAGCGAATAAACAACAACCAATTCTCACACCCTCATTTACCTTATGTTAAGCACATTCTAACCTTATGGTATGTTGTAATAGGTAAAAACGAGACGGTAGAATCAAGAATCATGCAAATTGGGTGAAGAACGGAAGAGATACGGCTTCTACAGATCGTTAAAAGGCATTCCAAACATGCTTAAGCTACACACATCCAATTTCTATGAGATTGGTACCATTAGAAGCGTAACGGAATTACGAAGCCGTGAGCAAAAGAATCGGGTCAAACGGACGTATAACGAAGGAGATATGGCCGTTTTAAGCAACGCAGAAAAGCCGAAACACCACGTATACGGCCTTGGCAAGCCGTATACGGCCTTTACACACCGTATACGGCCTTGGCAAGCCGTATACGGCCCCCTATACCCCATATACGGTTTTTGGTGGTCTAGGGGTGGCTTGGTTGGCTTCCTTCATGCTTGGTTTGCTTGTACGATGCGTTTCGGTGCTTGTACGTATCAATTCCTTTGGCTCCAAGTTTGGCTTCAACTTTGGCTCCAAGATTGGCTCCATGGCTCATTACTTTGGCTCCAAGTTGATCTTCACCTATAAATAGATGGCCTCCTCCACCATTTCATTCACACCTCACACCTTTCATCATTCACTTTCTCTCTCACACACTCTTTCTTTCTCTACTTTCTCTCTCTAGCACTACTCTTAGGAGTTAGAGGAGAATTGTTCTTGTAGTTAGTTCCTCTCTCTAGTTTCTCTCTCTAGCACTACTCTTAGGAGTTAGAGGAGAACTAGAGAGAGATTAGTTATGTAGTTAATTAGTAGAAGCTAGCATTGTAATACTTGGATATTGTACGAAGAAATACAAGTTGTTATTCTGCTCGCAATTCGTATCGGTATTATCTATCCTTTCTATTATTAATTTGTCATATTGTTCTTGTTTGATGTATGTGATTTATTAATATTAGAAATGTTTATTGTTATGCATTGTGAGTAGTGTGCTTGTATGTTTGTCATGATTTAAATAGTAGTGATGATGTTACTGCAAATATATGATATTGGGATAATATCATTATGAAACAACGGAGGTAACGTTATACGGCTTTCATTTGTATAGCGCCGGAAACATCACGAATGTGTGGAGTACGGAACGTGGAAGCTATGAAAGTCGTGGGCACAATCCGTTGGGAAATAATGTCCCGATTATTATATAATTGGGAGTTGTTATACTTTGTTATCTGTCTAAACTTATCCTGAATATAGATCTAGTGTCTCTTACCCTTTCCAGACTTTCACGTGACTGTTGCCCTTAGGATAGGACTTTGCAAACCCTAATACTACGTAAATACAGTTATCTCCAGTTACAGTATGAAGCTATGAACTTTCCATAAAACGGCACAGTACTTCGGATAGCGTTGGAAACACCACTAGTGGAGTACAAATACGTGGAAGCTAAGGAAATGCCGTAGGACTGTTTCATCGTGGATTACCTAGAAGTGACCCTTCTAGAACTCGGGTCTAGGAATTAAAGCTGTGGAAATGCTCGTTGCCCTGTACACCGTTATTACACCTAAGATCTGGAAAACTGTGGAAATGCTTAAATGCCCGGTACACCGTTAGTACATCTAGGATTTGGAACACTGTGGAAATGCCTAATTGCCTTGTACACCGTGATTATTCCTATGGATGAACGCCTGCATGTAAAGGAGGGTCTATGTTTATGACGGTAGAATATATGCTTCAATGAATGAATACAGAGTTCTGTCAAGAGGGCTTAATGCTCCATAAACATTGCTTAACTCTACAATACCGATAGTTTAGAATAACAACAGTTAACAACCAGTACACAGTTAGATAATAACAAATAGACTTAGGGGTTAAGAAAGGTCAGTAAATACAATTGCGGCCTGTTGCCTTATGCCTGCTCCCTAGATAAATCAAGGGTGACTTTGTCTTATTCAAGCAAAAGTTCAGGGGGGTTTGAAAACAGTCTGATCTGATCAGGGTTCATGATAGCCTAGGTACTCAGTGACATACGTATTTAGATCCGGAACTAAATAGGTAGGGTCCTAGTGTTTACAACTAAGTTTATATGTCTGTTAACTGACTGTGTCCCCAATAAACATCATCCTAACTGTATGCTATCCTAAATCATGGTGAACCACGTCTTTGTTATGTTTAAGTGTTACATATGTGCTAGCTTCCTTTTACTTTTATGCTTTATTAGTTTTAGTAGTTTTAATTAAATAAAAACCCAAAAATAATCACCTATCCACTTGTCAAAAACCCTAGCTTGATTACTAAGTTATCCGAACTAGCTCTGTTTCAATTCTGCCGTCGCGAGGAACGACCCTGGATCATCCTTACCATATACTAGTATCAGGTATTCGTACCAAGTACCAGTAGATAGTACGGAGGATTAGGCTCCCCCGACAAAATATAAATTTAAAACTACCACCTGACGCCGCGCCCAGCGGAAAGGTCCGCAACGACGGGAAGAGATTCCTGATCTGACCGTTGGACGCGCATCAATAACAGTAATAACAATCATCGTAATAAAATAGATAAAGGATAGAATTAACCAGAGTAACAGCGTAGCTGAATATAACGTGAAGAAATACAAGCAGAACTTCGAGTATCCTCCAAGCAATATTACAATATTACCCCCTATTCGTCCGGTCAAAGCCGTGACTAACTAGCCGCTAACTACGAAAATAAAATATAAATCTAACCTATAAGAGAAAATGGAAGAGAATATGAATCTAAGAATGTAAGGATGTGTGAGTGTAAGAATGTGTGAAATGAGGAGGTTTAACCCCATATTTATACTAGAAGCTCAACCGTATTCCTCAGCCGTATTTCCATCTTCAAAATCTCAACCGTATTCCTCAACCGTATCAAAATCACACCTTGGATGACCAAAACACACGATACGGTTGAGTTTGGCCGTATACGGGGGAGATTGGCCGTATCGGGGGAGGGATAAGGCCGGATACGAGGGGGAATGGTTGTATACGGCTGGCATCAGGCCATATACGCCCTAGCCAGGCCGTATACGGTTGGTTCTTGGCCGTATACGGCTGGGATTGCCCGTATACGGCTTGGTGCCTCCCGTATCGTGGTCCGTTGGTTGTCTTGAATCTTCGATTGGGCGTAACTTCTTCATCCGATGTCCGTTTTGAGCGTTCTTTATATCCACGCGATCGTAATCTCCTAAGGAACAAAATGACATAGGTTAGTGGTCATAATTCCAAGCGGAGCTCAAAAAGTGCTAGAATACGTGAACCGGAATGCTTAAGATCGTTTATGCTCTATTTTATTCGTTTTTAGGCCTTTTTAGTTGATTCTTGAAGCATCGTCTATATTCTAGCCTTCATTATGAAATTTAGTATAAAAATGTATATTTCAAATATTTTCATCCATAATTGGGCTAAAAAGGTGAGATAATGGCACGTTAAAACTTGACTTTTTGCGTGTCATCAGCACATAACGATGGATTTTGTAACCAAACTTCCCCGGACTGTTAGAGGTAATGATATGATATGGGTAATTGTGGATAGATTGACTAAGAGTGCTCACTTTCTTGCTACTAGTGAGACGACATCTTTGAGTAAATTAAAATGTACATTAATGAGATTGTATCTGTGACATCCGTCACTAAACGCTTCATTTTTAGGTTCGTTTTCAAACCTCATTCGTATTCGTGGTCAAACATTTCGTAGCCAATGCTATATGAGAAATTTAATTTTCGTATAATGGCCAAATAATTCGATCATTTAGCGAACAAAAGAAAATAAAAGACTTATTAATTAATTAATCAAAGTCAAAGGCATTTATTACGAAACTAGGGTTTCCTAAAATTTATATAATCGCGACGCGATTATCTTAAGGTCGCAACGCGATTTATACTTTTAATGGCGACGCGATTAGTGTCAGTTCGCGACGCGATTTATCTATATTCGCGACGCGATCCCGCGTCGGCCAGACTTGGTATAAATACGTATTTTAAAACCCTAACTCGTATTCTCTCAAACCACAGCCGTATTTGACGAACCTAGAGCGTATTGTTCAGTGTATTTTCGATTTCCAAAGTGCAATAACATAATCACATCATTCCTCAATCGTTTTATTGATCAAGAGATTGTGTATACACATACTTTGGTAAGATTCATGTTTTAATCCTTCGTTCTTTTCGTAATCTTGATGCATGATGAATAAATTCTTATGCTATGATGTTTATCTACAGATTCTCAAGGATTCCATCGTGCGGATTCGTATTAGTCGGTATAAAATTCTTTCCGAATCATTCGTTTCATCATATTTCGGCTATTCGTTATTGCCGGTTATTTTCCGTTCATTTCCATTGTATTCCGGGTAAATGAAATGGTTAGGTTATTGATAAAAATCAGTTTGTATGATGGTAGAATTAAGAATTTTGATTATGTTGCGGTTTTGGATTAATTATACTAGTGATTAGGGTTGGTTTATTGAAAACCCTAATCTGGCCATATTTATGTTTCGGAGTGAAAGGCTCGTAACTTGGTCATATCACGATGGTTTTTGTTGAAAAAGGAGTCTAAATATAAGTACTTTGAGTCTTCTTTCAAATGGCATCAGTTTCATGGTTAGATGTGGGGTATAAGTTGGTCAAAACGATTTTACAAGATTGTGTGTCATTCCTGAGTTTCTCGGTTCCAGATTTTGGTTAAGTTGTAGATTTTTGAAACGTGCCTTAAACTAAGATTTAGGTCTTGAAATTTTTACTAGAGCGTCATTAAAGTGTTATGTATTTTCTGTAAAAATATGATAATCATTTGAAAGTATTTTAAATAAATTAGAACTTTTGTGAAGTCAGAAAGAGTCAACAGTTTAGAGCAGTTTACTTTGATGAATTTTTAAAAATAGTAGATCAATGTAAATGAATCTGGAAAAATTACTGTGTCTTCTAAACACATTAAAGTGTCGTTGGTAAATATTACAGAGTCAAATGCTTTCAGTAAGTATTATTTAAAAATTCGCAAAGTGGAACCAAACTTCCGGTCAGAATCTGAGTTTTTCATTTATGATTAGTCCTTGTAATAATACACTAGCAGAATTGTGAGGAAACATATTAGAAGTGTTTGGGGTGTGGAATACAATGGAATGACCTAGTTATGCCTAGGTTATAACCCATACGCATCATGACATTGTAGATTGGCGAGCTGATTAGTGGTTATACTTAAGGGACGATACTTACATCATTTCTTGAGGTGAGTTTTCGTGGCCCCATTTTCATTACATATTTTAAAAAATTGGGGGAAAAGTATGCTCACATGTTTTATCAATTGTTTTATGCTGTGAAACGTACTCATTTTTAAATCGGACATATGCTTGAAATGTGTTACATTATGTGGAATTATGTGCATTACTTGGAAACATTATTGAGGCTATTCGTCTTACTCCTTTGTGGGTATTGACAACACGCCGACTCGTTGGGCTATTTGTTGAGAACTGAGACACTGCTAGATTTGCTCAGAATACAAGTATTGTGCCGCTGTTAGAAGTACTACCACTGTTAGTAGTTGCCACTGCTAGTTAGTAGCTGCCGCTGTCAAGTAGTTTGTCTAACAGTGCCACTGTTAGTGTGTAGTTTGTATTTTGTATTAAGTACTCAACCACTGTTGATAATATACGAGTACTACCCCTGTTAGTGATATAGATAACCACTGTTGGTTAGATATAGTTGAATAGAGAGAATTATGGAATAGATATGATTCCATAATAGTTTGATTATGTAAAGGACTCTATATGTTATAAATAGAGATCCTGTAAAACCCTAGAGGGTGACGAATTCATTCTAGTTATTAGCTTCAAGGTTGTAAACCCTAACACAAATTGTGTGTTCGTATTATTGTTAATAATATTGAAGCTTTTGGTTAGATATTCTGTTATATACAAGTTTGTTCTTCAAGTTATTAATAAACTATTCCGCAAGCTTATTAATAATCAATCAAAGTAATACATACTAAGATCTCTAGCTGGGATCATCAAGTGGTATCAGAGCTTGGTATTACTTTGATCTTGAAGAAGGTAATTAAATTTTGCAGCTTTTTCAACAAACAACAACATGTCTACTGAAACAATGGAAGGTATTCAAGCTACAAAAATCCCCATGCTCAAACCCGATGAGTTTGAGCTATGGCAGACTAGGATTAGACAATACATGTTGCTGACTGATTATATGATGTGGGAGGTGGTTACTAATGGACCAGTTTATACTAAGGATGCAGATGGTAAAAAGGAAGAAAGACCACCACCAAAGACTGATGCAGAGAGAAAAGAAAGAGCAACAGAGTGGAAGGCATTAAGTACTCTACTTTTGTCTATTCCTAATGAGTATCAAAGGAAGTTTGAAAACTGTGAAGATGCTCAGGTTCTTATGCAAGCAATTGTTAAGAGATTTGGTGGTAATGATAACACCAAGAAGAATAAGAGATCTCTTCTCAAACAACAGTTTGAAAACTTTGCAGGTGTAAAGTCTGAAACTCTGACTCAGACTTTTGATAGATTTCAAAAGCTTGTGGGTGATCTTGAGAATCACAATGTTAAGGTTGATAAAGATGATTTGAATAGGAAGTTTCTAAGATCATTAGGCACAGATTGGAATATGTATACTGTGGGACTTAGACAAAGTGCAGATCTTGAAGAAAAGGAGATTGAAGATCTATACAATGATCTGAGGAACTTTGAGCCTGAGGTGATGGCTCTGAAACAGTCCAATAGTAGCTCTAACAATGCTGCTTTTGTGTCTGTTGGTGAATCTGGTAGCTGTAGCACATCTGGTGCTAATGATAATATCTTGGAAGCCTTCTTTGCGAGTCATGTTAATTCATCATTAACAACAGAGGATTTGGAACAGGTTAATGAAGAAGATCTTGAAGAGATGGATTTGAGATGGCAGATGGCTATGATTACTATCCGGGCAAAAAGGTTTATGCAGAGGTCTGGGAACAGAAACTTCACTTACAAGAGAGATGGTGTAGCTGGATTTGACAAGAGCAAGGTGGAGTGCTTCAACTGTCACAAGATGGGACACTTTGCTAGAGAATGCAAGAGCACACAGGCTGGAGGATCTCAGAATGGTATTATGAGAAATAGTTCTGCTCCACAAAGAAGATTGGTACCTGTTCAGAACACCACTTCTGATTCATTGGTTGCACAAGATGGGATGGGAGGATTTGACTGGAGTGACTAAGAAGAGCTTGTAGTTCAGAATCAAGCTTTGATGGCTGTCACAGAAGAACCAGAGCCTTCAGACATTCCATATGAGGTACAATCTAAATTATGTTCTCCTGCATGTAAGAAAATGGTTAAATTTTATAGGGATCATAATCTGGTTGTGTGTAATGAATTAAAAGCTTGTGTGGAAAAGAGTCAACATTCAACTTTAGCCATTGAAAACTTAGAAAGACAGATAAAAGCTTTTGAAAAGAATGAATCACAATTTCACTTAGATATTAAATATCTGAATTGGGAAAAGAAAGCTTTACAAACAAAAGTTGATATGCTAAGTGCAAAGTTGGCTGAGGCAATTTCTGATAAAGAGTCAATAAAATTGAAAGTTGATGAATTGGAAAATGCTTCAAAAGGTGTTCAAAACTTAATCAAGTCTCAAATTCATGATAAATTAAAACTTGGATTAGGTTACAACCTTAATGCTGTACCCCCACCTTATAATCATACTTACTTCCCATCTAAGCTTGAGTTTGACTTAGAAAAACTTAAGGTAGGTGTGTCTGAGGAGGTTAAAAAGGTAGATCCAGTTGTTAATTGTGCTGATAATGTGAATTTTGATAAAGTTGAGGTATCTGATTGGACTGAGGAAGATGAGAGTGATAGTGATAGCTCATCTAGTGGTAATTCTGTGGATGATTGTGTTAAGCCTATTACTGGTCTAGTTTCTGAACTAAATAGTACTAAACTAGAAGAGGGTAAAAAGATGTTTGTTGAGAAAGCAAAGGCTCAGTTAGATCAAGTTAGAAAATCCAATAAATCTAGATCTGGTCTAGGTTATGTGCACAAAAGAGTTAATCCTGAATCAAAAGATAAGTCAAAAGATAAATCTGAATGTGAAAAGTGTGCATGTAAATCAAACAGGTCTGATTTAATTTCTGCAAATAATGCAAATAGATCCATTTCCAGGGGTAATCAGAGAAATTGGAACCAATTGGTTTCACAAAGGTTGGGTAATGGGTTTGAATGTATGAAAAGAAAGGCATGTTATATATGTGGCAGGTACAACCATACTCAACAGGACTGCTACTTCAATCCTAATAATAATAGGAACAGAGGTACAAGTCCATTGTTGAAAAACAAGCCAAACAGAGGCAAGGCTGCAACCACTGTTAATGATGCAGCAGTGCCACTATATAAGGCTAACAGAGGCATGAACAGAACAGGGGAAGGCTTGGCCACTGCTAGGCATGCTACCTCTGCTAGTGTTAAGCATTCCAAAAGAATGTTTACACCAAGTAGAGCTACCACTGCCAGGCTTATCAATACCAATTTGAAAGTGACCACTGTTAAGCTTATTGCCCCTGTTAGGTCAAAAATTGATTGTTTTTGGAGACATAAAAATGAGTGTAAATCTGAAGTGTCCAAAACCAATGCAGCACTGAGATCAATCACTGTCAAAAGGGTTGATGTCAAAGGTGCTCATGGGAAACCCAAAGCCAAATTGGTTTGGGTTCCCAAGAAAAACTAATTGTTTTTCTCATATATGTGCAGGGCAAGCCACCAAGCTTATGGCATATTGATTCTGGCTGTTCAAGACACATGACTGGAGACAGGAAAAAGCTACAGGACTTTAAAGCGTTTGATGGAGGAGATGTAGCATTTGGAAGCAATCCTAAAGGAGGTAAAATCACAGGTAAAGGTAAGGTAAAAAGCAGTAAGCTCACTTTCAATGATGTTTATTATGTTGAGCAATTGAGATACAATTTGCTTAGTGTAAGTCAAATCACAGATAAGCAAAATCCTGTATATTTCACTGACACATAATGCCTTATACTTTCTGAAAAACTCAAAATACCTGAAGATAAGATTTTAATGAGAGTTCCAAGAAAGGATAATGTATACTGTAGTGATTTAAACAAGATGGAATCTCAAAATGTTAACTGTCTCATTTCTAAAGCTACTGTATCTGAATCTGAACTATGGCATAGGAGGATGTGTCACTTGAATTTCAAGACCATGAATAAACTTGTTAGGAATAAGCAAGTGAGAGGCTTACCTGAAAAGTTATTTGAATGTAGTGACCACTGTGTAGCATGTCTCAAAGGCAAGCAACACAAGACCTCTTATAAGACCAAGCTTGTGAATACCAATACCACTCCCTTACACCTGTTACATATGGATTTGTTTGGCCCTACCAATGTAGCTAGTCAAGGGAAGAAATCTTACTGTTTGGTAATAACTGATGATTACTCTAGAATGAGTTGGGTGTTCTTTCTTAGGACTAAGGATGAGACAGGTGAAATACTTAGATCATTCATAACTAGGATTGAGAATTCAACTAATCAAAAGGTTAAGATCATCAGGTGTGATAATGGGACAGAATTTAAGAATCATGAGATGAATAAGTTCTGTGAGGATAAAGGTATAGAAAGACAGTATAGTGCACCTAGGACTCCACAACAAAATGGAGTAGCTGAGAGGAGGAATAGGACACTAATTGAGGCTGCTAGAAGCATGCTAGCAGATGCTAAACTTCCAATGTCCTTTTGGGCAGAGGCAGTTAGCACTGCTTGTTATGTTTTGAATAGGATTTTGATTATTAAACCTCATAACAAGACACCCTATGAGTTATTCTTTAAGAGAAAACCTTTGGTTAGCTTTTTAAAACCATTTGGATGTCCTTGTACTGTCTTAAATACCAGAGATCATCTTGGTAAGTTTCAGAGTAAGGTAGATGAGGGTGTATTTGTTGGATACTCTATTCAAAGCAAGGCTTATAGAGTATTTAACAAAAGGACTAGGATCATAGATGAGACCATGGATGTGACCTTTAATGAACATACATCAAATGTAGAAGGAAAAGGTCCAGAAGTTTTGTTTGATATTGATGCACTAACCCATGCTTTTAGATATCCAGATTTGTCTATTAGTGCAGATACAGATGCAGGTACAGATGCAGGTAATGATGTAGGTAAAGATGGGCTTTCAAGCACAAGTCAGACTAAAAAGGATGACTTGCAGTATGTATTGTTTCCTATTTGGTCTCCAGATCCTCCAGAAGCATTCCAGTTAGAGCAAGATGAACCTTCAGATGATTCAAGTGGGTCAAGTAGCAAAAATGGTTCAAAGGATGAAGATGGTTCAATTCCAACAGAAAATCAACCATTTACTTCAAAGGGTTCTCATATAGTTTCAGAGCATGATTCAGAAGGAGAGCCCGATTCTCCAAAATTTGTTGAACAAAGTCCTCCATTTCAAGTTTTGGAAAGGACTTCTTTGTCAGATTCTGAAGCAACTCCAAAGCCTTCACAAGAAAGAGAAGAAAGAGATTCTTACTCAGAATCTGAAATGGATAATCTTTTGGGTCCAAATTTGGAAAGAGAACTGCTTGATACATCAACATTTAAGTATCTGGTTCACAAAGATCATTCTTTGGATTTGGTCATTGGTGATATTAATTCATCTGTTCTGACCAGACAGCAGTCAAAGGTAAGAGAAGAAGATTTACATACTTCATTATATGTTTGTTTTCTTTCTCAGATGGAACCAAAGAAGGCAGTGGAAGCTCTCAAAGATCCAAGTTGGATAGAGTCAATGCAAGAAGAATTGTTGCAGTTTAAACTGCAAGATGTATGGGATTTGGTTGATCTACCAAAAGGAAAGAGGGCTATAGGCACAAGGTGGATCTTCAAAAACAAGAGAGATGAAAGAGGTATAGTGATAAAGAATAAAGCAAGGCTGGTAGCACAAGGGTATACACAGGAAGAAGGCATAGATTATGATGATGTTTTTGCTCCTGTTGCTAGAATAGAAGCTATTAGGTTATTTTTAGCTTATGCATCTTATCAGGATTTCAAAGTTTATCAAATGGATGTGAAGAGTGCTTTTCTTCATGGTCTAATTGATGATGAGGTGTATGTATGCCAACCACCAGGGTTTGAAGATCCAACATATCCAGATAGAGTGTGCAGATTGAAGAAAGCGTTGTATGGGCTACATCAAGCACCAAGAGCTTGGTATGATACACTATCCGAGTATCTTCTCAAGAATGGATTCAAGAGAGGTACTATTGACAAGACTTTGTTTACCAAGAGGGTTCAGAGAGATATATTGTTGGTACAGGTTTATGTTGATGATATTATTTTTGGTTCAACTAGGGACTCATTGTGCAGAGAGTTTGAGAGTTTAATGCATAAGAAATTCAAGATGAGTTCCATGGGTGAACTCACTTTCTTTTTAGGATTGCAGGTTAAACAGAAGTCAGATGGAATCTTTATTAACCAAGGAAAGTATGTGCAGGATATTCTGAATAAATTTGGTTATAAAGATGGGAAGATAGCTAGCACTCCTATGGAGGCACACAAACATCTTACTTCTGATCCTGATGGAGAAGAAGTAGATGTGCACTTGTACAGGTCAATGATTGGTTCTTTGATGTATTTAACTTCATCTAGACCTGACATTATGTTTGCAGTGTGTCTTTGTGCTAGGTATCAAACCAATCCAAAGCAGTCACACATGTATGCTGTGAAACGGATCTTTAGATACTTGAAAGGTCAACCTGATTTGGGACTTTGGTATGCTAAATGATCAGATTTTGAGCTTAAGGCTTTCACAGATAGTGACTATGGTGGTGAGAACATGGATCGAAAATCCACCAGTGGAGGATGTCAATTTCTTGGAAATAGATTAGTGTCATGGCAATGTAAAAAGCAGACCACGGTTTCCACTTCTACAGCAGAAGCAGAATATGTTGCAGCATCAAGTTGCTGTGCACAGGTTCTTTGGATTCAGAATCAAATGCTGGATTATGGTTTGACTTTCATGAACACTCCTATTTATATTGATAATACTTCTGCTATTAGTATCATTCAGAATCCAGTTAAGCATTCAAAAACCAAACACATTGAGATCAGATATCATTTTATACGAGATTGTTATGATAAAAGATTGATTCATATTTTTAAAATTCATACTGATAATCAACTTGCAGATCTTTTTACAAAAGCATTTGATGTAGGAAGATTTACATTTTTGATAACTAATATTGGTATGATCAATCTCACGTAGTGTTTTGGTCTGGATTTGATACTAACAGGGGTAAAATATATTGTATGTGACAGGGTCAGGTGTTGCCACTGTTAGCTTCATCATGATAACAGATGGTGCCACTGTTAGTTTACCTTTGCCACTGTCAATGTATTTTAAACCCCTGCTGTATATGTGTGTAATTTAACCCCTGCTAGTTGTTTTTCTTAGTTTAATATTGCAGGTTTCAGCCACTGTCAAGAGACATCACTTGAGCTGGAATTTAATGTTTTATTTGTTTCTTCTTATTTTTTTGGTTAAAAAAAAAAAAAAAAAAATTTCGTTGTCTAACTAAGATAAGTTTATGCCCCTGTTAGTTCTAAGTTGGCGTTTCCTTTGTCGGATGCCCCTGCTAGACTATCAGCCGCTGCTAGCTTTGTTAGATGGTTAGAAAGGGTTGACTATAAATTGACCAAGTGAGGTACCCCTGTTGGGTATAACCAGCAGTGCCACTGGTAGTTCTATTTTTAGGGCTTGGCACTGTCATCAAATAAATACTCAAATACTTCACTTTTTCAATTACGCTTTCAAAATTTTCAAAACCCTTCAATAATCGCTCTTGCTTTGAGTTGTTTATTGTAATTCACTCTTCGTTCGTTCATCAATTACATCAATGGCATCTTCATTGTCATCTGATTCTGATCATTCTACGCTAATTGTTCATTCTGAACACAATATGAGGGCTTTCTTGAATAAAGAACTTGCCGATGAGTATTTTCACCCTATTATTGATTTCTTGAGTAATTGTCCAGTTACACATGCCCTTACTGTTTGTCCACGATTAATTCGATCGCATATTCAAGAATTCTGGCAGAATGCAAAGGAAGGGAATGTTAATGGCATTACTCACATTCATTCCACTGTCAAGGGTAAGAAGGTAATGGTTACTGAGATTGTTCTAAGAGAGCTTTTACAGTTTGATGATGAAGGTGGAATTCTGGAATTATCGAGAGAAGATTTGTTTAAAGGCATTATGGATATGGGGTATGAAGGTTCAGGAAAGACAAGATCAGAATATACTTTCTTGAAGTCATGGTTTTGTCCTCAATGGAAGTTCTACATTCATACTTTTCTGGTATGTTTGTCTCAAAAGAGAACTAGTTTTAATGAATTTAGTTCTACTATTGCATATCCTATTATCTGCTTGGCACAGGGTATTAAATTTAATATATCTAGATTTATCTTAGATAATATGGTTAGGAATGTAAAGGGTGATACATTCGTTATGTACCCTAGATTTGTTCAGCTTTTATTGAATAATCAATTGTCAAATCTGCCAGCAGAGGATAGTGTGATTGTTAGTTCTACTCTATCTTTGAGGACTATTAAGGCTATGAATCAGTATCAGAATGCTTTTTCTAAGAAGGAAACTGCATTATTTTCTACAATGCTAGTTACTCCTTCTGCCACTGGTGGTGTATTACCAACACCATCTGGACCAAATGATGACAGACCAACAACACAAGTTGGTTCTGAACACACATCAGGAGGTGGCATCAAAAGAAAACAAGGGAACAAACAGCCTACCCAATCTAAAGCCAAGAAATCCAAGAAGGCTACACAGGCTATGGAGATTCCTGTTTCTCCACAGTCTCAGTCAACTGTCCCAACACAACAGGTGAACATACTTGATGAAAATGTTCATTCTGGAAGGGCTGCCACTACTGTTTCTAGCCCACTGGCAGGGCAGGATAGTGGTAACATTAATCAGACCCAACCAGAGGCAACTATGTTTGATGAACCTATGGGTGATGATTCAAATGTAGGTCCCAGTACCAATAACCAAGGGACATCTGCAGTGGCAGATGTGGGCAAGGATTCAACTAAGAGGTCACACTCTAATGTTGATGAGCCTAGTGATACTGATGAATTGACGATTTCCTATCTTGTACATGATATCAATAAACTGTGGAGCAAATATGAGAGGGAAAGGGCTTACAGAAAAGAGGCTCAACAGAAAATTCAAGCTCAGGATGAGTTAATTGCTAAGCAGAAGGAGATCATTGATCATCAGAAGGCAGAGTTGCTTGATGTGCAGAATAGATTGGTAATGCTTGAGGAGGCTGTCAACAATATTCTTCTACCTGCGAATAAGTTAAAGGAATCTTCAGGCAAGGGGGAGAAGAAAGCAGATGATGATAATATGCCTGAAGATGATGGTTCAAGAAAAGCAGGTGATGATGATGATGATTCACATGGACCTCATGATGATATGAGTGGAGCAATGATAAATATTGATGAGATGCATGATGATTCTGCAGCTACAGAGGTGCTTGAGCTTGATGATAATACAGTTGAGATGGATATATGTGAGCATAATGAGGCACAATCAGAAGACATTGTGGAGTTAGTGTTTGATGATAAAGATGATGATTATGTGCAGAGCAGGGATAAGGCTGAGGAGGAGCTCAATGTCTCTGATTATGTGATACATGAAAGTTTAGATGATGAGATGGTAAATGCTGCAGATGACAGAAGAATGGTGGTATATACTGGTGAAGATTCTTCTGAAAATGTTAATACAAGTGATGGTGCAGGAGCAGAGCAGACTGATGAAACAGATGAAACAGTTTATCAGGTATTTCCATTGAATAAAGGGTTGCCTGAGAAAGCTGCACTTAGATTATATTTTTGGGATGTGATGGGTGCTAACCTGGAAAATAAGAAAAGAGTCAGTTTCAGTGATAGGCCAGTGTATGAGGTGGTTGATGATGTTGAAAAAGAGATGAAAGAAGGAGAAGTTGAGATTAAGGGGGAGCAATCAAAGTCAATTGATGAAGAGAAGAAGTTGCAGACCTTTACAAGAAAGAAATCTATTCCCAGAAGAAAGCCAACTAATACTTTATCCCCTGTCAAAACTTCTACCACTGTTGTCACAATTTCAACCACTGTCAACACTAACACTACCACTGTTACATCTACCCCTGTTAGTACACCAACACCTACCACTGTTGATACACCAATCACCACTGCTGTCATATCAACCCCTGCCACAACTACCACAACAACAAGACCAAGAGAGGTACCTGTTACAATAAGAGAACCAACTTCACCACTCAAGCCTGAGTCTAAATTGCCTGTGATTGATCCAAAAGACAAAGGTAAAGGAAAGTTAAAAGAAAAATCAAAAGTGAAAGAAATTAAAGAACCTCATCTTGAGTCTCATGATATGCTAAGGATGCAAGTAGAAGAAAGGGAAAGGTTGATAAGGAGAGCTGCAGAAGCTAAAGCTGAAGAAGAGGGTGATGATGTTAAAATGATTTTGGATGATCTGAGTGTAGTGACTATTACACAGAAAGCTGCAGAGATTGTTAAAGAAAAGACTGCACAAGGATTAAAGCTTCCTGCTCAGAGAGTTCATGATTATTTAAAGAAGAAGAAAAGTAATGAAGAGGAAGAGTTATCTTCTGGATTTTTGTTGATGAAAAGGTCAAATGAGGAAAGGGCTAGAAAGAAAAAGCAAGAGGAATTAGCCAAGAAGAGGAGTAAACCTTTACCATATGCTGAAAGGAGAAGACAAATGATCAATGCTCTGTCTGATAATTATGCCCCAGCTAAAATTGTTAAAGGATGGAATATGCAGAAGCTGGAACAGGCATAAGATAGGTATATGGGAAGAGATGATGAGTGGACCAAGAAATTGGAAAAGAATAGGCATTTGAATGCATTGATGAAGGAGAAGAAAGAAAAGGCAGATAGGGAAATGGTAAAGTTTTTGAAAGAAGAAGAAGAAAGAAGAGAAAAAGCAGCTGCTGAGGCAGCAGAGAAAGCCTTAGAGGATAAGCAGAATGAAGTCAGAAGAAATTCATGGAAAAATCAGATTTCTAAAGACAATGTTATTCCTGACATTCCAAGATTTGATCCAGAGCTGAAAAAGAGAATCAAGATTCTGACTGATAGCAAGGAGATTTCTGAAGGACCAAGAAAGGCTAGAATTATAAATTGGGAAGGAGTAGCAATTGATTATGGTTTCAGAAAAATGATCCTTGAGATCAAGATTGAAAGGGAAAGAGGATTTGATGACCATGTTGGGAGTATGATTGATTTGCTCAGAATCTGTACAAGAGATGATCTTATGGAGTTGTATCAAGTGAGCAGAATCAGGAATAGAAAGAACTCTGAGGCTGTGATTGAAAGACAAATGATGGAGTTATTGCAAAGCATGTTTGAACCAGCCAGCATGTATCACTTATTCTTTCACTGTCATCAAAGGGTTATAACCTGGAGATATTTTGCCAGAGCTGGAGTACACATGGTAGTATTTAACAATGGGCAGGTGATCTACATGTTTGATGATCGACACTATGTGCTGGGAACAGGGCTGCTGAATAGATTGGTTGATTTGAAGTTATCTACAACCATCATTACTGAAGGAGCTTACAGAGCTTTATACATAGTGTTCAATCAACTGCATAAGAGGCAAACGATGACGGAGATAGAAGAAGAAAAGAAGGATTGAAACTTGAATCATTACTCTGAATGATCAAGTTTAGGGGGAGATTGTTGAGAACTGAGACACTGCTAGATTTGCTCAGAATACAAGTATTGTGCCGCTGTTAGAAGTACTACCACTGTTAGTAGTTGCCACTGCTAGTTAGTAGCTGCCGCTGTCAAGTAGTTTGTCTAACAGTGCCACTGTTAGTGTGTAGTTTGTATTTTGTATTAAGTACTCAACCACTGTTGATAATATACGAGTACTACCCCTGTTAGTGATATAGATAACCACTGTTGGTTAGATATAGTTGAATAGAGAGAATTATGGAATAGATATGATTCCATAATAGTTTGATTCTGTAAAGGACTCTATATGTTATAAATAGAGATCCTGTAAAACCCTAGAGGGTGACGAATTCATTCTAGTTATTAGCTTCAAGGTTGTAAACCCTAACACAAATTGTGTGTTCGTATTATTGTTAATAATATTGAAGCTTTTGGTTAGATATTCTGTTATATACAAGTTTGTTCTTCAAGTTATTAATAAACTATTCCGCAAGCTTATTAATAATCAATCAAAGTAATACATACTAAGATCTCTAGCTGGGATCATCACTATTTGTCTTGCTCCTTTGGGGGTATTGACAACACGCCAGTTGGATACATTGACATCATTGAGGCTATTCGTCTTACTCCTTGGGGGTATTGACAACACGCCGACTTATATGCTATTCGTCTTACTCTGCGGGAGTAATGACAACACGCATGGTTGATTGGTTGAGATTTGTTCATTTACACTAATTTCATTTATATGTACCATTTCTATATACATTGTCCTAACTTACTATTATCACAGCAAAAATGTTTTTATTTGTGGTGTTGGTTTCAAACCTACGAAACTCACCAACATTATTGTTGACGTTTTTGAGCATAACTTTTCAGGTAACACTAGCGGTTTGAAGATAGAGGACAAGAAAGCTTAGTGGACCTCTAGGTTGCATTTAAGCTAATATTGAGACTATCGTTTGAGGTGGAACTTTGTTTTTTTTAGAATTTGGGGAAGGCGTTTTGCCTTAACATTTGATTATGGGGTTATTGTTTGTTTATTGGTTTTGAGGATGATATGTACATGTAGCGTGAACTCCTAATCATGTTACAAGTATCATAATACATTGGATTTTATTTTCATATAGACATCTTTATAATAATGTGTTATGATCATATCTTAGTTGTACCCCGTTGTTTCCGCTTTAGACGGGGGTTGTTTCTGCTTTAGACGGGGTGTGACAGTATCGAGGCATGGAATTCGGTTGTCTATCATTTCCGACAGAGATTCTCAGTTTGTGTCTGGGTTTTGGCAGAGTTTGCAGCGGGAATTGGGTACTAGAATCAACTTGAGTACAGCTTATCATCCTCAGACAGACGGTCAGTCAGAACGCACCACACAGACTTTAGAGGATATGTTGCGTACTTGTGTGTAGGAATATGGTGGGTCTTGGGATTCGCACCTACCATTGATTGAATTTGCGTATAATAATTCTTATTACTCGAGTATTGGTATGCCTCCGTATGAGATGTTATATGGGCGTCATTGTAGAACACCTACGTGTTGGTTGGAAGCGGGTGAGAAACAGTTTGCGGGTCCGGATATTGTTCAGATTACTGCAGATAAGGTGGCTATTGCTCGTGAGAAATTGAAAGCTGCCCATGATAGACAGAAACAGCATGCCAATCCACGTCGTCGCCCAGTTTCATTTGTTGTAAGTAAATTGGTTTATTTGAAAGTCTCACCTTGGAAGGGTGTGATTCGGTTTGGTAAGCGTGGTAAACTTGCTCCTAGGTATATTGGGCCATTTAGAATTCGACAGGTAGTTAACGATCAAACGGTGTCACTAGATCTTCCTCCTGAGTTAGCGGGTATTCATGATACTTTTAATATGTGCTATTTAAGGAAATGTAATATGGATGACCAATCCCAAGTTCTTCCATTGCAAGACTTACGCGTTGTAACAACCGCAAAAATTAGGGTCAATTTAAATTTTTCCTAATTACATGCTTATTACTTGTATTTAATATGAAATATGATTAAATACGATAATTACTTACTATATATATATATATATATATATATATATATATATATATATATATATATATATATATATATATATATATATATAACACGTATACGATTCGTTCAAATCGTATAAAATAACAATTGTACAAAATACGGACGTTGGTGAAACAATTATTAAATGATGTAGAATTATTTAATAACATTTACTTATACTTTATATTATGGTTATAATATAAGAAACACGCACGTTTTATTTAAAACGTTACCGAATATTGCAAAACGCGACCAACCGACAAAAATAAAACAAAGTTATGCTTTATAACTTAAAAACAAGTATTTTGATAAAATACTCCAACAAAATATCGAGTAACATTTCATATTTTAAAACGTATACATAAACGCGTATAAAATGATTTTAACGTTTAAACGACCGGGGAAACGAACACCGCACGGAGCGCGACTCGGGGAAACAAGTTTGGGGCAACCCACATCTTGTGGGCCACCCCCACCAACCGGCCAAGGCATGGGACATCACCCCCATGCCTCCTTGGTCAATAAGCTAACCAAACACACAAACATACATGCATCCATATCTCTCTCACTCTAACTCCCTCTCTCTAGCTCACTCTCTCTCTATCTCGGTCTCTCTCTCTAGCCCAAAAACCACCACAAAATCTCCTTGAATCACCAAGCTTGTTTGGAGAAAAGTATTCACCGCAACGAGGGCTACGGTTCCATCTTTTCGGTTTTTCATTCCGACGATTTGTAAGTTTTCCCGGCGACTCTCGAAACTTCCGACTTCAATTATTTTGCTAGTATATTGTTCCCCTAGCTTTATAATGTCCAAATGATATGTTAAAACTCGTTTTTAAAACTCGAAAGTATAAACCGAACACATAAATTAAAAACAGTCCCCTTTCGCAATTTTTATAAAATCGTACGGTCAAAACTAGCAAATATATCCTAAACATGAAATCTTCGTTTTTCCGTTGTCTACAACTTTCGTGAAGGAGGTTTACCTCCAAAACGCCCCCATTTTACTAGAAAAATAGATTAGTAAACATATGTTTAGTTTTAGTAACGTTAAATGAAAACCGACATCTCGAGACCCTCCTGAAACGAAACGATAATTTTTCTAACGTTATTTAGCCATTTTAGAACTTGAATAAAAGTTTCGGGTCAAACCGGGGTCGTTTGACCCAAAAACCGAGCTTAAAAACATAACAGCCTCTTGTGTTGCATGAGGCCAAAAATCTATGTGACACAAGGCTTGTGTCGCATAGAAGCATAAGACACAAGCGTTGTGTCGCATAAAACATAAGACACAAGGATTGTGTCGCATAAGACATAAGACACAAGGATTGTGTCGCATAAGACATAAGACACAAGGATTGTGTCGCATAAGACATAAGACACAAGGATTGTGTCGCATAAGACATAAGACACAAGGATTGTGTCGCATAAGACATAAGACACAAGGATTGTGTCGCATAAAACATAAGACACAAGGGTTGTGTCGCATAAAACATAAGACACAAGGGTTGTGTCGCATATTGTGTCGCATTAAGTTGCATCCATGAGACACAAGGCTTGTGTCGCATGACAACCATAAGACACAAGCATTGTGTCGCATATTGTGTCGCAAAACATAAGACACAAGGGCTGTGTCGCATTTAGTGTCTCAAAAACCCAAAAACAGAAGCCAAAACATTTTAAGTGTTTAAAAATCACTTTTCGACAACCAAATCAAATACGATATGATTTATATATGAAAATACTATACTTTTGGAAGTATACACAATACTCGAATACATATAAGATTACACTTATTTAAAACGCGAGATCCCACTCGCGCACATACACGAGATTACACTCGAACACCTATGAGATTTCACTCATACACTCTAGGGTTACACCCACTCGGATTTACATTCACTTGAACGTTACACGTTACAATACAAACGTACTTGACAACTATACGATTACAACAACTACATAATAATAATAGATGAGATTATTATTACACTCTGATACCAACGGGCCGTACAACTTTGCTACAAACTACAACTTACAAACAAATACAAACGTACAAACAACAAATGGACATTAACTAGTTTGGGAACAACTAGCAAGGATACCTTACAAGTATTCCATTTACTTACTAAACCTCATGTGTGTTAGGACGCTAAAGGTTGCTAGTCAGGATACTATACCGCTTACTTTCTGCAACGTTTACTAAGACTCAGGTGAGTCTCACAGCCCCTATTTTATTGTTTTTCACTCAGGGGTGAGATGCATTACTTGTTTTACATGAACACACATATTTACTTGCTGGCATGATTTACGTACCTTACTGATTTACGGATACGCCAATTGCATGAGTTTCGTTTAATAAAATGAAGGCCTCCTAATCATAGTTGTTAGTTATGGGATAAGCGCGAGTTTTAGTATATGGATCCATATGGGACTGACAATCCCCGCCCGGGGTAGCACGCATTACCACGAACCGTTACTGTAGAAACGGGCGTTTCTTACTCGTTTCATTTGAATGTTTTTGGATTAACATTCACGGGGGCACAATATTTACTGTACGTTAAGCTTCAACTATGGTGGCTCATGGTAAGGGTATCAAACGATTAGCATGACCTGCAATCACTACTTACTTACTGGCTGGCTGATGTTTTACAAATACAACTGTTACTTGTGTGTTCAAACTATTTACTTACAAACCTGTGAGATTCACCAACCTTTTGGTTGACCGTTTTAGTAATGCATTCTCAGGTACGCAGCTTTAGATGGATGCCCAGCAGGATATGCTTATTAGCTCGAGTCGCATTCATTTACAAGCTTGGAGATTTTCATACATTACTTTTGTACTAGTTGTTATGTAATAGAATCTCTAGGAAACTTACTCGAACTCGAGCTTGTATTTTGAATTATTTATGTACTAATGTAATAACTTTTCGAACGTCTCATATAGAGTCGTTCACTGTATCCTTTGTGCTTGTGATTATTGATTAGTAACACCCAAAAACTCGCTTCCGCAAACCATTAAATTTGGGGGTGTTACACGGGTTGACCAAAGTCAGAGACTAGTAGAGGAACCCGTAGAACTATTAAACTATAAGGTGACTAAACTTCGAAAGAAGGATATTGCCATGGTGTTAGTTAAGTGGAATCATAGTTTGGGACCAAACCTTACGTGGGAGACCGAGTCTAGCATGAGGACGCGTTATCCTAGTCTTTTTGGGCATGGCGAGATTTTGGGGACGAAATTTCCTTAAGGAGGGAAGATTTGTAACATCCTCTTTATGGGCCTAGGAGTAATACGGTGATTTTTTTATTTTATTGTAGTATTTAAATATGTTATAAATAATTTTACATTATTTGATTGTTGAAATTAATAGGTCAATTAGTTAAATGACTTATTGTGAATAGTAAAATGCTGCTTCTTTTTAATTGTTTTAATTGTCGGTAAAATAAAACTTATTGTTCTCGCAAATGGTTTTTAGGTTCCAGACAATAGGTATAGAAGGGGAATAAAACTTATAACATGTATACTGGGTTTGGTTGTTAGGGCGACCTAACTATCTTGTTTTCTCAGACTTTCCTTTTCACTCTCAAGAACACACTCTCACTTTCAAAGAAAATTGATAAATCTGATTCAATCATTATTGAGGTTTTGATTTGGTGCTAATATCTGAGTTCTTCATCATCTTCTTCATCTTGTTCATCTCAATTCCCCATTCTAATTGTAAGTTGCTTGCATTATCTCTAAAAGCTCATTTGATGAAATTAGGTAGAAAATTGATGCATGTGTAGAATTTGATGTTTGATTATGTTATTTGTTGTTGTTTTATGTTTATGGTTGATGTTGGAGGTCATTTATAGGGAGAATTTTCGTATAGCAGCTAGATTGTATGTTTTGTGGTTTTGAGTTTGTGCTGTAAAGCTACAGGTCATTGGTTTCTGGGTTTTTAACCTCACCCGGACGGGTAAGCTTTGATACCCGGACGGGTATGTAGCTATACCCGATCGCGTAAATTTAGCCGATCGCGTGAATTAGAACAAAATGACTTCAGCACGGGACTTAAATTAAAATCTCGGAATTTTCTTAGTCACCCGACCGGTAATGACTAGTGACCCGACCGGGTATGGCTAGTGAACCGACCGGGTGTGGCCAGTGACCCGATCGGGTATGTTTGATGATATTTGATTTCTTTTTGGGTATCTGTGTTTTAAGTCACTGATATTTAAGTGATGTGGAACCAGTGTATATTTTATTTGTTAAAGATTTAATATGTGATGATTTAAGTTGGTATGGAAAAAAAAAATATGTATTATGTATTTGTATGATATTTTGTAATTTAATTAATAATTAGTAAGTCACTAACTCATTATTCTGCGTGTTCTCAAATCAACCGAAGACTCAGTAATATAAGAATTCTGAGTGGGCGACTGAGGTAACGGTGAGTGGATCAATGACTTTCAGTCTAAATTAGTTGTAGCAACTTGGTTACAACGGGTAAACAGGGTTTTACTATTATACATTGTTATATTCACATACTGCCATGATGATTATGGGTTAGTGCATTATTTCAGAGGTCAACAGGGATTGGGTTTGTGTACTATTACTTGGACAACATTAGTACTTTGTACATGTGTTGTTTATTGAACTGGTGTTGTAAGTAGTAATAGTACCAAACTATCGGTTAGACTACTGAATTGGCCTTCAGTTGGTTGTAAGTGTTACTTGGGGGCCACCGCGGCAGTAGGGTTCCTCAAGGACTACCGATCCTCTTTGAAGCTAGTTGTTTATGATGCTTAGCTGTAAACAATCGTTAATCTGAGTTAGGTTGATAGTTGTGGATCTATTCACTTAGCTTTGTGCTAATCCCCCTCATTACTTCTTGCAGGTTAATCTTTTGTTAGTGGGTGGGCAAGAAGTTGGTTTGTGGAATGGAATGTTTGACGGCTCCCACTCTAATTTAGATAAATATGTTAATGATCTAACATTGTGTTTTGAGTTTGTATAATACCTAAACATTAATGTCTATAGTGACCATGGTAAATTAGACTTATGGATCATGTTATGTAGATTGCACTTTTGGAATGTAATTATATGCATTCTAAGATGTAATTATTTTAAAGATGCGCTTCCGATGTAAAAAAGGAAAAATGGTCTTGAAATTAGATGGCGTTATAATAACTAAAAGATACATGTTTCGATTAATCTGATATCATTATACTCAATAAACTTAACACATATACATCTCTTCTTCCTTATAAAAGTTTCTACAATGTCAAACGCACAAATATGTCAACTAAAAAATTACATAATGAATACAGATATAATGTAATTCAATTTTGTATTAAAATCTTGTGGTAGCCCGCGAAATCGCGGGTTATAATCTAGTATTGATAAATTTGGGGTTTAAAAATTGAAGTGACATACTTAGGTGAGAGATACTATTACACTCTTGTGTTAGTTGTGTATTAAGTGATTAGAAAGATAAAAATGAGTTAAAAGTAACAAACTATTGGTCGCTCTTATTAACTAGTGAGAAAACCTATGTGCTCCCAAAGTACCCTTATACAGTAAAAAAAAGATACATCGCTTCCCTCTCCGAAAGTACCGTTGCGTTGATCGGCTGCCATCATCTGCTGGACCGCTTGCCACCGCCATTGTTGCTGAACCTCCGGCAGCCTACGTTGTTGGACTGCCGGCATACACCGTGTTGCTGCACCGCCGATTACCGGCCTCCGCCGAGCTGCACCTCCGACTGCTGCCTCTACATTGTTGCTGAATCGCCTTGTATTTTGTGTCTGTCTACACTCTATGATTGGTAAAATTAAGCTTGATTTGTTTCACTTCAGATCTATCTATTTTCAGGTTCATACTAATTTATATCATATTTATAGTAATATATGTGTGTAAATCTGTATATTTTGTGTTCAGGTTATTTTTGTTTCTATTTCCTGGGAGTTGGTCATTGGCTAATCTTGTAATGTTATGTGTTTTTTATTAATTAAAGAAATGATCAAAAGTCACGTTGTGTGAACGAAATTGTTGGGTGCTATATGTGATTTGTTATTTTTTCAAAATTTTATTTTTATTTTATAAATTGAAATGTAATAGAATTTCATAACTATGGGTGGTAAAATGTTTGTGTGTTCGTTTAATTGGATAAAAAGTAGTAATCTGAATTAGTTTTTGTTGATTTGAACATGGTTTTAATTCATTCAAAAGGTTAATATGGGCATTTGCGTTCATTCAGAATATTGCACAAAAGTAAACAACAATTTTGATTTTCTCCTTACTGCATATAACTCTTTATTATTCAAACAACCATCTATAACCATGTAAGACTTGATGGAAAAAGAAGTAAACTGCCCATTTATATTTTTATATGGAGTCTTTCGTTGGATTATCTTTTGTTAAGTAGAAATACTTAGAGACTAGGGGTATGTTTGGCAAAACTAGCTGGAGTTAGCGCTTTTAGCTGGAGCTTTTGTTTTGAGCTTGTAGCTAGAGCTTTTGTTAATATAAATGTGTGTGACAAGTAGTTGGAGCTACAGCTTATAAATGTAAAATGACATAGAAGGACAAACAAATAAAACTCAAATTGTGAAATACAATTATTTTAAGGAGTGAATAAGGGTTATGTTAGCCAACAACTAGTTGAAGCTGAAGATTGTGGCTGGGGATTTAATTTGTAGAAGCTACTTATATAGGCTTCCATGAAAAGGGATTCTTTTTTTCAATAATCCCTAACCATAAGTTACTTAAAGTATTTGGAGCTTATGAAATGTAAATTACTTAGGGTGTGTTTGGCACAAGGATTCTTGGAGATTCTAGGGGCTTGAGGTTCTAGTTTTAACAGTCCCAATCCCCTCTAAATGAATAATCTTTGTTTGGCTACAAAAACATAATAGGGATTTTTTATTTATTTATTTTTTTGCAAAAAAAAAAAAAAGAATCCCCATTATGTTTTGTTGCCAAACAGAGATTATTCATTTAGAGGGGATTGAGATTGTTAAAACTAGAAGTCCACGCCCCTAGAATCCCCATGAATCCATGTGCCATACACACCCTAAGTAGTTTACATGTCATAACCTCCAATTACTTCAAGTAGCTTATGGTTTAGGAGCTTGTACAACAAGCTCTTAAAAGATTTGTAAGCAAAACAAAGCTATTGAGCTCGCGTTTATGAATATCACAAGCTCAAGTTCTCATAAACTATTATAAGCTGGTCGCTAAACATACCCTTGAAGGATTTCTTAAGGTTTATATTACGTGACGTGTTCCTTCTTTGACATACAATTCAATAAAATCAAGGGTGTGTTTGGCGAAGGGGCTTATGAGGGCTGCTAGGGGCTTGAGCTTCTAGTTATAATAAGCTAGCCCCTATAAATGAATAAACCTGTTTGGCGACAAATAAAAGAGGAGCTTATTGGAAAAATTAGCCTTTAGAAGCCCTTGAAATAAAAGCTTCGTCAACTAGCTTTCAATAATATATGCTCTGGCCACCTGCTCTAGCTAGTTGTTGGCAAACATACCCTAAATTCAATGTGCGGATGATCATTAGTTTTTTTAGCGGTCAAGGCATTCTAGTATGTATGAATCAGTAAAAGGAAAACTTGACCGTTATAATTCATTCAGATTGAGTTTTATAACACGTTGAAATGATGATGTAGTTGAACCGAGTGGTCCATTTAGGGTTAGATAAGAACTCCTTAAAAGGAGAATATTTTTTACTGCACTTATCAGTATGTTGCTTCCTAGTCAAAGTATATGCATATGCATTATAATGCTCCTCGTATCTTTGGCAAATATTATATGCAATGGTCATCAATCATGCATATCTATTTTCTTACCATTTTTTTTGGAGGGTGGTGTCTAGAGATGAAAAACTAAGCAGGCTGAGTAATGGGTAATTTTTTTGTACGGGTCAAAATGGGCCGAGTAGAACAACATTCAGTTTTTTTTTCCAAATTAGTTTATAACTGATTAGCATGCCAAATTTGATTACAAAAAATAAATTATTTTTGGATGAAATGATTTAGGAGGTTTTATAAATTAGAATAACACTTCCTGCGACGTTAAACCTGTTTCATCTTAGCTAACTTCCTCTTCTTCTTTTTTCTAAATGTTCTTATTTTTTTAATATTACCCATTGAAAGTTGACTCCTTAAATATAAAACATGATCCAAGTCGACCCATTCAAAGATATGAGGTTTCTAACCCTTGACTGGTCACAATGGTGCATCTCATCATAAATATTTTAGTATATCGCTCATTGGAAAGAAATTAAATGTAACATGTTGCTTTGGATTGGACATTCTATGTTAAGTTTCTTGCTTTTTTTGGTTTGTCATAGCCCCTTATGTTGTATGTATGGAACATCCTACTAAAAGTTACTTTTCTTGTTTTTTGCTTTCTAGAATGCAGGGTAGGTGTGGTAAGGCGTTGGTTGGATGCACTTTAGCTTCTCAAAACACTCGTACAGATGTGCAAATTGCACGCTTGAATCTTGATATTGCAACACAAAATGCAAACTTAGTGTATTTACAAGCACTTAAAGATTATATATCTGAAAGAAGAGCTGTTATAGGAGATGGTTGGCATGTTAAATTTGAATATTCAGAAAGTGTCGGCCAAAATTTTCCAATTTATTGTGCCCCTGATGGAACTACATTTGATTCAATGCCAGAAGTTGCTCATTACCTCGAATTGTTATCGGTTTGCCATTCATTTGAAACAAATGACAACGGTAGTAGCGTTGGATTACTGCAAAATGGATCACATGCTACTATGAATATGAATGGTGCTTCAAGGTTACTGAGCAGGGTCAGTATTGGTGGAAATGCAATTGATGTTGACCCAATAGAGAATGGCAACCATGTGTCAGAGTTGTTTCTTGTAAGTTTGTAAACCTGCCCTTGTGCTTGTATCTATTACGCCAACCTTTGACTTCATTAGAGATGGGAAATCAAGCAGGTTGGGTAACTAGTAAAAGATGACAGTTATTAATATGACCTAGATTGGGTCGAGTCTGGTTTACCTGCCAATTTTTTTTTGTCTACTTTTTTTTGTTTTTGTTTCATACACACACACACACATACACACACACATAAAATTGATCATTGTATCAAATATGGTTTAACAATCTAGGAGGTTGTTATAAGTGAATAGAGTTTAGGTGAATTTGCCACTGTTTGACGTGCTTTTTATTTATTTATTTATTCTTACCCATTTGAGATAAAAAATAACCAAAGTCGACCCATTTATAGGCTAATGGGTTGATTTGCCACCTTTAGACTTATATCATATTGCTGATTTGATGAATCCGTCTTATGTTTGTTGCAGGATGGGTTTCCTGTTCAGTTTGAAGACTTCTATGTTACATCAATTGGAAAAATCGACCCACGACTCCCATTCCACACCAATTCTCAAATCTGGCCTATCGGTTACAGATCTATCTGGCATGATAAGCTTACAGGGTCCATTTTCATATGTAACATTTTAGACGGTGGTGATTGTGGGCCGATATTCAGAGTAAATCGGTATTCATGCACGAAACAGTTAATTCCAGATCCTTCAACGGTGATCTACAAGACAAAATGTGGGCCCTCTGATGAGGTGTCTAGCTGTTTGACCACCGAATATGCACTTCCTATTCAAGAAAGTCAACACTTGCCCTCTAATAGCTTCATACACGGTGATTTGATTGGTGAATTTTCAGTGGAAGGGAGATCACCATCATCGGCATGGCAAATGGTTTTAGAAACTTTGCTAATTGCCTGCCGTCAAGCGTTTCAAGATTTAAAAGTCTTTAAATTTTGCTGTAATCACAGGGTTGTAGGTCAACACTTCTGTAATTTATATAATGTCGACTCATTAGACAAATTCGGTTGTCCAAATGGTCAAATAAATAGTTTCCCTAGCTTAGTACTGACCACAGAACAACTTGAAGTTACTTGTATGGTTCTGAGGAGATGGTTGCAAGTGGACAGATTTGGTCTGGATGCAGAGTTTGTGCAAGAACTCATAGAGCAGCTTCCTGAGGTTGCTGATTGTTCAGGATATAAAAATTTGGATGCCAGATGTCAAAATTCGATTGCTCATACTGTTAAAGGTGGAGTTTTTACAGTATTACGGAAATCTCATTCCCTGCCGCTGGTATCAAATAGTCTCAAGGAAAGCGGTAAAAGACTCGGTCCACCTGGCAGTGCGATTGTCTCAAACCTTCCTAGTGGTTTAATCGGGGATGTTCTCCAGGTATCAGAGTCATGCTTTAATTGTAGATAGGGGTGGAAAAATGGGCGGGTTGGCTGATGGGTCAAAGCTGGGATTTTTTCTTCATTATATAGCTCAAAACGGGTGGGTCAAGCATCTTTTGTTCTTCTTAATGTTAAAGTTTCGTGAGTAGTATGTTAAAGTATGGTTGCAAAACTTCACGGTCACAAAAATAATCTTAACTTTTGTACTAAAGTGATGTAGAAAATTTTATGCATTTGAGTACATTTCAGATAACTTTTAACCAGGTTGACGGTTTTCCTTTTAGTCAAATCTTTTAGGTTAAACCAGATGACTTTCAACCCAATTGACTCGTTTTTTCTGGTCCACATCGACTTTTGTACATCCCTAGATGAAGTCTTGGTTCCGAGGTCTGATATTGTTTTGTTCACCTGTTCAGGCCTACGAGTTCAGCTTGCGGTTTTATAATCTTTTGGGGCAAGAGGCACCTCTCTCTAGACAAAAGCTGGAATACGAGTTACTAAATCCATGGGTTGATGGTTTTACTTCACTGAATGATGGAAGCATCAAGTCATGTGAACGCAACAAATTAGAAGATCTTACCTCAACTTCCACAATTGTCCCTGATGCAACAAAAGTATCTAACAGAGACGGTTCTCAATCACTATTATCAAACTATCAGATGGCAATGCTGAAGGTGGTAGTAGAAGATGTGCTAGCAAGCGTTGTTATTAGTGAATCTTCTGGTGCCATGGAGTCGAAATCAAGAAAAGGGAGGAAGAAAAATATGGATGCCGCTGTTTCTGTTAAAAATATCGAGACTGGTCTATTTCCCGTTAATGAAATTACTTGGCCAGAACTAGCCAGGAGATACATTTTGGTTTCGTTGTCTATGGATGCGAATCCTGATTTGGATATCACGAAGCGTGAGTTTGATGAAGTGTTCCGTTGCTTGAATGGTGATGGTGGTCCACTTTGTGGTTCTCTTACAGGAATGGCTGCAATTGAGGCTGATGCTGTGGTAAGATTTATCAACATTTCCTTATCATGTTATTTTAATTTTTGATAGGTAGCAAGTTGTGCGGGTCAGGTTGATTGGGTAACAATTCAAAACAGGTTTTCATTCAGACGGTTCAGTTTAGGGGTGCGGGTTGAAGCAGGCGGTGCCAGGGTGGGTTTGGTGAACCTTCAAAGTGTTTTTTTTCCATTTCCTAATCTCTTATGAATTCTCACTCCACAAATTATGATTACAGAAACACCATTATGCAATAGTGAATCACAAATATTTTGATGGTAATTTAAGGCGAATCCAAGTTGATTTTGAGCTTGTAACATTAATCACGAGTTGTACTCAAGTTTCACATATAAAACTTAAAACGAGCCAAGTTCATTAGTTAGTTAACATCATTGTAACTTTTTAAAATTAGAGGTGGCAATTTTAGACCCATTGGTTATGTATGGGTTTGGGTAATATTTATGAGGTGATGGGTTTTGTTGGGTCTCCCTATAATTTTTTAGATGGGTCTAAATGGTATGTGATATAACCTCCAATTGTATAACAATTAACCAACGGGTCTAGCGGGTAATTTTTTTTTGGAACACCTCATTTCATTTTTTACTCGAATAAAAAATTTTTTTGGTGGAAATCCGATGGGTCAACCTGACCCGAGACCCGTTTGACCCGGACCCGTTTCGACCCGTCCTCCTAAATGACCCATATAGACCCGGATCCATTGAGACCCGTGACCTGACCCGACCCAATCATTTTGCCACTTATAGTTTACAATAATCAACCGAAAGCTTATATGAATAAAATAATCAAACATAAATGTTCAAGTTCCGGCACTAAAAGTGATATAAATGTATGAATAAAATGATGGGAGGTATTATTCTGTCACTTAAATACCCTTTATTTAATCTATTCTTTCGTTAAATAATCAGACTTGTTAAATATTCAACACCATCAAAGGTGATTCTTACAACTTCATATTATAGAAGCACACATAATCACTATCATCTGCATCTCACCTAAATGGGGTCAAGAATCTGATCTTTGATTGCTTTTCGGGGAAAAAAAATCCGATCTTTGATTATTTAACATCCCATTTACATGCAGAACACACATCCAAACACCCCTTTAGGCATCTCAGTGTTAATATAGTCCTTTCTCATTATAAATTCTCTGTGATCTCATGTCATTGAATGGAAGCATTCCATTTCTTATAATTCTATATCAATGCTATTTGAAACTGCAGAACATGGTTGACTATTTATATTTGCCAACTGAAATTAGTTATTTTTCTTCATTTTATCTTTTTTATAGTTAGCTTTTACCAGTCAAGTATTATGTTTGCAAACTGGAACTTAGACATTTTTGTTCACTTGTGATATTCTCAGGTTCTAACAGAAGCTTCAAAGAAAATGTTATCATCTGTGAAGAGTAAAATAGTCGACTACATCATAGATAAAAAAGATCTTAATATCAACCTTTCTATAGAGACAAAGAGAACTAATAAACAACGTCCAGAGTGGATTAAGATTTTAGAGCCTATAAGAAAGCAAGCGACAAACGTGGGAGCAAAGATAAGAAACCAGGTTAAGATGTCGTTAGAAAAAAGACCACCTGAGTGGGCGAAAAAGATGTTGTTAGAGTCCATAAGTAAGGAAGTCTACAAGGGTAATGCAGCGGGACCAACGAAGGTTAGTTTTCGAAATCACTAATTTGTGGCTTTTTTACAGTGGTAATCTCGACCAGTTTACTTATGAATGAGTTACTATCAGTTATGTTTACTCTAAACAAGTCAAACGAGTAAAATCATAGTATTAGTTTAAAGCCTTAAAAGGAAACAGATCAAATGGGTTGAACCGGATCAAATGGGTCGAAAGCTGTACGAAGTGTAATTTTGTTGCATCGTACCTTCTAAATCATTTTGTTAAAGATTTAGATAATTATTGATATAAATAATGTTTTACTGCTGTCATCATCATCGGCGGGATTGGGTAGTGGTGTTGTTGTTCTGTCATCATCATCGACATACTACTTATATAAAAGAATTAAAATATATAGACAAAAGGTGTTGTGGGCCAAGCCGACCAAACCTGTTACGACCCATAAAAAGTTACCATCTGAAGTTTCTGTGGTCAAAAGTCACCCAAAAGTTTATTTCTAATGCATAAACCTTCTAAACCTTAAAAATTTAAATTATTATCGAAATTATTTAAAATTTTTCCTCAATTTACGCACTAGTTACTTAAAAAACAAATTTTGTATGGAGAGAAAGTTTTCAGTTCCAGCCCAACGTGATCCGTTTGACGAACACTAACTTGTTTTGACTTGTTACCTGACCTACCCATGTTGCCATTTTGTGCCTTCTCTTCTCTTACTTTACAACTGACTTCCAATTCGATTTAAAACAGAAAATTGTAGTCAAGGTTCTTGAGACAGTGAGAAATGAAAATCCTCCCACTAAGACGAAAGCAAAGGAAAGTCGTATTGTAAGGACCATATCTGATGTCATCATAAAACGGTGTCGTATGGTACTACGCGCTGCTGCTGCTGAAGATGAAAATAAATGTTTATTTGGTCTCATGACAGAATCTCTCTTGAAACCGAATGGACCTGATGATGTTGGAAATCCTTTAACAGTTTCACGACCTTTAGATTTCAGGACCATTGATCTCAGATTGGATGCAGGGTTCTATGATTATTCACATGAATCTTTCATCGAGGATGTCCGCGAGGTATGCTAAAAAAGAAGAAGAAATCTTATAAACACATTTTATTAGATGTGTCAATTTTGGCCTTTACTTAAAAATGGATCAGGTAGGATTGAGGATGTAATGGCGATTCACCTGAATCTTTCTATAAGGATTTTTTCAAGGCATTTCCAAAACAAAATACTCTTTTACTGGATGTGGAATTTTTGATCTATTACTTAAAAAATGAGTTGATGAAGGGTTATCATGAAAATGCCAGCTGTTACCATAATAATTGCGTGAATCAAAGCGGATACTGGAGTGGGACCCTTCAGTTATATATTTAACGTCTCAAAGGAGTAAATATATATTAACTTGGTTAAAGTATATTCAAATATTACGACCTCTTAAATTGCTTTATATGAAAAAGTAGGTAATTTATTTATATTAAAGTTTTTGTGATCATACTTTATACATTAACCATTTATCAAATTTAAGAAGGGACATATTGTGTGTGGATGAACCCAAACCTGACCCATTTTGATACGCAAAACATTACAGGAGTTTTACTTTTGGGGCTATTACCCAGCCCCGCTGACCCGCCCATTTTACCACCTTTAGTTCTAGCTGTCTTACATGTGCGATCTTTTGGCAGGTTTGGCAAAATCTGCGAATGGCATATAGGAACAAACCCATATACATCGACTTGATTGACTCAATCTTTAAAAAGCTTGAAGATCTGTATGAACAAGAGGTTTGCTGAATTGTTTTTCAAGGAGTTTTCATCTCTTTTCTAAGCCATATGGGATTTTTGTTTAAATTATCAATAATCATCATTTTCATTCTACAGGTACTTGCACTTGTCAGGAGAAGCATTGAATATGTAAACGCTCCCAGCTCAGTATCTGATGAAACAAAGAACGAGCTAAACATGATGCTTGCAGACACACTCACAAGCACCCTTGATGTTGGGGCATGGGAAGAAAGAGTTTGCAAAGTATGTGGATTAGATGAAAATGACGATGTCTTGCTTTTATGTGATACATGTGATGCTGAGTACCATACTTACTGCTTAGATCCACCACTTCCAAGGATCCCAAGATCAAGTTGGTATTGCCCTCCTTGCTTGCAAGATATAACTTATGACTCCCCGTTGTTAAGTCAACCTCCCAAGAAGATGAAGATTCAGAGAGATTTCACTCGAAAGAGTTTAGAGGCGTTGGCTGATTTAGCAGAGAATATGGAGTCAAAGGAGTACTGGGAACTAGGCATTACGGAGGTTTGTCTCTCAGTTACTTCTAATACAAGTAAAAGTCGGCGGGCTTGGTAACGGGTCAAAATGGGGTCAGATTAATACGAGTAGTTTTTTGGTTTGAGCCGAAACAAGTATTTTATTATATCTGAATAATTGACATGTCAACTATTACTACAAAAGTTAACTTATTTCATAATGTTGTACTATTTGGCATAAAATGATTTAGGAAGTTTCCTGAAATGGTAATACACTCTGAACCATTTGACCCATTTCTTTTTAAGCTATCATTTTGATTTGAGCCTTTTGACCAGTTAGGGAGAAAGCATAACCCCACTTGACCTATTTATCGGTGAATGGCTTAATATTGCTCCCTCTAGTTTAAATGTGAAACATTTTCAGTTTGGAAATTGATGCGGATATGTCCAATATCAGATACAATATGTATACATCAGAATATACATTAACGTTTGTGATTACAAAATGAATTGGATTTTAAACCGTGGAAGGACAAATAACAATTCTTTTTTTGCTAAATACTATTTTGACAACTAAAATCAAACCAATGCATCCTGTCATCACATATTAACCCGAACCACATATTCCGAAGATCTTAAATTGATGAGTGATATTATCTCTAGCATAATTTGAGTTGCCTGAAAGTGTTTACAAGAAATTGTAGATACGTTTTTGGTTGTAACTTGATTGAGAGACCTATACGTATGCCTAAAATTATGTGATGAAATACGTAGTATTATCTAGTGTTTAACGTGAAGTGTCCACAATTTTTGCAGAGGGCTTTCCTTCTACGTTTCTTGATTGATGAGACGTTGAGTTCGACTCTTATTCGGAATCACATAAGCACAGATAATTGTGACAGCAAACGGAACTTCTTGGGCCAGGATTCGGCTGTGAGATTGTACTGGGTTCTTGGCCAGCCCGAAAGGCTGTTCGTGTCTGGTCCACACAGAGAAGGTGAAGAGTCCTCTGAGAGTTCTTCATCTAGGAATTTTGATTCTTGGAATTGCTATGAATCGGATACTGAAATTAAGACTTTGGTTGAATGGCTGAGAGATGATGATGAAAGAGAGAACAAATTAAAAGAAACGATTATAGATTGGCAAAGAAACAAATTATATGATCAAAATGGTCAAGTTGACTTGCAAAATAACAAATTAAGGTCGCCGCTACATTGCACGAATGCAAGGGCAGAACTGGAAAAGAAGTTTGGTTCGTTTGTAGAAGGAAAGTTGAAGGACGGTGGTGAGGGTAGAATTGTCGATGAGGGGAAAATATACAGGTGTGATTGCTTGGAATTAGTGGGGTCTACTCGGAAACATTGTTTTACATGCCACTCGACATTTATTAGTGATGAGGTGCACCTATGTGATGGTTCTTTGGAACTCAAAGAGGCTGGAGACACTATCGAGAAGCAGTTGAGTTTGACTAATGGGCTGGTCGATTCAAACGCCAGGTGTACAAACGCCACAAATGAGTCACTGTGTGAGGATGACAGGTCACATCGTGAGGGTGTAACTGGAAGAAGCCCGCCATCTTCTCCTGGGCAATTAGTTGGGAGAGCTTCTGAATTCCTCTCACTTTTAAAAATTACTTTGCTGGATATAGAAGCTGCACTTCCTAGAGAAGCGTTTAGATTTTCGAGAGCAGACGCGGATAGATTACGATGTTGGCGGCAATTTCTGAAATCGGCGCAATCAATTTTTGAGGTGAATATATATAATCTTCTTTCTGTTATGATACTTTTTTGTTGAACGGCAAAGCTTTATATAAAAAAAACCAATTCAGACCTTGATCGAAACACGATCAAGCAACAGCCAAAAAGAGAAAAAGCTACAAGATGGACCAAAAGCCTACACACCAAACTCAACCCAAAAGGCTAAACCAGGCAATAAACATCCTAATTTCGGTCCCCAATAATTAAACTAAAAAGGATTACTTATCCAAGATTCATATCATGAACCAATTGGTTACTTCTAAAAGCTAAACTTTAGATCTTTCTCTTATTATACTATTTTTATTTTTTCAAAGTTCTGTAATGGTATAACAATAGGACATGTGTACATGTGAAATGGATAAAAAAGATATGGGTGTACATACATGTAGTTAAGGCTGATAAACATACACTATAGTTTATATATGTTGGCTGTGTATTAGAATGATAGAAAACATATGCAAACACACGTATGCGTATATAAACTTGCATATTGTACGTTTCTACATACGTATAATAGAAATTCAAAGTAGGCAAGATGCCCTAGAGTCGCAAGCCCCAACTTATGTTTCTGTCTCGTTTCTTGTCTAATTTTTATGTCTATTTTTATGACTAGAATAGCTGAAAGTTATTTTGTTTATAGTTTCATACCTTTCATATACAAGTATATACCGATACACATAAATACATACATGCATACATAATAGAGATAGGTAGTGTAACTTTTATGTTGTAAAGTTTAAAACCTGATTTATTTTCAGATGGTACAAGCAACTATCATCTTAGAGGACATGATTAAAACTGAGCGCCTGAAAAGGGAATGGTGGTATTGGTCATCACCTTCAGCTGCTGCGAAAATCTCAACTGTATCTTCACTTGCTCTGCACATTTATGCCCTCGATGCTGCTGTTTTGTACGAGAAGACACTTCCACCTCCACCTGTTGATCTTACAGAGCCCATAGCACCAGAAGATTTGAAGTCAAAGGAAGAAACTCCCAAAAAGTCAAAGCTGAAGTCAAACAGTCCAAGCAAAAGGTCAAACTCAAAGATCAACCTGAATTCAAGCAGATCAGTCAAAAGGTCAAACTTGGAGGTGCCACTTGTGGATTCGACAGTTTCTGTAGTGCCAGAAGATTCCAAGTCAACGGAAGAAGCTCCCGAAAAGTCAGATGTGAAGAAAAAGCGGAAGTCAAACTGCTCGATCAAAAGGTCAAACTCAAAGATCGAGCTGAAGTTAAGCAGCTCAGGCAAAAGGTCAAAATCGGAGTTTCCACCTGTGGATGCTACCGATCCCATGGCGCCAGAAGATTCCAAGTCAATAGAAAAGTCAAACCCGAAGAAAAGGCGGAAGTCAAGCAGCTCAATCAAAAGGTTGAACTCAGAGATCAACTTGAACTCAAGCAGCTCGACAGTGGCAGAATTGTTGAATGATCTGGAACTAACATTCCAACTTCCGGAAAACAAATAGAAGAAAAAGAAACTTAATGTTTCAAGTGATCAATGGAGTTGCTGAAATTTAATGTTTTTCTCTTAAGATTTGTAAATGCTAATTATGAAATGTAGAAGATAGTTTGACTGAACCTAACCTGATGAACCACCATAGAGGGGTGGCGGACCAGAGGCACTGACTCAAGGCTTTACCAAATTGCCGTATGATCTGGACTCGTGACTGCAACATATACTATTGTTGTTGTTGTAGATTTCTTTGGTAATGTATCTTTTTCTAATTTAATGTTCTAGATGGCTTACAAAAACTCTTGATTGTTGTGTTTAGTCACCTTTGGAAATGGATTCTGGGTGTGTTCGAAGCAGGTGGATAAAAAAAGAAAAACTGAAAGAGGGTTCAACTGTATTCGGGTTCTTGTATGATCTCATAAAGCTTAATCTTTCTATTTATAGTTATTTGTACGTAGTATTTAAAGATAAAGCATTGTCGATGAGGAATGGTCTAACAACTTTTTATTTGTAACTGTGACATTTGATCTTTTCGGTGAAGACTATTGTCGCAGATTTGAAATGGACAATATCGAATCTTTTTCAACGCAGATTGTTGGTAGGAATAGAATGCTTATGTATGATATTTCTTTAACCATTTAATCTTCCCCATTTTGCTTCTTTACAAAATATGTCAAGGACTTTAACACAGGCTTGGATTTGAGCAGAAATGGTTTTAAAAATAAGCATTTACAAATCTTAAGAGAAAATCATAAAGTTTTAGCAACTCATTAATCACTAGAAACTTTATGTTTCTTTTTCTTCTATTTGTTTTTGGGAGTTGAAATGTTAGTGGGTGGGTTCCGGATCATTCGACATTTCTGCCATTGTCGAGCTGCTTGAGTGCAGCTTAAATATGAGTTCGACCATTTGATCGAGCTGCTTGACTTCATCTTTTTCTTTATGTTTACTTTTCATGAGCTTCTTCCGTTAACTTGGAATCTTCTGGCGCTACTGGATCTGTCGGATTCACAGGTGGAACCTCCAATTTTGCCCTTTTGTTAAGTTTCGCTCGATCTTTGAATTTGACCTTCTGATCGAGATGGCGAGATGCTTGAATTGAGCTTAATCTCCGAGTTTGACTATTCAGGAGCTTCTTAGCGCTACAACATCTATTGGATCAACAGGTTGCATCGCCAAGTTTGACCTTTTGGTTAAGCTGTAGGTTGATCTTTAAATTTGACTTTTTGCTTGAACTGTTTGACTTCAGCTTTTCCTTCATGTTTGACTTTTTAGGAACTTCTTCTTTTGAGTTGGAATATCTAGGGTTATGACAGGTGGAGGTGAAGACGGCTTCTCGTACAATGCACATTGCGCATAAATGTGCCGAGCAAGTGAAGGTTCAGTTGAGATTTTTTCAGCAAACAAAAGCGATGGCCAGTACAACCATTCCCTTTCAGGTGCTTAGTTTTAATCATGTCCTCTAAGATATAGTTGCTTATATCATCGTAAAACCAATCAGGCGTCAAGCTTTTGGAGTAAACAAAAGTCAACTTCGCAACCGGTCGCTACGACCTCACAACCTGGTCACTCGGCCATGCAACCCAGCTACCCCTACGAAGGGAGCTTTTGGAATAGAAACTCATAGTTTCTAAAAAAATAATCTCCAAAAAGGATATTTTGTCGATTTTCCCTTAAAATTATGTAGAGTTAACATACTCTAAGAAAAATTACATTTCTCTTTCACAAAATAGTAACATGACACCATATTTTTTTAGATAAACAAAAAAATTTGAGAGAAAACACCGGACCAATTCCAACGGAATCACATTTTTCTTTAGCAATCGATGATTCCTTTCCAATCTACCAAACGCTACCATAAATACCCCAGTGTTTAGGCAAATATATGCCGCTTATTAGAGTGGAAATGTGTAACCAAAACCTAAAGCTTGTAGGTAATGAAACTAAAACGAAACTAACTGGATTAGATGAATCCATACAGACTTCCAACATGATTATAAAACAAATTTGCTTAAATGAATCCCTTAAAAAGGTAATAAAGGGTATAAAGCATTTTTATAGGATTTGACTTTTAAGAAGCTACAAAGCATGTAGTACATCACTGTCGTGACAATATAGCTAAATTGTTATTAGATCATTCATATATAGATTTAAGGATCAAGAATGGTTTTCATACCAACTTGTTCAGAAAGCGTTAGCATTCCATGATGCGAAATATGAGAAATGATAGAATGAAAATTTTTTATAGAAAGATGGTCACAAATTGATGTGGACCACCGGTACAAAGTGAGAGAAGTAAGAGAGAAACAAAAAGTTTAAATGCAGTTGGTACATTTCATGATCCACGTCATTTTGTAAACTTCGTCTTGTATAATTTGTGTAATTCTAACATTTCTCGCCAAATAAACACATACAACTAAAGGTGTTCAACATTCTATTTGAAAGCGTTTAATCTGAAAACCGAACCAAATCAAAACCGACAAAATGATCCGAATTCAAATTTCGGTTTTTTTTTTTTAGTTTTTGAATTCGGTAAAACCAAAAATCGAATTCAAAACCGAATTAAAATTAATAATATATTAAATTTTACTAATATATGATGTATGTGTGATATTTAAATTTACTAAACAAATCTATACACATTTCAACCCTAAATTAACTTTTAAAGTCTTTCAATTTCCACACTAGTGAAATAACACACTAAGAATTACAAGCCGAAACCGATTTTTCATGGTTATTTGGTTAATTTTGATTTGTTAAGTTTTTTGGTTTTAACAGAAATTGAGCCAAATTCAAATTTGGTTTTCTGTTCGGTTTACAAATCTGAATTAGGTTATTGGTTCGATTTTTGAATTTTCTCTCAAACATTTTAAAACCGAACAACCCGAACCGAATAAATCAAGAAAACCATAAACTGAACCGAACATCCACTGCATACAACACATAGTAACATATATAATGAAATAGACCAAACTTCATCTTACCTTGATAGAGAAAATTGCACAGTAGTCCTCGTGTTTTGTTAAATTTTCCATGTATCGTTCCTGAAAGTAATACATAGCATAGAACGTCCATGTACTCCCTTTTTTTACACCGATCGTCCTTTTTTTTCAATTCCATTAACTTTCCATTGTTATTCTACAACAAACACTCCCAGATCTGGAAATAATATAAATAAAAGACTAAAACATATAAACAAAGATCTAGAAATATATACACGCAAGGTTTGGAAATAATTAAATAAAAAATGACGGTTACGATAATATCTAGCGAAAATTGCGGCAGCGATGATTGAGATCAGAAGAAATGAAAATAAAAAGAATCGAACAACGACGTTTCAGAAGAAGCTTCGTTTTATAGCGTTTGAATCCATCATATACTTAGTTGAATCAACTATTTAAGCAAATAGATCTCTAATCTATTATGTATGTGTGTTTTTGTGTATAATTAGGGAATACTGAGAACATAATCAAGCGGAAGTTTGATTAGCACCGATTAGGGTTTGGTGTTTAGTGGCGTTTGAAGGAATGAATAAACATTAGAGAAATCAAGTGTTTTTAGGATGATATTGATGTTGTGATTGTAAATTAGGGTTTTGAATCAATTTAGGGAGCGGACAAAATATAAAGAAAAAGTATATATATTTACTTTATATAAAGGAGAAATAAAGTGCGCTATTTAAGTTAAAGGATGAAACTACCCTCACATGGGTTTGCATGTGACCTAACCAATGACATGGCCGAATTTGAACACGTGTAAGGGGAGCTGTTGCACATGACCCAAAATCCAATAGAGGCCTAAAATTAATATCTTTACTATAAGCCCGATGGCTTTAGTCCATACATTTTCTTTATATGAACGCGATGATACCTTTGGTCCAATTCTTCTCCAAAAATTATATGGGTCGTCCATGTTATTTGCATTAAATTACACAAAACGTCCCTAAACTTTTTTTATTTTTTACTTAAACTATTATTGTGGTTGCAAATTATTGCACAGACAATCGTTAGTTTATTTGATTAAAGGACCGCGAGTATAATATATAAATCACATGGCCTATTTGTATATTTTTTTTACTCCCCCCGTCCCAAAATAAGTATCAACCTTTCCATTTCAATTTGTTGCAAAAAAAAAAGTGTCCACTTGTAAAAGTAATATACTAACTTTACCAATTTACTCATAAGTTACTTTTTCACAAAACTAATTAATTGAAAACTGTACAAAAAATAAAGGTACGACTGTCATTTTTTTCTTACACAATGTACTGATTATGATTTTTATTAAACTATGTGTAATCTGATTGTGGACAATTCTTATGAGACGGATGTGTAATTCATTTTGACTGATTTAATTAATTTATTTTTTAATGAACTTCATTTAGATCTATTTTTTTTTTGTTTTTTTTATTATCATTATTATTATTTTTTATTTTTTTACAATTGAAATGATCAACTAGTTTGTTCAAGTTTACATATCTTGCGTTGATTTTCAACAAAAACATATATTTATATGGTTAAATTTATTGGGGAATATTCAAAGGAGAACCACTTGAAAATTGAGAACTTATGAAAACCAAAAGAATATGTGATTGTTCATATGTGATTAACTTTATATACATGTGAACATTAATATTTGTTTAAATGAGAAACAAAAAAATGTCAAAAAGCGGAAAATTACGTATAAAAATATGTAAAAACACATATTTAATAAATGAACAGTTCACAAGTGAACGAGTTAAAGGTAGTTAAAATAAACCTAACACATAATTTTCGGTTTTCAAGGTTTCATTGATTCGTATGAATATTTTTATAATTATTTTGACATTATATATGAACAACCGTGTATTCTAATTATTCTCAAAGTTCTCAACTTTTAAGTAGTTCTCATTTAAACCTCCCACTAAATTCATATATTTGTTAAAGTTTTCAAATTTAGTTTTTATTTTTTTTTAATTTTGATTTTGTATATTTTTGTCAATTTAGGTTTTACTTCTACAAAGTTTCAGTTAATTTAATCATATTTGTTTGATTTTATTTATGTATTTAACTTATTTTCTTATTTTTAGATCAAGTCAATTTGGAAAATAGTTGGTATATAGGTGTTTGTCGGCGGTAATCAATGATCAAATGTGACCGTTATTGGTAATGGTTGTTTAAAATTATTATTATATTCTTAATAGGTTAGTGTACAAGAAATTACATTTACATAAGCTAGAATAAACAAGTAGAGTATATAATTTGTCAAAAAAAAAAAAAAAACAACTTTTAAAGATGAAATAATTAAATAGAATGGAAGTTGATATTGGTTCTTGTGAGGAAGAAGTATTGGGAGGGAAGGGAGAGAAGCAAATGGAGAGGTGACAAGTGTCCTCATCCATTTCTTCACCTTCTTCATTTCTCTACCATTATCAATTCTCCTTCATTTTTTTTCTTAGTTTTTTTTAATTTTATTTTTTATATTAATTTTTTCCTTATTATTAACTTTTTCGTTTTTTTTTTCCTTTCATTTTTTAGAGTTCTTGTTATCGTTTTTGTTTTGTTTTTTTTTTTTTTTTTTTGTTTTTAGCGTTTTCAACATTTTCATTTAACCTTTTTCACGACTTGTTTATAATTGTTTTTGTTTTTTTTTCACGTTTTCAACATTTTTTCTGTTGTTGTTTTACCTCACATTATTATATGTACATACAATTTTATATATAGTATTACAAAAAAAAAACATTTATGTGATGTACCATATTCATACCTTGAATAAAATAAATTCTGATATAACAAAATTATAACTTCAATGCATCGTAAAAATTAAAATTATGATGTACCATATTTTATAACTATGATGCACCAGTTTTATACACTAATAATGTTTATCGTATATCTAAAAGCCGGAGTGTAACACCCCCAAATTTACTGTTGAGCGGAAGCATACTTTGGGGTGCTACTAATCAATAAGCAAAGCACATAAGATACATAATGAACGACTCTATATGTGTCGTTTACAATACATTGATATTATAAAAGTTTTACACAGTTATAATAGTTTACAAAAGCTCGAGATTTAATGAAAGAGATTCTGAGACATCACTAATTTTACAAAATATAGTAATGCATGACAATCTCCTGATGTTTGCATGAGACTCGAGCTAATGGGCATCCTGAGTGAGCAGACCTACTGCTGCTGCGAACCTGAGAATACACGCTAAATGGTCAGCTAAAAGCTGGTGAGCTCACATGTTTAATGATAAAGTATAATGTATGAACCGCAAGATTTAAGGAATGATGATTTGCAATTAAGCAAATAAATAAATGATAAATGATGTATATAACTGTCATGAGCACATAGTCTAAGCTTAAATGAGGTGTCAGGATCACAATTAAGTGCCTGAGCGGGGGTGCCTCTCTGCGAGTGCCTAATCTAACACTCGTTATGAACAAATGATAATGCGTCCGTTTGACCAGTCAGTGCTTGCTGACCCGGACGTGGATTGTCAATCCCATATGGTACCATACACTAACATTCACGCTACAAAGTATTACCAAACTATGCTTGGAGGACTTAAATGATTTGATGATAAACTCATGCAGAATATAGCGATATTTCATACTTGCGTTCACATGTAAAACAAAACAAGCATGTATTCTCACCCCTAGAGTAAAAACAGCAAAATAGGGGCTATGAGACTCACCTGAGTCTGATGAGTTGCTATCAATCACTAGTGATGGTGTACAAGGGAAATGATGTCGTTTCCAACGACTGAAACCTACTGGGCGTCCAAGACGCGCAAGGTTATAATAATGATTAGACGTCTCAACAGATCATCTATGCTAGTTGTTCACCCAACTAGTAATGTCCAATGATTTGATTTTGATTAGGTATGATTGGAAAAAATATGTATGACCCGTTGGTGATTAATTGTAATAATAATCTCAAAACATTATTATTTAAATATTGAAATGATATACTTATAAAATATATTTGAAGTGTTTAATATTCGTAGATGTTATAACATCATTTTATTTCAAGTACCATAGTGTAATGCTTAAAGCCTTTGTTTCGTGTCAAAATTCTAACATTTCTCAAATAAGTTTACGTTTATCGTCTTGGGGCTCGTTTTCGTTGACTTGGTCAAACGTGTTCGATTTGACCCGAGACTTTTAGGAAAGTCTTAAATATGTTTCTAAAAATTGTAAAAATTATCGGTTCGTGTCGGGGTTAGCCCAAAGTGTCGGCTTTTGAAATTATACTAAAACAGTCCCTTTTTATATGTAATTCAGTTTTTCGACTTGATAATCCTACCGTTTTCACTACTTCTTAGACCGAGTTTGGTCTCAACAAAAATCCAGCATGTCCCCATATGTATCTAGTTCATTTCTGCAATTTATCATGATTTTAGGGGTTCATTTACTATTTTAAACAAAAATGAATATGGAAGGTGGTCAGATTCGGTCCGAACACGAGTAACACTCAAAGATCCACTTCTAGACTTTGATCCGTGAGGATCTGGTCCAAGAGTTCAACATGAAAGTCGGAGCTAACATCTTAAGGATCATTTTTCGTTTAGATTTCGTTAGTTGATTCCTTCTAGAACTCGAGTTATGGTCTCGAGAAGGAGAATAATGTTTCTGTCCACCGGAACAGTAACGTGCACTTTAACGGAATAATTATTTTAAAATAGTAAACGAAGTCGAAATGTTACAAAATTGGTGTCGTTGGAAAGCTAACATTCCGAACTTGATTTTAGGCTTAAGAAACGTTCATTTTCACGTTTTTATGATTTTTATAAAAATCGTTCAATTGAGTGCATTTTCTGGACAGCAAGTTTTAAGTGAAGATTTTGACTTTTAAAACGCGTTTCGGTTTATAGTTTGGACATTATAACGTTGAGTGAGCACTATAACATGATTATAAATATATTACAAGTAATATGAAAAGGTTTTAAAGTTCTTACAATGTTCTAGATGAAGAGGAGGAAGAATGGAAGTCGTATGCTCGTTTTCACGTGTTTTCTTGAATTCCGGCTTGGCGGCTCGTGGTGACTCTATGGTGGTGATGTGGTGGAATTGTGGTGGTGTTAGGAGGTTGTGGTGGTGGGTGGTGTAACACCCCCAAATTTAACAGTTTGCGGAAGCGATGTTTTGGGTGTTACTAATCAATAATCACAAGCACAAAGGATACAGTGAACGACTCTAAATGAGACGTTCGAAAAGTATTACATTAATACATAAGTAATTCAAAATACAAGCTCGAGTTTCGAGTAAATTCCTAGAGATTCTAATACATAACAGTAAGTACAAAAATAATGTAATAAAATCTCCAAGCTTGTAAATGCATGCGACTCGAGCTAAGCAAGCTTATCCTGCTGGGCATCCCTACTGATGCTGTGTACCTGAGAAGCATTACTAAAACGGTCAACCAAAAAGGTTGGTGAATCTCACAGGTTTGTAAGTAAGTAAATAGTTTGAACACACATGTAGTATTTGTAAATCATAAGCCAGCCAGTAAGTAACGATCACAGGTTATGCTCATCGTTCACTTAAGTTTTAATAAGTGGGTGGTTGCAGGTTATGCTAACCGTTTGATACCCTTGCCATGAGCCACCATAGTTGAAGCTTAACGTACAGTAAATAATAGTACCCCCGTGAATGTTAATCCAAAAACATTCATATGAAACGAGTAAGAAACGCCCGTTTCTACAGTAACGGTTCGTGGTAGTGCGTGCTACCCCGGGCGGGGATTGTCAGTCCCATATGGATCCATATACTAAAACTCGCGCTTATCACCTAACTAACAACTATGATTAAGGAGGATTTCATTGGATTAGTCGAAACTCATGCAATTGGCGTATCCGTAATTCCGTACAGTAAGTAAATCATGGCAGCAAATAAGTTTTGTGTGTTCATGTAAAACAGTAATGCATCTCACCCCTGAGTAAAACAGTAAAGTAGGGGCTGTGAGACTCACCTGAGTCTAGCAGACAATGCAGTAAGCAAGCAAAGTAGTATCCGACTAGCAACCCTTAGCGTCCTAATACGCATAAGGTTTAGTAAGTAATTGGAATACTTGTAAAGTATCCATGCTAGTTGTTCCCAAACTAGTTAAGGTTTAGTTAAGGTCCATTTGTTGTTTGTACGTTTGTAATTGTTTGTAAATTGTAGTTTGTAGAAAAGTTGTACGGCCCGTTGGTATCGGAATGTAATAATAATCTCATCTATTATTATTATGCAGTTGTTGTAATAGTATAGTTGTCAAATACGTTTGTATTGTAACGTTCAAGTAATGTAAATCCGAGTGGGTGAAATCCCCAAGTGTACGGGTGAAATCTCGCATGTGTTCGAGTGTAAGTTCGTATCAGTTAGCGTGTAATCCCACACGTAAGTATTTGGAGTGAACTCATAAGTTCGCATCGGGTGCAATCCCGTGTAGTTGTACAAGTTTAAGTTCGTTGGAGTGTAATCTCCTAAGTATTTTTGAGTGCAGTCTCGTGTGTGTGAGTGAAATCTCACGTTCAGTTAAGTATAATCTTGTACGTATTCGAGTATTTGTGTATACTTCCAAAAGTATAGTATTTTCATGTATAATCGTATCGTATTTGATTTGGTTGTTGAAAAGTGATTTTTAAACATTTAGAATGATTTTGGCCTCTGTTTTTAGGTTTTTGCGACACTAAATGCGACACAGCCCTTGTGTCACATGATTTATGCGACACAACCCTTGTGTCACATGATTTATGCGACACAATCCTTGTGTCACATGGATGCAACTTAATGCGACACAATATGCGACACAACCCTTGTGTCACATGATTTATGCGACACAACCCTTGTGTCACATGGATGCAACTTAATGCGACACAATATGCGACACAACCCTTGTGTCACATGAGTTATGCGACACAACCCTTGTGTCACATGGATGCAACTTAATGCGACACAATATGCGACACAACCCTTGTGTCACATGGTTGCCATGCGACACAACATGTGACACAAGTCTTGTGTCACATGAAAGTTTGGTCCTATGCAACACATCGACTGACTTCGTTTTTAAGCTCGGTTTTGGGTCAAACGACCTCGGTTTGACCCGAAACTTTTACACAAGTTCTAAAATGGCTAAATAACGTTAGAAAAATTATCGTTTCGTTTCGGGGGGTCTCGAGATGTCGGTTTTCATTTAACGTCACCAAAACATACATACTTGTACAAATCGATTTTTCTAGCAAAATGAGGGCATTTTGGAGGTAAACTTTCTTCACGAAAGTTGTGGACAACGAAAAGACGAAGATTTCATGTTTAGGTTATATTTGTTAGTTTTGAACGTACAATTTTATAAAAATTCGAGAAAGGGACTGTTTTTAGTTTACGGTTTCGGTTTATACTTTCAAGTTTTAAAAACGAGTTTTAACATATCATTTGGACATTATGAAGCTAGGGGAACAACATACATGCAAAATAATTAAAATCGGAAAGTTTCGGAAGTCGCCGGAAAACTTACAAAGTCGTTGAAATGAGAAACCGAAAAGATAGAATCGTAGCCCTCGTTGTGGTGATCACTTTGCTCCTTTTCTTTTTGTAATCCAAGCTCGTTTTAGTGTGTTTTTCTAGAGAGAGAGAGTGACCGAGATAGAGAGAGAGATGGGTGAGTTTGAGAGAGAGTTTGAGGTGGAGTGTGGTGTGTGATTGTGTGAAGGAGTAATCAAAAGGGTGAGGGTTTGGCACCCCTCACCTTGACCGGTTTGGTGGGGTCCACCAAGTGTGGATCTCACCATTTTTCGTATTCTCGTGTTCGCGCCCCGTGCGGTGTTCGTTTCCCCGGTCGTTTAAACGTTAAAATAATTTTATACGCGATTAAAATATATGTTTTAAAATACGAGTCATCCCCCGGTATTTTGTTGGAGTAATTTGTTAAAACACTTGTTATTAAGTTATAAAATATAACTTTGTTTGTTTTGTCGGTTGGTCGAGTTTTCGTGGAGTTCGGTAACGTTTTATCTAAAACGTACGTTTTCGTTATATTATCAACATAATATAAAGTAGTAGTTTGCGTAATTAAATAATTTCACATTATTTAATAATTGTTTTACCAACGTCCGTATGTTTGTACAATTTTAGTTTTATACGATTTGAACGAATCGTATACGTGTATATATATATCACCTATATATATATATATAAGTAAGTAACGTATTTAATCCTATTTCATATTAAATACAAGTAGTAAACACGTAATTAGGAAAATTTTAATTTGACCCTAATTTGGGGGTTGTTACAGCTGGTGACAGCCCCAATTTTTTGGGAGAGAGAGAGAGTAGAGAGAGAGAGAGAGCTAGATGGAAGTGGTGTACATGTATGTATATGTATGTAATATATTCAATAATTAAGAAACAAGATCCACAATTTGTGGATCTTGTTTTTGGGCTGGAGAAAATCAGCTCTAGTGGGCCCCACAAAGGTGTGGTTTGTCTCAAATTTGTTCCTCGAGTTTGCGCTCCGTGCGGTGTTCGTTTCCCCGGTCGTTTAAACATTCGTTTCCATTTTATACGTTATACGTAAGTGTTTTAAATAACAATTGGTTTTCGATATTTTAAGTTGAAGTAATACTCCATATTACTTGATAACATTTATAAAAATGTTAATGTGTCGGTTTCCGTTTACGGGATCGCGTTACGATTATTTAGTCGCATGCGGTTTTAATTAGACGTTTTTGTGACCGGTTTGATATACGATATTTCAAATGAATATTTTCTATCAAAATAATATATTTTAAATTTATAAAATATATATTTTGGTTTTCGTTCGATTGTTGGGCGCGTTTCGCTCGTTTTTGGGTCGCGTATGAGCATTTTATGCGATACGGAATACTTATGAAATATTATCGAAATAATATTTAAAAAATAATATGTTTATCAAATAATCTCATATTATTTAATAAATTGGGTTCACCAACGTCCATATTAATGTATCGGAATTTGGCAGATATAAAATGACACGATTTCATTAATCATGTAAATGCGTATATATAATAATACACGTTATGATACACACAATTAGCCTAACACAGAACTAATTACATGTATTAACAAAATGATTAGGACCTAATAACTAGTCATAATTTGACGGGTGTCACACGGAGCGTCATATTTATAACTATGATGCACCATATTTTATGATTATGATGCACCTTGTTTTATAATGATGTTTGTCGTGAAACGTCTCGTTTTATAATTTAGAAATGAAAATACCTAATAAATACTTTTCACACAACCAGGCAAGAATACCTGATCGAATGTAAGTATAGACTTAGTAAGTCCGAGTCGAACACAGGGAATGGTGGTATTTATAAAAATAGAAAGTACTAATTAACTAAGAAAGCAGTAAATAGGGGGCATTTTAGTTCCGTTCGAACAATTGTTTATAAAATAATAAAGTAAAATGAATAAACTAAATTAAACTTAAATTTAAATTAATAAATAAAGAACAATAGGAAGGAATAAGTAATTGTATAATTAATGTCACTCAGATTCATATATCCTGATTCATCACGTATTGATTATCTAATTGTGATTTCTTTTATATCAATTAAGTCACTAATCAAAAATTCCTAATTGAATGTGAACTAGCCAACTTTTCGGGTCTAACTAATTCCTATAATTTAGGGTCCAACATGAAACATCGGTCCAATGTCACAAGATGATCAGTCAATTGTGTGTTTTTCCCTAAATCATGCATTAAACATTCACAACTCATTATAATTAACTCTAGTGGCATGACTCAACGATGCCCAATAATTTCTTATCATCTCATTCATTTTAAAGTGAATAATTATTACTCTCTCAACCTATCAGACTCAACATATTTAGCAATAGTCAAAACCCTAAGATTTTAACTATCAATAATCAATAATACTAAAGGAACTCAATCTCATTAACATTATCAACCACGTTGAGCAATAATAATTACCAGTTATCAATAAATAAGGATCCACGAGTAATATAATAGTTTTCAATTAAATAACTTATTCAATACGCAATAACAATCATTCAATAATCATAATCTGAGTTCAATTAATTACACAATCACTTTGGATATTCAATTCATCATACGAAACAGAAAACTCAGATTAAATAACATCAAAATCATCAATGACATTAAGTTAAAGAAAGTTATACCGAATCAAAAAGACGAATCACGAAGAATTAAAACCGAACTATCCTCAATCTTCACTCTTCGTGCCTCCAAAATGCTAAGAAAATTCGTAAATAAACCCTAAGACTCGGAAATAATCGACTGGAAGAAACCCCAAACGAATATCTTTTTAGGTGTTTTTTTCGCGTTTTTATACTTCCTGGAAAAACCATCCATACGGCGTATGGGAATCCATACGGCGTATGGATGAAAAACAAGCCCAGCCCAAGTCCGTGTGACATGGGCCTCCATCGCCTCAATCCATATGGCGTATGGAAATCCATACGGCGTATGGATTGACTTTTCAGCCGAATTTTTATTTTTCTTCTTTAACTTTTTCTTCATCCTTAGGCTTTGCTTTATTCTTCAAAAATGCATCATTTAACTCGTTTATTGACTGTTTTCCGTTCCTTTCTTCATAACGCTCCATTTCCACATCTAATTGCAAATATGAACGAAATCAATATCTATTCTTAAATAAATGCAATAGAAACATCCAAGAATCGGGGTAAAATACTACTAAAATATAATACTTTTGAGTGTTTATCAAACATCCCCCACTTGAATCCTACTTGTCCTCAAGTAGACTATCGATTCAAAAATCAAATTCTTAAGAAAACAGTCATATTCATTAATCTAAATAACTAACAAAGGAATTACACAACATTACCCTTTTTCAGCTCAAACATTTAAATTTAAAAATCTGTTAATTCTAAAAACAATTATTAAGAAACTATGAGATTACAAAAATAATCTACACACGAAGTTATTATTCTTAAAATATTAAGTAGTTCACAATGATTACTGATATTGTTATCCACTTAAACAATCTATATTTAAATAATTGAACTCAAACCATTATTATTCACATAAATGTTCCCTTAAACTCCCAAAAGCTATATACTCTCATACTCATAACGTGCCAACATTACATATTTTGAAGTTCCAATCAAAACAATCATTTTTCAAATCAAGACATAGGTGACAGGTCTGTGCCTCAACACAACAAAGCGACATAACTTGATTTTGATTTAGCAATATAAAACTTTTAGTCAAACCATTGGTGGCAGGTCAGTACCTTAGTATAACAGAGCAACTTAATTTGACTACGTTTTAAAATCTTGAGTTATTAAACTCTTTTGCTCTTTTTCATTAGATATACTGACGGAGACCAGGTCTGTACTTTCGTACAACAGAGGAAACAACACCCAGTATATCCCCAAATGATGTTAATTAAAATTCCAAAAATATGACATATTGCACGCTAATAATATGAAAATTAAGACATACGTCATACATAACTAAAGTTCATCTAAAAGTAACATCCACTCATTTATTTTCATTTCTTAAAAGATCAAGAATTCTCACATAGATCGCCTATCAATACATCATATAATGAAACCAAATAACATTTTCCACAATTTAATATTTAATTAAAAGTGTAGAAAATTTTTAAATTAACCTACATTGTTACAAAATAATTATCTCTAGAAAAACAAAAATTTAAATTTAAAAATTTGGTTGAAAAATGGTCAATTTATAACCTCCTAGTTACTTATCTTAATAAGATAACAGCTAACCAAACTACAACATTCTCTATTTATTTAACAGGACAAGTATGTGGAAACATAACTCTTTTCTCTCCCATCCCCCACTTAAAGATGTACAATGCCCTCATTGTACAAATAATAAACTGCTAAAACAGGACAAAGAGAAAAGAAATTAGACAGAAAAACTCCCCTGGAATAGTGTGCTTAACGGTCATGACAAGGATGATATGAAATTCCCACATCCTCTCGATTCAATTTGTTGCGCTGAACTTACTGCCAGCATAACACGTACTCACAACACAATTATGAGGGATCAATCAACACACAAGATTAAACAATACCAAATATAAACATCCTAAATAAAAACAACCAAACCTAAAGCTACCAATCCAACATAATTAAAATTCCTACAAATAAAATCAGTCATAATAATAATAAAAATAGAAATAGTGTCTGGAATCATAAACCACATAGGATGAACAACATCCTAATCGCTGTCATCCTCCTGGTTCCGGTACTGATATGATGATCCTGGCTGGTCTGCTGATGGTGGTGGTGGCATAAACTCCTGCGGCATCTGGTGAGCAAAGGGTTGATATGGCATCTCATGATGACTAAACAGCTGAGAAAAGATGCTGTCCTGGTAATCCAAATGAGCACTGGTCTGATGAAAATGCTGCCTCTGTATAAGATCCAGCTGATCAAACCTATGAGTGTGGCGCAGGGACATCTGATCTATCTGCTGCGATAAACGGTCAAACTCAGCAGCATATCCTATGTTACGGCTTTGAGCCGTACCTCTACCTGCATCACTCCCACTAGTATCTCCTCTGCCTCTACCCTGCCTGGGCTGCAAAGTCTGCCCCACAGCAGTGGTAGGAACCCAATAATACATATATGCAGCACCACCATAAATACTACACGGCTCAATAAGAACAAAAGCCTCCAACCGTCGTCCAGTCAACCAACCCATACCAGGCTGAACAATCGTACATGAGCCCATCTCATCCTGAGTCGCCAACCTAAAATGTCTAGCCAACCTAGTAACAAAATGACCTCCACATAAACTGCTCCCATCTCTAGTACCAGTGGTTCTCTTCGACATCCACTTCGCCAATCTCCAGGGCACATTCACTAACCGCTTCCTGATAATCGAGCTCAAATAAAACAAGTCAAGCCTAGAAACTTTCTCAGGCCCCTCCTTACGACCAACGATGGTAAATGTCAACAAACGGTGGATGAGACGGTGACGAGGATCTCGAATAGCTCGGTAAGAAGGAGTGGTATCCCCATAGTGACCCTGAGCAATAAACTGCCATTCCTGCTCAATCTCCAAATCAGTGAGCTTTTTCACCGCACCTGCAGAAATATGATCTAGAAAGTGGGGATTATCAAGCTCGTTCGGCTCATATAACCCAATCCCAAGAGCAAACTGAATCAAAGACATCTGTCTAGGCTGTCCCCCCAGCTGAAAGTAAATAGAATCCTCAGTCCAACGAGTTGACCTGTGATCGAACCTGAATGTGCTATAATGTAACAACCGCCAAATTAGGGCTAGTTATTAGCGCCTAATTCTTTGTAAATACATGTAATTAGTTTTGTGTTAGGCTAATTTATGTATCGGATTATATATTGGTAAATATATACAACTTTGCGATTTGACTTAAATCGTACGCAACTTAAATAGAATGAAATTCTATTCGATTAAAATGGACGTTGGTGAACAAATGTTTATAAACTAAATAACGCAATTGTGCCTAAAATGCTATTTTCTAATAATTAGTAATTATCTCGTATCACTCAATTAAAGTTTACACAATTTGAAAACAAAAGTACTTAAATTTATTTAAACTATATCATATTTCAAACTATTAAGGATTTAAAGAAATAATACAAGTAAATTATTTAACAAAAGTTTGTAATTTTAAAATATATAATTAAACGCGTAAAATAAATATTTAACGCCTAAACGATGGAGAAAACGAACACCACACGGAGCACGGAACGGGGACTGGGTGAAGTGAGGCTTTCACCAACACCCCACCTCCCACTCTTTCTTTTCTCATTTATCTTTTTCCTTTCTCTTTCTTCTTTCCTTTTTCTCTCAAAAACCACCAAACAACCACCTCACAAATTCGCAAAATAACACACCAAAACGACACCGGATCGTACCCCTCCTTTGGAATAAAAGGACCACGGCATCACGATCTACATTCCTACCTTTCCGGATTTTCATTTCGGCATTTCGTAAGTTTCCGACAAAACCCGAAACTCTCTGTTTTTACTCATTTTTACGTTTTTATGGGTTACATATGCTTAAAATGTCCAATAATGGGTTGGGTAAAAGATTTGGACCAAACGGAAGTCGTTCGGCCGATTTTCCGGCCACCGGAACCATATCAGTCGCCGACATCGCATCTGGCTTGGCCCGATTGCGACGTCAGCTACAACGTCGCAAAATACACCACGACGTCGCACATAGCGACGTCAGTACCAACGTCGCAACAAGTGACCAACGTCGCACTTAGCGACGCAAGCCTTTACGTCGCATTAAATTGCGAAAGTCGCACATAGCGACGTCATGCTCAACGTCGCAGTCAGGATCTGCGACGTCGCACCTAACGTCGCACCCAACGTCGCACAAACCAGAACCTCAAAAACACAGATTTTTACTAAGTGTCGAGACTCGAAATTTATCACTCGATTTTACCCAAATTCAGATCCTAGATGCGTTTTTCACCAAAGCAATATAGTAGAAATAAAAATTTTTCGAGCTGACCTGGCATCTCGACCCCAGCCAGGGGCCAGCCCCTTGGACCCCGCCAGGGGAGCTGCCCCCGGACCCCCGTACTTAGATTCCGTAAGCACGTTTCTCACCAAGTGTCAAACTTGCACGACTTCGAAACGCTTATATGATACAACTTTTCAAACATAATGGAATATACTTTTCAAGTATAACACTTCAAAATCAATGTGATAACATCCAGACTATTAATACAAACCGTCACCAACGGGCCAACCATGTTTTCTAAGAACAACCAATAACGAAACAACATTGGACATAACGAGTTGTGTAGACAACTAGACTAGATGGTCTTGCGAGACATCTACTTACTTGACTTTATATGTTTAGGCATTTAAAGGTTACGGGTTCGGAGAACCTACTCACTACTTACTGATTTCCACCGCTTACTACTCGACTCAGGTGAGTCTTACAGCCCCACTTTTACTGTTTTACATACGGGGTGAGATACATTGCTTACTTTTCTTGAACACAAGTACTAAACTGCTTACTATACCAAACGGAATTGCATGAGTTATTTACTACTTACAGAAGTCTCTCCATCATATATCGTTAGTTATGGACTTAAGCGCGAACCCTAGTTAATGGATCCATTAGGGAAATGACCCTCCCCGCCCGGGGTAGTAGCGCTACCACGAACCGTTCTGTATAAACGGGCGACTATTATTCGTTACTTATGCTTGCTCAGTTACGAGCATGTCATGGGAGCAACTTATTACTTACGGGTTAAGCTTCGATTATGAGCCTCATGGCAACGGTATAACTTATTTACTTTACATTTGCTGGATTGCAAATACTTGATTTACGCCTGCGGGCACAACTGATGAAATCTTGTGTTCAAAACTGATATTACTTACAAACCTGTGAGATTCACCAACATTCGTGTTGACCTTTTAGCATGTATTCTCAGGTACTCATATGGAGTAGGATTTCTCCAGGACATAGCTAGAGTCGCATGATTTCAACTAAACTGCATTTAACGGAGATTCTCAGCATTATCTTTTGTACATGTTGATTATGTAATAGAATCTCCCGCCATACGCGTGGACTCTAGGGAACTATTTTTGTATACGAAAACATTAAGTTTTCAAACATTTATTTCTATGCAATCGCTTTACAACGTCTCATTTAGAGGTCGTTTACTGTATATCTTGTGCTTTGTATATTGATTAGTAACACCCAAGTATGCTTCCGCAAATCATTAAATTTGGGGGTGTTACAGATTGGTATCAGAGCCTAAGGTTATAGTGAACTAGGTTGCATTTAGTGGGCCTAGACTATGACCATTAGGCAGTATTTCCTTACTAGGCATGATTGGTTCAGGAATTACAGCATACGACTTTAATTTAACATAGCCTGATCAACTATGTACAATTAAGGAAAGATGATGTGAGGTCTGAAATGGTTATGTTGAACAGGAATACGTTAGTTGACTCTGACCACGAGAGAACCGGACCATTACTTGATACGTGCTCGACACTAGGCTGGATATTATATACTTATATATATATATATATATATTAGCCTCGTCTTACTTACACTCTGCCACAGGAATGGCAAACACACCACCCACTTTGTCATGCTCCCATCCACAAGGATCTCGAAACTCACAATTATCTTATCCTTCTTTCCTTGTCCTTTTCTTGTCAGCATCATGCCTCCTCGTCGACAAGTCACCCTCAGTGAAGCCGAAATTGCGGGTCTGATTGCCCGTAGTGTAGCCCAAGCCTTAGCTACCCGAACATCAAACCCTGGTAGCGAAGATACAGCTAACAATGCACCACAACCCAAACCCTGTTCATATAAAGACTTCCAGAACTGCAAACCTCTGAACTTCCATGGTACGAAAGGAGCGATCGGTCTGGTACGCTGGATCGAGAAGATCGAATCTGTATTTCTTATCTGCAACTGTGCGGAGGGGGACAGGGTCAAGTTCTCCGTCAGCACTTTCTCTGACACCGCCCTTACCTGGTAGAACACCTATGCCCAGACTGTAGGTATTGCGAATGCTTACAAGCTCCCGTGGGAGGAGCTGAAGGAGATGTTGAGGGGTGAGTACTGCCCCAGGGATGAATTGAAACAACTGGAGTTGGAATTCTGGAACCACAAGATGCAAGGTGATGATATCACCGGGTACACCAACCGTTTTCACCAACTGGCACTTTTGTGCCCAACCATGGTCGATCCTGAGTACAAGAGGATCGAGAAATATGTTGATGGACTTCCTGACAGGCTCCAAGACCTGGTGACATCATCCAAACTGGGTACTATCCAGAGCGCCATTCATATGGCCCATGAACTGACGGCAAATTCTGTCCGCCGTGGCACAACTTCTACCTCATCTGCAAACAACAAACGCAAATGGGAAGGAAACCCCAACTCATCCAACCAACTCACCAACAAGAAGCCTGAGTCTGTTAAGGCTTACTCATCGGGGACTACAGAAAAGAAAGGGTACGGCGGGAACAAACCCTACTGTTCCAAATGCAATCGTCATCATGATGGTTCCTGCCCTTGCACCAACTGCAAACGGTTCGGGCACCTAGCCAAGGATTGCCGAGCCATCATTCCTACCCCCAACACCAATTCACCAAAGACCTGCTTTGGGTGCGGAAATTCTGGGCATTTCAAGAACGACTGCCCCAAGCTGAACAACAACAACAACCGCAACAACAACGTCCGAAGCAGAGCCTTTGTCATCACCTCAGGGGACGCCCGTCAAGACCCTAATGTGGTCTCGGGTATGTTCCTCCTCAACAACTTATCTGCTTCTATTCTATTTGATACTGGTGCTGATAGGAGCTATATTTCTGATGAGTTTTGCCCACTACTTGACATCACCCCCGTGGCCTTAGATGTTAAGTACACCGTAGAACTTGCAAATGGTGATACCTAATTGCACTTTAAACCTAGCCGACGAAATCTTCTCAATCGATCTTATGCCTGTTGAACTAGGAAGTTTCGACGTCATCGTGGGTATGGACTGGTTGTCCAAGCATCGGGCCGAAATTATTTGTCATGATAAAATCGTCCGCATCCCTCTTGCCGTCGGTAGAACCTTGATCATACAGGGGGAGACCGGTGGGTCGAGACTAAACATAATCTCCTGTCTGAAAACCCGGAAATTTCTGAGAAAAGGTTACCCAGCAATTCTCGCGCACATCACGGAGAAAAAGTCGGAGGAGAAGCGACTTGAAGATGTGCCAATCGTTAGAGACTTCCCCGAAGTCTTTCCAGAAGAACTACCTGGTCTACCACCACCTAGACAGGTTGAGTTCTCAATTGATCTCGTGCCGGGTGCCGCACCGTGGCCCGTGCACCGTACCGTCTAGCCCCATCCGAACTTCAGGAGTTGTCTACTCAGTTACAGGAACTCCTGGATAGAGGATTCATCAGACCGAGTTCTTCACCTTGGGGAGCTCTGGTCTTGTTTGTCAAAAAGAAAGACGGTTCATTTCGAATGTGTATTGACTACCGAGAGTTGAACAAACTAACCGTCAAGAACCGATACCCACTTCCTCGAATCGATGATCTGTTCGACCAACTTCAAGGATCAAGCTGTTATTCAAAGATTGATCTTCGATCAGGTTACCATCAATTGCGTGTTCGCGATGCCGACATCCCAAAAACCGCATTCAGGACCCGTTATGGGCATTACGAATTTCAAGTGATGCCATTCGGTCTAACCAACGCACCGGCTGTATTCATGGACCTTATGAATCGGGTGTGCAAACCTTATCTCGACAAGTTTGTCATTGTCTTCATTGATGACATCCTCATATACTCACGAAACGAACAAGAACACGCACAACACCTCAGAACCATCCTAGAACTACTTAGACACGAGGAGCTTTACGCCAAATTCTCTAAGTGTGAGTTCTGGATAAAAACCGTTCAATTCCTTGGACACGTGATTGATAGTCAGGGAATTCATGTAGACCCATCAAAAATCGAGGCCATCAAGAACTGGCAGGCGCCAACCACTCCTACCGAAGTACGCCAATTCTTGGGATTGGCGGGGTATTATCGCCGATTCATTGAAAACTTCTCAAAAATAGCCATACCACTCACGACACTGACTCAGAAAGACAAAAAGTTCGATTGGACTGATAAACAAGAGTCAGCCTTTCAACTGTTGAAACTCAAGCTTTGCAGTGCACCCATTCTATCCCTACCCGAAGGCACCGATGACTTCGTGGTATACTGCGATGCTTCTCACCAAGGTCTCGGTTGCGTGCTAATGCAACGAGACAAGGTCATTGCTTACGCCTCCCGACAACTTAAAGTTCACGAGAAGAACTACACAACTCACGACCTCGAGTTAGGGGCCGTGGTATTCGCTCTCAAAATCTGGAGACACTACCTTTATGGTACCCGAAGTACTATATTTACCGACCACAAAAGTCTCCAACACATCTTCGACCAAAAAGATCTTAACATGAGGCAACGTCGATGGATCGAGTTGCTCACCGATTACGACTGTGAGATCAAATATCACCAGGGCAAGGCAAACGTGGTTGCCGATGCTCTCAGTCGTAAGGAACGAACAAAACCACTTCGAGTCCGGGCCCTCAGCATGACCATTCACAACGATTTGAATATCCAGATTTTCACCGCTCAACTCGAAGATCTCAAACCCGATAACGTCAAAAACGAGGCCTTGCGAGGCATGGATAAACAATTCGAAATCAGACCCAACGGAGTTAGGTACTTCTCTAACCGAATCTGGTTGCCTAGTTTCGGGAACCTGCGGGACTTGGTGATGGATGAAGCTCACAAGTCCAAATATTCTATCCACCCGGGATCCGATAAAATGTATCACGGGATCAAAGAGTTTTATTGGTGGCCGAACATGAAAGCTGAAATCGCCACGTACGTCAGCAAGTGTCTTACTTGTTCGAAAGTCAAAGCCGAATACCAGAAACCTTCCGGCTTACTCCAACAACCTGACATTCCTGAATGGAAATGGGAACAGATTGCCATGGATTTCATAACCAAACTTCCTAAGCCGTCAAGCGGTTGCGATACTATTTGGGTGATCGTCGATCGTCTCACCAAATCAGCTCGTTTCTTGGCAATCAGAGAAACCGATAAAATGGAACGCCTCACACAAATCTACATCAAAGAGATCGTTTGCCAACATGGTGTCCCTATCTCGATCATCTCTGACAGGGATGCTCATTTCACATCTCGCTTCTGGCAATCACTCCAAAAATCATTGGGTACCCGTCTCGATATGAGTACCGCGTACCACCCTCAGACCGATGGCCAGAGCGAACGAACTATTCAGACACTGGAAGATATGCTACGAGCCTGCGTAGTTGATTTCGGTACCAACTGGGAAAGACACCTACCGTTATGTGAGTTTTCCTACAATAACAGTTATCACGCCAGCATTAAGGCTGCACTTTTTGAGGCACTGTACGGTCGTAAGTGCCGATTACCGATCTGTTGGACTGAAGCGGGAGATAGTCAACTCACTGGTCCTGAACTCATACACGAAACCACCGAGAAAATTGTTGAAATCCAAAACCGAATCAAAGCCGCACGTGATCGTCAGAAAAGTTACGCTGACGTGAGACGCAAACCACTCGAGTTCCAGGTTGGGGATCTAGTACTCTTAAAAGTATCGCCATGGAAAGGCGTAATCCGATTCGGCAAACGCGGGAAATTAAATCCCAGGTACATTGGACCTTTTGAGATCCTCGAGAGGATAGGTCCAGTGGCATATCGACTGCAGCTGCCCTCTGAACTCAGCAGCGTGCACCCTGCCTTTCACATTTCTAACTTAAAGAAATGTCTGTCTGACGAGACACTTATCATACCACTTGACGAGATTCGCATCGATGACAAACTTCATTTCGTTGAGGAACCCGCGGAAATCATGGACCGTGAGGTCAAACAACTCAAACAGAGTCGTATTCCCATCGTAAAAGTCAGGTGGAATTCTAGACGTGGTCCTGAATTCACTTGGGAACGGGAAGACCAAATGCGACTCAAGTATCCCCACTTATTCACTGATTCTACCCCGAATGCGACTTCGACTTAAATTTCGGGACGAAATTCTTTTAACAGAGGGAGATTGTAACAACCGCCAAATTAGGGCTAGTTATTAGCGCCTAATTCTTTGTAAATACATGTAATTAGTTTTGTGTTAGGCTAATTTATGTATCGGATTATATATTGGTAAATATATACAACTTTGCGATTTGACTTAAATCGTACGCAACTTAAATAGAATGAAATTCTATTCGATTAAAATGGACGTTGGTGAACAAATGTTTATAAACTAAATAACGCAATTGTGCCTAAAATGCTATTTTCTAATAATTAGTAATTATCTCGTATCACTCAATTAAAGTTTACACAATTTAAAAACAAAAGTACTTAAATTTATTTAAACTATATCATATTTCAAACTATTAAGGATTTAAAGAAATAATACAAGTAAATTATTTAACAAAAGTTTGTAATTTTAAAATATATAATTAAACGCGTAAAATAAATATTTAACGCCTAAACGACGGAGAAAACGAACACCACACGGAGCACGGAACGGGGACTGGGTGAGGTGAGGCTTTCACCAACACCCCACCTCCCACTCTTTCTTTTCTCATTTATCTTTTTCCTTTCTCTTTCTTCTTTCCTTTTTCTCTCAAAAACCACCAAACAACCACCTCACAAATTCGCAAAATAACACACCAAAACGACACCAGATCATACCCCTCCTTTGGAATAAAAGGACCACGGCATCACGATCTACATTCCTACCTTTCCGGATTTTCATTTCGGCATTTCGTAAGTTTCCGACAAAACCCGAAACTCTCTGTTTTTACTCATTTTTACGTTTTTATGGGTTACATATGCTTAAAATGTCCAATAATGGGTTGGGTAAAAGATTTGGACCAAACGGAAGTCGTTCGGCCGATTTTCCGGCCACCGGAACCATATCAGTCGCCGACGTCGCATCTGGCTTGGCCCGATTGCGACGTCAGCTACAACGTCGCAAAATACACCACGACGTCGCACATAGCGACGTCAGTACCAACGTCGCAACAAGTGACCAACGTCGCACTTAGCGACGCAAGCCTTTACGTCGCATTAAATTGCGAAAGTCGCACATAGCGACGTCATGCTCAACGTCGCAGTCAGGATCTGCGACGTCGCACCTAACGTCGCACCCAACGTCGCACAAACCAGAACCTCAAAAACACAGATTTTTACTAAGTGTCGAGACTCGAAATTTATCACTTGATTTTACCCAAATTCAGATCCTAGATGCGTTTTTCACCAAAGCAATATAGTAGAAATAAAAATTTTTCGAGCTGACCTGGCATCTCGACCCCAGCCAGGGGCCAGCCCCTTGGACCCCGCCAGGGGAGCTGCCCCCGGACCCCCGTACTTAGATTCCGTAAGCACGTTTCTCACCAAGTGTCAAACTTGCACGACTTCGAAACGCTTATATGATACAACTTTTCAAACATAATGGAATATACTTTTCAAGTATAACACTTCAAAATCAATGTGATAACATCCAGACTATTAATACAAACCGTCACCAACGGGCCAACCATGTTTTCTAAGAACAACCAATAACGAAACAACATTGGACATAACGAGTTGTGTAGACAACTAGACTAGATGGTCTTGCGAGACATCTACTTACTTGACTTTATATGTTTAGGCATTTAAAGGTTACGGGTTCGGAGAACCTACTCACTACTTACTGATTTCCACCGCTTACTACTCGACTCAGGTGAGTCTTACAGCCCCACTTTTACTGTTTTACATACGGGGTGAGATACATTGCTTACTTTTCTTGAACACAAGTACTAAACTGCTTACTATACCAAACGGAATTGCATGAGTTATTTACTACTTACAGAAGTCTCTCCATCATATATCGTTAGTTATGGACTTAAGCGCGAACCCTAGTTAATGGATCCATTAGGGAAATGACCCTCCCCGCCCGGGGTAGTAGCGCTACCACGAACCGTTCTGTATAAACGGGCGACTATTATTCGTTACTTATGCTTGCTCAGTTACGAGCATGTCACGGGAGCAACTTATTACTTACGGGTTAAGCTTCGATTATGAGCCTCATGGCAACGGTATAACTTATTTACTTTACATTTGCTGGATTGCAAATACTTGATTTACGCCTGCGGGCACAACTGATGAAATCTTGTGTTCAAAACTGATATTACTTACAAACCTGTGAGATTCACCAACATTCGTGTTGACCTTTTAGCATGTATTCTCAGGTACTCATATGGAGTAGGATTTCTCCAGGACATAGCTAGAGTCGCATGATTTCAACTAAACTACATTTAACGGAGATTCTCAGCATTATCTTTTGTACATGTTGATTATGTAATAGAATCTCCCGCCATACGCGTGGACTCCAGGGAACTATTTTTGTATACGAAAACATTAAGTTTTCAAACATTTATTTCTATGCAATCGCTTTACAACGTCTCATTTAGAGGTCGTTTACTGTATATCTTGTGCTTTGTATATTGATTAGTAACACCCAAGTATGCTTCCGCAAATCATTAAATTTGGGGGTGTTACATATAAAACTCTACAACCAACTCTCTGTAGATATCCTCCCTGATACTGAACAACCGAGACCAAGCGTATGAAACAAACCCAATGTTTCCATCCTCAAGTACGTATGGGGTGGCAAGCAAATCCCTAATAGCCTCAGCACCATTAGTAAACCCTTCTCTAGCAATTACATGCTCTAAAACGTTCCAATTTATAGCATAAAAAACCTCAATCGGCTGGCCAACATTAGTTGTCAGACGCTCTCTAAACTGATATCTGGTGGTCTCAGGGTATGAATCATGAAAATTGAGATATCTGTGGGGTCTGATCATCGGATTCCCCAATGTCTGACCTCCTCGAGCTCTCCTGCTAGACATTTTAACTGCTAAACAAAACAATTGTTAATAATTCAAATAATCAGTTAATGCAAGAAGGTCACTAAAAATTTCGGCAGCATTTCTGCTAAAAATGGAATAATCCACCATAAAGGTTTAGCCTAAAAACTACCGCAACAATCAATTTCATAATCCTAATTTGCATCTTGAAACAAAATTACTCAAATTGCTAATAAAAATAAATACTCAATTAATAATCATGGCAATTGTCGATTCAAGGTGAACTATAACAATGTGGTACCAATATGAACATAAAAAAAAAATCACTTTTTACCATCACTAATATTATTCTCAGTAACTAGCAATCATTTAATATACTCAACATGAATTATCATAATCACAAAATAGAACAATGACAATTTTATCACAACCGTAATCACAAACATTCGTGTACCAAACAAACATTTGCATTAATCATCATGTATCCAGAAAATTAACAAGTATTAAATCAAAACATAGCAAAATTGAGTACACATCATATTCACATTCTTTAAACAAACACGGATAAATCGAATCACACAATATATGTAATACATTATAAAAACGAGCACGGCATTGCATAATATATGTTAACAAGAACATAATTCAATCAGTAAATGCCTATAATCATACTCAAATTAGAAATACCCAAATCACATACACAAACCCTAACTTTCAATTGCAAAAAGTAATCAACGAAAATTAAAATCGAAAGTTATACCTTGTACAGGAGAGTGAATGGAACACGAAAATATAAAAATAAGAGGGAATGCGTGGCCGGAAATGGTGGTATGGTGGTGGATGGCGACGACAGTGAGTGGTGGTGATGGGTTCCAGGTTTGAAAATGAAGAAGAAGAAAGGCTGTGTGCGTTTATGCAGTTTTTGATCCATACGGCGTATGGATGTCCCTACGGCGTATGGATTAAAAAGGCCCAGGTCAAACAATTTAAACCCAGTCAACGCGTGGCCCATTTACCATTTTCAATCCATACGGCGTATGGAATGAAAAACAGAACTTTTCAAAAATCGATTACCACCACTTTGCTACAAACTCAGCACCATTTTTTTATAATTAAACCACATACCTGGAGGAGTACAATGACTTCAAAAACATCTTGACTCCAAACTAAACAAATAAACAATAGAAATTTTAAAACAATAATTAAAGAAACAATTAAATAAAATTCACAGATTACTCATTCACACAAAACATAAAATCTGTTCAATACTCAAACATGCAAATTATAACTAAAATCCAAAAGAAATTATAAAAATGTCAAAAATAATCCAATGCAATAAGAGTTATGGGAAATGAGAATCAATTTAGGGGATAAAGGGTAAGAAAACGCTCCATGACTTGTTTAAAAATATTGATCACGCCGTCACCAAAGCAGGGGAAATTTCTCAAATGCTCAGTAGCCACCGGCTGAAGATAAACCAAACCCCAAGCAATTTCTCCTACTGCTTTGTTTACCTTTCCATCAATTGCCCAAACTACCTTATCTCCTTCCAAAGTAATCTCGCGATCCGGGTTATTCTCTTCCAACTCAGTCATGAACTCCAAACAAGCCTCAGTTATACCATCGTGCTTAATCATCAGTGGCTCTTCTTTCAAATTCCTCACCCTAATCTCAATCTTTTCAATGACCTCATCCTGAACATAACTAAACTCCAGTCCCGAACTCTTGAAGATTTCAACAAATCTGGTGTAGAGTTCCACCATCCCATAGTGGAAATGCTCTCTCTGGGTTAAAACCTTCGTATTATCAATCAGAGTATCCAAGTGAATCACCAAATAACTAGCTAAATCAATCTGACTGTGAGGATGAATAAAATCAGGGGGTAGTCTCTCCCTTTCTTCCTTAGTAAGATCATCCACTTTTGTCAACATCCCCTGAAGATAGTAGTGAAGAGTGTGGGTCACTATGAATCGGTGAGGTGTTGGATCTTTCAGGTGGTCATCCGCATGTATCAATCGGATCAAATCCCTCAAACATGACATGAATTCCTTATCTGCTTCGGAGTCAGGATGCCCTGTCATCTGATACAATGCTGTCAACATGCGATAAAGATACGAAGCCTGTGTAGCAGAATAAGGGAACGAGGACTGTCTCAATATCTCATAAATCTCAGTGTATCTTTTCTTCTGAGCGGTAAAAAACTTCTTTTCTTCATCAATCCTCGAGTCTAATGATTCCCCTAATTCAGCCAGTGCATTATAATACTGTCGGATAAACCCATACTTAATCTCTATCTCTGCACCTTCAAATACATCCTGAATCAAAGCAAGCTGGTTATCAGTGAAATCAACTGTAGATTTCTTCAACAACTCAACCATAAAAAGAACACCCTCTCTAAATTCCTCGATAGCATCTAACAAACCCTGGCAAGATGAAATGACAGGAACGGGCTTACGACCCAAATAGGTGGTAGAAGGAACTGTGTCGGTGGAGCTCGGACCTGAACTTACTGAATCATCAACCTTAACCAAATTGTTATCATTTGCATCACTCTCGTAACTCCTAGCCATTGGATCAAAACCTAAACAACAATTATATCTGAAATACGAACACAACTAACGAAAAACAAGTTAGTTCACACAAAATAAATACAAATTAATAAAATATACAAAATTTAACAAAAGGAACTCCAACAGGCGGATGGACTTCCATCCGCCGGTTGAAACTAATTACCTAAAGATTTAACCAGATAAAAAGTAATTCGCTTCAACCATTTTATTAACAAAACTTATTTTTACAACTAATAAACTAATTTAACAACTTTACAAAAATTTATTTAACAAAAAGTAAAACATAAAAGTTTACAATAACTAATTCCTATTAAAATAAACAACGTAACCGTTCCCCGGCAGCGGCGCCAAAAACTTGATGTTTGTCGTGAAACGTCTCGTTTTATAATTTAGAAATAAAAATACCTAATAAATACTTTTCACACAACTAGGCAAGAATACCTTATCGAATGTAAGTATAGACTTGGTAAGTCCGAGTCGAACACAGGGAACGGTGGTATTTATAAAAATAGAAAATACTAATTAACTAAGAAAGCAGTAAATATGGGGCGTTTTAGTTCCGTTCGAACAATTGTTTATAAAATAATAAAGTAAAATGAATAAACTAAATAAAACTTAAATTTAAATTAATAAATAAAGAACAATAGGAAGGAATAAGTAATTGTATAATTAATGTAACTCACATTCATATATCTTGATTCATCACGTATTGATTATCTAATTGTGATTTCTTTTATATCAATTAAGTCACTAATCAAAAATTCCTAATTGAATGTGAACTAGCCAACTTTCCGGGTCTAACTAATTCCTACAATTTAGGGTCCAACATGAAACATCGGTCCAATGTCACAAGATGATCAGTCAATTGTGTGCTTTTCTCTAAATTATGCATTAAACATTCACAACTCATTATAATTAACTCTAGTGGCATGACTCAACAATGCCCAATAATTTCTTATTGTCTCATTCATTTTAAAGTGAATAATTATTATTCTCTCAACCTATCAGACTCAACATATTTAGCAATAGTCAAAACCCTAAGATTTTAACTATCAATAATACTAAAGGAACTCAATCTCATTAACATTATCAACCACGTTGAGCAATAATAATTACCAGTTACCAATAAATAAGGATCCACGAGTAATATAATAGTTTTCAACTAAATAACTTATTCAATACGCAATAACAATCATTCAATAATCATAATCTGAGTTCAATTAATTACACAATCACTTTGGATATTCAATTCATCATACGAAACAGAAAACTCAGATTAATTAACATCAAAATCATCAATGACATTAAGTTAAAGAAAGTTATACCGAATCAAAAAGACGAATCACGAAGAATTAAAACCGAACTATCCTCAATCTTCACTCTTCGTGCCTCCAAAATGCTAAGAAAATTCGTAAATAAACCCTAAGACTCGGAAATAATCGACTGGAAGAAACCCCAAACGAATATCTTTTTAGGTGTTTTTTTCGCGTTTTTATACTTCCTGGAAAAACCATCCATACGGCGTATGGATGAAAAACAAGCCCAGCCCAAGTTCGCGTGACATGGGCCTCCATCGCCTCAATCCATACGGCGTATGGAAATCCATACGGTGTATGGATTGACTTTTCAGCTGAATTTTTATTTTTCTTCTTTAACTTTTTCTTCATCCTTCGGCTTTGCTTTATTCTTCAAAAAATGCATCATTTAACTCGTTTATTGACCGTTTTCCGTTCCTTTCTTCATAACGCTCCATTTCCACATCTAATTGCAAATATGAACGAAATCAATATCTATTCTTAAATAAATGCAATAGAAACATCCAAGAATCGGGGTAAAATACTACTAAAATATAGTACTTTTGAGTGTTTATCATATAACTATGATGCACCACCTTTTAATTCAATAACAATGTTTTATAGTATATTATGAAAGTCAATGTATAATATTTTAAACACTCGATGCACCGTGTTTTATAACTATGATAAACCATGTTTTGTAACTATGATGCACCACTTTTTATAATTGTGATGTACCATATTCTATAACTATGATGCACCAAGATTTATACACTAATGATGTTTATCGTATATCTAAAAGTCGGAGCGTCATATTTATAACTATGATGGACCACCATTTAATTCAATAACGATGTTTTATAGTATATTTTGAAAATCAATGCATGATATTTTTAAACAATCGATGCACCATGTTTTATGACTATGATGAACCATGTTTTATAACTATGATGCACCACTTTTTAATTCATTAACGATGTTTTATAATATATTTTGAAAGTTGATGCATGATGTTTAAATACTCGATGCATCATATTCAGGAAAAATCAGTGTATCATTATTATAATTTTGGTGAACACAATAATAATTTAGTTTTATTGCATCTTGTTTTTTATATTCATGTGCATTGCTATATATAATATCTGGTGCATCACAAATTTGAAAATGATATAAGAAAAAGAAAAAACTAAACAGGAAAAAAGGTTAAAAACTAATTTTTAGATTTTTAAAGTGATAATTTTTTCTAAAAAAAATGTTAACAAATTTTATTTAATTATTTTTTTTTAACAAAAGTGTTATAAAAATTTGTACATGTTAAAATTTTTTTTTTTTAAGTTTAAAATCTTTTTTTTATAATTAATTTTTTTAATAAAAAAATAAATTGAAAAAAGAAAATAGAAAAAAAAAAATTTGGAGAAATGAAGAAAAGGGGAGAATTGGATAAAAATGTGGAGAAATGAAAAAGGAAAAGGGAAATGAATAAAAAAGGTGGATAAATGAGGAGACACTTATAACCTCTTCATTGGCTTATCTCCCTTCCCAAGGAACCTCACCCATGGAAATTTACTAAAAAAAAGTAAGTAAATTAATTAATGATTTAAAACGAATTTAAATGAGTCTCAAATTAGAAAAATAGAAAATTACACAAATAGTCCATGTGAATTATCATATTACACTCGTGGTCCTTTAACGAAATAAATTGATAGATGTTAATGTAATGGACGGTCCGTTCAATAATTTGCAACCACGTGGATGGTTTACATAATAAGAAAAGTTCAGGGATGATGTGTATAATATAGTGCCAACCAAAGAACGAATCGTGTAATTTTTACAATTCTTTACTCTTTTTCATTTCACCTCAAATTTGAACATGGCCCCTGGTTGTTTCGTTTCTTTCGTTAACCCCGAAAAATTATAGTCTAGTTTCTTTCGATTTTCAATTTGTATTTTTAAAATTTATTTCGATTTCATTTTTTGTTCTTTCAGTTTCTTTCAGTTTTCACTTTTTATATTTTCTGAACGTAAAAATTGTTCCATCAAAGGTGCACAATAATAACTCCTACAACGATACTAGAGTATGTCAATTTCCCGTTATGTTATAGATTGATTGAATGATCAATATCTCTTTATTCTAGCATATAAAAAATTGATGTTTTAATCAATATCCTAGTAATCATTCTTTATTTTACACCACCTTTAATCAATATCCTTGTGATCAGAAATTTGGGTTCATTGATATATCTATATTTTTCGTCATCATCACTTTAAGTAGACATGGCAATCACAACCCATATGATAAAAAATGGGTTGGTTGGGTTTGAAATAAAGGTTTTGCGGGTTTGAAAAGGAAGCCTGCAATTCCACGAGCAGGTCCAAAGAGGTCGACTTAGGATGTTAGGATAGATTTGATAAGGGTCCAACGGGTCAGAACGTGTCCAACCTGAACCGCTACGAATTTCACCACGGCATCCTCAACGGCCTTCGAACGCCACCACGCATTCACCGATGTAGTCGCTGACAACCAACAAAACGATAAAATCCGACCTTCTTCCCGTCATCAAAAGTAGCCGACGATACACCATCGCCGGTTGGTAGTCGCCGGAAAAATCAATTTCGGAGATTCAGAGCCGTATTTTATTGTTTCCTTTTCGAGGGCAGTTTCTTTGGGGAAGAAAGAGAATAATGGTTGATGACACGCAAAAAGTCATGTTTTTGTGTGCCATTATCTCACCATTTTGGCCCAATTATTAATGAAAACGCTTAAAAATGAACTTAAACATCACATTTCATCATAAGGGCTAAAATATAGACGATGTTTCAAGAATCAGCAAAAACAACCCAAAAATGAGTAAAACAGAGCACAAACGATCATTGAATCTTCCGTTCACGAATTTTAGCACAATTTGAGCTACACTTGGAATTTTGACCTCTTGCTTATGTCATTTTCTTCATTAGGAAAATACGAACGCGTGGACATAAAGATCGCTCAAAACGGATAAACGACGAAGAAGTTACGCCCAAACGAAGAAACGAAGAACCAAAAGAACCAGCATACGGCTGAACCAAGCCGTATACGGCTGGTCCAGACCGTATACGGCCTGCACAGACCGTATATGGCCTGTGTCTAGGAGTATATGGCCTGGTTCAGCCGTATTCACCCTGTGCTCAGCCGTATACGGTCCAGTTCAGCCGTATACGGTCCAGCTCAGCCGTATTGTGCGTTTGGGTGATAAAAATCTGATTTTTATTCGTCTTTGCGATACGGTTGTGCGTTTGAAGGTTTGGATACGGCTGTGCGATCTCTATAAATACAAGCCTCATTTCATCATTTTCAACAAGAAATCAATCTCCAAGCAACTACATTACACATACACTTTCTCTCACTACTCTCTCTCTCTAGATTAGGTTATAATTAGTAGTAGATTAGCGGCTAGTTAGTAGAGGGGCAATCTTGTAATATCGCTTGGCGCATACTAGGAGTTCTGCTTGTGTAACATTGCGTGTTTGCCATGATTAGCGAGTAGTGATATTGCATGTTTGCTATGATGTAGTTAGTCGTAAATTGGTTGGAATGATGCTATGAAAATTAGTGCTTTGATTTACTCTCTATCTATGATTTTAAACCTATTAAACTAATCGCCTTTCAACCAGTAAACGTGATTACGGCCTTAATGATGGGACGTCGCGAACCCCATCAAAGGTACTTAGTTATCTGTGTCAAACATGAACATGGTCTGATTTGTTAATCGTGTAAACATCGCTTTCTAAATGAACGCTAAGTACATCGTCATCGTGGAAATACTGTTTTCTAATTCGAACGCAAAGTACACTGTGGCTATGGAAATATGGTTTTCAAACTGAACACTAAGTACACTGGAGCCGTGGAAATACTGCTTTCTACTCTGAACGCAAAGTACACTGTGCCCGTGGAAATATGGTTTTCTAACTGAACGTGAATATTACATTGTTGACAAGTTAGGGATTTATTGGGACTTAAAAGTAAGGGCTGGTTTATATCATAGATGGATAATATTATGCTTAAATACAAACTTAGTTAAGTAGTCTGGGTTAGCTTTTATGAAGCAATGTAAGGTACCGTAAGTCGGCTGATTACTCAGTATAGCGTCGACAACACCTCCGGTGTAGTTAACACGTGGAAGCCGAGGAAAAGCCGCAGTTACTAAGCCTTGTGGAATAACGGCAACTCTGTGATCAGCAGAGCTGGTACCGACTAGGTCCTTGGTTCAGCAATGGAAACACCTCCGGTGGAGTACAGTGCAGTAATCACGGAAAGAGTCGTTGTTATCGGTCTATGTGAATCACGAGTCATGACTCAACACCCAGACTCACAAAACCATCGATAGAAAGTAATCAAGCACACTCTATAAACTTGGTCTTAAATGTTTTATTTAGATTAGATATTATTGTGGGGTTAAGAAAGGTCGGACATCGAGTTGGTTTGTCGCCTTATTCGTGCACCCAGGGTTTTATCCCAGATAAGGGTCACTATACCTCCACCGGTTAGTGTTGTGGGCTGGATAAACTACTCCGATCAGAATCAGGATAGCCTAGTCGCCCAGTGACATACTGATCGAGAACTCTATCAGTAGGGGGCTAGTGCTTACTCTACAGATACCTGAAATAAATAAAATACAAACCTTTAGAATACGTTTTCATACATCATACATACTTCCAATCAATAAGGCTACCGAAATCATAGCAAACACCCTCTCTAGATTATCTACTATCTACATTTATTTTATCCGCTTTAGTTTAAATTTTCTGCCTAAGTATAAAAACCAAAACAAAACCCCCAATCAAATCTTTTAAAACCCGCTAGATAGATAAGTACGCCTGTTTTGTCCACGATCCACAATACACTGACTCAGAGAACGACCCTAGGTCATCTTTGCTGCTATGCACCAATAGTAACTAGGTATACTTAGGCCCCGCAATTATAAATATAAAACCCACTAATCCAGCCAAGCGGGAGGCTCACAACGACAGGAAGCGATTCCTAAGACCGACCGTTCGGCTGGCATCACGTTTTTGACGCCGCTGCCGGGGAGTCAGCCGCAAGATCTGAAGACGTTCCAGACGAATTTTTCTTTCTAGTACCCCGTAGTTTAATTTAGATTTTTCCTTTTTCCTTGTTTCATTCGAAAATTCCTTCCCACAACACACAACGATATTTGACCCGATCATCCGGATTCGAATCTCTCACTTTCGTACCCGATCCTGAGACGATCATCCGAACGATCCGCAAGGAGAAACGCATCCGCAACCGACAACCGATGGCTGCACGTGTCACGCTTGCCGACAGCACCAAACCATCAATTGAAGGTCGAGGTGGACCGATCAGCTATCCTGTCATCGACGGTGCGTCCTTCAAGCTTAAACATCATATCGTTCAGCTTATCAAGGAATTCTCCAATTCCATGGTTTACCCCATGACGATCCTAACGCCCACATCAACCGATTCATTCAGACTACCAACTCGTACAAGCAGAACGGGGTTGATCAGGATATAGTCCGTCTATACCTATTCCCCTATTCGCTTACTCACCACGTTTTGACTTGGTTTGAGGGATTAGAGACCGGCTCTATCACCTCCTAGACGGATATGGCCACAAAATTCCTTACTAAGTACTTCCTCTGGCTAAGCAAACCAAGTACAAGAATGACATAATGAACTTCCACCAAGCTCATGACGAATCTATCTACACAGCATGGGAGAGATACAAGAGTCTATTGAACAAATGCCCTAACCACCTTATAGAGAAAACCAGCCAGCTGTGCACGTTTTACAACGGTCTCGCTCCGAACCATCGCACTACCCTCGATGCCGCTGCTCAGGGCAACTTCATGCAACTCACCGATGAGGAAGCTTGGAACTTGATCGAGAATATGATGATGCACCATCACGACTGGAACTCTGGTGAGCATTCCTCATCATCAGCACCGATTGCTGCACCCAATCCATTCCAGACCGAAGCTATCAAGTCTCTGACAGAGAAGATCGAGCACCTGACGAAGCAGATCGGCGAAATGAAGAAACCATCCCAGCACGCCCATCAAGTTCATGCATGCTAGAACTGTGCCAACCTCCTAACAGAAAGTTATCGGGTTGAGTACGAGGATCCTGCTGACGGAACGGTTTACTATGCTCAATTTCCAGCTCGCCAACAAAATCCACCTGGCTTCGCTCGAACCTCTCCGCCTAGGACTAGAGGCACCCAGTACCCACCTAGGAACCAACCACCCTTTCAGCCCAACTACCAACCTAGGTACCCGTCTTACCAACAACAACCCCAACTCACCTATAACCAACCACTATCATTGACTGCACCCGACGCAGATCAATCGACCGAACCCTCTAAGACCATAGTGCCCATTACTAGTATGGATGATACCCTCACTAAGTTCATCCAAGGCCAGCACCAAATTAACCAAAAGACTAGCGCTAGGCAGGACCAAACCAACCTATTCATTAGCAACCAACTGGCCGTTCTCAAAAATCTTGAGACCCAGATAGGACAGCTAGCCCAACGTCTTGACTCTAGGCCCCAGGGTAATCTCCCTAGTAACACGGTACAGAACCCACACATAGAAGAGGCCAAACAGATGAGTACTATAGACAAGAAGGTGGCACCGAGCCAACCTCCCACTCCTTCTCCGGTGAAGGAAGATACTCATGTCCCGCAGACAGTTGAGTCCCCGTCTGTCCCTACACCACAAAGGGAAGTACGCATCCCGTTTCCCGGCCGTCTTAAGAAAGCATGTAAGGTTAACGAATTCCATCTCGATGGAAAGATCTTGGACACCGTGTCCCGAACCCCTTCCAGTTTAAAATACATCCTAAAACTCTTGTCGACCAAGGATAAGGTACCCGAAGTACCCAATGTCCCACTGAACGCGGAATGTTCAGCTCTTATAAAGAACTCTATCCCTGAGAAATTAGGAGATACTGGACGCTTTACCCTTCCCTGTTCGATCTATCACTCGGGTATGATACACTCTCTAGCCGACCTAGGAGCCAGTATCAACCTGATGCCCTATTCGCTTTACACTAGATTGGAATTAGGACCCCTTAAACCGACCAAAATGAGTGTCCAGCTAGCTGACCAATCCATTAGATACCCTAAGGGAATAGCTGAGAACATCATGGTTCAAGTTGATAAGTTCCTATTTCCCACAGACTTTGTAGTGATGGACATTTAGGAGGATGTCCATATCCCTATCATCTTAGGTAGACCATTCTTGAACACCGCATGCACTATCAAAGATGTTTACTCTCAGACTATCAGTCTTAGATCTCATGGAGAGACTATCACCTTCAAGATCGATCAAGCTGACCAGTTTGTCACAGAGCATGCGGAGATATGTGCGATTTCGACAGGAAGAGTTACCACGGATGATGATTCTGAACCAGACACCCCTATGTCTGACGAGCCCATCACGATTACTTCCGACACTGAGGAAGAAGAGATAGAAGAGGAAACTGAGGAAGAAGAAGAGGAGATAGAAGAAGAAGAAGAAGAAGAGGAAGAGCCAGAGGAAGCTACACCGCCACACATTCCTAAGACACACCCTCCGATCGCAGAGATCATGCAGATAGACTATGCTTTGAACTTCATCCCTCTGCCGGAGAGCGACTCAGAGGAACCTTCGATTGACCACTCCCTGGATGATGAGTCTCTACTTAAGCCACATATAACTCCTCCAGGGATTCCACCCCTTGACTCATCCGAGCCTCTATCACATTTTGAGCTTGGAGGTACATCTGGATCAAGCGATGATTCTGATTCCCAGGACGAGAGGGATATCGAGATTGAATCTTCTCAGCCGGTATCACAGATCACCGACGAGTCTCAGCCATTCACCGACGCTGTTGAGTTTCCAGACACTTCAGCAACCGAGAGTGACGAGGACGATATCGTTTTCATTGATGTTCCGATCGATACCCGCTCCATTCGCCTTCACCTCACTCCAATCATTCTGTGACAACCGTCAATTTAGGACTAGAATTTAGTGCCTAATCAAGTTGTAATACATGTAATTAGTTCCGTGTTAGGCTAATTAATGTATCAATTATTATATATATTGTTGAATATATATCTACACAATTTTTCGGTTTGTTTAAATCGTACGAGTTTCAAATCGAATGAATTTCGATACAATGAATACGGTCGTTGGTGAACAATTTAACTAAATAACATAACGTTATTTAATGGAACTATTATATCTCAAGAATATTATTTTGTAATATTTCAGTTTAAACAGTATCGTATAAATAACAATTTACTTAGTTAAATTACAAACACGCGCGACAAAACAAAACGAGTTAAGTTACAATTTATAACTACAACCTAAAGTACTTAATAAAAATACTTCAATCAAATCATCGGGAATTTATTCGTATTCTAAAACGTATATTAAAACATATAAAATAAATGTTTAACGTTTAAATGACGGAGAAAACGAACACCACGCGGAGCGCGGGGCGAAGACTGAAAAAGGAGGAGGTTTAACCTCCCACCTCTCTTTTCTTTCATTTCTTTCTTTACTTTCTCTCTCTCACTCTCTTTTCTCTCTAAACCAAAAACCACCACCAAGTCACAAAACTTCAAAATAAATACACAAAACGACATTGGATCATCAAAATAATTACGGAAAAGGAACCACCTCGACGCGATCTACATTCTCATCTTTCTGGAATTTCATTTCGGCACTTTGTAAGTTTCCGACAAAATCCCGAAAACTCTCGATTCTTTGTATTTTTCACTTGTAGTTGTTATTATAACTTGTATATGTCCATTACTAAGTATAGGACATGATTTCATAGCTTAAAAATGGGTTTAAAATGGGTTTTTGGCCGGAAAAATCTTGACAGCCGGACTTTCTGGGCTGGTGTTCATCTTTGCGACACAAGCCTTGTGTCACATACTATGTCGTATCTTGGCCGTTATGTCGCATCTTGTGTCGTACCAAACCTGTTGTGTCGTAACCCATGCGACACAATATTGTGTCGTACTCTGTGTCGCAAACTATGTCGTATACTGTACGACACAACCACTATGTCGCTATTGATTTAGCATTCCGAACCTATGCGACACAACCCTTGTGTCGTATAGGTATTGTGTCGCACTTCTATGCGACACAACCCTTGTGTCGCATAACAAATTATTATGTCGCATATTGTGTCGCATAAAACAGAATATTTACAACTTTTTACTAAGTGTCGAGACCAAATTTTTATCACTTGATTTCACCCAAATTCAAGTCCAGATGCATTTTTCCTTAAAGCAATATAGTAGAAATAAAAATTTTTCAAGATGACCTGGCAGCTCGACCCCAGCCAGGGGCTCTGCCCCTTGGACCCCGCTACCAGGGGCGCTGCCCCCGGACCCCCGTACTTAGATTCCGTAAGCACATTTCTCACCAAGTGTTGAACTTGCACAATTTCAAATACTCGTGCGATACGACTTCTAAAACACATTGAAACATACTATTCAAATATAATGTTTCGAGACCAAAAATTTAAAGATGAGATTATTATTACAAAGAATCACCAACGGGCCGTACGCGTTTTCAAAACATACTTCAAATTCAAACAAGTCGTTGTAACTTGTGTCAATTCAACCAAATAAGTCGTAGTAACTTGTAACAAAACAATCAACCAAATCGTAGTAATTTGGACATATATATATATATCGTTGTATAACAACTACAAAGGTAGACTTTCGAGATACCGGTACAATTAATAACAATCAAGTGTCGTGAACACATTCAGGTTTCAAGTCTTTGGACATCAATTCACAGCTAATTACTTCAAGTTTATTAAATTAAACACTTCAAGACTCAGGTGAGTTTCATGGCCCCATTTTCACTACTTTTACCAGGGGTGTGATATTACTACTTTGATTTGTTTTACAAGTAGAACGCAAGTGCCAAACTTCAAATACTACATGAGTTTCATGCTAATCAATTAAAGTCCTCTATAGCATAGTCTCTAATATTTTAGCGTGAATGTTAGTATATGATATCATATGGGATTGACAATCCTCATCCGGGTTAGCACGCACTAACCGGACAAACGGATGTATTAGCATTTGGGAAGACGAGTGTGGATTAGACACTCGTAGGAGGCAAACCAGTTAGGTTTCCTTATTGGACCTAGCGCTCAAGTTAAGCTCAGACTATGTGCTCATGGATTGTATAACTTTTATTTTGCTTAATTGCATCTTAAATTCAATATAAATCTTGCGGTTCTTACAACCATACATTGACATACAATCCTGTGAGCTCACCTGCGTTTTCGCTGACCCATTTTAGTATTTATCACAGGTACCCAGCAGTAGGTTGGCTGCACAAGCAGGGATTATTAGCTCGAGTCAGCATACATACAACTAGAGATTTGATTGCATTATTATATTTTGTAAAAGTAATTATGCTATGTAATCTCAAAAATTCAGGAGACCGAGCTAATGTAACAATATTTTGATGTAAACGTTTACTTTATTAATACAAGTCTAAAACGACGCATATAGTGGTCGTTCATTATATCTTATGTGCTTTGTATATTGATTAGTGACACCCAAACCGAGCTTCCGCAAATCATCAAATTTGGGGGTGTCACAGATTGGTATCAGAGCCTAAGGTTATAGTGAACTAGGTTGCATTTAGTGGGCCTAGACTATGACCATTAGGCAGTATTTTCTTATTAGGCATGACTGGTTCAGGAATTACAACATAAGACTTTAATTTAACATAGCCTGATCAACTATGTACAATTAAGGAAAGATGATGTAAGGTATGAAACGGTTATGTTGAACAGAAGTGCACTAGAAGACTCTGACCTCGAGAGGACCGAGACTTAAACATGTTTGTGCTAGACACTCAATAGGCTATATTATATAGGAACTATATGAATATAGGCCTCACTCTTACTAACGCTTTGTCTCAGAATGCCAAATACACCACCCAGCTCCTCTCGCTCTTATCCATATGGATCGCGAAACCCGAGAGTGGCTAGGAGGGACACCGCGTCGCCTCGAGCTAGCCCGTACCCCACTCACTTCACTCTACCGGACTTAGCCGCTAGAGTACACCATCACGACCAACAAATCCACGAGATGGATATCGTGCTGCAAGAGACCCGTGAGCTCTGGAGACTTACAGCAATGGAACGAATCGAGCAAGTCTCCGAGGACCACGATCACACTGTTAACAACATGAACACTCTTCAAAATCAGGTGGAAGGAACAGTCGAAACCATGGAGGTTGTCAACAACCAAGTGATTGGCAACCGAAATGAGATCTCTGTTTTACAATCAAGGCTGCATCAGTGCGAGACACATCTAAGGGAAACCGAAGACGCCCTCCGGACTGCCAACAGACTTGCAGAATCTGTGAATCATCTCACTGCACTGCTACCACAACTCAACTTACGTCAGAATTAGCTTAGGCTGAATCTGTACCCTAATATGCTTTTGTAGGGTCTATGTAATTCAACCGGATGTAACAATTCCCGGCGCTTTTGTAAAACATCTAAGTCTGTAACTTTTGAAACTTGTGACTCAAAAATCGTCCGTAATCATTTGGCTTCGAAATATCAAATGACGATTTCTATTAATTATCGCACGTTATTGATTTTTACCTTGGGATGTTGTATATTACCATTTTATATATGTACATCTGTGGTGATATATCATGAATTCCGGACTAGTATCTTACTTCCTTTTCCTTGTTCTTTCTTACTCAGCATCATGCCTCCTCGCCGACAAATCACCCTTAGTGAAGCTGAGATCGCGGGGCTGATTGCCCGCAGTGTGACCCAAGCCTTGGCTGCTCGAACACCACCACCCAGTAGCGAGGACACAGCCAACAATGCTCCACCACCCAGACCCTGCTCCTATAAGGACTTTCTGAGCTGCAAACCACTATACTTCAAGGGCACGGAAGGTGCTATTGGTTTGAGCCGATGGATAGAACGCATAGAGTCTGTTTTCAGCCTCTGCAACTGCACAGAGGAAAACAAGGTAAAGTTTGCCGCCTACACTTTTCAGGAAGGCGCTCTCACATGGTGGAACGCCCATGCCAACTCTGTGGGCCTTGAGATAGCTAATCAGCTACCTTGGGCCGAGTTGAAGAACAAACTGAGAGAAGTATTGCCCCGAGGAAGAGATACACCGATTAGAAGAGGAGTTCTGGCAACTAACTGTGCAGGGGACCGATATTGAGGGATACACCATCAAGTTCCAGCAATACGCGTCCTTGTGCCCTAGTCTGGTGGAACCAGAGAAAAAGGGGGTGAAGAAATACATCCGCGGCCTTCCCGATAGCATCCAGGGAAGTGTCGCCTCATCACAACCAACCACCACCGAAAGTGCTATCAGGCTAGCACATGAGTCAGCCTCGAGAAATCCAACAACAACAAACGCAAATCCACCGAATCCCACAGCAACCACCAAAACAAAAGGTCCAACACCATCCAAGCTTACAACACCAACACCTAACCCAAACGCACCTACACTGGGGACAGACCATATTATTCCAAGTGTAACTACCACAACCATGGCCCTTGCAGATCTCCTTGCAACAACTGCAGGAAGTACGGGCATTCATCCAAAGACTGCCAAGCCCCTAAATCACAAAATTACAACCAACAACCCAAAACCTGTTATGGATGCGGGGAGACGGGACATTTCAGGGATGCATGTCCCAAACGGAAGAACAACAACAACAATGTCAAGGGAAAAGCCTTCGTGCTCAAAGCTGGGGACGCCCGTCAAGACCCGAATGTGGTCACGGGTATGTTCCTCCTCAACAATTTAACTGCTTCAATTCTGTTTGATACTGGTGCTGATAGGAGTTTTATTTCTGATGAGTTTTGCCCCCTACTTGACATCACCCCAGTTGCCTTAGATGTTAATTTTACTGTAGAGCTTGCAAACGGTAAACTTATGGAAACCAAGAGTGTGATCCCTAATTGCACTTTAAATCTAGCCGACGAAATTTTCTCAATAGATCTCATGCCTGTTAAGATAGGAAGTTTCGATGTCATTGTTGGAATGGACTGGTTGTCCAAGCATCGGGCTGAAATTATCTGTGGCGACAAAGTTGTTCGTATACCTCTCGCCACCGGTGGAACTTTAATCATACAGGGGGAGACCGGTGGGACGAGACTCAATATCATGTCTTGCTTGAAAACCCGCAAATTTCTGAAAAAGGGCTATCCCGCAATCCTCGCACACATCATGGAGAAAAAGTCGGAGGAGAAGCGACTTGAGGAGATGCCAATTGTCCGAGACTTTCCTGAAGTCTTTCCTGAAGAACTGCCTGGTCTACCACCACCAAGACAGGTTGAGTTCTCAATTGATCTCATGCCGGGTGCTGCGCCGGTGGCACGAGCACCATACCGTTTAGCTCCATCCGAACTTCAGGAGTTGTCTGCCCAATTACAGGAACTTCTGGAAAGAGGATTCATTAGGCCGAGTTCTTCGCCTTGGGAAGCTCCGGTCCTATTTGTCAAAAAGAAAGACGGCACTTTCCGAATGTGTACAGACTATCGAGAGTTGAACAAGTTGACCGTCAAGAACCGATACCCATTACCTCGAATTGATGATTTATTCGACCAACTTCAAGGATCGAGTTGTTATTCAAAGATTGATCTCCGATCCGGATATCATCAATTGCGTGTACGCGATGCCGACATTCCAAAAACCGCTTTCCGAACACGCTATGGGCATTACGAATTCCAAGTGATGCCATTCGGCCTAACCAACGCACCGGCTGTATTCATGGACCTTATGAATCGGGTGTGCAAGCCTTATCTCGATAAGTTTGTCATTGTCTTCATCGATGACATTCTCATATACTCACGAAACGAACAAGAACATGCGCAACACCTCAAAACCATCCTAGAGCTACTTAGACACGAAGAGCTTTACGCCAAATTCTCTAAGTGTAAGTTCTGGATAAAAACAGTTCAATTCCTTGGTCACGTGATCGACAGTCAGGGGATTCACGTTGACCCATCAAAAATTGAAGCTATCAAGGGCTGGCAAGCACCCACCACTCCGACCGAAGTACGCCAATTTTTGGGTCTTGCCGGGTATTACCGACGATTCATTGAAAATTTCTCCAAGATAGCCTTACCACTCACGACTCTGACACAGAAAGACAAAAAGTTTGACTGGACTGGTAAACAAGAGTCGGCATTCCAACTCTTAAAGCAAAAGCTTTGCAGTGCTCCTATTCTATCATTACCCGAAGGCACCGATGACTTCGTGGTATACTGCGATGCTTCTCATCAAGGTCTTGGTTGTGTGCTTATGCAACGAGACAAAGTCATAGCTTATGCTTCACGACAGCTCAAGATTCATGAAAAGAATTACACCACCCACGACCTCGAGTTAGGAGCCGTCGTTTTCGCCCTCAAAATTTGGAGACATTACCTCTATGGCACTAGGTGCACAATTTTGACAGACCACAAAAGTCTCCAACATATATTCGATCAGAAGGATCTCAATATGAGGCAACATCGATGGGTCGAGTTGCTTACTGATTACGACTGCGAACTCAAATATCATCCAGGCAAAGCAAATGTTGTTGCCGATGCCCTCAGTCGAAAAGAGCGAGTGAAACCGCTTCGGGTCCGAGCCCTCAGTATGACCATTCATAACAATTTAAACATTCAAATTCTCACTGCTCAACTCGAAGCCTTGAAACACGAAAACGTCAAGGATGAAGCCTTGCGGGGCATGGATAAACAATTCGAAGTCAAATCTAACGGGATTAGGTATTTCTCAAACCGAATCTGGTTGCCTAAATTTGGGAACCTACGAGACTTGGAGATGGATGAAGCTCACAAGTCCAAATATTCTATCCATCCGGGATCCGATAAAATGTACCACGGTATCAAGGACTTCTACTGGTGGCCGAACATGAAAGCTGAAATCGCCACCTATGTCAGCAAGTGCCTTACTTGCTCCAAGGTCAAAATCGAATATCAAAAACCTTCTGGTTTACTTCAACAACCCAGTATTCCTGAATGGAAATGGGAACAAATTGCTATGGACTTCATAACCAAACTACCCAAGTCCTCGAGCGGTTGCGATACCATTTGGGTGATCGTGGATCGTCTCACAAAGTCTGCTCACTTCCTGGCAATTAAAGAATCTGACAAAATGGAACGCCTCACCAGTATTTATCTGAAGGAAATCGTGACCAAACACGGTGTTCCAATCTCAATTATCTCCGATAGAGATAGTCGTTTCACTTCACAATTTTGGCAATCACTTCAGAAATCCCTGGGTACTCGACTTGATATGAGTACCGCATATCATCCTCAAACCGACGGCCAAAGTGAACGAACAATTCAAACACTAGAAAACATGCTACGGGCCTGCGTAGTAGACTTGGTGTAAACTGGGAAAAACACCTACCATTGTGCGAATTCTCATACAACAACAGTTATCATACCAGCATTAAGGCTGCACCTTTCGAGGCACTGTACGGTCGTAAGTGCCGGTCACCTATCTGTTGGACCGAAGTTGGGGATAGCCAACTCACAGGTCCAGAAATCATTCACGAGACGACCGAGAGAATCGTCGAAATTCAAAACAAGCTCAAGGCCGTGCGTGATCGTCAGAAAAGTTATGCTGACGTGGCAAACCACTCGAGTTCCAAGTTGGGGATCGAGTACTACTCAAAGTATCGCCTTGGAAAGGCGTAATCCGATTTGGCAAACGAGGGAAGTTAAATTCCAAATACATTGGACCATTCGAGATCCTCGAGAGGATTGATCCAGTGGCATATCGATTGCAGCTGCCATCCGAACTCAGCGGCGTGCATCCCACTTTCATGTTTCAAATCTGAAGAAGTGTCTGTCTGATGAGGCACTTATCATTCCACTCGATGAAATTCGAGTTGACGAGAAACTTCACTTTGTTGAGGAACCCGCCGAAATCATGGACCGTGAGGTCAAACAACTTAAACAAAGTCGTATTCCCATCGTCAAAGTTAGGTGGAATTCGCTGCGCGGTCCGGAATTCACCTGGGAACGGGAAGACCAAATGCGACTCAAGTATCCTCAACTCTTCACTGACTCAACATCAAACCCGACTTCAACATAAATTTCGGGACGAAATTCTTCTAACAGGGGGAGAATGTGACAACCGTCAATTTAGGACTAGAATTTAGTGCCTAATCAAGTTGTAATACATGTAAATAGTTCTGTGTTAGGCTAATTAATGTATCAATTATTATATATATTGTTGAATATATATCTACACAATTTTTCGGTTTGTTTAAATCGTACGAGTTTCAAATCGAATGAATTTCGATACAATGAATACGGTCGTTGGTGAACAATTTAACTAAATAACATAACGTTATTTAATGGAACTATTATATCTCAAGAATATTATTTTGTAATATTTCAGTTTAAACAATATCGTATAAATAACAATTTACTTAGTTAAATTACAAACACGCGCGACAAAACAAAACGAGTTAAGTTACAATTTATAACTACAACCTAAAGTATTTAATAAAAATACTTCAATCAAATCATCGGGAATTTATTCGTATTCAAAAACCTATATTAAAACATATAAAATAAATGTTTAACATTTAAATGACGGAGAAAACGAACACCACGCGGAGCGCGGGGCGAAGACTGAAAAAGTAGGAGGTTTAACCTCCCACCTCCCTTTTCTTTTCTTTCTTTACTTTCTCTCTCTCACTCTCTTTTCTCTCTAAACCAAAAACCACCACCAAGTCACAAAACTTCAAAATAAATACACAAAACGACATTGGATCATCAAAATAATTACGGAAAAGGAACCACCTCGACGCGATCTACATTCTCATCTTTCCGGAATTTCATTTCGGCACTTTGTAAGTTTCCGACAAAATCCCGAAAACTCTCGATTCTTTGTATTTTTCACTTGTAGTTGTTATTATAACTTGTATATGTCCATTACTAAGTATAGGACATGATTTCATAGCTTAAAAACGGGTTTAAAATGGGTTTTTGGCCGGAAAAATCTTGACAGCCGGACTTTCTGGGCTGGTGTTCATCTTTGCGACACAAGCCTTGTGTCGCATACTATGTCGTATCTTGGCCGTTATGTCGCATCTTGTGTCGTACCAAACCTGTTGTGTCGTAACCCATGCGACACAATATTGTGCCGTACTCTGTGTCGCAAACTATGTCGTATTCTGTACGACACAACCACTATGTCGCTATTGATTTAGCATTCCGAACCTATGCGACACAACCCTTGTGTCGTATAGGTATTGTGTCGCACTTCTATGCGACACAACCCTTGTGTCGCATAACAAATTATTATGTCGCATATTGTGTCGTGATAAACGCTCAAAAGTACTATATTTTAGTAGTATTTTTCCCCTAATCTTGGATGTTTTTATTGCATTTAATTAAGATTATATATTGATTTCGTTCATATTTGCAATTAGGTGTGGAAATGAAGCGTTTATGGAAAAAGGAACGAAAAACAGTCGAATAATGATATAAAAGATGCATTTTTGAAAAGAATCGTGTGAGCCGAAGGAAATAACAAAGAAATGAAGAATCGGGCCATGAAGATGTTTTAATTCGGATTTAAGAAGCCCAAAAGGATAAGTGAAGAGGCCCACAAGATAAGTCCAAGCCCGATAGGTCAAACCTCTGGAAATGAAGTTTAGCCGGCGGCTAAGCATGGTGACCGGCGGCTAAGTGCTAAACATGGAAGGCGGTGGCAACGCGGTTTGTTACCGTGTAAAGTTAAGGTTGACCGGCGGCTAAGGCTCTTGGCCGGTGGTCAAATGACCTGATTTTCAACTATAAAAGTCAGACCTTGGCAGACGTTTTATATACACTTTTACACATAATATACTTTGTAAATACGATTTTATTTCGTTTTTAGGTTTAGGTTTTTATATTTTTGAGTCATAGGTACGTTTTGGAGGCACGAGAAGTGACGGTTGGATCCATTTCAACTAATCTTCGAGTGATTCGTCATATTGGTTTGAATCTTTTATTAAATATTATTGAAGAATTTAGTATTTAATATTATGATCTGTTCTTATTTGATGAATTGTTACATTTAGTTTTGTTTTAATAAATCTTAGATTATGATTATTGATTGATTTCATTTGCACGTTTGTTGAGTTATTTGGTTGAAGACTATTATGTTATTCGTGAATCCTTGTTTATTGGTGCTGTATTGATTGCTTGCTTAACGTGGTTACTAGGATCATTGAGATTGAGTTCCTTTGATAATAGTAATCATTGATAATTATGGACTTAGGTTTATAGTTATTGCTAAATACGTTGAGTCTGATAGGTTAAGAATTAGTAATCAATATCCCTAAGATGAACAAGACTAATAAGTAATTATTAGTAGGTATTGTTGAAGAATTCATACCACAGGATAATTATAATAGATCGTGAATCCTTAATGCATAATCTAGGGAGCACTCTAGATTATAGGAATTAGTTGGACCCGAAACGTTGGCTAATTCACATTCAACTTAATTTCATTGAAGAATTTGGGTTAAGTTGATATAAAAGAAATCACAACTAGATAATTAACGTGTGAATGTGTCAGGATGTATGAATCTAAGGTGAATTATTACATGTTATATGTTCCTTCCATATTGTACATTAGAGTTTATTTTATTTTTAAGTTTTGTTTAGTTTTATTTAGTTTATTTTGATTTACTATTTTATGTTCGTACGGAACTAAAGCGTAACCCCTTTTATTCTGTAATTTTACAAGATTATTATTGCTTTTAATCCCTTTCCTAGTGTTCGACCTGGACTTATCATGAGCTATACTATTTCTGATCGGGTATTCTTGCCTGGTTGTGTGATAGTAGTAATTGATATTTTCCGTACTTTATAAATAATAAAACTAGACGCTGTCACGTACACATCAAGTTTTTGGCGCCGCTGCCGGGGAAAGCGGTAATAAAAGGAATTTTAATCTTGTAAATCTTTGTACATTGTTGATTAATTGTTTGTGAATATTGTAATTAGTTATATATTTATTGTATTTGATATAATGTTTGTATTTAGAAGTGTTTGATGTTTAGCAATTAATGAGTAAGCAATTGGAGGCAAAAGAAATGGTCAAGGAAATTGCTAGCTTGAAGACTCTTTACCCCCGCTCAACTGATCAACTCATTTTAGAGGGGAGTGTTCTTGTTCCAATGTTCCATTTAAAATTATTTGACTAGTTGCTTAGTCCATTTAGTTTGTAAATTATGTATTTGTTAATTTATGTATTTAGTTTAGATTTAATTGAGTAGGTGTTTTAAATAAGTTTTTGTTAATGGGTATAATTTAAATTAGATTAAATTTTAATTTTTACTTTTTATTTATTTCTGTTCTAAAAAAAAAAAAAAAAAAAAAAAAAAAAAAAAAAAAAAACTGAAAAAGGCGCGGGTCACAGAACCGGGTCGGGTCCAAACCTTTGGGTTCTGACCGCCGGCCTCGAGCTTTGGTAAGCGGCTAAACCGCCTGGGATAAATAAAACGGCAGAAACCCTTTCTTCTTCATTTTAACACCTATTTTCCCCAATTCTTTCTCAAATATTTTCGGATTTTAGCCCCAAATCAACCAAATTCCCAATTGAACTTTGTTATTCCTTTAAAGGTATGTAACTATCATCTACATTCTTACTCTCATTTCATTTTTGCATTAATTTTTACTTAGGGTTTTCACATTTAGGGTTCTTGGCCAATACCCGAATTACTATCGTATTTTTTTGTGTGAAGTCCTTAGTAGATGATTAATGTTAGTTCGTATTTGCGGATTTGAGATGATTATGTGATAATGTGTTTGATAAGTTTAGTATTTTGTGATTATAATGAAAGAATGTGCGAATGAGTTTGATAAAAATTAGGGGTTTGCATGTAGAGAGTTTGGTTTTTTTTTTGTCGGAATTATGGGGACAGCATGTTTGACCGCCGGTCAACGCCGGAGACCGCCGGTCAGACCTGTAGGCCGCCGGCTAAATGTGGCCAGGCAGTTTAGGGATTTCGATTTTGATTACGCAGTTGTAAATATTAGTAGGTGATTATTTCTTGTATAATTGTTATTCTTCCATTACATTATGATTATGTTACATTGTTATTTGAAATTTTGTATAAATACAATAATTTAAGTTAGTAATTATTATAGAATCATTATTATTATATAGATTTTAATATTCTGTAGCTTTGACAAAATTGGTACTAGGTAAAAATGTACATAAATATATCGTTAGTAATTTAAATTGAATTGTTTAAAGTTCGTGATAGTTAGTTATAATTTTTGTACAAATTATTTTTATGTAGCCTTTTGTTTAATTTGTATTTAATTTATATTATTAATGTTTATAGATTTGTTTGTACAGATGGAGTATGATATGCGTGTAGATAGGGGCGCAGCTGTTGTTGCTAACCCGATTATTCGCACTCACCCTATTCTTCAGTTTATGCACCCTACTATATCGCCAGGTGACCGAGCTAGAATCCAGAATAGATTACAAGCCAACATTGATCAGGAAATCGTAGCCTCGGAGGTGTTAGATTGGGATACTATGGAAATGGTGATTAATCCCGATACTCATGAGACAGGTATTCAGTATTTACACCGACTATTATCAGTTGATTATTTGTTGGATGATGGTAGTGTTGGTTTTACTTCTCTTGCTTGGGAGAGATTATTTGGTATTCATGAGATTATCTTCAGGGAGTTAGTTAGGTTTGATATATCATCTGAGGATGTATTGGAGCATACTCTGACCTTTATGCTTGGTGGTGAGCCACGTCATTTGGACTTGATTCAGTTTGCACAGGCCATTGGGTTGTATACTGTTGATGAGGAGGCTAATCCTCATTTTAGGGATTTTCTGAGTGCTGCGCGTACCAATAGGTACGATGATCTGGAGGTTGCTGCAAGTTGGGTAGATATAGCCAATGGAGAGTTTGGTACACGAGGTCCTTCGGATGTGTTAGTAAGGATCCCTGCACATAAGCTTATTCATAGGATGTTATCTCATTCGATATGTGCTAGGAAGACAGGTCACGAGAAGGTGCATAGGATTGATTTGTTTTATTTGCACTCTATTAGTCAGGGTAGGAGTGTGAATATTCCTTGGAGATTGGCTGATTGGATGACACATAGGGCTACAGGTACGAAGGCCTCGAGTGTTATTTGTGGTGGCCAGTATGTGACTAGATTGGCTAGGTGGTTTGGTGTTACACAGGAGATGTATCAGTCTTGTACTCCTGTTATTCCTGGTATGTAGTGGATGGGAGCTCACAAGCTCCTAGAGATTTCGATTATCATGAGACCTATGGAGGGAGATTTCTACCTTTGGACTCCACCATTGCTTGCAGGAGGTAGACGTGTGAGGAGACGCCGTGATGCACCGCCACAGGTTGAGATTGCACCCGAGGAGCAGCACGCAGATATTCCACCACAGCCACAGGTTCATCAGGGTCCAGTCTATGACATGTATCACTTACAGCAAGAGATTGGTAGGATGTATGATTTTCAGCAGCAGCAGTTTGAGCAGATGCATCGCTATCACGAGCAGAGGTATCAGGAGCAGCAGCACCATTATCGTGAGCAGCAGAGACAGTTCGATTATTCTACTTCTTTGGTGCACCAGCTGTTTGATTACCATCAGCTTTCTTATGATCCATTTGTACCATCTGAGTATGGAGGACCATCCGGTGTTCGCAGAGATGGGGAGGATGGTGACAGTGAGTGATGTGGTTAGCTAGTATTTTTACTTCTATTTTATTTTTGTTTTTATTTTATTTTCATTTTTATTTGTTGGATGACTGTACTAATATTTTAACTCTGTATTATTTTATTATGCTATGTTAGTTTATTTTTCAGGACTTAATTTATTTCTTGGTTTTATTGTTGAACTTTGTGGGTGTGTTCCCTGAAAACCCTCACGAGACTATAACTCGTCCACTTGGGATACCGAGGGGTTTAAAGGCTTGTTGCATATGCTAAATGCAATCGTGAGTAACTACGAAAGTGTGAGCTGTTGTATATTTCAAGTTGGAAGCATCGTTGAACCTTTTCCAGGGGAGTTTTTCTGTTCTAAGTTCTTTTCTCTTTTTCCCGTTTTAGTATTTCGTTATTTGTACAATGAGGGCATTGTACATCTTAAAGTGGGGGATGGGAGAGAAAAGAAGTTAAGTTTCCACATTATTGTCCTATAATAAGTAGATTGTAAATTGATAAATAGTTATCTCATTAAGATGTGTAACTAAGAGGTTATGAGTTGCCCGTTTTTCAACCAAATTTTTGATTTTAAATTTTTGTTTTCTAGAAATAATTATTTTGTAACTATGAAGATTATTTTAAAATTTTTTACACTTTTAATTGAAAATTAAAACCATGAAAAATGTTATTTAGCTTCATTATATGATGTATTGATAGACAATTTATATGAGAAATTTTTGAGCTTTTAAGAAATGAAATTAAGGAGTAGATGTTACTTTTAGATGAACTTTAGCTATGTATGACGTATGTCTTAATTTTCATATTAATAATGTGTGATATGCCATATTTTGGGAATTTAATTAATATCATTTGGGGATATACTGGGTGTTGTTTCCTCTGTTGTACGAAAGTACAGACCTGGTCTCCGTCAGTATATCTAATGAAAAAGAGCAAAAGAGTTTATACAAACTCATGATTTTAAAATGTAGTCAAATTAAGTCGCTTTGTTGTACTAAGGTACAGACCTGCCACCAATGGTTTGACTAAAAACATTATTGCTAAACCAAAATTAAGTTATGTCGCTTTGTTGTGTTGAGGCACAGACCTGTCACCACTGTCTTGATTTGAAAAATGATTGTTTAATTAAAATTTCAAAATATGTAATATTGGCATGTTATGAGTATGAAAGTATATAGTTTTTGGGAATCTAAGGGAATATCTAAAAGAATAATAATAAGTTAAGCTCAATTATTCGAATATAGATTGTTTAAGTGGATAGCAATATCAGTAATCATTGTGAACTAATTAATGTTTTAAGAATAATAACTTTATGTGTAGATTGTTTTATTTTATCTCATAGTTTCTTAATAATTGTTTTTAGAATTAACAGATTTTTAAATTTAAACGTTTGAGTTGAAGATGGGTGATGTTGTGTAATTCCTTTGTTAGTTATTTAGATTAATTGAGATGACTGTTTTTCTAAGAAATTGATTTTTGAATCGATAGTCTACTTGAGGACAAGTAGGATTCAAGTGGGGGATGTTTGATAAACGCTCAAAAGTACTATATTTTAGTAGTATTTTACCCCTAATCTTGGATGTTTTTATTGCATTTAATTAAGATTATATATTGATTTCGTTCATATTTGCAATTAGGTGTGGAAATGAAGCGTTTATGGAAAAAGGAACGAAAAACAGTCGAATAATGATATAAAAGATGCATTTTTGAAAAGAATCGTGTGAGCCGAAGGAAATAACAAAGAAATGAAGAATCGGGCCATGAAGATGTTTTAATTCGGATTTAAGAAGCCCAAAAGGATAAGTGAAGAGGCCCACAAGATAAGTCCAAGCCCGATAGGTCAAACCTCTGGAAATGAAGTTTAGCCGGCGGCTAAGCATGGTGACCGGCGGCTAAGAGCTAAACATGGAAGGCGGTGGCAACGCGGTTTGTTACCGTGTAAAGTTAAGGCTGACCGGCGGCTAAGGCTCTTGGCCGGCGGTCAAATGACCTGATTTTCAACTATAAAAGTCAGACCTTGGCAGACGTTTTATATACACTTTTACACATGATATACTTTGTAAATACGATTTTATTTCGTTTTTAGGTTTAGGTTTTTATATTTTTGAGTCGTAGGTACGTTTTGGAGGCACGAGAAGTGACGGTTGGATCCATTTCAACTAATCTTCGAGTGATTCGTCATATTGGTTTGAATCTTTTATTAAATATTATTGAAGAATTTAGTATTTAATATTATGATCTGTTCTTATTTGATGAATTGTTACATTTAGTTTTGTTTTAATAAATCTTAGATTATGATTATTGATTGATTTCATTTGCACGTTTGTTGAGTTATTTGGTTGAAGACTATTATGTTATTCGTGAATCCTTGTTTATTGGTGCTGTATTGATTGCTTGCTTAACGTGGTTACTAGGATCATTGAGATTGAGTTCCTTTGATAATAGTAATCATTGATAATTATGGACTTAGGTTTATAGTTATTGCTAAATACGTTGAGTCTGATAGGTTAAGAATTAGTAATCAATATCCCTAAGATGAACAAGACTAATAAGTAATTATTAGTAGGTATTGTTGAAGAATTCATACCACAGGATAATTATAATAGATCGTGAATCCTTAATGCATAATCTAGGGAGCACTCTAGATTATAGGAATTAGTTGGACCCGAAACGTTGGCTAATTCACATTCAACTTAATTTCATTGAAGAATTTGGGTTAAGTTGATATAAAAGAAATCACAACTAGATAATTAACGTGTGAATGTGTCAGGATGTATGAATCTAAGGTGAATTATTACATGTTATATGTTCCTTCCATATTGTACATTAGAGTTTATTTTATTTTTAAGTTTTGTTTAGTTTTATTTAGTTTATTTTGATTTACTATTTTATGTTCGTACGGAACTAAAGCGTAACCCCTTTTATTCTGTAATTTTACAAGATTATTATTGCTTTTAAACCCTTTCCTAGTGTTCGACCTGGACTTATCATGAGCTATACTATTTCTGATCGGGTATTCTTGCCTGGTTGTGTGATAGTAGTAATTGATATTTTCCGTACTTTATAAATAATAAAACTAGACGCTGTCACGTACACATCATGTCGCATAAAACAGAATATTTACAACTTTTTACTAAGTGTCGAGACCAAAATTTTATCACTTGATTTCACCCAAATTCAAGTCCAGATGCGTTTTTCCTTAAAGCAATATAGTAGAAATAAAAAATTTTCAAGCTGACCTGGCAGCTCGACCCCAGCCAGGGGCTCTGCCCCTTGGACCCCGCTACCAGGGGCGCTGCCCCCGGACCCCCGTACTTAGATTCTGTAAGCACATTTCTCACCAAATGTTGAACTTGCACAATTTCAAATACTCGTGCGATACGACTTCTAAAACACATTGAAACATACTATTCAAATATAATGTTTCGAGACCAAAAATTTAAAGATGAGATTATTATTACAAAGAATCACCAACGGGCCGTACGCGTTTTCAAAACATACTTCAAATTCAAACAAGTCGATGTAACTTGTGTCAATTCAACCAAACAAGTCGTAGTAACTTGTAACAAAACAATCAACCAAATCGTAGTAATTTGGACATATATATATATATATATATATATCGTTGTATAACAACTACAAAGGTAGACTTTCGAGATACCGGTACAATTAATAACAATCAAGTGTCGTGAACACATTCAGGTTTCAAGTCTTTGGACATCAATTCACAGCTAATTACTTCAAGTTTATTAAATTAAACACTTCAAGACTCAGGTGAGTTTCATGGCCCCATTTTCACTACTTTTACCAGGGGTGTGATATTACTACTTTGATTTGTTTTACAAGTAGAACGCAAGTGCCAAACTTCAAATACTACATGAGTTTCAAGCTAATCAATTAAAGTCCTCTATAGAATAGTCTCTAATATTTTAGCGTGAATGTTAGTATATGATATCATATGGGATTGACAATCCTCATCCGGGTTAGCACGCACTAACCGGTCAAACGGATGTATTAGCATTTGGGAAGACGAGTGTGGATTAGACACTCGTAGGAGGCAAACCAGTTAGGTTTCCTTAATTGGACCTAGCGCTCAAGTTAAGCTCAGACTATGTGCTCATGGATTGTATAACTTTTATTTTGCTTAATTGCATCTTAAATTCAATATAAATCTTGCGGTTCTTACAACCATACATTGACATACAAACCTGTGAGCTCACCAGTGTTTTTGCTGACCCATTTTAGTATTTATCACAGGTACCCAGCAGTAGGTTGGCTGCACAAGCAGGGATTATTAGCTCGAGTCAGCATACATACAACTAGAGATTTGATTGCATTATTATATTTTGTAAAAGTAATTATGCTATGTAATCTCAAAAATTCAGGAGACCGAGCTAATGTAACAATATTTTGATGTAAACGTTTACTTTATTAATACAAGTCTAAAACGACGCATATAGTGGTCGTTCATTATATCTTATGTGCTTTGTATATTGATTAGTGACACCCAAACCGAGCTTCCGCAAATCATCAAATTTGGGGGTGTCACACATTCCCCCTCCAGTCATTATCCCTCCTCCTACTATAGGAAATACCGAAATCCCGATCGTGTTTGAAGCAGAAGAAATGCTTAGTGCTATTGAAGAACACAGGGAGGATTTCCAAACTCTGATTGCGATTATACAAGATTCTACTATTGAATACACGCAACGTCAGAGGGATATTATTGAGGACATTGAGACTGAATATGAGGTTTATCGAGCCAACTCCTACCTGAGTCCGCAACATTTAGTTAGTCGCATCAACGTCTTCGCCAACGACCTCGCAGGAGAGTCATCAGACGATGACGAGCCTTCTCCCGATGAAGAAGAATTCTATGAAACACAGAAGACCACGTATGGCCGGGTGTATCAAGCATTTATCAGGTCCGCATTTCCATATTCGCGCCAACAGATGGAGTTTCTCCAAAATTTCAGACACAACATGGATTATGCTACTGGGAACCCTGAAAACGAAGTAGATGTTCAGCTAATGGCAGATCTCAAAGGACTTCTAGATTCTTTGGCCGATAATGATCACATTGACGAGTCCTCACCACACAGGTTTTTCATCAGCTGCACTATCGAGCATCACGCCCAGATAATCGTCGAAAAGTTAGAACACGTCAGTTCAGACGAGAGAGCACGTGACATCCCTTCTTCTGTTCCAGAAGGTTTGACGGTTAACGTTGCAGATTTCGTCTCTGAACGACTTAAGGACATTTTCGGTTCTATCCTATGGGAGCAGCCCAGACAGCTATTCCACAATGGGTTACGTGAGGTTTACAACAGGATGATTAACATCTTCCTAAAACCAGAGCTCACGTATACCGACCATCAGAAACAGCTGATCCAAGGCATATTCAGATCCATTGAAGAACTAGGGCAGGACATCAGCAATGCCACTCATGAGGACATCCACCTACGCTTCTTCGGATTTATGGACACCCTGCGGACAGATCGACCGGTGCGTGAGACGCTTGAGCACGATGGAGCCACCCTTGTGGACACTAATGGACCAATCTCCAAGGCAGTCCAAGATGCTATAATGGATCTTTTATACTTGCAAAGGACTGCTGAGGAGCATTTCCATACCTATCCTCTTCATGTGGCAAGAATCCCGAACATCACAGAAGTCGTCACACGACATTTTATGAGATTCTACCCACCAAACCCCAGGACACTTCCATTCCGCATCCCAAGTCCTGGGAGTTCCTCTTCTGGCTGATCCAAGAGGAAAAGTCGAGCCCTCAACTCTAAATAGAAGCACTTTTCGGGAGGCAAACCGTGCAATAAGTATCCTTAGTTTTAGTATTAATAATATTAGTTTTTAAATTTCAAGAAGTGATATATCTCTGACTATCTTTCACACTTGGGTATCAAAATGCTTTCAAAACACCACTTCAGTTTTTACCACCTAATCCAGGAAAATAGGAATTAAATTTTAACAAGACATGTGTTTCGAGCATCTGAGGTACTTGCGTGCTACTTTCACGCATTATGCTCGAACTCGTTTAAAAACACATGACTTAAAACTCGTTTTGAAAACATCTTTTCGCATTCTGGATTTAGGCACTTTCGGTAAAAAGCTATAATAAGAAGTCGGTAAAAATATACCCAACGTGTTCACACTTATGAGATATCTTCACAAGAGAGTGAAAGAAGTGTAAAGATGGAGGACAGTGTTGTTATTTGTAAGCTGCGCACGCTAAAGCCGAAAGATCTTCATGAAGCCACCTCTAAAGAAGAATTTCTGTCAAGATCTCGTCTTCAGCGCATCTTCCAGAATTCCATCCTTCCACCTTCACTTCGATAGGGGAGTTCCCTCGTTCTCACTCTCGTTTTTTATATGATTGTTAGCTTCAAATTCTCATTAAAGTAGTCTATGACATATCCCCAGCTTATCAGTAAGTGTGGGATTCCAGCCCAAAACAAACACTTGAGTAACATTTTCCGATATGTTCAAACTCTAAGTGTGGGATTTTTCTCAAATCCCAACTCAAGAGAACATTAGGGACAATGTTCCTCTAAGTGTGGGATAGCGGTATAGAATAACTTAGGTTTGCTTGTTTGATTCTTGTTTCCAAAAGCAAACTCAGAAAAGGTTCCTCAAAATCATAAGCTTAACTTCGACAGTGGATATGTCACTCATTCAGTTGGCTTAATTTTCATAAAAACTCACTTTTGCTAAAAATTTTCAAAATTTTTTGAGTTAAAATGTCGAGCATTTTCATATATGAGTAGGGTATTTCGGAAATTAAGAGTAAATAATATAGGAATTTCTTAGGTCTAAAATGATAATCTAAAAGGGGCATCGCATGGCTAGGCACAAACAAACCCAAAAACTTGCAGTGAGGTATCTTGAGTCAATATAAGCATTCATCTTTAATGCTTCACTATTCGTTTATTTGAGTGTGCCGATGCATGCATCCGGAATTAGAACTTGCTCCTGGTATGCACTTCGAGACCACATTGGTAGAGTACCGTACGCGGTATAGGTGCAGTTAGATGACCTTGACATTCCTTAGGATTTAACCCCTTTTATCATATCTCTTCAAGCCCAAAACCCTTCCAACACTCATCTTTAGTGTTGATGATCCGCTTAGATAACCCTATGGAGCCTTAGCCTGTTCATTTCTTTCAAAACCCTTTAAATCTTAAACCATTTATTCCACACCCACCAAAACTTATCTTAGAAATTTTAAACTTGTGGAAAATGTCATTTAAATGTCCTTTTTTCTTTCACTCCAAATCACAAAATACTGGTGTTTACTCAAAATCTCTCGCGTGCATTCCCTTGATAAAAATCAAAAGTTGAGAGTTTACGATGTGAAAAATTGACACCAAGTGAATGCAAAGTCATCAGAAGGATGAAAAAGATGAAAGAAAGAAAAGGATTTCAAAAAGGGCAAAAGAAAGAAACAAAATAAAATCCCCAGAAAAGCCCAAAAATAGAAGCAAAAGAAAAAGAAAAGAAAATAGAATAAAGCTAAGTGCTTCGAATCTCTCGAAAAATTCCCGCTCTTATAAAAGACATAAATTCCCTCGTGTATTTTCAAAAGATAGAAGTCAAAATAGCTATCTTCTTCCCGTACTGTTATCCGTTTCCGTTTTCATTAAAAAGGTTGTTTAAATAATGTTTTTCAAAAGTTTAGAAGTCCTAAGATAAGCAAAACCCTTTACAACAACTAAAAATTCCCACTTATCCTTACCTTGTAACCCTCACCTGCCATTACAACCCACTCTGAATGTCCTGGGATAGCTAGCACCGTCCTCACCTAAGTGGTGGAGATATGATTCTCGAGCAAGCCTATGACGATGGATGTTGCATGACTGGCTTATGAGCGATTTCGTTTGATTAGATTGATAGGTAACCCGAAACACTTTTGAGTGAATTGAGTGACCACCTTGTGAGATCGCCTAGTCATGTATATTCCAAGATCGCGAGAATTGAAAGCATGCCTAAGAGAATCATTTTATGCCTCTGAAAGGAATACCTTACTTTCTCTTATTTCCAGGATATGTTACTTGTATATGGAGATGGTTGTTTTTGATACATTTTGATTCACCCCAAAAATAAACTCGTGTTTTCAAAAAAAATTTCCTAAAAGCAAGTGATAATTTTGAGTTTTGCTTGAGGACAAGCAAAGTCTAAGTGTGGGATATTTGATGACACGCAAAAAGTCATGTTTTGTGTGCCATTATCTCACCATTTTGGCCCAATTATTAATGAAAACACTTAAAAATGAACTTAAACATCACATTTCATCATAAGAGCTAAAATATAGACGATGTTTCAAGAATCAGCAAAAACAACCCAAAAATGAGTAAAACAGAGCACAAACGATCATTGAATCTTCTGTTCACGTATTTTACCATAATTTGAGCTACACTTGGAATTTTGACCTCTGGCTTATGTCATTTTCTTCATTAGAAAAATACGAACGCGTGGACATAAAGATCGCTCAAAACGGATAAACGACGAAGAAGTTACGCCCAAACGAAGAAATGAAGAACCGAAGAACCAGCATACGGCTGAACCAAACCGTATACGGATGGTCCAGACCGTATACGGCTGGGCCTGGACCGTATACGGCCTGGTTCAGCCGTATTCACCCTGTGCTCAGCCGTATATTATCCAGTTCAGCCGTATACGGTCCAGCTCAGCCGTATTGTGCGTTTAGGTGATAAAAATCTGATTTTTATTCGCCTTTGCGATACGGTTGTGCGTTTGAAGGTTTGGATACGGTCTATGGATACGGTTGTGCGATCTCTATAAATACATGCCTCATTTCATCATTTTCAACAAGAAATCAATCTCCAAGCAACTACACTACACATACACTTTCTCTCACTACTCTCTCTCTCTAGATTAGGTTATAATTAGTAGTAGATTAGCGGCTAGTTAGTAGAGGGGCAATCTTGTAATATCGCTTGGCGCATACTAGGAGTTCTGCTCGTGTAACGTTCAAGTTGTATTCAGCTACGCTCTTATTACGGTTATATCTATCCTTTATCTATTTCATTATGATGATTGTTATTACTGTTGTCATGCTAGATTTAGGATTGATTGCCATGATTAGCGAGTAGTGATATTGCGTGTTTGCTATGATGTAGTTAGTCGTAAATTGGTTGGAATGATGCTATGAAAATTAGTGCTTTGATTTACTCTCTATCTATGATTTTAAACCTATTAAACTAATCGCCTTTCAACCAGTAAACGTGATTACGGCCTTAATGATGGGACGTCGCGAACCCCATCAAAGGTACTTAGTTATCTGTGTCAAACATGAACATGGTCTGATTTGTTAATCGTGTAAACATCGCTTTCTAAATGAACGCTAAGTACATCGTCATCGCTTTCTAAAATACGATTTGATTAAATCGTACGCAATTTAAATCGAATGTATTTCGATTCAATTTAATACGGACGTTGGTGACCAATTTTATTAAATAACGCTCTTATGTCAAAAATATTATTATGATAATATTTCGTATTCATTCGTATCGTACAAACAAAACTTACACAAATTAAAATGTAAAACGCGCAAACAAATTAACTTACCTTTTTATAATTCAAATATAAAGTGATTAGTAAAATATTTAAATAAAATATCTCGTAATAATTTGTATTTTAAAATGTACCAATTAATATGTAAAATAATTATTTAACGTTTAAACGACGGAGTAAACGAACACCGCACGGAGCGGGAACGCGGGGCGAAAAATGGGAGGATAACCTCCCATTCCCCACCATTCTTTCTCATTTCTCTTTTTCCCTCTCTCTCCTCTCTTCTCTTTTCTCTCAAGTTTCATCACCAAAAACCTCACAAAATCGCAAAATAAACGTACTAAACGACCTTGAATCTCATCATCACTTTGGAGAAAAACGTTCACCACTTCCCGATCTACAACGCTATCTTTTCGGATTTCTCATCCGACACTTTGTAAGTTTCCGACAATTCTCGAAACTCTTCGATTTCCATTATTTTCGACTTGTGGTTGTTTGTATACACTTAAAATGTCCATATATGGGTTGGGTAAAAGTTTTGGACCAAACGGGAACCGAAAAACTCGTTTTCGACACATTTTCCGGCCAACAGACCGCTACGTCGCAGTTGGCCCAGAATTTATGCGACGTCAGCTTCAACGTCGCAAAACTCCTCGTAACGTCGCATAGTGCGACGTCAGTCACAACGTCGCACGAATCCTCGACGTCGCATATAGCGACGCAGCCTATTACGTCGCATTGACTTGCCAACGTCGCATTAGCGACGCAGCACCCTACGTCGCATTAAATTGCGAAACGTCGCCTTTAGCGACGTCATGCTCAACGTCGCAACCCTACCTGCGACGTCGCACCCAACGTCGCACAAATCAGAACCTCAAAAACATAGATTTTTACTAAGTGTCGAGACTCGAAATTTTATCACTCGATTTACCCAAATTCAGATCCCAGATGCGTTTTTCGTCAAAGCAATATAGTAGAAATAAAAATTTTCCAAGCTGACCTGGCAGCTCGACCCCAGCCAGGGGCTCTGCCCCTTGGACCCCGCCAGGGGCTGCCGCCCCTTGGACCCCGCTACCAGGGGCGCTGCCCCCGGACCCCCGTACTTAGATTCCGTAACGGCTTCTAAAACACAATCAAAACACATTTTTTCAAGTAAAACGCCACGAAATCAAAATAATAATAGTTGAGATTATTATTACAAATCCGTCACCAACGGGCCGTACATGTTTTCAAACATTCGAATCAATCAACCAAATGGCACTTGGACATTATAGTTGGACGAACAACTACAAGGTAGTCTTATTAGATACCTTCGCATATTATAACCATCGCGTGTCGTGGACACCCTCAGGTTACAAGTCTTTGGACTTCATACTCGGCTAATCAACTCAAGTTTATTAAGTTAAACTCATAAGACTCAGGTGAGTCTCATAGCCCCTCTTTTACTGTTTTACTCAGGGGTGTGATATATTGCTCAACTTTTAACATGTGAACGCAAGTACCAACTTTTCATATACTACATGAGTTTTTCGAAACTAATCAATTTAAAGTCCTCCGTCAGCATAGTTGTTAATACGTTGTAGCGTGAATATTAGTATATGGTACCATATAGGATTGACCCACCTCGTCCGGGTTAGCAAGCACTAACCGGGTAAACGGACGTACTAATATTTGGGAAGACGAATGTGGATTAGGCATTCGTGGAGGCACCTCGCCCGGAATTCTCTATAGGGGACCCGGCCCTCGAGTTAAGCTCAACTATGTGCTCATGGCTGTATACACGATGACAATTATTTAATTGCTGGATGCAATTCATTATTTAATTGCTGGATGCAATTCATTATTTAAATCTTGAGGTTCATACGATATTACTTGATTTCAAACCTGTGAGCTCACCAGCTTTATAGCTGACCTTTTAGCATATATCGCAGGTACCCAGCAGTAGGATGTTCTGCTTCAGGATTTAGCTCGAGTCAGCATACAGACGATTGAGATTTTCTTGCATTAGTATATTTTGTACAAGTACTTATGTACTGAAATCTCATTTTATTTAAAACTCGAGCTATGTAAAGCTTTAAATGTTGTAAACATTTCAGTATCAATATATTTTTGTTAAAACGACGCATATAGAGTCGTTTGCTATTTATCTTTGTGCTTTGTTATTGATTAGTAACACCCAAATCAAGCTTCCGCAAATCATCAAATTTGGGGGTGTTACAGATTGGTATCAGAGCCTAAGGTTATAGTGAACTAGGTTGCATTTAGTGAGCCTAGACTATGACCATTAGGCAGTATTCCTTATTAGGTATGACTGGTTCAGGGATTACAGCATACGAGTTTAATTTAACATAGCCTGATCAACTATGTACAATTAAGCAAAGATGATGTAAGATCTGAAAGTAGTTATGGCTGAACAGGGTACAATAGAAGACTCTGACCTCGAGAGAACCGAGACTTAAACATGTTTATGCTAGACACTCAATAGGCTATATTATATAGGAGCTATATGAATATAGGCCTCAATCTTACTAACGTTTTGTCTCAGAAATGGCAAACATCCCATCAAATTCATCTCGTTCACAATCCGGGTCGCAGAACCCAAGGGTAGCAAGGAGGAACAACAGGTTTCCTCGAGCTGGCCCGTATCCCACTCACATCGCCTTACCGGCTTTAGTCGCTAGGGTAAACCAACACGAGCAGCGACTTCGCACCATGGATGTCGTGCTGCAGGAAACGAACGAAAACTGGAGGCTTACATCCTTTGAACGCATAGAACAAGTCTTCGACGATCTTGAAACCACAAACAACAACATGGATGTCCTTCGCAACCAAATAATAGAAATAAGGGTGGAAAATGCCCTTCTGCAACAAAGGATGGAAGAATGTGAACAGCGCTCACTTGAAGCAGAAGAGTATGCGCGTGGACTAACACAACGACTAGCACTCGCAGAAGACAACGCCCGTCAAGCTAGCAGGCTTGCAAACACTGTGGACCGTCTTGTCACGATGATGGAACAAATTAATCTACGTCAAGACTAGTGTAGTCTTTAATCTATCCTGTAATCTAGTAACTATCTACGCGCTACTCTAAAATTCGGTCGGATGTAACAATTCCCGACGCCTTTTGTAATAACTCTGTAGGATGTAACCTTTGAACTCATATTAGCTATCAAATATTCCTTGTTGTTCAACTCATATTAATTGTCATTTTTCCATGTTGATGTCATGTATTACTGCTTTTATACATGTACATCTATAACAAATACAACTTTCCTACGAAATCTCATGTATCTTCATTTCTTTTATTGAAGAATCATGCCGCCAAAGACACGACCTTACACCGATGCTCAGATTACGTCACTCATAACCCAGGCTGTGACAGAAGCCTTGGCTCGGAATACACCACCAAACTCCACAAGAAACAGCGATGCCGCTGAAACCACTACTGCTAAACCTTGTTCTTACAAGGACTTTCAAAGCTGCAAACCCTCCAGCTTCAAGGGTTCTGAAGGAGCCATCGGACTTATCAGATGGTTCGAGAAAATGGAAACTGTTTTCCGTGTCAGCAAATGCGCGGAGAACGACAAAGTAAACTTCGCCACCTGCTCTCTTGAAGATGATGCCCACTCTTGGTGGAATTCATATACCCAATCAGTGGGTGCCGACACTGCCTACCAACTCTCTTGGGAGGACTTGAAAGCAAAACTCACTGCCAAATACTGCTCAATCGCCAAACTCCAAAAGCTGGACGAGGAGTTCTGGAACCTAAAGGTTCAGGGTGGTGATATCGATGGTTATACCACCAGATTCCAGCAACTCGCTGCCCTCCGCCCAGCCATGGTAAGCACAGAACCTGATAAAATCAGGAAGTACATCCTCGGCCTTCCTGAGCCTGTTCGGGGGCATGTTGCCTCTTCCAACCAAACCACCATTGACGGTGCAATCCTATTGGCCCAAGATCTGATGTCCATGAACCAAGATTCTGAACCACCCACTTCATCCTCCCAAAACAACAAACGAAAGTGGTCTGACTACCACAACAACCACTCAAACCAACAAAACAAGAAACCCGACACCATCAAAGCCTACAACACCACCACTGACATCATCCGGGGTTACACTGGGAGCAAACCATATTGTCCCAAGTGCAGCCGCCACCATGAAGGCTCCTGTGGTCCCTTTTGCAACAATTGCAAGAGGTACGGCCATCTCACCAAAGATTGCCGCTCTCCTGCCAACAACAATTCCAACAACAACACCAGACCACCCAAAGTATGCTTTGAGTGTGGGAAACCCGGGCACTTCAGGGACACGTGCCCAAAGCTGAAGAACAACAACAATAACAACCGCAACAACAACAACAACAACAACAACACCCGAAGCAGAGCTTTCGTCATCAAATCTGGGGACGCCCGCCAAGACCCGAATGTGGTCTCGGGTATGTTCCTCCTCAACAACTTAAATGCTTCTGTTCTATTTGATACTGGTGCTGATAGAAGCTTTATCTCCGATGATTTTTGCCCAATACTTGACATCACTCCTGTTGCCTTAGATGTTAAGTACACTGTAGAGCTAGCAAATGGAAAACTTGTAGAAACCACCAGTGTGATACCTAATTGCACTTTAAACCTAGCTGACGAAACCTTTTCGATCGACCTTATACCCATTGAAATCGGAAGTTTCGACGTCATTATTGGAATGGACTGGTTGTCCAAACATCGAGCTGAAATTGTTTGTCACGATAAAATCGTCCGTATCCCACTCGCCGTTGGTGGAACCTTGATCATACAGGGGGAGACCGGTGGGACGGGACTCAATATCATCTCGTGCTTAAAAACTCGAAAATTTCTGAGAAAGGGTTACCCTGCCATACTCGCACACATCATGGAGAAGAAGTCGGAGGAGAAGCGACTTGAGGATGTGCCAATTGTTAGAGACTTTCCCGAAGTCTTTCCGGAAGAATTACCTGGTCTACCTCCGCCTAGACAGGTTGAGTTCTCGATTGATCTTGTGCCGGGTGCCGCACCGGTGGCCCGCGCACCGTACCGTTTAGCCCCATCCGAACTTCAGGAGTTGTCCTCTCAGTTACAGGAACTTCTGGATCGAGGATTCATTAGACCGAGTTCTTCACCTTGGGGAGCTCCGGTCCTATTTGTTAAAAAGAAGGACGGTTCATTTCGAATGTGCATCGACTACCGAGAGTTGAACAAATTGACCGTCAAGAACCGTTATCCACTTCCTCGCATTGATGATTTATTCGACCAACTTCAGGGTTCAAGTTTCTACTCAAAAATCGACCTGCGATCAGGTTATCATCAGTTACGAGTTCGCGACACCGATATTCCAAAAACTGCTTTCAGAACTCGTTACGGGCACTACGAATTCCAAGTGATGCCCTTTGGTCTAACCAACGCACCGGCTGTATTCATGGATCTCATGAACCGGGTGTGCAAACCTTACCTCGATAAGTTTGTCATTGTCTTTATCGATGACATACTCATTTACTCGCGCAACGAGCAAGAACATGCGCAACACCTTAAGACCATCCTTGAACTACTTAGACACGAGGAGCTTTACGCAAAATTCTCTAAGTGTGAGTTCTGGATTCAAACCGTTCAATTTCTTGGTCACGTGATCGACAGTCAGGGAATTCACGTGGACCCATCAAAGATCAAAGCAATCAAAGACTGGTAAGCACCCACCTCTGCAACTGAAGTACGACAATTCTTGGGTCTTGCTGGGTACTATCGGCGATTTATTGAAAATTTCTCTAAAATAGCTCAACCACTCACGGTACTGACTCAGAAGGATAAAAGGTTCGATTGGACCGAGAAACAAGAGTCAGCATTTCAACTTCTGAAACAAAAGCTTTGCAGTGCTCCGATCCTATCCTTACCCGAAGGCACCGATGACTTCGTGGTATACTGCAATGCTTCTCACCAAGGTCTTGGTTGCGTGTTGATGCAACGAGATAAAGTCATTGCTTATGCCTCACGACAGCTGAAAATTCACGAAAAGAACTACACCACTCATGACCTCGAACTTGGAGCTGTCGTTTTTGCTCTCAAAATCTGGAGACATTATCTCTACGGCACTAAGTGCACAATCTTTACCGATCATAAAAGTCTCCAACATATCTTCGATCAGAAGGATCTCAATATGAGGCAACGTCGATGGGTCGAGTTGCTTACCGATTACGATTGCGAGATCAAGTACCATCCAGGGAAGGCTAATGTTGTAGCCGATGCCCTCAGTCGAAAGGAACGACCAAAACCACTTCGAGTCCGAGCCCTCAGTATGACCATTCATAACGATCTTACCATTCGAATTCATACCGCTCAGATCGAAGCCCTGAAACAGGAAAACATCAAAAGTGAGGCCTTGCGGAGCATTGACAAACAATTTGAAATCAAAGCTAACGGGATTAGGTATTTCTCAAACCGAATCTGGTTGCCTAATTTCGGAAACCTACGAGACTTGGTGATGGACGAGGCTCACAAGTCTAAATATTCTATCCATCCGGGATCCGATAAGATGTACCATGGCATCGAGGAATTTTATTGGTGGCCAAACATGAAAGCCGAAATCGCCACTTATGTCAGCAAGTGTCTTACTTGCTCGAAAGTCAAAACCGAACATCAAAAACCTCCTGGTCTACTCCAACAACCTGAAATCCCTGAATGGAAATGGGATCAAATTGCCATGGATTTCATAACCAAACAACCCAAGTCGTCGAGCGGTTGCGATACCATTTGGGTGATCGTCGATCGTCTCACCAAATCTGCTCATTTCCTGGCAATCAAAGAAAACGATAAAATGGAACGCCTTACACAAATCTACATCAAGGAAATCGTTTCTCATCACGGTGTTCCAATCTCGATCATCTCTGACAGGGATGCCCGTTTCACCTCTCACTTTTGGCAATCACTTCAGAAAGCATTGGGTACCCGTCTCGATATGAGTACAGCGTATCATCCTCAAACCGATGGCCAAAGTGAACGAACCATTCAAACACTGGAAGACATGCTACGAGCCTGCGTAGTTGATTTCGGTACAAACTGGGAAAGACATCTACCGTTGTGCGAATTTTCGTACAATAACAGTTATCACGCCAGCATTAAGGCTGCACCTTTTGAGACACTGTACGGTCGTAAGTGCCGATCACCGATCTGTTGGACTGAAGTGGGAGATAGTCAACTCACTGGTCCTGAACTCATACACGCCACCACTGAGAAAATTGTGGAAATCCAAAACAGACTCAAAGCCGCACGTGATCGTCAGAAAAGTTATGCTGACGTGAGACGCAAACCACTCGAGTTCCAAGTTGGGGATCGAGTACTCTTAAAAGTATCGCCTTGGAAGGGCGTCATCCGTTTTGGTAAACGCGGGAAGTTGAACCCCAGGTATATCGGGCCTTTTGAGATCCTCGAACGGATTGGCCCCGTAGCTTATCGATTGCAGCTGCCATCCGAACTCAGCAGCGTACACCCCACTTTTCACATTTCAAATCTGAAGAAGTGTCTGTCTGATGAGACACTTATTATTCCACTAGATGAAATTCGTGTTGACGATAAACTCCACTTCGTTGAGGAACCCGCTGAAATTATGGACCGTGAGGTCAAACAACTGAAACAAAGTCGTATTCCCATCGTCAAGGTCAGATCGAATTCGCGGCGTGGTCCGGAATTCACCTGGGAACGGGAAGACCAGATGCGACTCAAATATCCTCAACTCTTCACTGATTCTACCTCGAACACGACCTCGAGCTAAATTTCGGGACGAAATTCTTCTAACAAGGGATGAATGTAACACCCGCCAAATTAGGACTAGTAAATAGTGCCTAATCATACGTTAATACATGTAATTAGTTCTGTGTTAGGCTAATTAATGTATCGAATTATATATATATTGTTGAATATATACGAAAATACGATTTGATTAAATCGTACGCAATTTAAATCGAATGTATTTCGATTCAATTTAATACGGACGTTGGTGACCAATTTTATTAAATAACGCTCTTATGTCAAAAATATTATTATGATAATATTTCGTATTCATTCGTATCGTACAAACAAAACTTACACAAATTAAAATGTAAAACGCGCAAACAAATTAACTTACCTTTTTATAATTCAAATATAAAGTGATTAGTAAAATATTTAAATAAAATATCTCGTAATAATTTGTATTTTAAAATGTACCAATTAATATGTAAAATAATTATTTAACGTTTAAACGACGGAGTAAACGAACACCGCACGGAGCGGGAACGCGGGGCGAAAAATGGGAGGATAACCTCCCATTCCCCACCATTCTTTCTCATTTCTCTTTTTCCCTCTCTCTCCTCTCTTCTCTTTTCTCTCAAGTTTCATCACCAAAAACCTCACAAAATCGCAAAATAAACGTACTAAACGACCTTGAATCTCATCATCACTTTGGAGAAAAACGTTCACCACTTCCCGATCTACAACGCTATCTTTTCGGATTTCTCATCCGACACTTTGTAAGTTTCCGACAATTCTCGAAACTCTTCGATTTCCATTATTTTCGACTTGTGGTTGTTTGTATACACTTAAAATGTCCATATATGGGTTGGGTAAAAGTTTAGGACCAAACGGGAACCGAAAAACTCGTTTTCGACACATTTTCCGGCCAACAGACCACTACGTCGCAGTTGGCCCAGAATTTATGCGACGTCAGCTTCAACGTCGCAAAACTCCTCGTAACGTCGCATAGTGCGACGTCAGTCACAACGTCGCACGAATCCTCGACGTCGCATATAGCGACGCAGCCTATTACGTCGCATTGACTTGCCAACGTCGCATTAGCGACGCAGCACCCTACGTCGCATTAAATTGCAAAACGTCGCCTTTAGCGACGTCATGCTCAACGTCGCAACCCTACCTGCGACGTCGCACCCAACGTCGCACAAATCAGAACCTCAAAAACATAGATTTTTACTAAGTGTCGAGACTCGAAATTTTATCACTCGATTTACCCAAATTCAGATCCCAGATGCGTTTTTCGTCAAAGCAATATAGTAGAAATAAAAATTTTCCAAGCTGACCTGGCAGCTCGACCCCAGCCAGGGGCTCTGCCCCTTGGACCCCGCCAGGGGCTGCCGCCCCTTGGACCCCGCTACCAGGGGCGCTGCCCCCGGACCCCCGTACTTAGATTCCGTAACGGCTTCTAAAACACAATCAAAACACATTTTTTCAAGTAAAACGCCACGAAATCAAAATAATAATAGTTGAGATTATTATTACAAATCCGTCACCAACGGGCCGTACATGTTTTCAAACATTCGAATCAATCAACCAAATGGCACTTGGACATTATAGTTGGACGAACAACTACAAGGTAGTCTTATTAGATACCTTCGCATATTATAACCATCGCGTGTCGTGGACACCCTCAGGTTACAAGTCTTTGGACTTCATACTCGGCTAATCAACTCAAGTTTATTAAGTTAAACTCATAAGACTCAGGTGAGTCTCATAGCCCCTCTTTTACTGTTTTACTCAGGGGTGTGATATATTGCTCAACTTTTAACATGTGAACGCAAGTACCAACTTTTCATATACTACATGAGTTTTTCGAAACTAATCAATTTAAAGTCCTCCGTCAGCATAGTTGTTAATACGTTGTAGCGTGAATATTAGTATATGGTACCATATAGGATTGACCCACCTCGTCCGGGTTAGCAAGCACTAACCGGGTAAACGGACGTACTAATATTTGGGAAGACGAATGTGGATTAGGCATTCGTGGAGGCACCTCGCCCGGAATTCTCTATAGGGGACCCGGCCCTCGAGTTAAGCTCAACTATGTGCTCATGGCTGTATACACGATGACAATTATTTAATTGCTGGATGCAATTCATTATTTAATTGCTGGATGCAATTCATTATTTAAATCTTGAGGTTCATACGATATTACTTGATTTCAAACCTGTGAGCTCACCAGCTTTATAGCTGACCTTTTAGCATATATCGCAGGTACCCAGCAGTAGGATGTTCTGCTTCAGGATTTAGCTCGAGTCAGCATACAGACGATTGAGATTTTCTTGCATTAGTATATTTTGTACAAGTACTTATGTACTGAAATCTCATTTTATTTAAAACTCGAGCTATGTAAAGCTTTAAATGTTGTAAACATTTCAGTATCAATATATTTTTGTTAAAACGACGCATATAGAGTCGTTTGCTATTTATCTTTGTGCTTTGTTATTGATTAGTAACACCCAAATCAAGCTTCCGCAAATCATCAAATTTGGGGGTGTTACATTGTCGTAGTACTGTTCATGCGTCAATGATATTGTCGTAGGCAGAAAAGACTTACGCGACAATGGATTCTCGGAACACTGTTCATGCGACAATGGTATTGTCACAGGTCTGAGATTTTCCGTTTTCGTTTAAGTGTTCGTTTTTGTTGACTAGGTCAAACGTGTTCGGTTTGACCCGAAACTTTTAGGGAAGTCTTAAATATGTTAAATAAACTTTAGAAAATTGTCGTTACGTTTTATGGTTGACCCGAAGTGTCGGTTTCGAAAAATGTCTAAAACAGTCCCTAGTTTAATAGTTCCAAATTTTTACTCGGTTTCGACTCACGATTTCACCCGTTTCTATTCCGATTCAAGCCTAACCAAAAATCACACATATTCTTCTAGATGTCTAGTTCATTTATGATACTTTTATATGTTCGTTTACTATTTTTAACAAAAATGGAAATGAAGGTCGGATTAGGTCCAAGAACAGCTACAGCCCAAAGATTGAGCTCTACACAAAAATATGTGTATTTTTGGAAAAGGTCAAAGAAAGTCTTTTTGTAGAGGAGATCCACACGGAAATTTTGGTATAAGATTCATGTGTTGATTCATCCTAGAACTCAAGTTATAGTCGTTTTCATGAGACGATTTTTCTGGGCAGAAAACTGTGATTTATGTATATTTGTGTAAAATGTTTTTCAAGCTTATATTTGGACATCAACAAGTTGCATGAACATAATAACATGTAGATCTATGAAAATCATGAAAATATAGAGAGAGATAGGTGGTGATTCATACCAAAAACGAGCTTGAGAGAGAGAGAAAAGTGAGATGAGCTTGGATCTTCTTCTTGCTTGCTTTTCCTTGCGTTTTCTTCACATGAACTAAGGTGGATGATGGTGGATTATGGTGGAGGTGTGGCTGATCAAAGGAGAGGGAAAAAGAGAGTTGTAAGTGTGTGTTTTAGTGAGAGAGTGATGAGGGTTGAATGAGAGATTCATGGGATGTGTTTGATGATGTAGGTCAAAAATAATATCCCCAAAACATGGGGGTGTGTTTGGGGCTGAATAAATCGGCCCATGGGGCCCACACATGTGTGTGTATGTCTCCAAATTTTGTTCCTTACGTTTGTGTTCCGTGCGGTATTCGTTTCCCCGGTCGTTTGAACGTATAATTAGACGTTTAACGTTATACGTACGTATTTTAAATAACGATTAAAGTTCGATATTTTTGGTAAAAGTTTTACTCAAAGTATTGTAATTAAGTTACTAAAATAATATTCGAGTTTTCGTTAGGTCGCCGGTCGCGAATCGTGTGTTTATTCGAATTGTGTAACGTTGTTAAACGTTATGATTATACGCGTGTAATCGCGTTATTTTTACTTGAAGTATTTTATCAAAATACTTATAATAAGTTATAAAAATATAGCTTTAGTTTATTTCGTCGGTCGGGCACGTTTCGTGCATTTTCGTCGCGTTCGGTTACGTTTTAAGCAAAACGTACGTGTTCGTTATATTATAAACATAATATAATGTAATAATTGACGTTATTAAATACTTCCATATCATTTAATAATAGTTTCACCAATTTCCATTTTAAGTTTCTGCAATCTGTCAGATTCGCATATACACGATTATTGAACAATCGTTTAACGTTATTAAATATATTTATATATATAATACTTGTACACTTCAGTAGTTTGAGTATATAATACTTGAAATAAAAGTTTAAATTTTGACCAAATTTTTGGACTTTTTTTTTTTTTTGACCGTGTGTCACATTCTCCCCTTGTTAGGAGAATTTTGTCCCGAAATTTGTTCGTAGTAATTATCGGTATATCGAAATAATGGTCTATGCATCTCTTAAGAAAGTGTGGAAGTGACACAACACTTATCTAGCGTTGTCTTCCTCCCCTTGTTGGACTAGGGCCCTACCGGCGCCTAAAAGAATTTGAAAGGTAAGTTTCGAGGTGTGTTGACCATTAGGTCTATATGACAAGATCAGTCAGTCGGTTAGTCGGTAACCATAGTGTAGCTACAATGTGTACTAGTAGCCCAGAGTAATTGTAATTCCTACAGTGTTCTTAAAGTCTGTAATAATCGGTAGTATTGTAGAGTAAGCTATACTCTATTGGAGTTGCGTAAAAATCATGTTGTCGTCTTTCTAATCCTATCACGTATTTAGGATCTTTGTAATGAAGTACTAAGTAGTAAATAAAATTTAATAAAGCCAGTAACACAGAAGTAGTAGACTATCAGAGAATGAACGAAAAATTGAATCATCGTAATAATGTTAAACATGGAGAAAATGTTGAGGTGTGACATGTTAATTGATAATAGAAGATAACAAGATAGAAGTCCATAACATACGAGTTCAAGAGATTGTAAGAGTTAAAGTTTATAATAGATGCCGAGAATTTGAAATATCCATAGTTGTATATGTCAGTTGCATAAATGAGTGAAAGTCCTCTAGCGTGTTCTAAATGTGATGTTACCAACAGTATGTGTGAGAAAGGATTTAGCTCGTGGAGATCTAGCGGCTCTCCTAATAATGTGTCTCGAACGTGTTGAAGGATGAGAATGGTAGGAAGAATGCTAAATGACATCTTCCTTGTGAGTACTTGACGTTGCAGCGGAATGTAATGTTATTAGGTGTGTCGTATACATGTAATGTATATTTGTAAGTCTGTTATTTGTATCACGATGTGACAGTGTTGTTCGAATATAAGTTCAAGTGAGTGTAAACTCGTATAAGTGTGAGTGTAAGCTCATGTGCCCGTAGTGAGTGAAATCTCATAAGTCTGTAGTGAGTGCAATCTCATATTATCATGAGTATCAGTCATTCGTATTCAAGTAGGAGTGTATACGTTTCAAAGTAAATGTGTTTGTATGTGTAAGTATCATCATATACTTATAAAGTGTATGTATTCGTATGTTCTAGTATTATTGTATAAAGTATACTTGTCATTTTCGATGGTGTGAGCATTAACGAGAGTATTATTGTGTAAAGTTTATATATATATATATATATATATATATATATATATATATATATATATATATATATATATATATAATGGTGTAGAAAGTAATATGTAGATAAGGCCTAATCATATATGTATATACCATATATACATATATATCCACCTAGTTGTGTCTAGCACAAAACAAATATGAGTCCTGATTCTCTCGTGGTCAGAGTCAACTAGTGTATTCCTGTTTGATATAACCCCTTTCAGATCTTACATCATCTTCATTTAATTGTACATAGTTGATCAGGCTATGTTAAATTAAACTTGTATGATGAAATCACTGAACCAGTTATACCTAATAGGGAATACTGCCTAATGGTCATAGTCTAGGCCCACTAAATGCAACCTAGTTCACTATAACCTTAGGCTCTGATACCAATCTGTCACACCCCCTAATTCGGGTTGTGGAAGCGAATCAGGTCGGGGCGTGACTAATCAATAACCAAAGCACAAGATATATAGTAAACGACTCTAAATGAGACGTTTTAGAAAATACATTGCAATACAGTATATTACATAAGTTTTCGAAAGTAATAAGTCATGAAGATGCATCATTAGTGAGTTCGCAAATTTATTCTAAAGATTTTAGTTACATAATCATAGTACAAAAGATAATGCCAATAAAATCTTCATAAGTGTGTATGCATGCGACTCGTACTAGCTTAGCATATAAGTAGATTCTGCTGGGCATCCCTACTCAAGCTTCGTACCTGAGAATGCATCACTAAAAAGGTCAATCAAAAGGTTGGTGAATCTCACAGGTTTATAGTAAGTGACAGTTTTGAACACATCAAGTAGTAAAAGTAAGTAATGATTGCACGTATGCAATAGTTTCAATATACATTGCCATGAGCACCATAGTTGAAGCTTAACAGTAAGTAAGGGTACAATCAAGTACCTAGTAATTGCCCTCGTGAATGCTAATCCAAAAACATTCATATGAAACGAGTAAGAAACGCCCATTTATACATGTATGTTCGTGGTAGTGCGTGTATAACAACCCTCGCTTTCCAAAGTCATTTTTTTAACATATCGGAAGCGCACGATTAAATATATAACGTTAGGTTTCATACTTACCTTTCAAAATAGTAATTCGTTTACGTACAAACTCTAAAACTATATTATCATAACAAGTATCAATACCAGGTTGGGTGTTATATTAAAATCCATGACATAATTATTTTCAATCCAAAACGTTTCCAAATAGATCAGAGAGCGGTGCCAAACATTCCTTCAAGCCAAACTTCTAACAACCCACAATCACAAGCTAAACCTGCAAGAAGTTGGGAGGTGGGATTAGCACAAAGCTAAGTGAATAGATCCAAGGCTAACATTCTAACTCAGCTTAACACATGCCTATAACCAAGCAATGCACAAGCAACATAGAAGGATCGGTGGTCCTTGAGGTACCCTCATGCCGCGGATGGTCCCCCAAGTAACACTTAAAACCAACTGACGGCCAAATCAGAGGTTAAACCGATAGTTTAGTACTATTACTACATACGACGCAATTTCAGTGTCCAACACATGTACAAGGCACTTGCGAAGTCCTAGTAATAGTACCCAAACCCAACACATTAGTTGACCTCCACCAAATCAAATAGTCCACAACTATCATAGCATGTTGGACGCCAATAATCAATCAAGGGTTAGCCATCATGGCAATATACTATTAAAGCAATCATTGCAATAAACCAAGTTTACCCGTTGTAACCATGTTGTTACAACTAACTTAGACTGAAACTCCAAGATCCACTCACCCTTGAAGATTTCAATCTCCACTCAAAAGTCTAATGTTATTGAGTCTTCTCCATATCTGAGAATTAAATCAAATAACAAGTCAGTAACTCATTCATTATAATCAACTTATGTTATAATCATATAACATATTTGTGACAACCGTCAATTTAGGACTATAATTTAGTGCCTAATCAAGCTTTAATACATGTAATTAGTTCTGTGTTAGGCTAATTAATGTATCAATTATTATATATATTGTTGAATATATATCTACAATTATGCGGTTTGTTTAAATCGTACGAGCTTCAATTCGAATGAAATTCGACACAATAAATACGGACGTTGGTGAACAATTTTATTAAGTAATACAAATATTATTTAATAACTCAATTTTATTTAGAATATTATTTGTTATGATATTTCGTATCCAAGCTTTATTACACAATTTATATAAACGCGAATCAAATGTAACTTCGCAAACAAAACGATACAAAACACCTTTTATAACATAAATTCTAAATATTTAGTAAAAATACTTCAACAAAATATTGGAATAAACTTTTGTAAATTAAAACTAAAAGTTAAATTTATAAAATAAATATATAACGTTTAAACTACGGGGGAAACGAACACCGCACGGAGCGGGAACGCGGGGCGAAAATGGGAGTTAACCTCCCATTCCCACCAATTTCTTTTCATTTCTTTCTTTTCTCCTTTCTCTCTCTTTTCCTTTTCTCTTTCTTTTCTCTCTATCAATACCACCTCCATAATCCATTAAAATCACAAAATGAACACCTAAAACGACTTCAAATCGTCATACTCCTTTGGAAATAAACGACCACCTCGCGACGATCTACACTTCTACCTTTCCGGAATTTCATTTCGGCAATTTGTAAGTTTCCGACACAACTCCGAAAACTCTCGTTTTTAAGTTTTATAACTTGCTAGTTGTTTGTATAACCTTGTAATGTCCTAAAATGGGTTGGGTAAAAATATTATGTCGATCGATGGCCGGAAAATGCGATTTTGAGGTTGAAACTCCGATCAGACTCCGTACGTCGCATTTGGCCTGGAGCAAATGCGACGCAGCGACCTACGTCGCACTATATCCCCAACGTCGCATATAGCGACGCAGCTTACTACGTCGCATTGACTTGCGAACGTCGCACATAGCGACGCAGACCTTAACGTCGCAAACCGAACCTACGTCGCATTAGCGACGTAGCACCCTACGTCGCTATTGATTTAGCACTGTCGACTTTAGCGACGCAACCCTCTTCGTCGCAAAACCCTACGTCGCAGCCTACATCGCAGGCTACGTCGCACAAACCAGAACCTCAAAAACACAGATTTTTACTAAGTGTCGAGGCTCGAAATTTTATCACTTGATTTCACTCAAATTCAAGTCCGGATGCGTTTTTCCTTAAAGCAATATAGTAGAAATAAAAATTTTCCAAGCTGACCTGGCAGCTCGACCCCAGCCAGGGGCTCTGCCCCTTGGACCCCGCCAGGGGCTGCCGCCCCTTGGACCCCGCTAACCAGGGGCGCTGCCCCCGGACCCCCGTACTTAGATTCCGTAAGCACATTTTTACACCAAATGTCAAACTTGTACAACTTCAAAACGCTTACGCGATACAACTTTTCAATCATAATTGGAATTTACTTTTCAAGTATAACACTTCTAAATCAATGAGATAACATCAAGACTATTTTTGCAAGTAATCACCAACGGGCCGTACACGTTTTCAAAACATACTTCAAAGATCAAGCAAGCCATTGTAACTTGTATCAAGTCAATCAAACAAGTCGTAGTAACTTGTAACAATACAATCAACCAAATCGGGGTAATTTGGACATCAAGTTAAACAAACAATTTAAATGGTAGTCTTTCGAGATACCGGTACAATTAATAACAATTCAAGTGTCGTGGACACATTCAGGTTTCAAGTCTTTGGACACCAACACACTGCTAATTACTTCAAGTTTAATTGCTTAACATTTCAAGACTCAGGTGAGTTTCATAGCCCCATTTTCACTGCTTTACAACCAGGGGTGTGATATTACTACTCGATTTTATTTTACAAGTAGAACGCAAGTGCCAAACTTCAAATACTACATGAGTTTCAAGCTAATCAATTTAAAGTCCTCCATAAGCATAGTCTCTAGTATTTTATAGCGTGAATGTTAGTATATGATATCATATGGGATTGACAATCCTCATCCGGGTTAGCACGCACTAACCGGTCAAACGGATGTATTAGCATTTGGGAAGACGAGTGTTGATTAGGCACCCGTAGGAGGCATTTCAAGTTAGGTTTCCTTAATTGGGCCTGACAAATCAAGTTAAGCTCAGACTATGTGCTCATGGACAGTATAACTTTTATTTTGCTTAATTGCATTTTAAATTCAATATAAATCTTGCGGTTCTGACAACTATACATTGACATACAAACCTGTGAGCTCACCAGCGTTTTCGCTGACCCATTTTAGTATTTATCACAGGTACCCAGCAGTAGGTTGACTGCACAAGCAGGAATTATTAGCTCGAGTCAGCATACATACCACTAGAGATTGGACTGCATTATTATATTTTGTAAAAGTAATTATGCTATGTAATCTCTTAATTTCAGGAACCGAGCTAATGTAACAATATTTTGATGTAAACATTTACTTTATTTATAAAAGTTTAAAACGACGCATATAGTGGTCGTTCATTATATCTTATGTGCTTTGTATATTGATTAGTGACACCCAAATCAAGCTTCCGCAAATCATTAAATTTGGGGGTGTCACAGATTGGTATCAGAGCCTAAGGTTATAGTGAACTAGGTCGCATTTAGCGGGCCTAGACTATGACCGTTAGGCAGTATTCCTTATTAGTTATGACTAGTTCAGGGACTACATCATACGACTTTAATTTAACATAGCCTGATCAACTATGTACAATTAAAGAAAGATGATGTGAGACCTGAAAGAGTTATGTTGAACAGGAATGCATTAGTTGACTCTGACCTCGAGAGAAACGGGACTCAAAACACGTCTGTGCTAGACACTCAATAGGTTATTATGTGATATACATATATTTACATGAATAGACCTCATTACAACTTTAGGCTATATTATATTATATGAATATAGGCCTCTTTCTTTCAAACGTTTTGTCTCGGAATGACAAACACACCACTAGTTCATCATACTCGGACTAGTATCTTATTTCATTTCCTTGTTCTTTCTTACTCAGCATCATGCCTCCTCGTCGTCAAATTACCCTTAGCGAAGCTGAAATCGCGGGAATAATTGCCCGCAGTGTGACCGAAGCCTTGGCTACCCGAACACCACCCGGTAGCGAGGACACAGCAACCAATACTCCACCACCCAAACCTTGCTCCTATAAGGACTTTCTTAGCTGTAAACCGCTATACTTCAAGGGCACGGAAGGTGCCATTGGCTTGATCCGTTGGATTGAGCGTATGGAATCTGTTTTCAGTCTCTGCGACTGCACTGAGAACAACAAGGTCAAATTCGCTGCTTACACCTTTCAGGAAGGTGCACTCACGTGGTGGAAAACCCACGCAAACTCTGTAGGCCTTGAGGTTGCAAACCGACTTCCTTGGGCCGAACTGAAGAAGAAACTGACAGAGAAATACTGTCCTGAAGAGGAATTGCACAGGCTGGAAGAAGAATTCTGGCATCTGGAGGTGCAGGGAAATAATGTCGCTGATTATACCACCAAATTCCAGCAGTTTGCTCTATTATGCCCGGGTTTGGTCGAACCAGAAAGTAAGGGCATTAAGAAATACATTCGTGGACTTCCTGAGAACATTCAAGGAAACGTCGCCTCATCTAAACCAACCACCACTGAAAGTGCCATTCGATTGGCCCACGAACTCATGGCTCTAGTTGTCAGCCGTGAGACCTCCAACACCTCATCCTCCAACAACAACAAACGCAAATCCTCTGAACACCACCACAACTCAAACAAGAAAAACAACGCCATCCAAGTCTACACCACCAACTCTGAAACCACCCGCAGCTACACCGGGGACAGGCCTTATTGTCCCAAGTGTAACTACCACCATTTTGGTCAGTGCGGTACTCCTTGCAACAACTGCAGGAGGTACGGGCATTTGACTAAGGATTGCCGAGCCCCCAAATCCAACAACAACCCCTCTGACAAAAATACCCGACAACCTAAGTCCTGCTACGAATGTGGGAACCCAGGACACTTCAGGGATTCTTGCCCAAAGTTGAAGAATAAGGGCAACAACAACAACAACCACCGCAACAACAACAACGCCAAAAGTACCGCCTTCGTGATCAACTCAGGGGACGCCCGTCTAGACCCGAATGTGGTCACGGGTATGTTCCTCCTCAACAATTTAACTGCTTCCATTCTGTTTGATACTGGTGCCGATAGGAGTTTTATTTCCGATGAATTTTGCCCTCTACTTGACATTACACCTGTTGCTTTAGACGTTAAGTACACCGTAGAGTTAGCAAATGGCAAGCTGATAGAAACCGATAGTGTGATACCTAATTGCACTTTAAATCTAGCCGACGAAACCTTCTCCATAGATCTTATGCCTATTGAGATAGGAAGTTTCGATGTCATCGTAGGCATGGACTGGTTATCCAAACATCGCGCCGAAATCATTTGTTACGATAAAATCGTTCGCATACCTCTCGCCGTCGGTAGAACCCTAATCATACAGGGGGAGACCGGTGGGACGAGGCTTAACATCATCTCTTGTCTTAAAACCCGGAAATTTCTGAGAAAGGGTTATCCATCAATCCTCGCGCACATCATGGAGAAAAAGTCGGAGGAGAAGTGACTTGAGGATGTTCCAATTGTTCGAGACTTTCCAGAAGTCTTTCCTGAAGAACTACCTGGTCTACCACCACCAAGACAGGTTGAGTTCTCAATCGATCTTGTACCAGGTGCTGCGCCTGTGGCCCGAGCACCATACCGTTTAGCTCCATCTGAACTTCAGGAGCTGTCCACCCAGTTACAAGAACTCCTGGAACAAGGGTTTATCAGGCCGAGTTCTTCACCTTGGGGAGCTCCGGTCCTATTTGTTAAGAAGAAAGATGGTTCTTTTCGAATGTGTATCGACTATCGAGAGTTGAACAAGTTGACTGTCAAGAACCGGTATCCACTTCCTCGAATCGATGACCTGTTCGACCAACTTCAAGGGTCGAGTTGTTATTCAAAGATTGATCTCCGATCCGGTTATCACCAATTGCGTGTCCGCGATGCCGATATTCCAAAAACCGCTTTCAGAACTCGTTACGGGCATTACGAATTCCAAGTGATGCCATTCGGCCTAACCAATGCACCGGCTGTATTCATGGACCTTATGAATCGGGTGTGTAAACCTTACCTTGATAAGTTTGTCATTGTCTTTATCGATGACATCCTCATATATTCACGAAGCAAAGAAGAGCATGCGCAACACCTCAAAACCATCCTTGAACTACTTAAACACGAGGAGCTCTATGCCAAGTTCTCTAAGTGTGAGTTTTGGATCAAAACCGTTCAATTCCTTGGCCACGTGATTGACAGTCAGGGGATTCACGTTGACCCATCAAAAATCGAGGCTATCAAAGATTGGCAATCGCCAACCACTCCGACCGAAGTACGGCAGTTTTTGGGACTGGCCGGATACTATCGACGCTTCATTGAAAATTTCTCCAAAATAGCCATACCACTCACGACTTTGACCCAGAAAGACAAAAGGTTTGACTGGACTGATAAACAAGAGTCGGCATTCCAACTCTTAAAACAAAAGCTTTGCAGTGCTCCCATTCTATCATTACCCGAAGGCACCGATGACTTCGTGGTATACTGCGATGCTTCTCATCAAGGTCTCGGTTGTGTGCTCATGCAACGAGACAAAGTCATAGCTTATGCTTCCCAACAGCTCAAGATTCATGAAAAGAATTACACCACCCACGACCTCGAGCTAGGAGCTGTCGTTTTTGCCCTCAAAATCTGGAGACATTACCTTTACGGTACCAGATGTACAATCTTTACCGACCATAAAAGCCTTCAACACATATTCGATCAGAAAGATCTCAACATGAGGCAACGTCGATGGGTAGAGTTGCTTACGGATTACGACTGCGAACTCAAATATCATCCAGGCAAAGCAAATGTTGTTGCTGATGCTCTCAGTCGGAAAGAGCGAGTGAAACCACTTTGGGTTCGAGCCCTTAGTATGACCATTCACAACAATTTAAACATTCAAATCCTCACTGCTCAACTCGAAGCTTTAAAACCCGAAAATCTCAAAGATGAAGCCTTGCGGGGCATGGATAAACAATTCGAAATCAGACCTAACGGGATTAGGTATTTCTCAAACCGAATCTGGTTGCCTAAATTTGGGAACCTACGAGACTTGGTGATGGATGAAGCTCACAAGTCTAAATATTCTATCCACCCGGGGTCCGATAAAATGTACCACGGTATCAAGGACTTCTACTGGTGGCCGAACATGAAATCTGAAATCGCCACCTATGTCAGCAAATGCCTTACTTGCTCCAAAGTCAAAATCGAATATCAAAAACCATCAGGTTTACTTCAACAACCCAGTCTTCCTGAATGGAAATGGGAACAAATTGCCATGGACTTCATAACCAAACTACCCAAATCCTCGAGCGGTTGCGATACCATTTGGGTGATCGTGGATCGTCTCACAAAGTCTGCTCACTTCCTGGCAATCAAGGAATCCGACAAAATGGAACGCCTCACCATTATCTATTTGAAGGAAATCGTGACCAAACACGGTGTTCCAATCTCAATTATCTCCGATAGGGATAGTCGTTTCACTTCACAATTTTGGCAATCACTTCAAAAATCCCTGGGTACTCGACTTGATATGAGTACCGCATACCATCCTCAAACAGACGGTCAAAGTGAACGAACCATTCAAACACTTGAAGACATGCTACGGGCCTGCGTAGTAGACTTCGGTGTAAACTGGGAAAAACATCTACCATTGTGCGAGTTCTCGTACAACAACAGTTATCATACCAGCATCAAAGCTGCACCCTTCGAGGCACTGTACGGTCGTAAGTGCCGGTCACCTATCTGTTGGACTGAAGTTGGGGATAGCCAACTCACAGGTCCAGAAATCATACACGAAACAACCGAGAGAATCGTAGAAATTCAAAACAAACTCAAAGCCGCGCGTGATCGTCAGAAAAGTTATGCTGATGTGAGACGCAAACCACTCGAGTTCCAAGTTGGGGATCGAGTTCTACTCAAAGTGTCGCCTTGGAAAGGCGTAATCCGATTTGGCAAACGAGGAAAGTTGAATCCCAGATACATTGGACCATTCGAGATCCTTGAAAGGATTGGTCCAGTAGCATATCGATTGCAGCTGCCATCCGAACTCAGCAGTGTGCATCCCACATTTCATGTTTCAAATCTGAAAAAGTGTCTGTCTGATGAGACACTTATCATTCCACTCGATGAAATTCGAGTTGACGAAAAACTTCACTTTGTTGAGGAACCCGCTGAAATCATGGACCGTGAGGTCAAACAACTTAAACAAAGTCGTATTCCCATCGTCAAAGTTAAGTGGAATTTGCGGCGCGGTCCGGAATTCACCTGGGAACGGGAGGACCAAATGCGACTCAAGTATCCTCAACTCTTCACTGATTCAACGTCAAACACAACTTCAACATAAATTTCGGGACGAAATTCTTCTAACAGGGGGAGAATGTGACAACCGTCAATTTAGGACTATAATTTAGTGCCTAATCAAGCTTTAATACATGTAATTAGTTCTGTGTTAGGCTAATTAATGTATCAATTATTATATATATTGTTGAATATATATCTACAATTATGCGGTTTGTTTAAATCGTACGAGCTTCAATTCGAATGAAATTCGACACAATAAATACGGACGTTGGTGAACAATTTTATTAAGTAATACAAATATTATTTAATAACTCAATTTTATTTAGAATATTATTTGTTATGATATTTCGTATCCAAGCTTTATTACACAATTTATATAAACGCGAATCAAATGTAACTTCGCAAACAAAACGATACAAAACACCTTTTATAACATAAATTCTAAATATTTAGTAAAAATACTTCAACAAAATATTGGAATAAACTTTTGTAAATTAAAACTAAAAGTTAAATTTATAAAATAAATATATAACGTTTAAACTACGGGGGAAACGAACACCGCACGGAGCGGGAACGCGGGGCGAAAATGGGAGTTAACCTCCCATTCCCACCAATTTCTTTTCATTTCTTTCTTTTCTCCTTTCTCTCTCTTTTCCTTTTCTCTTTCTTTTCTCTCTATCAATACCACCTCCATAATCCATTAAAATCACAAAATGAACACCTAAAACGACTTCAAATCGTCATACTCCTTTGGAAATAAACGACCACCTCGCGACGATCTACACTTCTACCTTTCCGGAATTTCATTTCGGCAATTTGTAAGTTTCCGACACAACTCCGAAAACTCTCGTTTTTAAGTTTTATAACTTGCTAGTTGTTTGTATAACCTTGTAATGTCCTAAAATGGGTTGGGTAAAAATATTATGTCGATCGATGGCCGGAAAATGCGATTTTGAGGTTGAAACTCCGATCAGACTCCGTACGTCGCATTTGGCCTGGAGCAAATGCGACGCAGCGACCTACGTCGCACTATATCCCCAACGTCGCATATAGCGACGCAGCTTACTACGTCGCATTGACTTGCGAACGTCGCACATAGCGACGCAGACCTTAACGTCGCAAACCGAACCTACGTCGCATTAGCGACGTAGCACCCTACGTCGCTATTGATTTAGCACTGTCGACTTTAGCGACGCAACCCTCTTCGTCGCAAAACCCTACGTCGCAGCCTACGTCGCAGGCTACGTCGCACAAACCAGAACCTCAAAAACACAGATTTTTACTAAGTGTCGAGGCTCGAAATTTTATCACTTGATTTCACTCAAATTCAAGTCCGGATGCGTTTTTCCTTAAAGCAATATAGTAGAAATAAAAATTTTCCAAGCTGACCTGGCAGCTCGACCCCAGCCAGGGGCTCTGCCCCTTGGACCCCGCCAGGGGCTGCCGCCCCTTGGACCCCGCTAACCAGGGGCGCTGCCCCCGGACCCCCGTACTTAGATTCCGTAAGCACATTTTTACACCAAATGTCAAACTTGTACAACTTCAAAACGCTTACGCGATACAACTTTTCAATCATAATTGGAATTTACTTTTCAAGTATAACACTTCTAAATCAATGAGATAACATCAAGACTATTTTTGCAAGTAATCACCAACGGGCCGTACACGTTTTCAAAACATACTTCAAAGATCAAGCAAGTCGTTGTAACTTGTATCAAGTCAATCAAACAAGTCGTAGTAACTTGTAACAATACAATCAACCAAATCGGGGTAATTTGGACATCAAGTTAAACAAACAATTTAAATGGTAGTCTTTCGAGATACCGGTACAATTAATAACAATTCAAGTGTCGTGGACACATTCAGGTTTCAAGTCTTTGGACACCAACACACTGCTAATTACTTCAAGTTTAATTGCTTAACATTTCAAGACTCAGGTGAGTTTCATAGCCCCATTTTCACTGCTTTACAACCAGGGGTGTGATATTACTACTCGATTTTATTTTACAAGTAGAACGCAAGTGTCAAACTTCAAATACTACATGAGTTTCAAGCTAATCAATTTAAAGTCCTCCATAAGCATAGTCTCTAGTATTTTATAGCGTGAATGTTAGTATATGATATCATATGGGATTGACAATCCTCATCCGGGTTAGCACGCACTAACCGGTCAAACGGATGTATTAGCATTTGGGAAGACGAGTGTTGATTAGGCACCCGTAGGAGGCATTTCAAGTTAGGTTTCCTTAATTGGGCCTGACAAATCAAGTTAAGCTCAGACTATGTGCTCATGGACAGTATAACTTTTATTTTGCTTAATTGCATTTTAAATTCAATATAAATCTTGCGGTTCTGACAACTATACATTGACATACAAACCTGTGAGCTCACCAGCGTTTTCGCTGACCCATTTTAGTATTTATCACAGGTACCCAGCAGTAGGTTGACTGCACAAGCAGGAATTATTAGCTCGAGTCAGCATACATACCACTAGAGATTGGACTGCATTATTATATTTTGTAAAAGTAATTATGCTATGTAATCTCTTAATTTCAGGAACCGAGCTAATGTAACAATATTTTGATGTAAACATTTACTTTATTTATAAAAGTTTAAAACAACGCATATAGTGGTCGTTCATTATATCTTATGTGCTTTGTATATTGATTAGTGACACCCAAATCAAGCTTCCGCAAATCATTAAATTTGGGGGTGTCACAATATTCAATATATATCTTAAAACTGCAATAACAACAAGTTATTAGATTAACCATTCTGTTTCCGATTCTATCATCATGAAATCAATAGAACATCATCCTGATAACTTAGTTTAATACACACCAACTTGCATGGAAAACCATAAATTCACCTATTATGATACCACATTACATGCTAGTTAACCATACAAACTTATATCATGCTAATCAGAAAGGGATCACAAAATTCAAAGCTAATTGTTGTGCAGGGCCAGGGACCCGCCGGCTGAGGCTTAGGAGCCGCCGGCTCCCATCATTGTCCCGCCGGGTCACACCCATTAACAGCCGGGTGATTTAACATTTGTGGTAACAGAACTATTATGCATTTTAAAGACTACAGAAGCAGCTGGGTTGGCTTAGGAGCCGCCGGCTAGGGTGATGAACCCGCCGGCTGGGGTGTCTCACCCGCCAGTTCCCATTGAATTACATAGTACCCGCCCGATAGGTACTATGACCCGCCGGGTTGTTCTTCGTTTCCAGCAGCAGCAGGTTATCAACCCAAAACCACGAACCAAAACCCTTTAAATCCCAAATTCGAACACTAGATACGATTTTTACCAACAAGCAACCTCAACTATCATCATATATCATGTTATAACAACAGATCACTTCATCAAACATCAAATCTATACATGTTTACTTATTCCATTTAATTTCTTCAAACCCTAAGTTATATACATATATTTCTTTAGAGTAAATTAAACTTACAATCAAGATGCTAACGAGTTGATGATGAAGATGCTAAGTAGTTAACCACGAATCCAAGCTTAATTGATTTGCAATGCTTCTCTCTTTTGATTTCTCAAATCTTCAAGTGTATGTGTGTGTGTGTGTGTTTAGTTTGAAAGAGATGAGGAAAACAAAAAGAAAAGGAAAGGGAAATAAGTTAGGTCGACTTCCCCAATTATGCAGTGCAAGGTTGGTGTACATATTATACCCGCTCTAAACCTATTGTCTGGAACCTAGAAACCTTTTGCGAGAAATACATTTTATTAGGCTTTCAACTAAGGTTCTTTAAAACGAGCAATAAGTTATTTAACACAATAAGTCATTTGACCATTTGACCTATTTATTTCAGTTATCAAAATACACCAAGTATTTAGAATACAATTTAAAATAAGGAGATTAATGTATTTCTACTAGGCCCATTTCGAGGATGTTACAAATCTACCCCCTTAAAAGGATTTCGTCCTCGAAATCTAATCATACCCCATCCAAGCAAAATTTCATATAATCATATAAGACCTTAATAACAATACAGTTTATTGCTCATACCACGAATCACATATCCACAACATTTCCCACTAATGAACAATTCTATCATAATCCCATTACTTTTATGCAACACCCTCCCCCTGAGCCCATCCGCATATGCAGGCTCCCCAGGAGGAATGTTAATATGGACGTCATAATCACATTTTCAACACAACAGCTATGTTATTCCTAAGTGAATTACCATCACTTTCAATAATAATAGCTACTGAATACAATCGAAGTTCATCAACGATTAGCATGTGCCACTCCACTGATTTACTAATTTAAAACATCAAACTAAGATGTACTTAACACATATCCATACTCAAATCACATATCGCGAACATAAACAAGGAAGTTTATTACATATCACGCACACATGATCTACAAATAAACAATCCAGTTCCATTAACCCGATAACTCCAATTTTTGACATATTACTCTAATCATATAATTCCTTAAATGATTATAATTAGCAATTACAAGAGTACTAGCATAAGTATAAACTAGCAACATGCCGAGATCTTTAAGCCAATATAAATACTTATACTCTTTCCCTTTAACTTTAACAACGGCATCGTTTATAAAACTACAAGACTCATATCCATAATGAGAACTTAATTTAGATTATGAAAGTAACCTATTTTGTTGGCATAAATCACGCTTAAAGATGAAATATCTCTCATCCATATCGCCACAGCTATTTATCTTAAGGTCATTTCCTATTGTTAACACTATAACTATTTAATCATTACGGGGTACTTTATTATACTAGCACACGTACCACATTATCAAGTATGCTAATCACTAGCACCCTTTCAATAATATTCACATATTAAATCAATTTTAGTTGATCTCTACTTAAACTATTTTCTCATATAGCTTTTCTAAATTGTAACCTACCACTTCATCTATTCATTAGATATACAACAATACGGACAATTTCATGTAATTCGCACATAATGATAATAAAATTATCAATTCCACAGTTTAAACCCTTATTCATCAAGAAACCAAATTCATATAACCCTTCATATATTAATAAGCATAGTAGAGGTCACATTTTAAAGGCATCACTATAACTATAACTATGCCATTACTTAGCATCAATTTCATCTAACCAGATGTTAATACCACATCAACTAGTACTATGCCACCAACATAAGTACTACCACATTTCAATGTGCTATTCATAAGCACATTTTCCACTAGATCAATATCATATTGAATTCACATAATAGACCTCTAAGTTGACTTGATTCATATTCAAACTTTTCTTGTTGCGATTTATTACTTCATTACGCCATCATGCATATAATTACATACAACTTTTCACATAAATCTCAAGTAATAAAATATAATCATTAATTTCCATATTTTAACTATTACTTTCAGGACAAATTGCTCTTCTTATCGGCATCACTTCACATTTATTCCCTAAAATAGGCCACTTAGGCTATCAAAGCCTTTATTAAGCCGCCAACATCCTTAACAAATGCACATGCATTCACACCAATTGGTATTTAATTAATTACCAGTTAATCCACTCCGCATATTTCATTATATCATGATATCTTTCATGATATTTCAATTCCTTTAATCATTGACTTTAACAATAAGATTGTACATAATTGGGCAATATTCAAATTTTAATATAAGTAAGCATGGCAACACGAAATTTAAGTCACAATTCTTAGATTAATGATTCAACCAATCATCAAAATGCTTTGTGATTATTCCAAATCACGGCGTGTTTCCTAAGTAATTACGGGCAATTTCATACAATTGCAACTACAAATCTACAACTAGCCCAAATAGTATTATTAAGCAATCAATCTTTACACCATCAATCCTTTTACTTGATACAAATAAGACACGAAAAATTTGCACATGTTTTCATTATCCCATAATAAAAGTTTCCTTTCCACATTTTGGTTAGCAACTTATATTACAAACCGATTACTAATGAGTTTAAACTCTTTACACACTCATTCAACATATTAAAATAAACTTAAACAATTAACCAAGGTTCCATAGCCTTTTACAACTCTTTTTAACTCATTTGGATCATGGATAACCCATTTTGACACTAATCGGCCCTTTAAGGAAAATTAAATCACATATCAAAACTAAATTTCACCTAAGATTGACCATTTCAACATCGTCGACTATTTGTCAACTTCAAATTCAACCAACCAATTGGTGATCACTTTTAACCATTTTCCACAAGTTTATCTCAAACAAGACCAATCACATTCGATTGACTTTATACCTTCTCTATACACATACAAACCAAAACTCACTATGACAATTTGACTTTCTAAGTCAACATACCACACATAAATTTTATATCATTAAGTCTTACTTCAATTCATGTGCTTTATCTTAAGCACTTACGCTAACACAATTGACACCTACTATCCATAATGGATGATATACTTTCTAATCTTTCAACTTGATACATTCCAAGGCGAATTTCCAACTCAATTGGGACACTATATGGTTCGCTTAGATAACACATTTTGCTTATCACCTAAGTTTATCAATATTCTAACTTTTCATAGTTTAGGTTTAACCTGCATTAATAACTTTTAATCAAAGCATTTAGAAATACAATAATTCCTTTTATAATAATTAAAATCTCAATCTCGACTTAATACAAGCCTTAAACTCAATAGTGACCCATTTAGACACTACATAACCCGATAATGGGTAATCCATTTCCATATAATCAAACAACCGCAATTTCAACAAAGGCAACTTGAATATATACAACTTATCATTTCAAGACAAATGTTAAACAATTAACGCAATACCATCTTCTATTCCTACAACATATTTAAATCTTAATGATACTTGGTAGCCTCAACAATTTCCTGTGACATAGCATAATAGGGCAACGGTGATCAAGCGTTGCAATATTATGTTCCTTCACATTTCACTTTCAGGCTACTTCGTATCATAATTACCAATAGGGTTTTCTTTCTTTTAATCACATGCCACCACTAATTTAAACAATGTCAACACGTTTGCTACTTCTTTACAACATCTATTTATTTAAATCGTCTCATATCTTATCCAATCAAGTTTACATAATCCGATTATTTCATACAACTCATAACAACCTTTATCAGGGGTTCATTCCTAAAGAATTCAATTCAGCAATCTACTTATTTTATTACCCATGTTTATACGAATTCTGAAACATGTAATTTACTATATCTTTTCACCATTTGATGTATTATCAAACACTATTGCTACCACATGCAATCAACCTAGAACTTACTTGCTACAATCTCCAATTAATCTTATTATCCCAAAACCATTCATCTCACATAAACAAATAATTCGATGTTTACCATATCAATAATTCATTATATACAAGTAATTTTAATTACTCGTTTAACCACATTATCGGCATCTCTACTTGCCTCTAATCACATAACAATGAGCCGTAGTTAATAACATATATAATCATGTCATCATTTACACCATTAACTCATGTTAACATATTATTTACTAGTTTAGTCTTGACTAAGTATACTTACTTCTTTCTTAATCACATAGACTATTTCACAATTCACATGTTTCATAACATATTTAAACACTTCTTCATGGAACAATTATACTTTCAACAATAGCTACACAATTTTATTAACAAAGGTTTATAGCCTCGCTTTTTGTTCAATATTCCATAAATGATCCTAAATCACACATTACTCAATAATTTCGACACATCCCTATGCATCCAAATTCATTTCAAGCAATTTCTAGTGCAAACATCACGTTCAACCCTTCTATCCCCACCTTATCATGTAATAACCACCAATGATTCATAACTAGAAAAATTGGCTATTCTAACCAAATAACTCTGCTAATAAACACATATCATCATAGCAAGTGGCAACTCGCCTTAATTTAAATTCAAGAAAGTTTATCGTGAATTTACCTTATGGAGGAAAAGCCATGAGTACCGGTTGGTTGCTCATCTCCTACCTTCTCTGCACCCAAAGAACATCTCACAAAGTTTAAGCGTTAGCACACAATATTCTAACCGATTTGCCTACAGTGGCTAATCACGCACCTTGGAATGTTTGAAAAATACACAATGGATTTGGGATTGAACATTTACCAATGTTCAATTCACCCAAACCTACGCTCTGATACCAATTTATAACAACCCTAGCTTTCCAAAGTCATTTTTTTTTAACATATCGGAAGCGCACGATTAAATATATAACTTTAGGTTTCATACTTACCTTTCAAAATAGTAATTCGTTTACGTACAAACTCTAAAATATATTATCATAACAAGTATCAATACCAGGTTGGGTGTTATATTAAAATCCATGACATAATTATTTTCAATCCAAAACATTTTCAAATAGATCAGAGAGCGGTGCCAAACATTCCTTCAAGCCAAACTTCTAACAACCCACAATCACAAGCTAAACCTATAAGAAGTTGGGAGGTGGGATTAGCACAAAGCTAAGTGAATAGATCCAAGGCTAACATTCTAAATCAGCTTAACACATGCCTATAACCAAGCAATGCACAAGCAACATAGAAGGATCGGTGGTCCTTGAGGTACCCTCATGCCGCGGATGGTCCCCCAGGTAACACTTAAAACCAACTGACGGCCAAATCAGAGGTTAAACCGATAGTTTAGTACTATTACTACATACGACGCAATTTCAGTGTCCAACACATGTACAAGGCACTTGCGAAGTCCTAGTAATAGTACCCAAACCCAACACATTAGTTGACCTTCACCAAATCAAATAGTCCACAACTATCATAGCATGTTTGTAACACCTGCTAAATTAGGATAATTATTTATGCCTAATTGATTGTAACTAGTTGTAATTAGTATGTAATAGGACTAATTACAGGCTCTATTTGTATATATATAAGTTGATTTATATATATATGTGTGTTTTTACGCGATTTGGATAAATCGTACGAATTAACCGGACGGAGTCCGACACAGTTATTTGGACGTTGGTGACAGAAACTTACCTAAATAATGAGAACGTATTTTATTATATAAAATACACAGCGAACAAACATTATTTATAATACCGCGACGACAATTTAAATAATTTAACGAATACGTATTAAACGCGAGTTAAGAATTTTAATACTTCGACAAATGTTTTTATAATTAATTAATTTCAAGGTATTTCATTAAAATATTCCCGTCATCTTTTAAAATATAACTGCTTGATTTAACGCCTATACGATAGAGAAAACGAACACCGCACGGAGCGCGGCGCGTGGACTGAAAAATGGGGGCTTTCACCAAAACCCCCATTCTTCCTCCCTTTTTCCTCATTCAACCCACACACTCTCTCTCTCTTCTCCTCTTTTCTTTCTTTTTCTCTCAAACACCACCACCCAAAAACCTCACTAAATCGACAAATAAACGTATTAAACGACGCCGGATCATAGCCTCTCTTTGGAAGAAAACGTTCACCATCACACGATCTACATTCCTATCTTTTCGGATTTTCTATCCGACATTTTGTAAGTTTCCGACAAAACCCGAAACTCTCCGTTTTTGCTCATTTTTACGTTTTTATGGATTATATATGCTTAAAATGTCCAAAAATGGGTTGGGTAAAAGATTTGGACCTAACGGAAGTTTTTCGACCGATTTTCCGGCCACCAAATTCCGATCAGACCGCTACGTCGCAGAGACGCGGGACTATCTGCGACGTAGCTCAAAACGTCGCATTTTGTGGCCAACGTCGCATTTAGCGACGTCACGGCCTACGTCGCACAGATATCCCAACGTCGCACTAGCGACGCAGCCTATTACGTCGCATTAACTTGCGGACGTCGCACATAGCGACGTAGACTTTTACGTCGCAAACCGAACCTACGTCGCATTGATTTGCGAAGGTCGCATCATGCGACGTACCTCCCTACGTCGCACCCTACGTCGCATGCTACGTCGCATGCTACGTCGCACAAACCAGAACCTTGAAAAGTCAGATTTTACTAAGTGTCGAACTTACACAACTTCAAATACTTATGTCATACGACTTAACAAACGTCATAGAACATACTTTCTATTACAATTACACTAAATTGCGTTATAAATGATAACGCTTTGAATCATTATTACAAACCGTCACCAACGGGCCATATTTGTTTTCAAACTACAAACGGATTACTAAACAAACACTTGGACATAATGAGTTGTATAAACAACTAGCCTAGATGGTCTTGCGGGACATCTACTTACTTAACTTTATATGTTTAGGCATTTGAAGGTTACGGGTTCGGAGAACCTACGGTTGATATTAATTACTCGTTTATTGATATAAACGTACTTACAAAGATTCAGGTGAGTCTTACGGCCCCACTTTTACTGTTTTATCTTATTGGGGGAGATACATGCTACTGATTTTTCCTGAACACAAGTACTAAACTGATTTCTATACCAAACGGAATTGCATGAGTTAATTACTATTTACAGAAGTCTCTCCATCATATATCGTTAGTTATGGACTTAAGCGCGAACAGTAGTTAATGGATCCATTAGGGAAATGACCCTCCCCACCCGGGGCAGTAGCGCTGCCACGTACCGATTTACACGTATAAACGGGTGACAACTTATTCGTTACTGATGCTTGTTCACTTACGAGCATGTCACGGGAGCAAACATATTATTTACGGGTTAAGCTTCGATTATGAGCCTCATGGCAACGGTATAAACTTACTTACTTACATTTGCGGGATTGCAAATACTGGTTTACGATTTCTGGATTGAAATTGCTGATTATACGCCTACGGGCATTACTGATGAAAGCTCGTGTTCAAAACTGATATTATTTACACACCTGTGAGATTCACCAACCTTTTGGTTGACACCTTTTAGCATGTTTTCTCAGGTACCCGGATGGAGTAGGATTACTCCAGGATTTTAGCTAGAGTCGCATGATTTCAACACAACTGCATTAACGGAGATTCTTAACATTATCTTTTGTATATTACGATTATGTAATAGAATCTCCCGCTATACGCGTGGACTCTAGGGGAAACTATATTTTGTATACGAAAACACTAAGTTTTCAAACATTATATCTATGGAATGTAACTAATTTACAAAACGTCTCATTTAGAGGTCGTTTGCTGTATATCTTGTGCTTTGTATATTGATTAGTAACACCCCAAACTATGCTTCCGCAAAACAGTGAATTTCGGGGGTGTTACAGATTGGTATCAGAGCCTAAGGTTATAGTGAACTAGGTTGCATTTAGTGAGCCTAGACTATGACCATTAGGCAGTATTTCCTTATTAGGCATGATTGGTTCAGGAATTACATCATACGACTTTAATTTAACATAGCCTGATCAACTATGTACAATTAAGGAAAGATGATGTGAGGTCTGAAATGGTTATGTCGAACAGGAATACGTTAGTAGACTCTGACCACGAGAGAACTGAGACTCTTACTTGTTATGTGCTAGACATACGCTAGGCTATTATGTGATATACGAGTATATACATACATAGGCCTCACTCGCTGACTATACTACTAGGCTATTATATATATGAATAGGCCTCGCACGTAAACACACTCGCTATAGAGATAGCCGACGTTTCCCTGGTGACACTTACGAATTTCTCTCAGCGGTTTGCACCGACCATGACAGACTTGATTACCGTCACACCACCTTGTGTCGCACTCTAATGATTTTACGAAAATCACATCTAACACCCGGAAACAACGTACTTCCAAGGACTAAAATCCTCTCTCTGTCATTTCTATAGAACTCAAGGACGCGAATTCCCAAATGGACGACCACATGTCTGATAGTGACCAAGTCCACGAGGAACAAATCCAGTACACGTATCTCGATGAGGACATCGTACCAGAAGAAGAAATCATGCTGGAGGGAAACGAAAATCAGAATCTCGAAATGACTGGCATCGACATAGAAGAATATGAAAGAGTGCGAGATCAGGCCGTGGGACTAGACGGCCGAAATTGGGCACTTAAGCGTAAGTGCATAGACTATGAGCAAAGATTGAGAATCTCAAACCGATCTGTCCCTACACGAATCAAAGATAAGATCCGTTACTGGAAGAAAGTGGCCACCAACCTAACCCGTAGGACCAAAACATGGATCAAACGTTTGGGCAGGAAATCAACGGAGGAGACTAGGTACCGCTCCACGACTCAAAGATACAGGGACATGCTCGAGGCACGCTACCACCCACACGACCTGAACCTGGAGTCGGAAGACGAATCCGAAAGCCAGGAACCGTAACTAAGAATAAACCAACCGACTAGCAGAAACTGTGGACCGACTTGGCACGCTATGGAACAAATTAATCTACATTAAGAATAGTGTAGTTTTTGTCTTGTGATCTACCTCGTAATCTAGGGATTATCTAGCACTACTCTATAAACTAGTCGGATGTAACCATTCCCGACACCTTTTGTATTATCTCTGTAGGATGTAACTTTTGAACTCACTTTATCTATCAGATATCCTTTGTTATCTCAACTCACATTAATTGTCATTTTCCATGTTGATGTTATGTATTATTACTTTTATACATGTACATCTGTGACAATTACCAGCTCATACAAAATCTCATGTATCTTCATTTCTTTTATTGAAGAATCATGCCGCCAAAGACACGACCATACACCGACGCCCAGATTACCTCCCTTATAACCCAGGCTGTTACTGAAGCCTTGGCTCGGAATACTCCACCAAACTCCTCGAGAAACAGTGATGCCGCTGAAACCACTACCGCTAAACCTTGTTCTTACAAGGACTTCCAGAACTGCAAACCTCTAAACTTTGCAGGTACCGAGGGAGCTATCGGTCTAGTACGCTGGATCGAGAAAGTTGAGTCTGTATTTCTTATCTGCAACTGTGCGGAGGGAGATAAGGTTAAGTTCTCCGTTAGTACTTTTACTGACACCGCACTCACCTGGTGGAACACTTATGCCCAGACTGTGAGTGTTGCTACTGCTTACCAACTCCCGTGGGAGGAGTTGAAGAAGATGTTGAGGGGCGAGTATTGCCCCAGGGATGAATTGAAACAACTAGAAGTGGAATTCTGGAACCACAAGATGCAGGGTGATGACATCACCGGATACACAAACCGTTTCCACCAACTGGCACTTCTGTGCCCAACCATGGTCGATCCTGAGTACAAGAGGATCGAGAAATTTGTTGATGGTCTTCCTGAGAGACTCCAAGACCTGGTAACTTCTTCCAAACCGGGTACTATTCAGAGCGCCATCCGTATGGCCCATGAACTAACGGCAAATTCTGTCCGCCGTGGCACAACTTCAACCCCATCTGCAAACAACAAACGCAAGTGGGAAGGTAACCCCAACTCATCCAACCAAACCTTCAACAAAAAGCCTGAGTACATTAAGGCTTATACATCTGGAACTTCGGAGAAGAAAGGGTACAGCGGGAGCAGACCCTACTGTCCCAAATGCAACCGCCACCATGACGGTTCTTGCCCTTGCTCCAACTGCAAACGGTTCGGACATCTAGCCAAGGATTGCCGAATCAACATTTCTACCCCCAACACTAATGCACCAAAGGCCTGCTTTGGGTGCGGAAATACAGGGCATTTCAAGAAAGATTGCCCAAAACTGAAAAAACAACAACAACCCTGCTCGCGGCAGATCATTCGTTATCAAGGCTGGGGAAGCCAGACAAGACCCGAACGTCGTGACGGGTACGTTCCTTCTCAACGACCTTACTGCTTCTGTGTTATTTGATACAGGTGCCGATAGAAGCTTCATATCTGAGAAATTTAGCCCTTTACTTGATATTACTCCCACTGCCTTAGATGCTAAATACATTGTAGAATTAGCTAACGGCAAACTGATTGAGACTGATAGTATCATACACAACTGTACACTTAACCTCACGAACGAAACGTTTTCCATTGATTTAATCCCTGTCGAGATCGGCAGCTTCGACATTATTGTCGGTATGGATTGGTTATCCAAGCACCGAGCTGAAATCATCTGTCATGACAAACTCGTTCGCATACCTCTTGTCTCCGGTGGAACCTTAGTCCTACAAGGGGAGACCGGCAGACGGAATCTGAATATTGCCTCCTGTCTGAAAACGAGAAAATATCTACGAAAAGGGTATCAAGCCATCCTCGCACATGTAACGGAGAAGAAGTCGGAGGAGAAGCGACTTGAGGATGTTCCGATCGTGCGGGATTTCCCGGAAGTCTTTCCTGAAGACTTGCCCGGACTTCCGCCACCTAGACAAGTTGAATTTCAAATCGAACTTGTGCCCGGAGCTGCACCCGTGGCACGAGCCCCTTACCGTTTAGCACCATCCGAAATGCAGGAGTTGTCTAACCAACTACAGGAACTCCTGGACAGAGGATTCATTCGACCAAGTTCCTCACCTTGGGGAGCTCCGGTCTTATTCGTGAAAAAGAAAGATGGGTCTTTCCGCATGTGTATCGACTACCGAGAGCTGAATAAGCTAACCATAAAGAATCGGTACCCACTTCCTAGAATCGATGACCTGTTTGACCAACTCCAGGGATCGAGTGTTTACTCGAAGATTGATCTACGGTCGGGTTATCATCAACTCCGAGTCCGTGACAATGATATCCCAAAGACAGCTTTCCGAACTCGTTATGGGCATTATGAATTCCAAGTGATGCCATTAGGGTTAACCAACGCACCGGCCGTATTCATGGACCTTATGAATCGGGTGTGCAAACCATATCTTGACAAATTCGTCATTGTGTTCATCGACGATATTCTGATTTACTCTCGCAATGAGCAGGAACATGCTCAACATCTGAAAACTATTCTAGGACTTCTGAAACACGAAGAGTTATATGCCAAATTCTCTAAGTGTGAGTTCTGGATTCGAACCGTTCAATTCCTCGGGCACGTGATTGACAGCCAAGGAATTCATGTTGATCCCGCCAAGATTGAAGCAATCAAGGGCTGGGAGTCACCGACCACTCCAACCGAAGTGAGACAATTCTTAGGTCTTGCTGGTTATTACCGCCGATTCATCGAAAACTTTTCAAGAATAGCTGTTCCACTAACCACACTGACTCAGAAAGATAAGAAGTTCGTTTGGACTGATAAACAAGAGTCAGTCTTCCAGCTATTGAAAAACAAACTTTGCAGTGCTCCAATCTTGTCCTTACCCGAGGGCACCGACGATTTCGTAGTTTACTGCGACGCCTCACACCAAGGACTTGGTTGTGTGTTGATGCAACGGGAAAAAGTCGTTGCCTATGCTTCACGACAACTGAAAATCCACGAGAAAAACTATACGACCCACGACCTCGAATTAGGTGCTGTGGTCTTCGCATTGAAAATCTGGAGACATTATCTCTATGGTACGAAAAGCACTATCTTTACCGATCACAAAAGCCTCCAACACATATTCGATCAGAAAGATCTAAACATGAGACAACGTCGCTGGGTTGAGTTACTTAGTGACTACGACTGCGAGATCAAATATCATCCGGGCAAGGCCAACGTAGTTGCCGACGCCTTAAGCCGAAAAGAACGAGTGAAACCCCTTCGAGTCCGAGCACTTTCTATGACAATTCGTAACGAGCTTCCTGCTCAAATCCTTACCGCTCAACTTGAAGCACTCAACGATGAAAACTTGAAAAATGAAGCCTTGCGAGGCTTGGATAAACAATTCGAAATCAAACCCGATGGAACTCGATACTTCTCTAACCGGGTGTGGTTACCCAAATTCGGAAACTTGCGAGATTTGGTGATGGCTGAAGCTCACAAATCTCGATACTCTATACATCCTGGATCTGACAAGATGTATCATGACGTCAAAGGGTGGTATTGGTGGCCTAACATGAAAGCTGACATCGCCTTGTACGTCAGTAAATGCCTAACCTGTTCCAAAGTAAAGACCGAACACCAAAGACCCTCTGGGTTGCTTCAACAACCTGAAATTCCTCAATGGAAATGGGAACAGATTTCCATGGACTTCATTACCAAACTACCGAAAACTTCGAGTGGTTGCGATACCATTTGGGTGATCGTGGACCGTCTCACGAAATCTGCTCACTTTCTGGCCATCAAGGAAACCGACAAGATGGAGCGTCTGACTCGCATCTATGTCAAAGAAATCATCTCGCGACACGGTGTACCTATCTCGATCATCTCGGATAGGGACAGCCGTTTTACTTCTAACTTCTGGCAATCGCTACAGAAATCTCTTGGTACTCGTCTGGATATGAGTACTGCTTATCACCCGCAAACTGATGGCCAAAGCGAGCGAACTATTCAAACACTGGAGGATATGCTACGAGCCTGCGTAGTCGACTTCGGTACTTCTTGGGAAAATCACTTACCGTTGTGTGAGTTTTCGTACAACAACAGTTACCATACCAGCATAAAGGCTGCACCCTTCGAGGCACTTTACGGACGTAAGTGCCGATCACCTGTCTGTTGGACTGAGTTAGGAGAATCCCAACTCACGGGTCCAGAAATCATTCAAGAAACTACTGAGAAAATCGTTGGTATTCAAAACCGGCTGAAAGCCGCACGTGATCGTCAGAAAAGCTATGCTGACGTGAGACGCAAACACCTTGAGTTCCAGGTAGGAGACAAGGTACTTCTCAAAGTGGCACCGTGGAAAGGTGTTATTCGATTCGGGAAACGAGGCAAACTAAATCCTAGATATATCGGACCATTCGAAATCCTTGAAAGGATTGGTCCAGTGGCATATCGCCTGCAACTTCCTGCTGAACTTAGCAGCGTACACAACACATTCCACATTTCTAACTTGAAGAAATGTCTGTCTGACGAGACGCTGATTATACCGCTCGACGAAATTCAAATCGATGATAAACTTCATTTCGTCGAGAAACCTTTGGAAATCATGGACCGAGAGGTCAAGCAATTGAAACAGAGTCGTATTCCCATAGTAAAAGTCAGGTGGAATTCTAGGCGCGGCCCTGAGTTCACCTGGGAACGGGAAGACCAAATGCGACAGAAATACCCACATCTCTTCCCAGACAACGCACCGTCCGTGCACTCAAGCTAATTTCGGGACGAAATTTCTTTAACAAGGGGAGAATGTAACACCTGCTAAATTAGGATAATTATTTATGCCTAATTGATTGTAACTAGTTGTAATTAGTATGTAATAGGACTAATTACAGGCTCTATTTGTATATATATAAGTTGATTTATATATATATGTGTGTTTTTACGCGATTTGGATAAATCGTACGAATTAACCGGACGGAGTCCGACACAGTTATTTGGACGTTGGTGACAGAAACTTACCTAAATAATGAGAACGTATTTTATTATATAAAATACACAGCGAACAAACATTATTTATAATACCGCGACGACAATTTAAATAATTTAACGAATACGTATTAAACGCGAGTTAAGAATTTTAATACTTCGACAAATGTTTTTATAATTAATTAATTTCAAGGTATTTCATTAAAATATTCCCGTCATCTTTTAAAATATAACTGCTTGATTTAACGCCTATACGATAGAGAAAACGAACACCGCACGGAGCGCGGCGCGTGGACTGAAAAATGGGGGCTTTCACCAAAACCCCCATTCTTCCTCCCTTTTTCCTCATTCAACCCACACACTCTCTCTCTCTTCTCCTCTTTTCTTTCTTTTTCTCTCAAACACCACCACCCAAAAACCTCACTAAATCGACAAATAAACGTATTAAACGACGCCGGATCATAGCCTCTCTTTGGAAGAAAACGTTCACCATCACACGATCTACATTCCTATCTTTTCGGATTTTCTATCCGACATTTTGTAAGTTTCCGACAAAACCCGAAACTCTCCGTTTTTGCTCATTTTTACGTTTTTATGGATTATATATGCTTAAAATGTCCAAAAATGGGTTGGGTAAAAGATTTGGACCTAACGGAAGTTTTTCGACCGATTTTCCGGCCACCAAATTCCGATCAGACCGCTACGTCGCAGAGACGCGGGACTATCTGCGACGTAGCTCAAAACGTCGCATTTTGTGGCCAACGTCGCATTTAGCGACGTCACGGCCTACGTCGCACAGATATCCCAACGTCGCACTAGCGACGCAGCCTATTACGTCGCATTAACTTGCGGACGTCGCACATAGCGACGTAGACTTTTACGTCGCAAACCGAACCTACGTCGCATTGATTTGCGAAGGTCGCATCATGCGACGTACCTCCCTACGTCGCACCCTACGTCGCATGCTACGTCGCATGCTACGTCGCACAAACCAGAACCTTGAAAAGTCAGATTTTACTAAGTGTCGAACTTACACAACTTCAAATACTTATGTCATACGACTTAACAAACGTCATAGAACATACTTTCTATTACAATTACACTAAATTGCGTTATAAATGATAACGCTTTGAATCATTATTACAAACCGTCACCAACGGGCCATATTTGTTTTCAAACTACAAACGGATTACTAAACAAACACTTGGACATAATGAGTTGTGTAAACAACTAGCCTAGATGGTCTTGCGGGACATCTACTTACTTAACTTTATATGTTTAGGCATTTGAAGGTTACGGGTTCGGAGAACCTACGGTTGATATTAATTACTCGTTTATTGATATAAACGTACTTACAAAGATTCAGGTGAGTCTTACGGCCCCACTTTTACTGTTTTATCTTATTGGGGGAGATACATGCTACTGATTTTTCCTGAACACAAGTACTAAACTGATTTCTATACCAAACGGAATTGCATGAGTTAATTACTATTTACAGAAGTCTCTCCATCATATATCGTTAGTTATGGACTTAAGCGCGAACAGTAGTTAATGGATCCATTAGGGAAATGACCCTCCCCACCCGGGGCAGTAGCGCTGCCACGTACCGATTTACACGTATAAACGGGTGACAACTTATTCGTTACTGATGCTTGCTCACTTACGAGCATGTCACGGGAGCAAACATATTATTTACGGGTTAAGCTTCGATTATGAGCCTCATGGCAACGGTATAAACTTACTTACTTACATTTGCGGGATTGCAAATACTGGTTTACGATTTCTGGATTGAAATTGCTGATTATACGCCTACGGGCATTACTGATGAAAGCTCGTGTTCAAAACTGATATTATTTACACACCTGTGAGATTCACCAACCTTTTGGTTGACACCTTTTAGCATGTTTTCTCAGGTACCCGGATGGAGTAGGATTACTCCAGGATTTTAGCTAGAGTCGCATGATTTCAACACAACTGCATTAACGGAGATTCTTAACATTATCTTTTGTATATTACGATTATGTAATAGAATCTCCCGCTATACGCGTGGACTCTAGGGGAAACTATATTTTGTATACGAAAACACTAAGTTTTCAAACATTATATCTATGGAATGTAACTAATTTACAAAACGTCTCATTTAGAGGTCGTTTGCTGTATATCTTGTGCTTTGTATATTGATTAGTAACACCCCAAACTATGCTTCCGCAAAACAGTGAATTTCGGGGGTGTTACAATGTTGGACGCCAATAATCAATCAAGGGTTAGCCATCATGGCAATATACTATTAAAGCAATCATTGTAATAAACCAAGTTTACCCGTTGTAACCATGTTGTTACAACTAACTTAGACTGAAACTTCAAGATCCACTCACCCTTGAAGATTTCAATCTCCACTCAAAAGTTTAATGTTATTGAGTCTTCTCCATATCTGAAAATTAAATCAAATAACAAGTCAGTAACTCATTCATTATAATCAACTTATGTTATAATCATATAACATATTCAATATATATCTTAAAACTGCAATAACAACAAGTTATTAGATTAACCATTCTGTTTCCGATTCTATCATCATGAAATCAATAGAACATCATCCTGATAACTTAGTTTAATACACCCCAACTTGCATGGAAAACCATAAATTCACCTATTATGATACCACATTACATGCTAGTTAACCATACAAACTTATATCATGCTAATCAGAAAGGGATCACAAAATTCAAAGCTAATTGTTGTGCAGGGCCAGGGACCCGCCGGCTCCCATCATTGTCCCGCCGGGTCACACCCATTAACAGCCGGGTGATTTAACAATTGTGGTAACAGAACTATTATGCGTTTTAAAGACTACAGAAGCAGCCGGGTTGGCTTAGGAGCCGCCGACTAGGGTGATGAACCCGCCGGCTAGGGTGTCTCACCCGCCGGTTCCCATTGAATTACATAGAACCCGCCGGATAGGTACTATGACCCGCCGGGTTGTTCTTCGTTTCTAGCAGCAGCAGCAGGTTATCAACCCAAAACCACCAACCAAAACCCTTAAAATCCCAAATTCGAACACTAGATACGATTTTTACCAACAAGCAACCTCAACTATCATCATATATCATGTTATAACAACAGATCACTTCATCAAACATCAAATCTATACATGTTTACTTATTCCATTTAATTTCTTCAAACCCTAAGTTATATACATATATTTCTTTAGAGTAAATTAAACTTACAATCAAGATGCTAACGAGTTGATGATGAAGATGCTAAGTAGTTAACCACGAATCCAAGCTTAATCGATTTGCAATGCTTCTCTCTTTTGATTTCTCAAATCTTCAAGTGTATGTGTGTGTGTGTGTGTTTAGTTTGAAAGAGATGAGGAAAACAAAAAGAAAAGGAAAGGGAAATAAGTTAGGTCGACTTCCCCAATTTTGCAGTGCAAGGTTGGTGTACATATTATACCCACTCTAAACCTATTGTCTGGAACCTAGAAACCTTTTGCGAGAAATACATTTTATTAGGCTTTCAACTAAGGTTCTTTAAAACGAGCAATAATTTATTTAACACAATAAGTCATTTGACCATTTGACCTATTTATTTCAGTTATCAAAATACACCAAGTATTTAGATTACAATTTAAATATCAATTTAAAATAAGGAGATTAATGTATTTCTACTAGGCCCATTTCGAGGATGTTACAGCGTGCTACCCTGGGCGGGGATTGTCAGTCCCAAATGGATCCATTTACTAATACTCGCGCTTAAGTCGATAACTAACAACTATGATTAAAGGGACTTCATTGGATTAAGTAAAACCCATGCAATCGATATACCAGTAAATCAGTAAGTAAATCAAGTAAGTAAGTTCGTGTGTTCGAGTAAAACAAGCAATGCATCTCCCCCAAAATAGTAAAACGGTAAAAAGGGGCCGTGAGACTCACCTGAGTCTAGTAGTATCAAGCAGTAAATCAAGCAATGAGGTTCTCCGAACCAGTAACCTCTAGCGTCCTAAACGCGTAAGGTTAAGTAAGTAAGTGGATATCATTAAGATCATCCATGCTAGTTGTCCACTCAACTAGTTAATGTCCATTAGTCTGTTATTTGTAATTGTTCGTATTTGTAGTCTGTCGTTGTGTAAATATGGCCCATTGGTGACGGTGTGTAATAATAATTCAAGTGTTATTATTATGTATTTCATTTCGTTGTATATTTGTAAAGTATATTTGTCATATGTTTCCGAGTTATTCCAAATATTGTATTGACGTTAAATCAAGTATATTGTGATATTGTCTTGTTTGAAAAGTCGTTTACGCGAAGTTAGTCTTGAACACTATTCATGAGACAATAAGGATTTTCGGGAATTACTATTCATGAGACAATAGCGATTATCGGGAATCACTATTCATGAGACAATAGCGATTATCGGGAATCACTATTCATGAGACAATAGCAAGTTACTATTCATGAGACAAATGCGATTATCAGGAATCACTATTAATGAGACAATAGCAAGTTACTATTCATGAGACAATAGCAATTATCGGGCGGTTTCAAGTATGAAAGTGTTATTCGAGTGTAAGCTCGTAGTAGTTCGAGTGTAAGCATGTTGTAGTGTGGGTGTAATCCCATTAATATGTGAGTGTAATCTCACATGTAATTTCGAGTGTAATCTCGTATTTAAGTTATAGCGTATACTTCCCAAAGTATAGTAGTTTTCATTTAAGTGTAGTGTCGTATAAAGTATAGTTGTTGTATGTATCCAATACTTAGTGTAAAAAGTATTTTAAATTTTCTGTTTTGTGCAACGACATGTAATCATGCTACAATTGCCTTTCGGAGTACTGTTCATGCGACAATTATATTGTCGTAGTACTGTTCATGCGTCAATGATATTGTCGTAGGCAGAAAAGACTTATGCGACAATGGATTCTCGGAACACTGTTCATGCGACAATGGTATTGTCGCAGGTCTGAGATTTTTCGTTTTCGTTTAAGTGTTCGTTTTTGTTGACTAGGTCAAACGTGTTTGGTTTGACCCGAAACTTTTAGGGAAGTCTTAAATATGTTAAATAAACTTTAGAAAATTGTTGTTACGTTTTATGGTTGACCCGAAGTATCGGTTTTGAAAAATGTCTAAAACAGTCCCTAGTTTAATAGTTCCATATTTTTACTCGGTTTCGACTCACGATTTCACCCGTTTCTAATCCGATTCAAGCCTAACCAAAAATCACAAATGTTCTCCTAGATGTCTAGTTCATTTCTGCACTTTATGATACTTTTATATGTTCGTTTACTATTTTTAACAAAAATGGAAATGAACAGTGGTCGGATTAGGTCCAAGAACAGCTACAGCCCAAAGATTGAGCTCTACACAAAAATACGTGTATTTTTGGAAAAGGTCAAAGAAAAACTTTTTTTAAAGAAGATCCATACAGAAATTTTGGTATAAGATTCATGTGTTGATTCATCATAGAACTCAACTTATAGTCGTTTTCGTGAGACGATTTTTCTGGGCAGAAAACTGTGATTTATGTATATTTGTGTAAAACGTTTTTTAAGCTTATATTTGGACATCAACAAGTTGCGTGAATATAATAACATGTAGATCTATGAAAATCATGAAAATCTAGAGAGAGAGAGGTGGTGATTCATACCAAAAATGAGCTTGAGAGAGAGAGAAAAGTGAGATAAGCTTGGATCTTCTTCTTGCTTGCTTTTCCTTGTTTTTTCTTCACATGAACTAAGGTGGATGATGGTGGATTATGGTGGAGGTGTGGCTGATCAAAGGAGAGGGAAAAAGAGAGTTGTAAGTGTGAGTTTTAGTGAGAGAGTGTAGAGAGAGAGTGATGAGGGTTGAATGAGAGATTCATGGGATGTGTTTGATGATGTAGGTCAAAAACAAGATCCCCAAAACATGGGGGTGTGTTTGGGGCTGAATAAATCGGCCCATGGGGCCCACACATGTGTGTGTGTGTGTGTCTCCAAATTTTGTTCCTTACGTTTGCGTTCCGTGCGGTGTTCGTTTCCCCGGTGGTTTAACGTATAATTAGACGTTTAATGTTATACGTACGTATTTTAAATAACAATTAAAGTTCGATATTTTTAGTAAAAGTTTTACTCAAAGTAGTGTAATTAAGTTACTAAAATAATATTCGAGTTTTCGTTTGGTCGCCGGTCGCGAATCGTGTGTTTATTCGAATTGTGTAACGTTTTTAAACGTTATGATTATACGCGTGTAATCGCGTTATTTTTACTTGAAGTATTTTATCAAAATACTTAATAATAAGTTATAAAAATATAGCTTTAGTTTATTTCATCGGTCGGGCGCGTTTCGTGCATTTTCGTCGCGTTCGGTTACGTTTTAAGCAAAACGTACGTGTTCGTTATATTATAAACATAATATAAAGTAATAATTGACGTTATTAAATACTTCCATATCATTTAATAATAGTTTCACCAATTTCCATTTTAAGTTTCTGCGTTCTGTTAGATTCGCATATACACGATTATTGAACAATCGTTTAACGTTATTATATATATTTATATATATAATACTTGTACACTTCAGTAGTTTGAGTATATAATACTTGAAATAAAAGTTTAAATTTTGACCAAATTTTGGGTCATTTTTTTTTTTGACCGGGTGTCACACGATTGTTTGATCACATCGATTTAATGTACGTTTATATGCTTAGAGGAGAGGCTTGGTATTCCCCCTAAGCATGTGGCTAGGGGTATAAATACCAAGACTCCTCCACACTTAGATGGTGATGCTTCATTGTAATATCTATCTCAATAAAACACTCTCAAACCAAACCCTAGTTCTTACATGTTTAACTTGATTCATCAATATTGATTAGATCTAGGTTTACAATTGATATCAGAGCAAGGTTGTCGACTATTTATGTGCTATGTCAAAGATTTGGAGAGTGCTTTTACAAATACGTTCAAGTTGTGGTATGATTCTTTTGATGGCGATGCGATTGGCTTTACATGGGAAAAAGAGAACTTGAAGAAGAGGAGACGAGAAGACGATGGTGACGTAATGAAAGTTTTGACAGATACTCTTAAAGATGTTGGTAAAGGATTCGTGAAGAGTATATATTTGCTGAAGGTGCCAAAGTAGGTGAAAACAAGAAGTTAATGTTGTACCAGTTCTACTCCTTGATGTAAGGGCAACCGGCAACCTCAATTTTGATGTTTAAGGGGAGAAAGGATATAGTGTTTGAAGTTAGTTGGGAGAAGAGATATAGTGTTTGAAGATCAAGTAAAGGTTATAAATAAAGATAAAGATGTTGGAAAAAGGCTAAGGAAGTGTGCTGAAAGAGAAGAGCTTAAAAGATCTAATGTTTTGAAGATTGAGATCATTAAAAGTGAAGAAAAGATTGAATAAAATGAGAGTTGAAGTCGAGTAAGAGTGAAGAAAAGAAAGTTCAAATTGAAGTTAATCAATGAAGGTTGAAAAGCCCGAGGATTCAGGAGATGAATCGAAAGAAGAAAAAGTTATAAACTGCTCAAGAAAATCAGACACGAGTTTAATGAAAGATACAAGTTCAATGAAGATGTCATTGCGTTTGAAAGTTTCTAAGTACTTCAATGGCCATATTCATTATCTTTCTACAAGTTTGAGAATAGTTATTGGTTTGAGGGGGAGCAGATTCAAACTGATCAAACTCCAGAAGAAAAGTGTCAGTTTTAGAGGGAGCAAATCAAAATAGGTTTTAACGGCAACACATTATTTGAAATGATAACTTCATTATCAAGAATAAAAAAGATGTTGTTCAAAGATCGAGCTTCAAAGACAATCATTTCAATGATTCATTCAAGACAAGAAGTTGTTGTTGATAAACAAGAAAATGGATTCGTCTTCAAGAATGCATCAATAATCAAATCCTGAGAATTGAAGTACTCAGATTTCTTACTAAAATCTATGCTAAATTCTAGGGGAGATTGTTAGAAATATTATTTTTGATAGGATTTGTATAGATTAAATTACTTGTACGTTACAAAGATTAAAGAAAAGTGTGTTTCAATGTTGTCTCAGTTTACAAAGAATTTACGGCATTCAAATCTGAAAGATATATCAAATTGGAAGACAAAGAAGTCTCAAATCAAACTATCATTACATAGCAATAATAATTTTGATGTAACGATAGTTTAATTACATCGATATAATGTATGTTTATATGCTTAGAAGAGAGGCTTGGTATTCCCCCTAAGAATGTGGCTAGGGGTATAAATACCAAGACTCCTCCAAACTTAGATGGTGATGCTTTCACTTTAATATCTATCTCAATAAAATACTCTCCAACCAAACCCTAGTTCTTACAAGTTTAACTTGATTCGTCAATATTTGACTAGGTATGGGTTTACACCTCCTCACCCAAGAACTTTGTTATCTTCTTGGAGATCCATGGCCTCATCCTTTCATGCAATCATTCTATAAAACATCCAAATAGAACCCAATTATTGTAACAAGGTGTATGATTTTGTGATTTGCAATTCAACGCGGATAGATTACGATGTTGGCGGCAATTTGTAAAATTGGCGCAATCAATTTAAGAGGTAAATATTTACAATCTTCTTTTGGTCATCATACTTTTTTGTTGAACGACAAAGCTATATATAAAAGAACCAATTCAAACCTTGATCGAAAGACGATCAAGCAACTACCGAAAAGAGAAACAGCAACAAGATGAAAGCTACACCCGGCAACAAACATCCTAATATCGGTCCCCAATAATTAAACTAAAAAGGATTACTTATCCAAGATTCATATCATGAACCAATTGGTTACTTCTTAAAGCTAAAATTTCAATCTTTCTTTAATTATACTATTTTTAGTATTGCAAAGTTTTGTAATGGTATAACAATAAGACATGTGTACATGTGAAATGGATAAAAAAATATATGGGTGTACATACATGCGTATGTATACACACGTACGTAATTATGAGCTGATAAACACACACACTATATAGTTTATGTTGGTTGTGTATAAGAATAATGGAAAACATATGCAAACACATGTATGCGTATATAAACTTACATATTATACATTTCTACATAGTATAGTAGAATTTCAAAGTAGGCAACATGCCCAGAATTGCAAGCCTCAACTTATGTTTCTGTCTCGGTTTCTTGTCTAATTATATGTCTAATTTTATGACTAGAATAGCTGAAAGTTATTTTGTTTATAGTTTTCATACCTTGCATATACATACATGCCTACATAATGGAGATAGTGTAACTTTTGTTTTGTAAAGTTTAAAACCCGGTGGATTTTCATATGGTACAAGCAACTATCATCTTAGAGGACATGATTAAAATTGAGCGTCAGAATAGGGAATGGTGGTAGTGGTAATCACCTTCAGTTGCTGCTAAAATCTCAACTGAATCTTCACTTGCTCTGCACATTTATGCCCTTGATGCTACTGTATCGTACGAGAATCCACCTCCAACTGTTGATCTTTAAGAGCCCGTAGCACCAGAAGATTCGAAGTCAAAGGAAGAAACTCCCAAAAAGCCAAAGCTGAAGTCAAATAGTCCAAGCAAAAGGTCAAACTCAAAGATCAACCTGAATTCAAGCAGCTCAGTCAAAAGGTCGAACTTGGAGGTGCCACCTGTGGATCCTACAGTTTCTGTAGTGCCAGAAGATTCCAAGTAAACGGAAGACTCTCCCGAAAAGTCTAATGTGAAGAAAAAGCGCAAGTCAAACAGCTTGACTTTAGCTTTTTCTCCGAGTTTGACTATTCAGGAGCTTCTTCCATTAACCTGGAATCTTCTAAAGCTACAACATTTGTCGGATCAACAGGTGGCATCGGCAAGTTTGACCTTTTGGTTAAGCTGTAGGTTGATCTTTAAATTTGATTTTTTACTTGAACTTTTTGACTTCAGCTTTTCTGTCATGGTTGACTTTTTAGGAACTTTTTCATTTGAGTTGGAATATCTAGGGCTATGACAGATGGAGGTGGAGATGGTTTCTCATACAATGCATATTTCACATAAATGTGCCGAACAAATGAAGGCTCAGTTGAGAGATTTTATCAGCAACCGAAGGTGATGGCCAATACAACCATTTCCTTTCAGGTGCTCAGTTTTAATCATGTCCTCTAAGATGATAGTTGCTTACATCATCGTAAACCAATAAGGTTTCAAGCTTTTGGAGTCAGCGAAAGTCAACTTCACAACCGGTCGCTATGACCTCAAGGGGTGGAGCAAGGATTTTTAATACAGGGGGCAAAAAAAAAAATTCTTTGCTCACTCGGACATGCAACCTGGCTACGCTTGCAAAATGAGCTTTCGGAATGGAAACTCACAGTTCCTTAAAAGAAATTCTCCGAAAAGGATATTTTGTTGATTTTCCCTAGAATTATGCAGAGTTAACATATTTAAGAAAAATTACGTTTCTCTTTTAAAAAATATATAACGTGACACCATATTATTTTAGATTAAAAAAAAAGAAGTTAAATACCGGACCAATTCCAGAATTACGTTTCTTTAGCTATTCATGATTCCCTTCCAATCTACCAAACGCTACCATAAATACCCTAGTGTTTAGGCAAAGATATACCGCTTATTAGAGTGGAAATGTGTAACCAAAACCTAAAGCTTGTAGATAATGAAACTAACTTAGATGAATCCATATAGACTTCCAACATGATTATGAAACAAACTGGCTTAGATGAATCCCTTGGGTAATAATGGGCATAAAGCATTCTTATAGGATTTGACTTTCAAGACGCTACAAAGCATGTAGTACATCACTAAAGTGACAATATAGCTAAATTGTTATTAGATCATTCATATATGGATTTAAGGATCAAGAATTGTTTTCATACCAACTTGTTAAAAAACCTTTGGTGTTCCTGCATGCTAAATAAGAGAAATGATAGAATGACAAATTTTTTCTACAGAGATGGTCACAAAATGATGTGGACCATCGATACAAGGGGTTAGTGTCTGAGAATGCATCTAACTTGTATCGGATGTCTATTGTGTGTACTCAACTTACATTTTCTATTTTTGATGCATTAAACTTCAAAAAATGTGTTTTAGTGTATTTTGATGATGTTTTGCCCGTTTGAGGTGTCACATGGCGTCCGAAAAGTTTGACACATCATTAAATCGTCACCAAAATACACTAGAATATTGAAAGTTTGATGCATTAAAAATAGCAAAGTTAAGCTGAGTACACACAATAGACATCGAGAACAAATTAGATCCATTCCCAGACACTAGCCCCTTGATACAAAGTGAGAGAACTAAGAGAGAAAGAAAAAAGTTTAAATGCAATTGGTACATTTCATGATCCACAACATATTATATACTTTGTTTTGTAATATTTGTGGGATTCTAACATTTCTCACCAAATAAGCACATACAACTAAGGGTGTTCAACATTTGGTTTGAAATCGTCTAATCTTAAAACCGAACCAAATCAGAACCAATAAAAAAAATGACCGAATTCAAATTCGGATTTTGGTTTGGTTTGGTTTACACATATGAATTCGGTAAAATCAAAATCCGAATTCAAATTGATAATCTATTAAATTATAAATATATTTTGTATACATGTGATATTCAAATTTACTAAACAAGTCTATTCAAATTTCAACCTAAAATTAACTTAAAGTCTTTCAATTTCTACACTAGTGGAACCTTAACACACCAAGAACTACAAGCCCAAACCAGATTTTCATGGTTATTTGATTAATTTTTGATTTTTTCGGTTTCTTGGTTTTAACCTCAATTGAGCCGAATTCTAATTAGGTTTTCGGTTCAGTTTACAGGTTTAAATTAGATTTTTGGTTCGATTTTTGAATTTTCTCTCAAAAATTTCAAAACCGAACAACCTGAAGCGAATTAACTGAGAAAAATGTAAACCGAACCGAACATCCCCTACATATAATGAAATAGACCAACCTTCATCTTACCTTGATAGAGTAAATTGCACGGATAGTCCTTGTGTTTTGTTAATTTTGCATATATCGTACCTGAATATATAAATAGCATAGGACGTGCACGTGCTCCTTTTTTTTTACACCGATCGTCCTTTTTGTCATTTTCATTAACTTTCCATCGTTACTCTACAAGAAACACTCCCAGATCTGGAAATAATATAAACATAAGATCGAAACATATATAAACATAAGATCGAAACATATACACCAAGATCTAGAAATATATACAAGCAAGGTTTGGAAATAATTAAACATAAAGAACTAACGACGGTTACGACAACATCCAACGACAATTACAGCGATTGCGGCGGCGATTGTTGAGATCAGAAGAAACGAAAATGAACACCGACGTTTCAGAAGAAGCTTCTTTTTATGGCGATTGAATCCATCATATATTCAATTGAATCAACTATTTAAACAAATAGATCTATAACCTATTATGTAGATATGTGTGTTTTGTGTATAATTAGGGAATACCGGGAATATAATCAAGTGGATTTCATGGCGTTTGAAGAAATGAATAAACATTATAGAAATCGATTTTCTAGGAAGATATTGATGTTGTGATTTCGATTAAGAAAAGGATTGTAAATTAGGGTTTTGATACCATTTAGAGAGCGGACAAAATATAAAGAAATATATATATATATATATATATATATATATATATATATATATATATATATATATATATATATATAATTTACTTTATATTAAGGAGAGATAAAGTGCACTATTTAAGTTGCAAGGATGAAACTGCCCTCACATGGGTACGCATGAGACCTAACCAATGTCGTGGTTGAATTTGAACACGTGAATGGGAGCTGTTGCACATGGCCCAAAATCTAATAGAGGCCTAAAATTAGTATCTTTACTATAAGCCCGATGGTTTTAGTCCGTTCATTTTCTTTATATCAGCGTGGTGGATATTGGAAGGACGATACCTTTAGTCCAATTCTTTTGAACAAAATTATATGGGTCGTCCATGTGGTTAGCACTAAATTACACAAAACGTCCCTAAACTTTTTTTCAACGTAAACCATTCTTGTAGTTGCAAATCATTGCACAGACCGTCCTTTACACTAACAATTGTTAGTTGATTTGGTTAAAGGACCGCGAGTGTAATATAATAAATCACATGGACTATTTTTGCATTTTTTTATTTTTTACTCCCTCCGTCCTATGATAAGCGTAAACCTTTCCATTTCAGATTGTCGCAAAAAAAATGTCCACTAACAAAAGTACTATACTAACCTTACCAATTTATCCATACGTTACTTTTTCACAAAATTGATTCATTGAAGACTATGCAAAAAATAAGGGTAAACTGTCATTTTTCTCTTACATAATGTACTGATTATGACTTTTCTTAAACATTGTGTAATCTGTAGGGGTGCATAAAGTCGGATATCCGAAATTATATCCGAATTTGGAAACTTTGAAGCTTTTTAATCGAGATTAGTAATATAAATGGTTGCTAACTAAGTACAACCAACCAAAACGATCCATAATTCTTCAATTTATGAAGTATTTGAATCATTTATAGATGTGTTTACAAATAACTTATCAACTACACTGATTTTCAAAAATTTCGGATAGCGGATATCCAAAATATCTGAAAATTACTATCCGAATCTAAATCCGAAATTATGGGTATCCGAATTTCGGTTACTATCCGAATTTTCGGATATTTTCGGATCGGAAAATCGGATATTTTTGGATCGGAAAATCGGATATTTTCGGATCGAAAAATCGGATATTCGGATACAAATACTTTTGAACACCCCTAGTAATTGGATTGTGAACAATTATTATAAAACGGATGAGTGATTCAATTAATATTCATTTTGATTGATTTAATTAATTTAATTTTTTAAAAAACTTCAATTATGTTTCTAATTTTTTATTTTTATATAATTGTTATTTTTTTGACAATTGAAATGACCAACTTGTTTATTCTAGTTTACATATTTCGGATATTTTCGGATCGGAAAATCGGATATTTTCGGATCGAAAAATCAGATATTCGGATACAGATACTTTTGAACACCCCTAGTAATTGGATTGTGAACAATTATTATAAAACGGATGAGTGATTTAATTAATATTCATTTTGATTGATTTAATTAATTAATTTTTTAAATAAACTTCAATTATGTTTATAATTTTTTATTTTTATATAATTGTTATTTTTTTGACAATTGAAATGACCAACTTGTTTATTCTAGTTTACATATTTTGTGTTGATTTTCAATATAAAGGCCTATTTTACTTGTTTCACATAACTTTTTACATGAAAAGACAATTATACCCCCTATTATTTTTCACTTGTTCCTTTACCCTTTTTGACTTCCTCCCTCAATGAGCCTTTCACCTACACCCGGCAACCTCACCTACACCGTTGATGGGATTGTAACATCAAACGCTCCTTATGCTACTACTGTCGTGCCGTCTAAAACGTAAAACACAAAGTTAAAGGAAAATCCATTAAAAATTAGGGTTTTTCCTTTTTCCCCTTCATGTACTCTATATAAATAAATAACAGTTTAATATCCATTTTAAGCCATTAAAAATCAAGATTAAGGTCATATTATTTTCATAGACATTAGCAACTCATCATAGTAAGCAAAATAAATACTCCGTCTTAGATTTTCTCCATGTAGATAAGATATGTATACATGTACATGGATTTATTATGCAAAGAATGAAAGAAAAATATACCTGCAATTGATAAGGTAACTTTTAATATTTCGAAAAGAATAAAATAATTTTGTTTTTGTGGATATGAGTTTGCCGATTGGAAGTGGGTAAATTGGGGAAGAAACGGGTCTTGACTTTTGAAGTGCAGGGGAGCAATGGTGGTTTTCTTGGAATCAAAAATGAAAAAAGATGGGTGGTAAATGCAAAGGGTAAAGTTGTCCTTTCATGTAAAAAATTATGTGAGACAAGTAAAATAGACCTTGAAAATATCAGCTCCCATTTATATATATGGTTAAATTCATTGGAGAATCCTCAAATGAGAAACCATTTAAAAGTTGAAAACTTATAAAAATCAAAAGAATATGTAATTATTCACATGTGATTAACTTTATATATGTGCCAACTTTTAATATTTGTTTGAATGAGAAACAAAAAAATGTCAGAATCGTAAAATTACGTATATAAATACGTAAAAACACATAAGTAACAACTGAACAGTTCACATGTGAACAAATGAGTAAAAGTTAGTTCAAATAAATTCTAACACATAAGGTTTCATTGATTCGTAATATTTTTATAAATTTTTCGTCATTATATATGAACAACTATCCATTCTAATAATTGTTAAAGTTCTCAACTTTTAAGTGGTTATCATTTGAACCTCCCACTAAATTCATATACATGTTAACGTTTTCATATTCAATTTTCTTGTTTCGATTGCCAATGTAGGTTTTGTTGCTACAAAGATTCAGTTGATTTTATCATATTTGTTTGATTTTGTTTACGTATTTCTTTTTATTTTCTTAATTTCAGATGAAGTCAATTTAGAGAATGATTAGTATATAAGTGTTAGTAAGGGGTAAATGGTGATCATGTATGAAGTTATCGGTAATAGTTGTTTGAAGATTATTATGTTAGTGTATATGAAATCGTTTACACAAACTAGAATAAACAAGTTCATTATTTCAATTGTCAAAAATATATAACTTTTGAAAATAAAATAATCAAACTACTAAAAAAGGTAAATCAATTAAATCGTTTAAAAAGAATTTTAACGATTTTCAAATTTGAAAAATAGAAAATTATACAAATAATCCACGTGATTTATTATATTATTACACTCACCGTCCTTTAACGGAATAAACCAATAGCTGTTATTGTAAAGAACGATATGTGAAATAATTTGCAACTACAGGGATGGTTTACGTCAATAAGAAAAGTTCAGATGTGTATAATTTAGTGCAAACCAAAGTACGACCAGTATAATTTTTTTTAATTCTTTCCTCTCTTTTTCATTTTACCTCAAATTACACACTATATTTGGTTGTTTTGTTTCTTTCGCTAACCCGGCCAAATTGTACTCTAATTTCTTTTGATTTTTTCTTAAATTTATTTCTTTTCTTTTTTTCATTTTCTTTCATTTTTTTTTTACGAACGTAAAATTTGTTGTATCAAAGGTGCAATATAATAACTCCTATAACGATACTAGACTATGTTAATTTTCCTTATGTTGTAAACTGATAAATGATCAGAATCTCATTCTAAAAAGAAAACTGATATTTTCCTTGTGATCAGAAATTTGGGTTCATTGATATATCTATATTTCTTCTCAATCGTCGCTTTAAAGTGACCTTGAATTGCTATCAGCCATGTGTCATTTAACTTTTCTATGCAAATATACGTTCAAGGTTAATGGGCCCATTGCATAGTTATCGCACATGCCATTCAAAAACAACGAAGAAACAGCCCTGCTTAACGACCTTCAAAAACGAGGTGGTACTCCTTGACGCTAAATGTTAACAAAGTTAGCCAAAAGAACTATCCGTGATACGAATAGCAAACACATGGACAATCTATGCAAACTCATTCACGGACTATCTGCAATTTGCACCACCTTGATATGATTTAAACCTACAAAATACACGAAAATTTATATGGAGAACATAACATACGCCAAAGAATTCCAAATAGAATTAGATGTTTCGTATTGCTTATTTAAATGCTTATCTCCTTATCTTTGAAACACATAAGCTAATTCAAATACCCTTCCATAAAGGGTAATGATATTTCCACCTCTATATTTTGATAGATCCACCAAGAGTGTTGTACTATATTTTGATAGATCCACCAAGAGTGTTGTACTGTACAAACAAATAATGAACATTGATGGTGGATTTATCAAAAATAGTAGTGGATTTATCATCACTCTTCCGGAAAACTGATTATGATTATCTAATTATTTTCTACGAAATAATTACATAAAGATAAGTATGTTGTTACCTCCTCAAGTTTTTAGTAGAAAAGAATTTCAAGATGAGCAAGCCCAAACACCATTTTATTCAAGAAACACGTAGATAAATTAGTGCACGATACCAGCATATTTCAGGTAAATTAATGTTAGATTAGCTAATCAAAGTTGACAAAAAATTGTAACTAAAAGAAATGTGCTTATAACAAAGACTCTCGAAAATACCACGACAGCGAGGTGCGGTACGTCAAGCCTTGGCTTTCCCGGTAAGACCAGTTTCCACTTTCTTGATTTCAAAAATGAGCATTCTCCACATTTTCAACACAAACATTTCCGCTTCATCATCCAAAATAGATTGAAGCCGTTCAAGCATCTCATCTGCTGTCACATGTTCTTGAGTGCTTGATACCATGTAATCTACTAACGTTGTCTCCTCCTCACCCAAAAACTCTGTTATCTTCTTGGAGATCCATGGTCTCATCCTTTCATGCAATCCATTCTATAAAACAACCAATTAGCACCCAATTATTGTAACAAGGTGTATGAGTTTGTGATTTGCAATTCAACACTAGTTAGATTTCTTGCACATTATTTGCTACACTACACCCAACCTCTAGTGTGTGTGTGTGTGTGTGTGAGATTGCAAACTTTCTGCAAGGTTTTTTTTTAGCAAATATGTAATATAACATGTACAAAGATATGTCAAAACTAATCATAACTCGTAAAATGATAAAACAATCTTGTAATCACAGTTAATCTTGATAAGATTCTTAAGCTTCCAGATGATAAAGTTTCGGGTCAACCCGACTTGGATTAAGACTTGAGCATTATCCAACCCCTCCAACTTGCCCATTTAGCCCAACTCAAATGTGCATACGTCTGTAACAACATATAAAAAGAGAAGGCAAAAATGCACGAAAGAAATATATACCAACCTTATCATAGATCGCCCAGTTTATCGGATACGAGAACAATTCATCTTTAGTTTTTGGAATTGTGTCAATTAATTGTTTTGCATCCAAGAGCTTCTTATTATCAGGTGTCTTTGCTTTCTCTGATCCACGATCACGCTCTTTCTCTCTAATCTCATCTCTAGATCTGTTAGACTCCTCATAGTTCCGGTCCCGGTCCCGATCCCGATGGCCCGATCTATCATGAGATCTTTTACTTCGTTCCCTTTCGGAATCGAGCCTCTCCTCTTTTGAATTTGCATGTCCAATTCGTTTTGCAAATTCAGCAGCTGCAGCTAAACTAGTAGGTGGAACGGGAGTAGTTTCTCTCACAGCCTGCAATTCTTCTGTAGAGTAATCTATAGGAACCAAAGGCCGCATTTTTTTGTCCTTTTGAGCATCCTCATCTTCCTCTTCATGGAAAAGAGAGGGGACAGTTGTTCTTTTTCCTGAACCAACAAGACCAAACCCTAACTTTTTGGTCTGGACGGTGTTGCTTTGTTTTATGTCTGATGCAGCCATAACTGAATCATCACCAGTCCCATTTGGAGTAATCCGGTCACCTGTTATGTACAGTTCCATGAATGGTTAGCAAACAAGATGTGTTTGTCAGTGTGTTGGGGAGGGGGATCGAGTGGGTAGGGCATTGGGTCAAATGGGGAAAAAAATCAGGTCAGATCAAGTTGACTCACCAATCTCATTTATATAACTCAAAGATGGTTTAAATTTTTTTAAAGAATATACTAATTTAATAAAATATAATTTGCTTAAAAAATGATTTTAGAAACTAAAAACATCAAGACCACTAACTTTTATGCTACTCCCAACTACATATTTGTCCAATTTTAAAATTTATAGATAATAATCAATCTAATTATTATACAAACTAAACCAATCATATGATACCTAGTATGTTTGAAAAATAACTCGAGTGTCCTTTATAACCCGTTAGACCCATTTTAGTTTTGAGTAGCTTTTTTATTTTGACCCATTTGACCTTTTAGAAATAAAATCCAACCCAAATTGACCAGCGGCGAATTCAAAACTTGTAGGGCCCTATCTCCCGAGCCCGAAGGATACCCCATATATAACCTCTTTGACCCATTTCAATTTTGGACAGATTTTTTTATTTTGACCCATCTGACCTTTTAGAAATAAAACCCAGCACAAATCGACCCACTTTTTAGTCCATGGTTGTAATTGACACCTTTATTTAAAACTTACCGATTTCGTTTGCATGTTCCATCTCAACATCAGTATTCTGGTGATCAACAGACTTATTTCTGATCTCCGACAAGCTTCCATCCATTAGCATAGCATTTTCAGTTCCATTAATGGTATTATGAGCTAGAATCTCTAAGGCATGTTTTTGCTGTTCTTTCTGCTGCTCTCTTTCCTCTTCAGCTTTCCTCTTAGCCTCAGCAATTTCTTCCTCTTCTTTAATCTTATCCTCCATATCTTCCTCTTTTTCCCTTAACCTCCTTTTTCTTTCCTCTCTTTCCTCACCACTACTTCTATATTTTCTCTTTTTGCTATAACCATCGTCATTTTCTTGATCTAATATCTCATATTTCCTATCTTGTTCACGCTCCTTTTCCCTTTCTCTCTCCTGTTTGCGGGCCCGCTCTTTTTCTTTTTCCCGAGCTTCCCACTCCTTTAGACGACCCCGATATCGACGTTCATCTTCACGTGTTTTGTATTCACGTTCCCTTTCTCGTTTGGCCCGTTCTTGCTCCCTCTCTCTTTCATATCTTTCCAGTTCCCGTTCTTTTTCACGTTTCAGGTCTCGCTCTCGATCTTTGCTCCGTCTATCGTTTTTATTATTTCGGTCAGGTGAACTCGTTTCAGGTTTCTCGTTTTCACTAGAAGGTATACTTTTGCTTGTCATTTCTTCATCATTTTTGTCTTCCACTGGCAGGAAAAAGATCAATATAAGACAACCAAGCATAACATGAGAAGACCAAGAATGATACTTCGGTTAGCGGTTAGAACAAGTTACCATATTACCAAATTGGCACCAAGGGAATGTTTAGAAGCGGGTTATTAACTTATCAGAATCAGAAGACTAGCTGTAACAGACTATGTTGAAGATAGTGTTTGGTAATTGACACTCTGACTATTTAATAAACCAAAACATAAAAATACCATAAAGGACATTCTTGTAAAATGGAAGGAAGAAAGATGTCTTGTGAGATGGAAGTAAACACAGATTAGGTTAAAAGAAGCGACAGAAAGTAAATATATTTGACCCTTAAAAAATGCGACTAGTATGGATCTGATTGAATAACCCGCAAAACAATCAGATGGTGATAAGCAGAATCAGCTTATCCAAACACTATACTCGGATGATGGTTGTAACAGTTAAAAATAAATCAGATGGTTTCAAAATGCAAAACTAAAAACCCTCTAATATATGGAATCAATACTTACCATTTCTCGTTACATCCGCATCTGAATCGCCATCTATCGACTTTGCAGGATTTTCAGAGGTTGATATTCCAATAATGTCAGGAGCCATTTGTGGGGGCGGAGGCGGAGGTGGTAGTGGTTTGTTCTTAATCCTCTCTTCTATCATTCCTGTAAGCTTTTCGCTAGCTTCTCTATCAGCTTCCTTGTCTTCGTTAGTCACAAGGCCAAAGGTTGCATAGTCATCACTTTCTATGTTTGCTTCTTTCTCATCTTCCTTCTTGTCTTCCTTTGAAACATCCTTCGATTCCTCCACGGATGTATTTCCGTCCTCTTTACCAGCCCCTTCGGTATTCTTTGAGTTCTCCTTTTTCTTTTCAACATAACTCTTAAGATACGCTTTAGTTGGTTTATCAAAATTGATCTGTAATATTAAGATCCATAAACATGTAAAGCAATGATCCGATAGAATACTAGTGCATGGCCAACAAAAACAGAGAGCACAAAAGAACTTGGCAAAAGCAAACACTCGAGGATAATAACAGAAAGATGTAACAACCAGATAAATTATCTGTTACGGATAATGAAGATGGCAATTTCAACCCATTTACTAATGGACGGGTTGACTCGGGTTGTATTTAGCCTCTAACTGGTCAAAATACAAAATGTACAGGCAGAGAATAAATCAAACAAGTCAAAAGTCTCTTAAAGTGTATTTCCAGATTCCAATGCATATAAACCACCTTGCTAATACTCAAGAAATTATATTATGAGTACATAATACTTTGTAATCATATTTGACACACTAATTGTTCACTATAAACAAAATTTCTTAACAAAAAGTCTTCAGGATCAACCCAGTCTGATACGTTACAGTCACACTACAAATTACCAGCTTAGACCCGTTACCCACCCCCACCAACTTAGACAATTCTCCAAATAGAAGTTAAAACTAATCACATATGCAAACATAAGTCATCTGACCCCTCTAGTACATAAATATCTAAAATCCACAGAAATTTGACTTTTGTGTAATATAGCAAAGAATATGACACATAAAGAACAGACTTAGATATAAAAAGAGCCAGACATACCATCAGTTCTTGACCATCAATGCTCAATTTACTTAGCAGCCGCAAAGCACGTAAAACTCCTTCCACGGAATCAAATTCACAAAACCCAAAGCCCTTCAAAGCCCCAGTAGTAGGATCTGGAACACGTTTCCAACTTTTAACAGGACCACAGAGCTTCAAGTGACATTTGAATGTGTAAGCACAAGAACAGTAGCATACTCCACCAATAAGAAAACAAAATATAATAGATGCAATAAACTCACTTGCAAAAGAGAGAGCATGAAATCATTATCAACCGTTGATGCTATCTTGCCAACATATATTGTGGTCATCGGTTTTTCTGCTTGAGGTATGTTTAGATTGATAGGAGGCCTAACGATGGTAGGAATTACTGGACCCCGCATAGCCATCATTGGAGGGCGCGATAATGTTGGAACGACTCCCATTGCACCAAGTGGTCTTTGAGGATACACGGGTCGAAGCATTTGAGGATATGGAGACGCATAACGGATAATCCCTGCATAATTAGACAAAAGTACTATGCACACTTGTTAGAGCAGGTTCAGAAAATAATTACAGTTTAAAAGCATATGGTCAAATATGAAGTCATACTTAGTAACATAAATTAATCAACAGTGTTTACCCAAATACTACAAGCAATTAGAAATGGCAGCATAGGCACACCAGCTGAACATATACCCTGAATAAAAATTAAGGACAAGAATACAGAATTCATAGATCATGGACGTACAAAGCAGCTTACCTTATGCATCCTGAAAAGTAGTGGCCTTGCCAAAATATTCCATGCACCAATCGTGAGGTATTGAATTTAGTAACAAGAGACTTCCAAAGTCTCACAGACGCCGATGATGCAAATGATAACAAGACACTCTAATTTTTTTTCCACGGTTTTATAAACTTAAATTATTATAGAACCATACATAGTAACAGATGCAAAGAATCAAAACCAAATAGTGTAGTTGAAAAGATTGTGATACCTTGGCATGTAAAGGGCAAGAAGCACTCAGTTGCAAGCATGTTCTGCTGCCGACAAATCACGATTCGAGAACCCATTAAAGGGAAAGTAGACTACAGATAAAAGCCTACTAAAAATTAACATGGCACACATCATTTAGCATGACAAACTAGAAGACGTTGCTTTTCCGTTCAATTGGTTCATTTTGGATTATTAAAAAACAACTTTTTTGGCACTAGAATTCTTCTATGTAAATGAGAATAAAGGAATTAGGCAAAATATGTCCATACCAAAAAACTTTGTGGGAGTAATGGTCTCTAAGAAACTGCGATATGAATGACAGCCTTCCAACCGTTATCACACACTGTACCAGAAAACATCTTGTCATGACTACTCCCTATACCAACACTAAACTCCTCCCAATTGCTTACCACCAAACTCATTCCACTATTATTCACATTTACACTCTTTAACAACTACAGCTACACATATATTACACAAATTCCTATACATTCAACCATATATATACTTCAATACACATATATACATTCACATGATTATATATGTATCAATCAATAAATGATAAAATTAATAAAGTTCGGCCCTTTTCACTTTGCAACCACATATAACCACAATTCAATAACAAATTCCATTATAAAACATACATAATTTACAAAATAAGAACACATAACCCACCTGGTGGATTCATTGTTCCTTGAGGTACAGCCATTTGATAACCGTTAGGCATAGGTGCATACATCCTCATCGGTTGCTGACCTGGCTGTCCGTACTGCGGCGGTTGCATCATCACACCCGGCGGTTGAATTCCATGATTTTGAAAATTAGGGTTTGGAATCGGAGAAAACTGAGGAGCACCAGGTAGCGGCACCGGCGGCGCTGCCGGCCGGAACGACGGCGGGACGTTGGAAACTTGCGACGGCGGTACGAACGGTTGGATCTGTGGCGGTGGCGCAATGGCCGTTGGTTGTAAATTGTTATTGCTAGGGTTAAGGTTAGGATTAGGGTTTAGGGGAATTGCAGAAGGCTGTGTGGAAGATGAATCTGGTAGATCCGATTTTGGTGGATTCGGATTATCAGGAGGTGGTGTTTGATCGGTGGTAGTTCTTTCCGGTGAATTTGTTGAATTCGCCATTGATTTGATTTGATTGAGATCGAGAGAGATGACGATGGATAAAATTTGTGCCCAAGTCTTGGTACCCTAATTTTGATTATATATCTATGTATCCGTCTATATATTTTTACTTGTTACAAAATCTATAATTGAATCTTGTCAAGAAGATAAATAAATTTTCCATTGGTTTGTGTTTTTTTACGGAGAAACATGTTGTAGAAAGTCTATTGTAGTAAAAAGAAAAAAAAAAAAAAAAAAATACCAATAGAATAAAGACAAACTTAACTTTTGAGGAATTTAAAAGTTCATGGTGTCTTAAACATCGAAGTCTTTAGAAGTTTGAAGAGATTCAAGTTCGAATGTTCATGACGTTCAAGATGGCCCCTTTCAATTGTAAATATATAGTGGTTCTTGGTTTAATTGTGTCTAGTAATTCAATTAGCAATGGTCACATGTGTTAGTAAAGTCTGTTATGTTCATAATCATTTGTCATAGAAGTACATGATCCAAGTGTTTATGGTTGTAGTCATAGATTGGAAAGACGTCTTCCTATTTCATATGTAACACAAAGTTCCAATTTAATATATTTTTGTCTTTTGCAAAAAAAAAGTAAAAATAAGGAGTAATAATATTATTGTTTTATATTAAAAAAAATAATTGTTTTATATTATCTATCTATCTATCTATCTATCCATATAATAAAAGATGATAGCATTAAGCAATCTCAACCCTTTAATGACATCCTTTCTTTGCGATCCTACGGTTTATATTTATTCTTGCCTCCAATTTCGATATTTTAGGCGTGCCCATGGGTTTCGTATAATGATATTATTACTAGTCCTAACCTTTATTTCAACTCCTTACGGTTTACATAAGATGACAAAATGATAATTGTTTATGAGTTTAATTAAATAATTAAGTCTTTTTAAAGGAAAAATGTTGTATACACTAATTAAAAAATTGACCTTTCTTTTCAATTTGATAATTGATTTCGATATTTTTTTATTTTTTTTTTTCAAGGCAAAAAAAAAGCTTTCCATTAAAAAACCCCCATATAGCAGGGAAGAGCTAAAGATACAACATCAAATAAAGCCTCCAAGATGGAGATCATAAACTAACAAAACGATACAGGCAAAACAAGAGAACAAATAAACCAACTCAAGATCAAGAAGATATACATCTTGGATCAATAACCTAACTAGACCAGTCCGAAGTCTTTAGAGAACACCTAATCGAAACCCACAAAAGAGACATTTAATGAAGTTGTGGGAAAATATCGACATCCTCCCGCCTTATAGGAACAGCCTCCTCTACAGATGTGTGAACAAGTTTGTTCCGCCATCGCCATATAAGCCAAATCCAAATGAAACAAACCCCTTGAAAAACCTTTTTACATCTCTTATTAGGAAAGTCAAGAATTAAGTTAGAAAATAGAACCCAAGTTGAAAATGGAGCCGATGAAACAACTTTCCACAAACTTAGAACCTTCACCCAAATGAGACGAATGGAGGGGCAATCAAATATCAAATGATATATCGTTTTTGGGGTTGCTATGCACACCGGACAGGAAAGTATAGTAGAGACAATACCTCGATTATTCAAATTCGAATAAGTAGGCAGCCTATCTAATAGAACCCTCCATACACATATATTATAATGTTCGGGACCCAATTATTCCACTTGAACCTGTTATCAAGCCCATGAATGTTAAGCAACTTTCATCAATGAAAGAAGCCAATTTTCTAACCACAAACACATTGTCACGATCAAAATTTCAACACCAGCCATCTTTTGATCCCGCACAAAGAGACACATCAGCCATGTATTCATTTAGACGATCAATATCATCTAAAGCCCTACCCCTAGGACTTACCCTCCAAGACGATCTCCCAACTCCCACCATCTCCCAACTCCCAAACCATCCACCATGTCCCATCTATCCCTAAGGGAACAATGAATATTTGTCTCGATATTAGTGAATTTGATACATGCGATAATAGTTAGGAGTTATGTTAATATTTCAAATGCAAATAAATATGAAACATAAAATACATAAGTTTAATTGTTAAATCTTAAATACCTACATATTATATCATGAATAAAATGTTGCACACACATTGATTTAATTATTGTTCTTTGTTAACAAAATATAAAATATTAAGTTTAACAAACAAGCATTAGTAAATTAATATATATATATATATATATATATATATATATATATATATATATATATATATATATATATATAGTGGGAGGATCCAGGGGGAAGTAGAGATCTTGAGGGAAGGATCATCTCAAATTCTAATTTCCTGCGCCTGGTTTGTGTCCACTTCCTTTCAAGTGTATCTACAGGGACAAGGGTAATATCATATTTTTACGTTCTTTTTCTATTTTACTTTAATATTAATTATCAATTATCAATTATCAATTATCAATATCAATTATCAATCAATATCAATATTAACTAATTAAAACAACGTACTTTGCAATATCCTATCGTATGTTCGAAAATCAATCGCTTCTACTCTCCTTCACGATTCATCGGTTCATTCAACCAAATTCAATTTACATATCAATTCTAGGTAAGTGATTCACTAATTCTTGTGTTTATGACTTCAATTTTGTTTTTATGATTTCAATTCTAGGTTTAAACTTTGTAATCGTGTTTATACGAGGAATACTAGTTCCAGTGTTTCGTTCGATTCGAATTTGGATGTTTGTGATTCTTCGAGTAAGCTATTCTCACTGTATAACTTTAATTTTGCAACTTAATTGTTCATGATGTCATATCAAATAATAATAATAATAATATCACCTGTGATGAATGTTATTTAAATTTTGGATACACTTGGGCACTTGGCATCAACTGCAGGAGACATCGCGTAAGTGTTCCGCTATCTTATTATCTTATATATTATTGTGTTTTATTCATTTTCTAACCATAGGCTATATACTTGCAATCTCATGCTGATTTTCGCAACATTTACCAGATATATTGATTATCTCTTCTTAGGAGATTATGTTGATCGGGGTCAACACAGTTTAGAAACTATTTGTCTTCTGTTAGCTCTAAAGGTACTGCTCATGTCTTTTTCTTTTATGTTGAAGAGCGCTATAATTTCATCATTAATAATTTTCTCAAAAGCCGAATTCACCATGATACTGTAGGTCGAGTATCCACAGAATGTACATTTGATTCGGGGGAATCATGAAGCTGCTGATATAAATGCACTTTTTGGTTTCCGAATTGAGTGCATCGAGCGCATGGTAATGTTATCATTATTCAAATGGTGTTATGATGTTTCCATGTTAATCATTGTTAATGATGTAATGTTAATATTATGATGATATCCTAACAGGGTGAGAGAGATGGAATTTGGGTATGGGACCGGATAAACAGGTTATTCAATTGGTTGCCACTGGCAGCTCTGATTGAAAAAAAGATCATATGTATGCATGGTGGTATTGGAAGGTCTATCAACCATATTGAGCAGATTGCAAATCTTCAAAGACCAATTACCATGGAAGCTGGTTCAATAGTTCTCATGGATTTGCTTTGGTTAGTTCTTTTCTAATCCATCACCCATTTAACTTTTAGTTCAAATTTAACTCTGTTAGTCTCAAATTTTAATCACCATCTCTCTGAACAGGTCTGACCCAACTGAATGATAGTGTGGAAGGACTAAGACCGAATGCCAAAATTGTTTGGAATGAATGGAGAAAGTGCCCTACTGGTTAATCATAAGGATAAGGTATATATTTTATTCTGTTTTGTTGTGGACGGTCTATGTTTTGGTCATCTTTTTGTGGTTCAACTTCTGTCCTAGTTTAATGGTTGATCTTTTGAAAGCACTCCAACTTTGCTTTTATTGTTTGTTTGGTGTGATTGGTTTCTTTATGTTTAAGATTTAGATATGCCTCGTGTGATTCCTGTTTTGGCGGTTTCTTATTGGTGTTGATCTCTAAATTGAGATTGGTTTTTAGGTATGGAATGGATCATGTGTGTGTCGGGTGGAAGGATTCTTGCTGTTTATATATTGAATACAGTAGAGGTGGTCCCAAATTTGTTTAACGAGGTTTAAGAGAGCTTCTTAGGTGATATTTTCAAATATTTAAAGGAACAAAAATCTTCTAGTGTCAAAGGATAAGTTTTGCTAATGGGTTGGCATACATTCGGGTTAAAGTTCAGATCCTGGATGAGCTGGGTAGCAGTCCTGGTTGGGTTTGGGTCTGCTCATTTTAGGTTGTTGTGGTGCTTGTCTTGGTATAGGCTATGTTCAGGTGCCTTATTTTTGCTCAGATCTATTAATTGTGATTACTATAATCTATGACCATGCATATATTTTCATGACTAATGGATGCTATCGAAGGAGATTTTTGGACTTCTTTACAGCTTGCAGACAATGGTATGTCTCCAACCTCTACCCCGAAGTCTTGAACAATTTATAGAAGAAATGTATAGTTATTAGGTTCCCCAAAACTCTAAGAGAGCATAAAGATCAACACTTTATAGTTTATACTATATTCGCCAAATTGGGGGTTTCTCATGAGGAATAACAGCAAGACTGTCTTCTCTATAATTTCTATCATTTCAGATTATTTCTTTCGATTTTTCGTCTTTAGTATTACATCTATTTATATATATAATATTACCAAAACTCATGAATGAGCCTAACGACATGTTGCATGATTATTGTTGGTGCCTATGTGTATTGTGCCCCTTAATTGTAGTGAGTTTAAAACAAACTGTAAAGTCTGATATATATATATATATATATAGCTTTGGTGTGGTATTGTTGGAGGCTTGGAGCTGATCACTCGACGTAGGGCAATTGACACGAGTAGGTAACTCAAAGATATATTGTTGGAGCTGATCACTCGACGTAGGGCAATTGACACGAATAGGTAACTCAGAGATCTATTGTTGGAGCTGATTACTCGACGTAGGGCAATTGAGACGAGCAGGTAATTACTCAGAGATCAGAACTTAGTTGCTTGGGTAAGTTTTGGATGATTTATCGCATTTGAACACTATTTTTTTTATTAGTTATATTACATGGCAACATAGAGGCGAAAAAATGGCCGGTTTGTGTGGGTCATAGCAGGTATATTTTGTATTTTTTGTCTGGCAATCGAAACGGGTTAAGACTGACTTGAAACACATTTTGCTCAAATGTTTTATTTTTTAATTTTTATAAAAAGTTAAGTGTGTCAAATGTGATTACAAATGTTTATATTCTTCCAAAAATAATAATAATAGGTTTTATGCATTAAGAATACACTTTAGGCCATCTGATCCGTAATAGATAAAGTCATAACACATAACCCGAATTCAGTCATTAATAAGTCAATGGGTCGGATTTGGCACTTGAAAAGGCACCAAGTTGCTGTATCAGCCCATCTACAGGTATCTCAATTACCAGAATTCTCTTTCACATTTACCCCTTTATATGATGATGTATCGAATTCTAATTATAGAAAACATTTGGTGTAACGAATCCATTTTTTTTTTCATATGCTGTGAACTTGTAATATGCCAATAAACTGCAATCGTGGTCCAAGGATGACACGTTACTACAATAGATTATGGCTGTGTCTTCTAACTTTATTGCCTATGATGTATAATTCGTAAATATTCATGCATTTGATTTCAAGATACATTTAATGAATGTCTGATAGAGGATTGTTGAATACATATAAAGTTTATGCTTCTTTTCTTTCCCCACGCTCATATGTTGTGGAATTATAATGATGGCTTAATCTTGCATGTACTTTTCATATGAGGTTCCATTTTATGACGTTAAAGTTAGCAATGCTGGTTCAAATTTCAAGGTTCGGATACTCTGATCATTAATTCTGGTGGAGATGTAATGAACCATTCAAAGTTCAATAGTTCATAGACCTGCTATGACCTTCCTTTTCATGTATTCTATTCAAATGTAGAGTAAGCTGCTCTGAACATAGCCTATACAGTAACATTCATTTGATGAATATTAAGTGAACAATTATTTAGATTATTTTTAAATGATTACATATATTGATACATGTCACTTAATTTTAGTAGATGAATGTTATGACTTAACATTCCTCGGAGATTAATTTTTTACATATATATTTTATAATTTCATATTCATCAATGAATATTAACTTACGCTTAAAATATCTCTAACTTGTGATTTGTCAATGAATTTTGGTCTATGAAGTTTATAACTTAGCATATATTAGTAAAAGTTGAAAATCAACGTCCAATTATTTGTAAAACACTTAATTAGTCATTATAACATTTATCTAGATTAACATCAAGTGTTAACATTCATTTGCATGTATATTAAGGGGAGGGTTAAAGAGGGAAGCATTTTTTTTTTTTTTTTGGAAGGAGGAAAGTGTAATATTCATCACGGAGCATCTTAACTTCAACATTACATATATCAAATATAAAATTAATTTTACTCGTGTATAGTAATCAAAATCAATGCTATAAAGAATATATTCACAGATTAAATCTAATTTTAAATCATAATATTAGTTTATGAATATTTATTTAATAAAACGTTAATATTCATCGTGGTGAATGTTAACTTAACATTCATCACGATGAATGTTAAAAAATAACATTAATTTAATTTTAACATTTATCGTGATGAATGTTAAGTTAACATTCACCACGACGAATATTAACGATTTTGAATATAAAATTCATCAATTGATGTTATAGTCTACAAAAAGAATTTATCAAGGAAGCTTATCATTCATAGCATCGATTTTGATCAACATTATTATTTTTCACTTTTTTATTTTTTGACATTTGTATTGGCGAAAATTAAAATGTATCACAATGGATATTACACTTCTCTCTTCCCCCAAAAAAGTGCTTCATTCTGGATCCTCCCACAAAAAGAATATATTCACAGATTAAATCTAATTTTAAGTCGTAATATTAGTTTATGAATATTTATTTAATAAAACGTTAACATTCATCACATTGAATGTTAAAAGATAACATTAATTTAATTTTAACATTTATCATGATGAATGTTAAGTTAACATTCACCACGACGAATATTAATGATTTTGGATATAAAATTCATCAATTGATGTTATAGTCTACAAAAAGAATTTATCAAGGAAATATTTGCCGGGTGTAAACCCTTTACCAAAAAAAAAGAATTTATCAAGGAAGCCTATCATTAATAGCATCGATTCTGATCAACGTTATTATTTTTCACTTTTTATTTTTTGACATTTGTATTGGCAAAAATTAAAATGTATCGTAATGGATATTACACTTCTCTCTTCCCCCAAAAAAGTGCTTCCTTCTGGATCCTCCCACAAAAAGAATATATTCACAGATTAAATCTAATTTTAAGTCATAATATTAGTTTATGAATATTTATTTAATCAAACGTTAATATTCATCATGGTGAATGTTAACTTAACATTCATCACGATGAATGTTAAAAGATAATATTAATTTAATTTTAACATTTATCATGATGAATGTTAAGTTAACATTCACCACGACGAATATTAACGATTTTGGATATAAAACTATACATACAGCAAAACCTTAACATTCACCACGACGAATGTTAACGATTTTGAATATTAACGATTTTTTTTTAACAAAACCTTAACATTCATTTATGTGAATGTTAATTAATAATATCCACTGATTTGTTTTGATAAAATTTCAATTGTTCAACTTAACATTCATTTTGATGAATATTAAATGATATTCATCCTGATGAATATTAAGTGATGCTATTCATTGATAAATATTATAGTTTAATTTCAGTTGTTATGACGTTCATTTTGATGAATATCAAGTGATAACAATTTATTGACATGTATATTAATTGATGACATTTGTTTTGTAACAAAACGAGAAAAAACCTTAACATTCATTTAGGCGAATGTTAATTACATTAATTGATTTGTTTTAATAAAATTTCAATTGACGTTCATTTTGATGAATATCAAGTGATAACAGTTTATTGACATGTATATTAATTGATAACATTTTTTTTTTGTAACAAAACGAGAAAAAACCTTAACATTCATTTAGGCGAATGTTAATTACATTCATTGATTTGTTTTGATAAAATTTCAATTGTTCAACTTAACATTCATTTTTTATTAATATTAAGTGATATTCATCCGGATGAATATTAAGTGATGCTATTCATTGATAAATGTTATATTTAATTTCAGTTGCTATAACGTTCATTTTGATTAATATCAAGTGATAACATTTTTTTGTTGACAAAACGGGACAAAACCTGAAAAATATATCACTATATCAGAAATAGTACACCGAGATATTCAATACAAATCAAGGCTAAACGACACCATGAGATGCCCGATAGAAACAACACAATAGAACAAAAGGCAAAAAAAAAAATAATAAATAAAAATAAAAAAAAATCAAACTTTAGGACCTCGGGATCAGAACTTGAGCCTTGAGCCTAGCTTAGACACTTCAAAAAACTTGACATTAATCATCACCTTCAGCCTCCCACATTTCCATGAACTCAATCCAGACCCAAACATCATTAATCTTAGAAGTGAACTATTCGGTGTAAGTGTGAAGGTCAAAATTTTTAACGAAACTAGCTTCCTATCTCCTTCACAAGCCGAGAATATCAAGTGATTACTATATATTGATATCATATATTATGTAATAACACTCAATGATAACCAACATTAAGTAATAATATTCATCTTGATGAACATTAAATGATAACATTCATCTAGATGAATATAATGTGATAACATTAATTGATAAATTTTAACATTTAATTTATGTCTCTATAACCTCCTCACAGTTTGACATAAAACAAAGGAAATCTACACCTCTCTTCTCGAGCTCGACCATACAGGTAATCTTATTCTTGTTACCCATCACACGGACACATTAAAATATGTGCAACCATATGAATTCCTTTCAATAACTTTTGCCTCTACTTAACAATACCACATAAACACAGTATGACTGAAAAAATAGCAACATTAAACAGCATCAGCATAAACAGATAATAACTATTTTCAATTTATAATCGCCAATTTTTCACCAACACACGCGGCAGATCCGCAAGAAATATATACATAAAACTAACCACCGGTTCCTAAGCCTATATAATATAGATTATAGATACATAGTTAAACAAGTCCTTAAAAAATAGGTCAATAGCATCAATATACTTGCAAATCAACAATCATGGAGTGTCTACAAACTATTTTCCAAAACGCACCAATATATTTCTTCTACTTTTCTCCTTTGTATCTCCACTCGTTCGTATCGTCTCGTCAATCTTCCAAGACAATGCTCTAATCGTAAAGTCTTCTAACACCATCTAGTGACCACTTCCACATGTCGTTAATTTATCAAAAGAACGCTAATTTACATAAGCTGATTTTTTTTATTATAACTTTATCATTATCACTTAATACTCACCTAAATGAACATTATCAAAATTTTCTTAAACTAAAAGCAACAAATTCTTTGATAAAAGCTTTGATACAAAATCCGAAACAAGATATCCAATCTATATATTTATAACCACATTTTAACACCTGATAAAAGATGTGTACGAAATGTTCAAAATAAGTAACAATACAATTAGAATTTACTATTCCCAAAACCACAAGTATTAGCATTATACTTTCTATTCTTCATTTTCACTTCTAAACACCAATGTAGCCCATAACGTCTGCAAGCTGCACCTTATATAACCATAAGGCTAAGATCAGTAACTCTTCAGACCCCTTAGCAATCAGATTCTTCACACTACAACTAATCTATACTTTGAAGAATAAGTCAAAATTATCAAGACCTTGCAACTTCAGAATGCTTTAATTGCACATATCTAAATCATCATGCTGACTTCATAAGTCATAAGTCATTGATTACAAACTTTGATTAGAAGATACACTTCACACAACATCTTCGATTCCTTAGCGTTTGACACTATAATGTAAAACGACAATAACTTTTCAAAAATAGGATGGATTAATTTTTCAACCAACATAACTTTGCTCACAGGAAGATTTTTAAAAAGGTCCATAACTTGCACAAAGCTATCTAACTGTACCTATGATTAATTCTAAAAATGATTGAACAAAGGGGCCCAAATTCAAAAAAGATCATTAAACTTTGCTTTACTAGCCACTAAAATAGTTCAATCATGAACAAACACCTCTAGAAATCCACAAATTTTCATAAAATTTGTAATCTTAGGTTTCAAAAATAGCGTATCAAACGTTGTCTAGGGCTAGCATATTACTTTGATGGGTGATGAAGTTAAATTGATGTATAATTGTAATTTTTGTAATATAATTGTTTATAAATTATCAAAATTTGCATAAGATACTTTCAAAACATGAGATTACATACTTAACATTCAACGTGTAACACTAGAATTCATATTTATTATCATTCATCATCTCAGAAAATAGTATGTTACACAATCCTAAATAGCATTCGTTAGAAACAATTTAAATTGTGAGATTACCGACTTAACATTCATCAGTAGCATTAGTATCCATATTAACATCATCTCGTGAACAAGAACTTCATGTACAATCCTAGAAAACATTCATCTGTCTATTTTGAAAATCTAAGATTACAAACCCAATACATCATTCATAATTTTATAGCGAGTATTTAGTTTCTTCATCATCTCAACAACAGTAAATATCAAAAACAAAAATGAAAAATTCACTTAAATCGGTACTAAAATCACTATACAGATTCATCAGCTACCAATACCAAAATTCAGTGTTACATAGATAGCAAAAATTGATGAATACTAATAACAAGTGAAAATAGTAATAATTCAAAATTGCAAACTATTATTTACCTAAACGTTGTCGAATTTGAAGATGCGATTATACTTAACCTGAATATTATTTCTCTTGGTTCCGTTATCTTCAATTTTGTGATGAAATCGATTCTTCGGCAACTTGAATTCGATCTTAGTTGTAATGTATCTCTTTTGTTTCGTTGATTTCAAATTGATGGATCTTTTGTTCTAATTTTTCTTTAATAAATCATATTGTGAGCTCCTGGATTCATCTGGGTTTTATAAGTTGTTGTATTTTTGCCCTAATTTTTTATAATGAGCGTACTTTGCCAGATTCCTTTTTAGGCTATTGTAGTAAATGAGCTTAAATGACCAGAATGCCCCTCTGTGTTTTTCATTAAATAGAGTGATCTAACGGTCACGATTGACTTCCCTCTTCCCCTTAGATTACCCCTTCCCCATTGATCCCTCCTATATATATATATATATATATATATATATATATATATATATATATATATCTTATTTTACTTAGCCTAAACTTCTAAAAGTTAAATACAAATAATATAACATATAATCAGTGAACGATAGGCGTCTAGAAATAAATGGTTGAGGTAAAATGTAACAAGCTTGATGTCCTAATTTGTACCATTTATGTATAAAGGTGTCAATAGAGTCATATTGGCATCCATCACTCGTATATAACTTACATTTTCCATTCATTTTGTTTAGGCATATTTGCAATAGTTAGAAAATAATTTTCTTAATGTTATCCAATTAGCTAAAAACATGTTTAGACCGTTTATTTTATATACACTTTCTTTTTTTGGCATTAATAAAAAAGAAAATTTTCTTTATATCGTATTTGTGTTTCGATAAAAGTAGTTAATTTGACCAATTTTCAACATGTATCCGAATAGTATGAACTCAAAACATTACTTAATTTTGTTTCCAAACATGTATCTATAAGAGCACTCGGAGTGGTGACGGCCTAAACACAGTGTTCTGAGTGAGAATTTTGTGTTGAAGATTTTGTGGAGTGGTAAACAGTGTTCTGGACAGTGTACTCAAAGCTTATTTTTATTTTTATATATATTGTTTGTGTGGTAAAAATAATAAAAAAAATGGAGGATTTCGTTTCGTTCGGCGTCTGAGAGTGGACGTTGGTCCAAAAACGCCATTGAGAACACTGTGATGAATCTTGCCAAGGGGTGGAAGAACACTGTGGGACAGTGTTCTGGAGCCAAAACTTTGACGAGAACGCCTCCATTCCGTTTGCTCTAAGTCTATAACCACTCGAAAATCATAATTTAAATTCATATGCAATTTTTGTAGAACAAAATGTATTCTCTCGCGTGGCCCCGGGTCAATAAAATAGTAAGTTAATATATGCCATAAATGTTTTCAAAGATTCAACTCACTTTGTCAAATACTAATGTAGCAACAATTTTAAAATTTTACATTAAAAAAATAAGTTAGATACACAATATAGAAATAGTAGATTATGTATGTATTTCTATAATTTGTGGGTCAATAACATTATGAGAAACCTTGATATAATCTATAAATTTGTATAGTAAATGTAAAATAAACCTAATTAGGTTAAATAATAATTAAATATTAGTTCGGTTATTTACGGGTTGATTTTAGGCAAAACCCGGGTCGAATCGCCGGTTTTGTCTTTACGGGTTGAATTTTAGGCAAAACGCGGGTCGAATCGTTGGTTTTGTCTTCAGTTCGATTTTTTCGGTTGAATTATTTCAGTTACAATTCAATTTTTGTGTTTTTATGCTCACTCCCAACTTATACGTGGGTCCCTCTTCAAAGATAACATGTTCTAACATCTCAAACTAAGGTTGATTGTGATTAACCTTATAAAATCATTAGAAACAAATCAAATGTGGCTAAAGAATGCACTTAATTTTATTTTTTTTAATGATTTCATTCAGCAAAATACTGAGCAATAAAGTTTTCTAATCATGTTTAATTCAATTCAATAACCTATTTATCCATTTCAAGGATGTAGGAACATAATATTTTGTGGCCTTGTGGGTCAACCTGACCAAAACAAACTGTTTCGACCCATACTTCTAGTAATGCTCGTTACGAACCAAGCACGTTACACACCCCAGTCATTATCTCAAGGGAAGCAAGTGAAGTAGAAACATTGAAACAAACAAATGGATACAGCAAAAGCTAATTGATATTTTATTTAAAAAAATGTACTGTACTTAGACAGTGGTTATATGGATGGTTCAACTGAAGCTTGAAACCTTGGCGGCACTTTTAGCAAAGGAGCTTGGAAGTCACCTGGATTCCCCAATTGACCACAAGCAGCCATTTGATCATCTCCTCTACTTGGTCTCATGAACACAACGCAACCACCCTCAGCCAGAGTGTTTCTAAACTCGACCATTTTCTCGTCAGTTGTGGGTTGGAATTGGGACCCAATGTGCGAGTTGAATGTGATGAGGTTGATCTTGCAAGGTATCCCCTTAACAAGATCAATTATCCTCTTTGCATCATCAATGCTGCAAAATAAAAAGACCAAAGCGAAGAATAATGAAACCAGAGCATCAGACCATGGGTCAAATCTGCAAAGATACCCCTCAGGATACTGATTGAGCATAATAAGTGATACAAATAGGAAACCCATAAAATAAATAGTTCATGTTCATACTTCATATTCTTTAACTTGGTAAATATGCATTAACTTAAACTTAAGCATTTATCAATATTTCACTTCTACAAAATAAAACGCCCATGATGGTTTAGAAAAAAATGATCTTTTTAAAAAAAGCTTATACAAAAAATTACCGGGATGAAAGTAATAATCCTTTTCGATAAGGGATGAAACAGGTTGGGTCGGGTAAAACCAATCATTAGCAAAGGAAAAAAATCTGGATTCAACCCGACCCGACCTGCTTCAACATGCACTAAAAATGATTGTTTTCAACCCGAACACGTTTTTGACTTGTTGCCCGACCCTCCCATCTTGCCACTTCTATATTAAAGAACCTAAGGTTTGTTCATGTAACCTGTCATTGACTCCAGCAAGCATCACGTATTCAAAAAGGACTGTGTATTTATGTTTCGTACGAAGTTCTTCACGCAGGGTCTCAAGAAGAACCCTCAAATTGTACTTCCGATTAATGGGCATGATCCAGTTCCTAACCTGTAAGATTATTTAAAACACTGAAAAAAGTGCACCAAACTTAGAGATGGTAAAATGGTGCCAAAACTGGCCTCGCAGGGTTGGCCCGGAAACAAAGCTTTCTCCATTTATTATACGAAAACTAGTGTGCTAATTATATTATCATTACAAAAAATTAGAAAACTTCAAGAACAAGCACTTATAGTAGTATTTAAAAAAAAAAATAGATAAGAAAGAAAAAAAAAGAGCAAACACCATTGCAATATAATTTGTCTCTTTCTTTTTTCAGTTGGGCCCATTCAACCCTTTTGATACATACATGACCCAAATCGACCCATTCATAAGTAGATGGGTCGAGATCACCACCGTTAAACAAATCAGCAGCTATAACATAAAAGGGATCAAGAATATTACCTCATCAGTTGTAGCATTCAGACTAACAGCTAACGCACATTTAGACTCACGAAGAAAGCGTTTTATCTGTGGTACAAGCCCACTGGTTGAAATTGTAACCTTGTTTGGGCTGAAGTGAAGCCCTTGCTCGTCTACCATTATATCTGCAGCTTTCAGCACATTCTCGATGTTTTGAAGTGGTTCTCCCATCCCCTACAATTAAACTTATATGTGAGTCAATACAATAGAGGCGACAAAATGTACAGGTTGGGTACCGGGTGAAGGCTGATAATTTCTGGAGTGGTACAAAAGGTCCAGGTTGGGTTAGGTTAACATGAATCAAAATTTGCCATCTTTTAATACCTTATAACTAATAGCTAATTTGTGTGTTAAGTATGATTAAAAAAGATATACTAGTACAATGATGATCTGATTTTTTATTGAAAAGTTTAGTAGGTTGTATGCACTATAGATACACTTTGGGAAAATTTCAACCCACTTGACTTGTTTCATCTATGCTATACTAGAAATGGTTTAATACTCTCTTTCTTAAATCTTGAATTTATAAATATGGAAAAGCAGTTAATATCCCCTCTCTCTATTTAAACTTAGTTTATACAAGCATTGCTTTAAGAAGTGAATAATATTAAATATCATGATACATATATAAATTAGTTATGTATACAATACCTTTTATACGTAAGAAATCTTTTATACTTTAACTTTCATATACTAAAAATGAGTTCGGTGCTCTTTTGCTTTAGACGAAGTATGTAGAAGAAGACAATATATAATTACCAACATTTGAACTCTCAAATAGTATGTAAATACAGTGTTACATACATCTTCCTAAAATCAACATGAAAAACAATGAACAGACATGTTGCTATTAAACTATTGGTATTGAGTTGCAATAACTCCATGTTTTTCAAAAAACGACATGTGATCGACAACCACCATATGTGTTTTATCTATTTCCGCTGCATAGTGCAGGTACCCTACTAGTTTTGAGTTAATATTTACCCATTTAACCCGTCAGAATTAAATTAACCCACAGTAACCCATAAATGTCACCTATATCTGTTGGTTGTCTTCTTTTACTTAAACTTTGAATGTCAAAGAAACTACTTTAGTATTCTAACTGTTTGCACAAATTAGTTTTCGAGAAAAAATCAGAATTTGCATGAAACAGTACAGTAATGAAAAGATATCAAAGGAAAAAATCAGTCATGAAACGTAGGGAAATAACTTATAACATAACTCACTTAAGTAAGAGTTTAACAATTAAAGTTAAAAGGCACATATATGTCGGCAGACATATGAATAATGAGTTTTGCAAATGTTTCATTATTCTTACTAGCAAAACTGATAATCATTCCATGCATAATAGCACACGTACCATGAAAACGACATTTTTAATAGAACCAACTTCACTCGTGAACAAGCGTCGCGCAAAGACAGTTTGTTCTACTATTTCCGCTGCAGTTAGGTTTCTCCTCAAACCCATCCTAAAAAACGATAGATTTAAGAGAATGCCAAGATTAAAAGATGTAAAAATGTTATATATAGAAAAATAATCGGAAGAAAAACTTGCCTGCCGGTGAAGCAGAATTGGCAGTTCATTGCACAGCCCACTTGACTAGAAACACACACCGTATTCCTTCCCTTATCACCATTAGGTATTATGACTGTCTCTATTACCAATCCATCATCCAACGTAAACAAAATCTGTAGCCTCCTGAGATGTTATAAATAATGAGAAGATCCTCAAGAAGCATAGCTTATATTCTTTCACAACATTTGACGTTTTCAACTTTAATTGGTCCCACTTATATGATATAGAGGTATATGCAGCTGTAATATAAGACCCACAAAATGTAGTATTAAGAAAAAGTATATAAACGAATAACATCTTAGCCTTGTGGAAAAACCATTTGAGCTATGGGGGTTTTAAATATGCGTTTAGATATCAGTTTTGAATCTGTGAATTCAAGGTAATTGGACTTCTAATTATCTACGGTCAAAGTAATCAAATTTGTAGAAGCATGAAGAAATTGCTATAAGGAAAATATTACTGAGAAAAATGTAAGATTATTTGCCTCTTGCTTTAATCATCTACTTATTTTATTTATTAATGCTTACTCAAGTCCCAAAATCACTTTCAAAACGCACATTCAAAAACCCCCCATATATCATGCAAGTATACAAATAGGCTGAAAAGATTTTGTTCACCTTCCTAGTGCCATCAGTGGCTGTAATGATATCTTTTACTTGTAACGCCTTCAATTTAGCAAATTTACTCAACATCGTTGTAAGATCTTTGTTTAAACCTAGAGAAAATAATCAGTTATAGACTGTAGACATATGTCACTAAATATGTCAGTATTGAAGCCGACATATAAGTTGTTAAAAATAAGTTGAACCTTCCAATTCTTCACATGAATGTGCCCAAATACTCTTTGAATTGTTTCCGTAAAGCAGCTTCCATAACATCAAAGCTTGTGCAGGCCTATATCCTTGTGAAGTAACCCAATTCTATTTACATTTCCAATAATACAGAATTTAGCCCAAGCTTTATTTGTGCATGTGCGTATGAAATTAGATATACAATCACAAAATTAAGTAATTAACAAAAATTCAAAACACATTGGCTATACGCCATTCAAGTCAGGTCGTTATTTTCATTGAGACACAAGTAACTTCACATGAACAGGAGTAAGACGAGTAACAGTAACACTTTCCCTTTTCATAAATGTCCCATGAAAACGACATGGTTTCATTATTCAAGTCATCATTTTCAAATCCAATTTATGGCATTGATTTAGGTGTACAAATGTCTTGACCTTATATTTACATAATTGTACATATAACAAAAACCTTTATTTAGATAATGTCTTAATGTACATTTAGACTCGAACATTATAACTTTCATATCTATATCCTGACAAATTCAACAACACCATTATTTCTAACATTCATTACCACAAAGTTCCAGATAAATATCAAAACTTTTTTCAATAGAACACATTCATAAAAACCATTGTCACTGAAAACCATCACCGAGGTGGCCTACTGTTAAGGCGTCCTCCTAATGTCTTCACAATAGGTCTCACTCTCAGGTTCAACCTCCCTAGGTAAACATCTTGGGTGTGGCCAGGGAAAGAGTTCGAAACGGTCATGAAATACCCCGTTAGGCCGCATACATCCGAGTCATAAATTTCCTTTACACATTTACTATTATCGAAAATTTTCTTACAAAATCAGTAACCAGCTTAACATATCAATTGAACTAAATGAAAAAAACTCAACACACAAAAGCAAACAAATTTAGAATATTATATATATAGATATAGAATAGATACATACTTGGAATTCTTGGTATCTCATTCCTTTGAGTAGAATCTTTTGTGATTCATGACTAAAAACTCCACCATCTTCAACTCCTATCATAACCAAAATCAACATTTTTTAAAAAAGAAAAAAAGAAGAAATTTATGTAATTTAAATATTAAAAAAAAAAAGGTTATACCTTTGGAAGAGGAACATTCATGGTTTAGGGTTGCAGTTGTTGAAAATGAACGGCGGCCGCGGTGAAATATTTGAGAAACAAGCGGCAGGGTGAATAGTGGTGAAATTGAAGCGGTGGTGGTGGTGGTGCGGCGGAAGACGGTGGTTGTGGCGGTTGTTATTATCAGTCGCCTCATCCAAATAGAGTAGCTCAGTTCCATGAATTTGTTAAGTTGCAAAAAACCGAAAGTCCAAATCAAGTTTTGAACAACGAAGGTCGTTAAAGTACACTCGAATCAATTACATCATCCAAAAGTCTGTCTCTCTGGGTCGGGTTGGTTATTCGGGTTGGGCTCGAGTGACCTGGGTCACAGAAATACAGAATTCATTGATTCAAACCCAACCTAAAACTTACTAATCCGGAACAGATCTAAGTTCATTTTTTTAATCAGGTCAACAGATTTGTTTTAATTAGTTTCAGTTAACATGTCAATTTCGTGTCAAAAAAACCTTTAATGAAGAAAACGATTAAAACGAATGAAATAAAATATATAGCCTATTTTATATCGTATGAGAAGAGTTTATTGAGACAATTTATTTTGTGTGAGAATAGGGGAACCAATCACAATATGCCATGTGTCACTTTTTTATCTCTCATCCGCGTTTTTTAAAATTAAATATCTCACAAACGACAAGTCGAAAAATCATGAAAATTGCACCATATTTTTCAGCGTTTTATCCTCTTCGATTTGCCGTCTATCAAAGCATACTTCCGACGAACTTTTTTTTTCCATTTTTTTGGTGGGTTTTACATATTAGTAGCACATGTGTTAGTGATTGATTATACATTTGATTTAGGGTTTAGGGTTAGGGTTTAGTGTTAGGGTTTAGCAGGGTTTAGGGTTTAGTATGATTTAGGGTTTAGAGTTTTATAAAGCGTTTAGGGTTTAGGGTTTGGGGTTTAGGGGTTAGGGTCCCAAAACCCCAAACTCCCGACCCTAAACCCTAACCCCTAAACCCCAAACCCTAAACCCTAAACGCAACACTGTAACACACGTGTTAGTAATGTGAAACCCACTAAAAATAATGAAAAAAAAAACTCGTCGAAAGTATGCCTTAATGGACGGCAAATCGAAGAGGATCAAAAACTGAATCTAATAGTGCAATTTTCATAATTTTTCGATTTGTCTTTTGTGAGATATTTAACTTAAGGGGTAAATGAGTTTTGTATTCTCTTTGTACACATGGCACCATATCATTGGTTCCTCTATTCTCACACAAATTTTTAATCTCATTTGAACCTTACCCTATATCGTATATCATAATGAAAAAATAATAGATTCTTTAAGCCAATTTTAATGTTAATACGGAGTATCAATTTCTAATTTGTAACTATTAATTGATTTCTTCAACAATATGACTCGAATAATATAACGCCCCTCATTTAATACAACAATATAGTATTAAGCTTGGCGGAAGCGACTATTATAATTACATATTCTATTAAAAACCTGCTAGAAATTTTCGCAAACCTTTATACAATATGTTTAACTACTAAACAAACATAGTTAACATGTTTACAAACCCGGGGCATTATATGCTATAAAACATTATTTATTACAAACTGGATCAGAGTTGCAAGTTTCAAACATTCCCAGCATCAAAACATCCTTCCTGACTACCCACATAATATACATCACCTGCAGGAAGTAAATTGAGGGATTAGCACGAAGCTAAGTGAATGAATTATCAACTACAATTCAATTTAGCTATCAATTTGTTCACAATCAATAATGCAACAAATATCGTCAAGAGGAACGGTGGTTCCTAAGGACCCTGTTCCGGGTGGCCCCATCAGAACACTTAAATCAACTGTAAGCCAAAACAGTGATTAACCGCTAACTAAATGCTAATCTCTATCAACACATGTACGCAACCCTGTGTTGACCAACATTAGCAATCAAGTCCAACCGACAATCTAGTTGACCTCTGTATTCATCAATCAAGCTCACAGGCTAATCAAACCACCAATCAAATGGCATATCATTTCAAAGTTAACATTCTATCAATAGTAATCCTATAATTACTGATTGAAATCTAACTGACACAACCAAATCAAACTATGAGTTTCAAATCCACTCACCAATACCTCAGAAGTCGCAACACTCAGCTTCTAATCACTGAGTCTTTGGGGTATCTGAAACATCATATAACAACAAGTTAGTAACTCGTCTCATTATCATTATCATAACATATTTATCCAAATCAGGTAAATCCCTGAAGTCTTAGCAAACAAAAGTTCAACCAGAAAATTCCCGAAATGACGTTTAAAACTGAAAAATGTCATTTTCGGCCCCTAGATGGCCCCGAATGGCCAAAAACTGACTAGGCTATAACAATATAGCTTTGATCATTGGGTCGTTTCCGAGTGACCATGCGAATTTCAACTCAATCCGAGTTAGTGAAATTCGTCACTAAACCGTGACCCTGAAAACACATGCATTTTCAAAATTTGCAAAATCCTTCAAAATTTTTCATGCAAACGCGATCCGGGAAGTAATGGCTGGATCGCGTTCACTCTTAGAAAAAGTTCTGTCACCGTTTTACACTTGGCAACGCGATCCGGGAACTAGGGCTGGATCGCGTTCACATGAAGAAAACGTTATGTAATCAATTTTCATTAGGAAATGCGATCCGGGCAAGAGTTCAGAATCACGTTCCTACGCATTTCAGCTCTTATTCTGACCTGCAAACACACAGCTCAAACCCAATTTCGAAAATTATACAAACTAACCATAATTCAAGTACAGCAACAGTTTTCAGCTCACAAATCATCATATATACATACCATAACATGTTTAAAGCATAAGTTCAACATCAATTCATGTCAAAACTTCAAATGATCATAACCATGAATTTGAACATGAAAACTAACTTACAATCAAGGAATTACCACTAGAAGATGATGATGATTATGATAACACAAGATCACAGCTCCAATTCCACAAGTTTTTCGATTATGATTTGCAAGGGTTTTAAGGTTTTAGAGGTTTTAGGTGTTTGTTTCTAAATAAGGAAAGTAAAGAACTTTCCTATTTGGGAAAGTTTATAAGTCGGTTAACTTTTTACACCGACCCACATCCACTTAAAACTAGTCCCTTTTTTCAATCTATTGCTTGGAACCTCAAAACCATTTGCGAGAAACTTATTTTATTTTACCGTCAACTATAGTAAATTACAACAAACAACAATTTACTAAGCACAATAAGTCCTAAGGCTTATTTAACTAAGTTTCGCAATTTAAACATATTTATCAAATAATTTCTAAAGTAATAACATATTCAATTTAAATTAGAAATTACCAGCTCAATTAAGAGGATGTTACAACTCTTCCCCCCTTAAGAAGATTTCGTCCCCGAAATCTCATCACGATCAAACAATCCAGGATATCTGGATCTCATACTGTCCTCTGTTTCCCACGTTAGGTTTGCACCTAAACTATGTTTCCATTTCACTAACACCATGGGAATCTGTTTCTTCCTAAGTTTAGTCACTTTTCGGTCAAGAAGTTCGACTGGTTCTTCAACTAACTTCTGACTTTGATCAACTTTCAAATCTTTCAAAGGAAGAATCTGAGACTGATCCTCAACGTTACATTTCCTCAAATAACAAATGTTAAACGTGTCATGAATACCAGTAAGCTCTGGAGGAAGATCCAATGTAACAGACTGATCATTCACAATCTGACGAATTCTAAACGGTCCAATATATCGAGGAGCCAATTTGCCACGTTTCCCAAACCGTATTACCCCTTTCCAAGGCGAAACTTTCAGATAAACAAGTTCACCTTCAACAAAAGTAACAGGTCGACGTTTAGGATCTGCATATTGTTTCTGTCTATCACGTGCAGCTTTCAACTTTTCACGAGCCACTGCTACTTTATCAGTTGTCATCTGAACAATGTCTGGACCTGCAAACTGTTTCTCACCTGCCTCTAGCCAACAAGTTGGAGTTCTGCAACGGCGACCATAAAGCATTTCATATGGAGGCATGCCAATACTAGAATGATAAGAATTATTATAAGCAAACTCAACCAATGGCAAATGAGAATCCCAAGAACCACCATACTCCAGAATACAAGCTCTCAACATATCCTCCAATGTCTGAATAGTACGTTCTGACTGACCATCTGTTTGAGGATGATAAGCTGTACTGAGGTTCACACGTGTACCCAACTCATGCTGTAAACTTTGCCAAAAATGAGATACAAACCTCGGATCTCTATCAGATACAATAGATAATGGAATACCATGCCAAGTAACAATCTCATTCATATACAACTGTGCAAGTTTACTCAAAGATGCAGTTTCACTAGTAGCGAGAAAATGAGCACTCTTGGTCAATCGGTCAACAATAACCCAAACCATATCATTTCCTCGAGCAGTTCGAGGCAACTTGGTAACAAAATCCATAGTCAAATGTTCCCATTTCCATTCAGGAATCTCAAGCTGTTTCAACGATCCATACGGCTTCTGGTGTTCAGCTTTAACTTGAGAACAAATATGACAAGAACTAACAAACCTTGCTACATCCATTTTCATTGTAGGCCACCAATACAAAGGTTTCAAGTCATTATACATTTTTGTACTTCCAGGATGTATAGACATTCTGGACTTATGGGCTTCATTCAGAATAATATCCCGAAGACCACCAAACCAAGGAATCCAAACACGAGACTGAAAGGTTTTTAATCCTCTCGAATCATCTAGTAACAATTCCTTTCGATTCAGCATAATTTCAGCTTTTAAATTATGATCTAACAAAGCCTCTAACTGTGCAGCTTTTATCTGAGTCACCAAATCAGAAGAAACTTCTAAACGCATAAAATAAACTCGATCAGAAGTTACCTTGCGACTCAAAGCATCAGCAACCACGTTGGCTTTTCCTGGATGGTATTTAATCTCACAATCATAATCTTTGATTAATTCTAACCATCGTCTCTGCCGCATATTCAACTCTTGTTGCGAAAATATATACTGAAGGCTCTTGTGATCTGTACAAATAACACATTTGGTACCATACAAATAATGCCTCCAGATTTTCAAAGCAAATACAACCGCTGCAAGCTCTAAATCATGGGTAGGATAATTTCTTTCATGAGGTTTGAGCTGACGAGAAGCATAAGCAATCACACGATCTCGTTGCATTAAAACACAACCAAACCAGCAATCGATGCATCACAATAAACAACAAAATCATCGGACCCATCTGGCAATGCTAACACAGGAGCCTGACATAACAACTGTTTCAGAGTCTGAAAAGCTGTTTCCTGTTGTTCAGTCCATACAAACTTTTCATCCTTACGGGTCAACTTAGTCAACGAACCGGCAATTATAGAAAAATCTTTAATAAACTTCCGGTAATAACCCGCCAATCCAAGAAAACTCTTTATTTCTGAAGCAGACTTTGGAGCTTTCCAATTCATTACAGCTTCAATCTTCGAAGGATCAACTTTAACACCATCATTACAAATAATATGACCCAAAAACTGTACTTCCCGAATCTAAAATTCACATTTAGAAAACTTTGCATACAAATGTTCTCTCTGTAAGGTTTCCAATACTAACCTCAAATGCATTCCATGTTCTGATTCGGATTTAGAATATACCAAAATGTCATCGATAAATACAATCACAAATTTATCAAGAAAAGGTCGACAAACACGGTTCATCAAATCCATAAAAACTGCTGGAGCATTCGTTAATCCAAAAGGCATAACCAGGAATTCAAAATGACCATACCTGGTTCGAAATGCAGTTTTAGGAATATCACAATCACGAACACGAACTTGATGATAACCTGACCTCAAATCAATCTTTGAATAAAACGAAGATCCCTGCAACTGATCAAACAAATCATCTATGCGAGGCAGAGGATATTTATTCTTTACTGTCCGTTTATTCAATTCCCTATAATCAATGCACATTCTAAAAGACCCATATTTCTTTTTCACAAACAGAACTGGTGCACCCCAGGGAGAAGAACTAGGTCTAATAAACCCTTTATCCAACAACTCCTGTATCTGATTCATCATTTCACGTATCTCAGAGGGAGCTAATCTATAAGGGGCTTTGGCTATAGGTGAAGAGCCAGGAACAAGATCAATCTGATATTCAACTTCCCTAACCGGTGGTAAACTAGGTAATTCATCAGGGAACACTTCCGGATACTCAGAAACAACCGGTACATCAAAAAGAGACTTCTTTTCTAACTTAGCATCAATCACATAAGCTAGATACGATTCACAGCCTTTGGACAAAGATTTCCTAGCTTTCATCATACTAATCAAAGGTATACAAACATTATCCCGTTCTCCTCGAGCCACGACATATGACTCTTCAGAGATTGGAATTCTAATCAGCTTATTGTGGCAATCTATGCTTGCTTTATACTGACTTAACCAATCCATACCAATAATCACATCAAAACTAGCAATTGGCATCAACAGAAAGAAAATTGGGAAAGTCTGGCCATCTATCATAATATTAGCTCCAATTACCGAGGTGGTAACAGGAACTGATTTGCCACTAGCTATTTCTACTTCAACTGGGTTTATAATCACAGTAGGCATCATTTTCAACTTATCACAGAAGTACACAGATACAAACGAACAATTTGCACCAGAATCAAACAAAACACGAGCTGGTACAGAATTTACAAGAAAAGTACCCGTAATCACGTCATCTGTATGGACAGCTTCATCCACTGTCATTTGAAAAGCCCTACTAACTGCAGATGGCGGAGTCTTCCGCTTTTGAACGGAAGATGATGAACTAACAACCGACCCAGAACCCTGTCTTTTAGCCTCAGAACACTGATTTGCACGATGACCTTCCTTATGGCAATTCCAACACACATAAGTAGGAAAAACACAATCTTTGGCTTCATGCCCAATCACACCACATTTCACACATCTAGTGGTTTGCACAGTACACGGCCCAAAATGTCTAGCTCTACATTTAATACACCAATTGGGACGATCAGAAGTACCACCACGACTTTCTTGTTTCTTACCCTGTTGATTTCCTTGCCACCGTTGCTTACCTTTACCAGAAGATTCACTCCTAGATTTCTGAGTAGTCATTTCCTTACTTAATGCTTGTTGAGGTTTCAAATCACTGTCAACTGATCGAGCTAACATAAAAGCTTGAGAAAGAGAGCCCGCTAATCTCACTGAAGTTCGATAATGATTAGGTAAAGTACCCACAAACTGTTCTATTCGAGTTCTCTCATCAGGAACCCACTGCTGAAAAAACCTGAGTTTCTCTGTAAATTGATTAATCAAATCATCCATTGACATTTTATCAGTTAATTGTAAATCCATAAACTCCTTTCTAATTCGAGCTATATCATAGTTTGAACAATATTGCTTACAAACTTCATTACGAAAATCAGGCCATCGAATAGATGCTTTCTGAAAAGGAGATAATACATAAGTAATCGAATCCCACCAATTCATAGCTGCTCCTTTTAAAAGTTGAGTTGCATAGGGAACTTTTAACTCTTCTTCACATTGGCAAACTTCGAATTTCTTTTCAATATCCCTCAACCAATCAAGAGTTACCGAAGGATTTGTACTACCAGAATACACAGACGGATTACTGCTCATAAAGGTTTTAAATGAACACACCTTTTGTTTTGGCGGTGAAATCGTACCAAACACAGGATGAGAAGATTCAGCCTCTTTTTGTTGTTTATACATTCTAAGTGCTTGGTTTTCCTCTTCCAATTGAAGCAGATACTGATCCCTTTCTGCCTCCTCTCTAGCATGGAAAGAAGTACCAGCATTCTCATTCCGGTCATCATGAGTCTCAGCATTAACTTCCGGCCTTGAGACATTATTAGGGTTAACAGGTAGTTGCTCATTATCCGCCATATCTGTAAACACAACAACAGCTCACAAATCGTTAATCGTTAGCACCTATCCTACTAACCGATTCACATTCAGTACATAATCCCATTCCCAAGAATGTTTGATACAACACAATCAAAGTTTAGGATTGAACATACAATCATATTCAAATGCCCCAAACTATTGCTCTGATACCAACTTATAACGCCCCTCATTTAATACAACAATATAGTATTAAGCTTGGCGGAAGCGACTATTATAATTACATATTCTATTAAAAACCTGCTAGAAATTTTTGCAAACCTTTATACAATATGTTTAACTACTAAACAAACATAGTTAACATGTTTACAAACCCGGGGCATTATATGCTATAAAACATTATTTATTACAAACTGGATCAGAGTTGCAAGTTTCAAACATTCCCAGCATCAAAACATCCTTCCTGACTACCCACATAATATACATCACCTGCAGGAAGTAAATTGAGGGATTAGAACGAAGCTAAGTGAATGAATTATCAACTACAATTCAATTTAGCTATCAATTTGTTCACAATCAATAATGCAACAAATATCGTCAAGAGGAACGGTGGTTCCTAAGGACCCTGTTCCGGGTGGCCCCATCAGAACACTTAAATCAACTGTAAGCCAAAACAGTGATTAACCGCTAACTAAATGCTAATCTCTATCAACACATGTACGCAACCCTGTGTTGACCAACATTAGCAATCAAGTCCAACCGACAATCTAGTTGACCTCTGTATTCATCAATCAAGCTCACAGGCTAATCAAACCACCAATCAAATGGCATATCATTTCAAAGTTAACATTCTATCAATAGTAATCCTATAATTACTGATTGAAATCTAACTGACACAACCAAATCAAACTATGAGTTTCAAATCCACTCACCAATACCTCAGAAGTCGCAACACTCAGCTTCTAATCACTGAGTCTTTGGGGTATCTGAAACATCATATAACAACAAGTTAGTAACTCGTCTCATTATCATTATCATAACATATTTATCCAAATCAGGTAAATCCCTGAAGTCTTAGCAAACAAAAGTTCAACCAGAAAATTCCCGAAATGACGTTTAAAACTGAAAAATGTCATTTTCGGCCCCTAGATGGCCCCGAATGGCCAAAAACTGACTAGGCTATAACAATATAGCTTTGATCATTGGGTCGTTTCCGAGTGACCATGCGAATTTCAACTCAATCCGAGTTAGTGAAATTCGTCACTAAACCGTGACCCTGAAAACACATGCATTTTCAAAATTTGCAAAATCCTTCAAAATTTTTCATGCAAACGCGATCCGGGAAGTAATGGCTGGATCGCGTTCACTCTTAGAAAAAGTTCTGTCACCGTTTTACACTTGGCAACGCGATCCGGGAACTAGGGCTGGATCGCGTTCACATGAAGAAAACGTTATGTAATCAATTTTCATTAGGAAATGCGATCCGGGCAAGAGTTCAGAATCACGTTCCTACGCATTTCAGCTCTTATTCTGACCTGCAAACACACAGCTCAAACCCAATTTCGAAAATTATACAAACTAACCATAATTCAAGTACAGCAACAGTTTTCAGCTCACAAATCATCATATATACATACCATAACATGTTTAAAGCATAAGTTCAACATCAATTCATGTCAAAACTTCAAATGATCATAACCATGAATTTGAACATGAAAACTAACTTACAATCAAGGAATTACCACTAGAAGATGATGATGATTATGATAACACAAGATCACAGCTCCAATTCCACAAGTTTTTCGATTATGATTTGCAAGGGTTTTAAGGTTTTAGAGGTTTTAGGTGTTTGTTTCTAAATAAGGAAAGTAAAGAACTTTCCTATTTGGGAAAGTTTATAAGTCGGTTAACTTTTTACACCGACCCACATCCACTTAAAACTAGTCCCTTTTTTCAATCTATTGCTTGGAACCTCAAAACCATTTGCGAGAAACTTATTTTATTTTACCGTCAACTATAGTAAATTACAACAAACAACAATTTACTAAGCACAATAAGTCCTAAGGCTTATTTAACTAAGTTTCGCAATTTAAACATATTTATCAAATAATTTCTAAAGTAATAACATATTCAATTTAAATTAGAAATTACCAGCTCAATTAAGAGGATGTTACAACTCTTCCCCCCTTAAGAAGATTTCGTCCCCGAAATCTCATCACGATCAAACAATCCAGGATATCTGGATCTCATACTGTCCTCTGTTTCCCACGTTAGGTTTGCACCTAAACTATGTTTCCATTTCACTAACACCATGGGAATCTGTTTCTTCCTAAGTTTAGTCACTTTTCGGTCAAGAAGTTCGACTGGTTCTTCAACTAACTTCTGACTTTGATCAACTTTCAAATCTTTCAAAGGAAGAATCTGAGACTGATCCTCAACGTTACATTTCCTCAAATAACAAATGTTAAACGTGTCATGAATACCAGTAAGCTCTGGAGGAAGATCCAATGTAACAGACTGATCATTCACAATCTGACGAATTCTAAACGGTCCAATATATCGAGGAGCCAATTTGCCACGTTTCCCAAACCGTATTACCCCTTTCCAAGGCGAAACTTTCAGATAAACAAGTTCACCTTCAACAAAAGTAACAGGTCGACGTTTAGGATCTGCATATTGTTTCTATCTATCACGTGCAGCTTTCAACTTTTCACGAGCCACTGCTACTTTATCAGCTGTCATCTGAACAATGTCTGGACCTGCAAACTGTTTCTCACCTGCCTCTAGCCAACAAGTTGGAGTTCTGCAACGGCGACCATAAAGCATTTCATATGGAGGCATGCCAATACTAGAATGATAAGAATTATTATAAGCAAACTCAACCAATGGCAAATGAGAATCCCAAGAACCACCATACTCCAGAATACAAGCTCTCAACATATCCTCCAATGTCTGAATAGTACGTTCTGACTGACCATCTGTTTGAGGATGATAAGCTGTACTGAGGTTCACACGTGTACCCAACTCATGCTGTAAACTTTGCCAAAAATGAGATACAAACCTCGGATCTCTATCAGATACAATAGATAATGGAATACCATGCCAAGTAACAATCTCATTCATATACAACTGTGCAAGTTTACTCAAAGATGCAGTTTCACTAGTAGCGAGAAAATGAGCACTCTTGGTCAATCGGTCAACAATAACCCAAACCATATCATTTCCTCGAGCAGTTCGAGGCAACTTGGTAACAAAATCCATAGTCAAATGTTCCCATTTCCATTCAGGAATCTCAAGCTGTTTCAACGATCCATACGGCTTCTGGTGTTCAGCTTTAACTTGAGAACAAATATGACAAGAACTAACAAACCTTGCTACATCCATTTTCATTGTAGGCCACCAATACAAAGGTTTCAAGTCATTATACATTTTTGTACTTCCAGGATGTATAGACATTCTGGACTTATGGGCTTCATTCAGAATAATATCCCGAAGACCACCAAACCAAGGAATCCAAACACGAGACTGAAAGGTTTTTAATCCTCTCGAATCATCTAGTAACAATTCCTTTCGATTCAGCATAATTTCAGCTTTTAAATTATGATCTAACAAAGCCTCTAACTGTGCAGCTTTTATCTGAGTCACCAAATCAGAAGAAACTTCTAAACGCATAAAATAAACTCGATCAGAAGTTACCTTGCGACTCAAAGCATCAGCAACCACGTTGGCTTTTCCTGGATGGTATTTAATCTCACAATCATAATCTTTGATTAATTCTAACCATCGTCTCTGCCGCATATTCAACTCTTGTTGCGAAAATATATACTGAAGGCTCTTGTGATCTGTACAAATAACACATTTGGTACCATACAAATAATGCCTCCAGATTTTCAAAGCAAATACAACCGCTGCAAGCTCTAAATCATGGGTAGGATAATTTCTTTCATGAGGTTTGAGCTGACGAGAAGCATAAGCAATCACACGATCTCGTTGCATTAAAACACAACCAAACCAGCAATCGATGCATCACAATAAACAACAAAATCATCGGACCCATCTGGCAATGCTAACACAGGAGCCTGACATAACAACTGTTTCAGAGTCTGAAAAGCTGTTTCCTGTTGTTCAGTCCATACAAACTTTTCATCCTTACGGGTCAACTTAGTCAACGAACCGGCAATTATAGAAAAATCTTTAATAAACTTCCGGTAATAACCCGCCAATCCAAGAAAACTCTTTATTTCTGAAGCAGACTTTGGAGCTTTCCAATTCATTACAGCTTCAATCTTCGAAGGATCAACTTTAACACCATCATTACAAATAATATGACCCAAAAACTGTACTTCCCGAATCTAAAATTCACATTTAGAAAACTTTGCATACAAATGTTCTCTCTGTAAGGTTTCCAATACTAACCTCAAATGCATTCCATGTTCTGATTCGGATTTAGAATATACCAAAATGTCATCGATAAATACAATCACAAATTTATCAAGAAAAGGTCGACAAACACGGTTCATCAAATCCATAAAAACTGCTGGAGCATTCGTTAATCCAAAAGGCATAACCAGGAATTCAAAATGACCATACCTGGTTCGAAATGCAGTTTTAGGAATATCACAATCACGAACACGAACTTGATGATAACCTGACCTCAAATCAATCTTTGAATAAAACGAAGATCCCTGGAACTGATCAAACAAATCATCTATGCGAGGCAGAGGATATTTATTCTTTACTGTCCGTTTATTCAATTCCCTATAATCAATGCACATTCTAAAAGACCCATATTTCTTTTTCACAAACAGAACTGGTGCACCCCAGGGAGAAGAACTAGGTCTAATAAACCCTTTATCCAACAACTCCTGTATCTGATTCATCATTTCACGTATCTCAGAGGGAGCTAATCTATAAGGGGCTTTGGCTATAGGTGAAGAGCCAGGAACAAGATCAATCTGATATTCAACTTCCCTAACCGGTGGTAAACTAGGTAATTCATCAGGGAACACTTCCGGATACTCAGAAACAACCGGTACATCAAAAAGAGACTTCTTTTCTAACTTAGCATCAATCACATAAGCTAGATACGATTCACAGCCTTTGGACAAAGATTTCCTAGCTTTCATCATACTAATCAAAGGTATACAAACATTATCCCGTTCTCCTCGAGCCACGACATATGACTCTTCAGAGATTGGAATTCTAATCAGCTTATTGTGGCAATCTATGCTTGCTTTATACTGACTTAACCAATCCATACCAATAATCACATCAAAACTAGCAATTGGCATCAACAGAAAGGAAATTGGGAAAGTCTGGCCATCTATCATAATATTAGCTCCAATTACCGAGGTGGTAACAGGAACTGATTTGCCACTAGCTATTTCTACTTCAACTGGGTTTATAATCACAGTAGGCATCATTTTCAACTTATCACAGAAGTACACAGATACAAACGAACAATTTGCACCAGAATCAAACAAAACATGAGCTGGTACAGAATTTACAAGAAAAGTACCCGTAATCACGTCATCTGTATGGACAGCTTCATCCACTGTCATTTGAAAAGCCCTACTAACTGCAGATGGCGGAGTCTTCCGCTTTTGAACGGAAGATGATGAACTAACAACCGACCCAGAACCCTGTCTTTTAGCCTCAGAACACTGATTTGCACGATGACCTTCCTTATGGCAATTCCAACACACATAAGTAGGAAAAACACAATCTTTGGCTTCATGCCCAATCACACCACATTTCACACATCTAGTGGTTTGCACAGTACACGGCCCAAAATGTCTAGCTCTACATTTAATACACCAATTGGGACGATCAGAAGTACCACCACGACTTTCTTGTTTCTTACCCTGTTGATTTCCTTGCCACCGTTGCTTACCTTTACCAGAAGATTCACTCCTAGATTTCTGAGTAGTCATTTCCTTACTTAATGCTTGTTGAGGTTTCAAATCACTGTCAACTGATCGAGCTAACATAAAAGCTTGAGAAAGAGAGCCCGCTAATCTCACTGAAGTTCGATAATGATTAGGTAAAGTACCCACAAACTGTTCTATTCGAGTTCTCTCATCAGGAACCCACTGCTGAAAAAACCTGAGTTTCTCTGTAAATTGATTAATCAAATCATCCATTGACATTTTATCAGTTAATTGTAAATCCATAAACTCCTTTCTAATTCGAGCTATATCATAGTTTGAACAATATTGCTTACAAACTTCATTACGAAAATCAGGCCATCGAATAGATGCTTTCTGAAAAGGAGATAATACATAAGTAATCGAATCCCACCAATTCATAGCTGCTCCTTTTAAAAGTTGAGTTGCATAGGGAACTTTTAACTCTTCTTCACATTGGCAAACTTCGAATTTCTTTTCAATATCCCTCAACCAATCAAGAGTTACCGAAGGATTTGTACTACCAGAATACACAGACGGATTACTGCTCATAAAGGTTTTAAATGAACACACCTTTTGTTTTGGCGGTGAAATCGTACCAAACACAGGATGAGAAGATTCAGCCTCTTTTTGTTGTTTATACATTCTAAGTGCTTGGTTTTCCTCTTCCAATTGAAGCAGATACTGATCCCTTTCTGCCTCCTCTCTAGCATGGAAAGAAGTACCAGCATTCTCATTCCGGTCATCATGAGTCTCAGCATTAACTTCCGGCCTTGAGACATTATTAGGGTTAACAGGTAGTTGCTCATTATCCGCCATATCTGTAAACACAACAACAGCTCACAAATCGTTAATCGTTAGCACCTATCCTACTAACCGATTCACATTCAGTACATAATCCCATTCCCAAGAATGTTTGATACAACACAATCAAAGTTTAGGATTGAACATACAATCATATTCAATTGCCCCAAACTATTGCTCTGATACCAACTTATAACGCCCCTCATTTAATACAACAATATAGTATTAAGCTTGGCGGAAGCGACTATTATAATTACATATTCTATTAAAAACCTGCTAGAAATTTTTGCAAACCTTTATACAATATGTTTAACTACTAAACAAACATAGTTAACATGTTTACAAACCCGGGGCATTATATGCTATAAAACATTATTTATTACAAACTGGATCAGAGTTGCAAGTTTCAAACATTCCCAGCATCAAAACATCCTTCCTGACTACTCACATAATATACATCACCTGTAGGAAGTAAATTGAGGGATTAGCACGAAGCTAAGTGAATGAATTATCAACTACAATTCAATTTAGCTATCAATTTGTTCACAATCAATAATGCAACAAATATCGTCAAGAGGAACGGTGGTTCCTAAGGACCCTGTTCCGGGTGGCCCCATCAGAACACTTAAATCAACTGTAAGCCAAAACAGTGATTAACCGCTAACTAAATGCTAATCTCTATCAACACATGTACGCAACCCTGTGTTGACCAACATTAGCAATCAAGTCCAACCGACAATCTAGTTGACCTCTGTATTCATCAATCAAGCTCACAGGCTAATCAAACCACCAATCAAATGGCATATCATTTCAAAGTTAACATTCTATCAATAGTAATCCTATAATTACTGATTGAAATCTAACTGACACAACCAAATCAAACTATGAGTTTCAAATCCACTCACCAATACCTCAGAAGTCGCAACACTCAGCTTCTAATCACTGAGTCTTTGGGGTATCTGAAACATCATATAACAACAAGTTAGTAACTCGTCTCATTATCATTATCATAACATATTTATCCAAATCAGGTAAATCCCTGAAGTCTTAGCAAACAAAAGTTCAACCAGAAAATTCCCGAAATGACGTTTAAAACTGAAAAATGCCATTTTCGGCCCCTAGATGGCCCCGAATGGCCAAAAACTGACTAGGCTATAAATATATAGCTTTGATCATTGGGTCGTTTCCGAGTGACCATGCGAATTTCAACTCAATCCGAGTTAGTGAAATTCGTCACTAAACCGTGACCCTGAAAACACATGCATTTTCAAAATTTGCAAAATCCTTCAAAATTTTTCATGCAAACGCGATCCGGGAAGTAATGGCTGGATCGCGTTCACTCTTAGAAAAAGTTCTGTCACCGTTTTACACTTGGCAACGTGATCCGGGAACTAGGGCTGGATCGCGTTCACATGAAGAAAACGTTATGTAATCAATTTTCATTAGGAAATGCGATCCGGGCAAGAGTTCAGAATCACGTTCCTACGCATTTCAGCTCTTATTCTGACCTGCAAACACACAGCTCAAACCCAATTTCGAAAATTATACAAACTAACCATAATTCAAGTACATCAACAGTTTTCAGCTCACAAATCATCATATATACATACCATAACATGTTTAAAGCATAAGTTCAACATCAATTCATGTCAAAACTTCAAATGATCATAACCATGAATTTGAACATGAAAACTAACTTACAATCAAGGAATTACCACTAGAAGATGATGATGATTATGATAACACAAGATCACAGCTCCAATTCCACAAGTTTTTCGATTATGATTTGCAAGGGTTTTAAGGTTTTAGAGGTTTTAGGTGTTTGTTTCTAAATAAGGAAAGTAAAGAACTTTCCTATTTGGGAAAGTTTATAAGTCGGTTAACTTTTTACACCGACCCACATCCACTTAAAACTAGTCCCTTTTTTCAATCTATTGCCTGGAACCTCAAAACCATTTGCGAGAAACTTATTTTATTTTACCGTCAACTATAGTAAATTACAACAAACAACAATTTACTAAGCACAATAAGTCCTAAGTCTTATTTAACTAAGTTTCGCAATTTAAACATATTTATCAAATAATTTCTAAAGTAATAACATATTCAATTTAAATTAGAAATTACCAGCTCAATTAAGAGGATGTTACAAATAATGTATGTTTTCTATTATAGTTTTTTTTTTTCTTAAAATGATCATCAATTTCATTATTTTATGAAACATGTTAAGAGATATACTCCGTATATGATGAAACCAAATTAATGGTGTGACCGTACAAAATACACCGGGAAAGTTTGTGTATGCTTTAGAGATTGCCAAACATATGGCTTTCGCGATGGCTATTGCAGATTGTGGGGTCAACGTCTTTTTAAGTGTGTGTTATTTTCCGTGTGCTTTTTTGCAACCAAATGGACTCATAACTCCAACGAATTAACGTCAGAAATCATCTATTTGGAAGTGAATGAATATAACCTCAAAAAATTATTTTTTCTATTTTAATGTGAAATCATATATTTCATTTTATAAGATTGTAATAACCGTAATTATTTTAGAATATATTAAAAAAAATGTTAATGAAATTGAAATACTGCACTTTATTTCAAGATCAATATAGAACGTACCTTAATTAATACTCTAATCAAACATAAGAATTAGAAACAATATTTAAGTTAAAATTTAATGATAAATTTATGGAGGGAGTAATTTGGAACGTGCACATCCCATGCCTATCGTCATTGTTTCCATAATAATACTTTAGCTCAAAATAATTTAACTCAAATGGAGGAATCAGATCACACAAGTATATCAAGATATCAACTGAACCACAAGGATATCAAAAGAACGCAAGGATATCAACAAAACATGTCAAGATAACGCTGAAAGAAGAGTACGAACTTCCGTACCTGAATAATTGTTTAAATCGCTCGATATAGAAAAGATACTTCACAGTCCTCCACAAGGTCTACATAAATAATTTAACTAACTTTAGAATATTAACTGAAATGTCTAATTTTTGTTAACCCAAATCTCACGTCTTCTCTTATATGTAAATCTAAACTAATCTTATTAATTCTTGTTATTTAGTTTAAAAACAAGAAATATTGTACTCCTTTAGTTAGTTTAATTCACATACTGACATCTACAGAATAATTTGAATCTGAATACGACAACTTAATGTGATTTATATAGACTAGCAAAAGCCCGCGCTATGCAGCGGATACAATGTTTTAAGCTCAATCAGAAAGATTGTTATTAACTTTTGCTCAGTTCATCCAAACAGTATGTATTATTGTTAGATTGGTCGAAGTTTAAGTCTATCCTAATAACTTTTAAATTTTAAATATTTAACAATAAGATATATGTTGATATCGAACCGGTTAACAAAATAAGAGCCGACGGTATAAAACATAATTGATATCGTCCTAATAAGTTTTATTTTATCTTGACAACTACTAACTAACTTAATTAAAAAAATTTAAATGTACAGTATTCAATATTATTGAATATTTGGCAAGGAATATATTTTAATTAGTGAATTATTTCAAAAATTAGAAAAAGGTTATTTGTGAACCATATTATAATTAATTCTAATTATAAATATATTTTGATTATTATTGTTCTTTTCCAAAATTAGTCAGGGGTTGTTTTGTCATCATCATTGCAGATAAGGGTAAGTAAGTAATTTCCAATCTTTAAATGGGTAAGGTATAGAAGAAAATGGGTAAACCCTTTATAAGGGAGAAAGATAAATTTGATACTTATTATTCAATGATATCTTTATTTATTTATGAAAGACTTAACACATATAGTTTAGGGCTAACCCAAAATCTAACATAGTCCAGGGTCGAAAATGTAAATTAAATATAAAAGCCATGAAGATTTTCTTGTTCATGCGAGAGTAACGTACACACCATATTCATTCAATATCCGTTCGAGTTGTTTCGTTGAATTCCGAATGATTAGGTACATAATTACTTCTAACTATTAGCATACATTACTATTGATTTCAGGTTCCGATTTGCTTCTAAAGTATGTATTTTGAAACAAAAAACTTCCCGCAATCGTAATCGAAAATGGTAAATTTAATGGCTGATTTCTCATTATAATCATCGACAAAAACAAGCTAAATAATTGGAACCAAACCAGTTGGGTTTCATGATTTACCTTAAACGTTGAAAGATTTCATAACAGAGATATTTTGACGATTTAACGTCTCCTGCTACCGGTGTAAATCATCCTCCCTTCTCTCCGTTTCAAGTAACAATTTTAATGACCGTTTTCTCTTTGTTTGTGGATTGTGTACTCGACTTTGAATAATATCGGAGAGTATTGAATTGGATTGAATATATAAATTGAAAGTATGCCCTGTTCTTTGAAGGCAATCAATAATAAACCATTTCATTATTTTACATATTAGAGGATATATTAGATTTATTAGATAGTATATTTGGGTAATATTTATCTTTATTAGCATGATTCAGTTTCCAAGTATGATTAGTATTCTTGTTCAACAAGCTAGTTTATGTTAGCCTATAAATATAGGTCTTTGTAATCTCTTTGAAGGCAATCAATAATAAACCATTTCATTATTTTACAATATCGAGTTCCAGGTTGTGGATCGAGTATTGCTCAAGGTATCACCTTAGAAAGGTGTTATCCGATTTGGCAAACGCGGGAAGTTGAATCCCAGATACGTTGGACCTTTTGAGATCCTCGAGAGGATTGGACCAGTAGCATATCGATTGCAGCTACCACCCGAGCTCAGTAGCGTGCATCCCACAATATTTCACATTTCTAACCTTAAGAAATGTCTGTCCGACGAGACACTTGTTATTCCTCTCGATGAGATTCAAATCGACGACAAACTTCATTTTGTCGAGAACCAGTGGAGATCATGGACCGTGAGGTCAAACAGCTTAAGCAAAGTCGTATCCCTATCTGTAACACCCCCAAATTCACTGTTTAGCGGAAGCAAGTTTTGGGGTGCTACTAATCAAATATCACAGCACAAAAGTAAAGCAAACGACATCTATATGCAACGTTTGTAAAATAGTTACATTTTCATATAATAAATGTTTGAAAACATGGTTTTTTCAGTTACAAAAATGTAGTTCCCTAGAGCCCACGCGTATAGCGGAAGATTCTATTACATAATCATAATATACAAAAGATAATGCTAAGAATCTCCGTTAGTATTCGACACTTAGTGTAAAAAGTATTTATAAGTTCCTGGATGACGGGGGTCCGGGGGCAGCGCCCCTGGTAGCGGGGTCCAAGGGGCAGAGCCCCTGGTTGGGGTCGAGCTGCCAAGTCAGCTTGGAAAAATTTTATTTCTACTATATTGCTTTATCGAAAACGCATTTGAAATCTAATTTCGGTGTAAAATCAAGTGATAAATCTTAGTTCATATTAGTGCTTTTATTACCGAATTTGGGTTCGAAAGACAAAGTGGGCTGCGAACCGAGTTGGGTTCGCAGCATAGAACTCGACTCGCAGGCCAACTCGACTCGCGGGTCAGTTCGGTTCACAGGTCAACTCGACTCGCAGGTCAACTCGCGGGTCAGTTCGTTTTTTAGGTGATTTCGATTCGCAGTTTGGCTTCGCGAGTCGAGATCTCGCTTCGACTCTGTCGCACCCCCAAAACACATGGCAGCGGAAACATGAGGTGTCAAGAGGGCGCCGACCAAATCAAATATCACAACACAAAGATTAAAGCAAACGACCTCTATATGAGACGTTTGAAAACGTTACATTCCATAAATAAAAGTTTACATAAGATTATAAAGTTCGCAAACATAGTCTAGAGATTTATAATACATAATCGTTGATACAAAATGTCATAATGCAATTTAAATCTCCTGCTTGAAAATATACGACTCGAGCTATGCTTTCCAAAAGCATCCTAATGTCATGTTTCCTGTGGGTAGTCCTACTGCGTCTGTAAACCTGAGAATACATACTAAAAGGTCAACATAAAGTTGGTGAGTTCATAGGTTTGTAAACAATCGTTTAGTTATGATCCACAAGATTTCAAGTTGTATCATTCAAAAATGACAGTTAAAAGTATCGTTAGCCAACGATAAGTAAAAGTATTGCATAAAGCAATATAAGTATACCATTTGCAATGAGTCTCATAGTCGAGCTTAACGTTGTTTGCCTCCGGTAAGTGTACTAATCCGATACACTTCTAAATCACAAATAATATTGCATCCGTGGGTTGACTAGCGCGACTAGTCCGGATGGGGATTGTCAATCCCCGATAGTACTATCCAATAATATTCACGCATATATTAACGAACTATGATGGGTAGAGGGCTTTAATGGATTATTCAGGCCTCATGCAATCCGTACGAAAAGTTGTTTACAGTTACTTGTGATCATATAAGCAGTTGTATAAAACAGTTGTATTTATTCTCACCCCAGTTGAAAAACAGTAAAAAGGGGCTATGAAACTCACCTTAGATTAGCAAGTAGCAAGCAAATATCAAATAAGCAAGCAAGCCGATGTGCAACCTTCTAACGTCCTAAACGTATAAGGTTGTGTAAGTAGATGTCTTGTAAGACCATCTATAGCGATTGTATAAGTGGGGGTTAATGTCCACTTAAGCCAATCGTGTAGGTGGAGGGTTAATATCCACCTAGAGCTAGTTCATCAACTAGTTATGTCCAAATAAGTTGTTCAAGTTCGTCTATCAAAAACGTGTACGACCCGTTGGTGAAAGTTTGTAATAATAATTCATTTAGACATTATTATTAAGTTTGTTTTGTTGTATACTATTCAGTAGTACAAATCGTGTGTTGCAAATAGATTACTTTAGTTTGTATAAGCCTTAAACCGTAGGTCAAAGTTGGTCAACTCGTTGGTCAAAGCTGGTCAAACCTGGTCAACTGGTCAAACTTGGTCAAACCTGGTCAAACTGGTAAATGTTGGTCAAACTATGAGTCACTTCTCAATTTATGAGTCACTTATAGAGTCACTTATGATTTATGAGTCACTTATAGAGTCACTTATAGAGTCACTTATGATTTATGAGTCACTTATAGTGTCACTTATGATTTATGAGTCACTTATAGAGTCACTTCTGATTTATGAGTCACTTCTGATTTATGAGTCACTTATAGAGTCACTTATGATTTATGAGTCACTTATAGAGTCACTTTTGATTTATGAGTCACTTATAGAGTCACTTTTGATTTATGAGTCACTTCTCAATTTATATGTCGGTTTCTAATTCGGGAAGCTTTCTAAGTTTAGTTTTTGATCCAAGTTACTAACTAAGTCACCCAAAACCATTTTTGTTACCATTTTCCCAAAATAGTAAGTTTTGTCGTTTTTAGCCACCGAGCCGTTTTTGTTGACTTGGTCAAACCTACCCGGTTTGACCCGAAACTTTTACCCAACCCATACATCAGTTTATAGAGTCCAAATAATTTGTCGGTTCGTGTCGGAGTTCACCCATGGGGTCGGTTTTTATCACGCAACTCAAGATTTCAATATTTCACATTTTCGACTTTTGTCGGTTTGGTTCGCCATTTTATTTCTACCACTTCTGGTCCACACTAAGGTCTACAAATTTAACCAACTGATCATCCATGTTTCTGGTCTAACATATAATTTTTTCAACAACCATAGTGTCCATTTACATATCTAAATAATTTCGTGAAGGAACCGAACTTGGTTTTCAAAAACTCCTAGACCAGACTCAAAGATTATAGCCAAAAATAGGTACGGATATGGAAAAAGTGAAAAACATGAAAGTTGTAGCTCTTTTCAATACACAAATTTAAAAAAAAAATCGTTGTCTAATTCTTCCTAGAACTCCAGATATGGTCATTTTTGTAAGCTGTGTTTTAGAAGACAGAATCTGTCACTTTATATGTGTGTTATAAAAACGTATTTTACCAAGGATTTTGGACATAAACAAGATAGATGAACTAAATAACATCTAAATCAGTAGCATGCAAGTGAAATAAATGGGAGTTTAGTGATTCTCACAAGGGGATGATGAAGAACAAGTGTAGATGAAGGTGATGCTCTTGTTTTTGGCTTGATCTTCTTGATCTCCTCTTCAAGAATGTGGTGTTTAATGGTGGTTTAATGGTGGTTATTGGAGGTGTTCTAGGGCTGGAGGAATCTCAGAAAAACTTAGAGAGAGAGTGCTTTGAAAGTTGAGAGAAAGGTGTGAGGTTTGAGTGTGAAGTGAAATGTTTGCATGAGGAGTTTGTGGTTAATTTAGAGAATCCTCATGATGATTTTGCATGGAGTTTTAGTGGGGAGGAGTGGGGTGGACCACATGGGCCGGTTTTGGGGGCCCCACACAAGGGTATTTTGGTCATTTCTCATTTCCTATTTAATTAGTTACGTTCCCCGTTCGTTTACTCGTTTGTTTAAACGTATATTCGTACGTTAAATATTTTATACGCATTTTTAAGTGACGACTTTTAATTTTGATATTTTCACTTGAAATATTTTATCTAGATGCTTGAAAACATTTATAAAAATGTTCCGTTAATTTATCGGCCTCGATTTGCGTGCACGTTTTACGGAGGTTTAATCGCGTAGCGTTTTAAATAGACGTTTTTCATTGACGAACTATTATATGATGTTTTCAATAATAATTTCATACAAAATAATATATTTTAAATTATTAAAATATATTTTGACCTTCGTTCGCTTGTCGGGCGCGTTCCGCGCATTTCTGTTGCGTTTGAGACGTTTTAGCCAAAACGCCTAAGTTTTTCGTGTATTAATTTAACAAATTAACAATATATGATAAATAACTTCTAAAAATATATTCAAGTTATTTATAGAAATGTTTTCACCAACCTCGTATAATTAGGCGGACTTCGTCCGGTTATTTCGCACAATTTCACCAAATTGCGTAAGCGTAATATAAATCAATTACGGGCGTGTATATTCACATAAATATACAAATAGTTACAAGTAATTACAAGTATTTAGCCTAATACTAAACTAAACACACGTAATTAAGGTTTCTAGCAGGTTAATCCGTAACCCTAAATCGTCGGGTGTCACATTCTCCCCATGTTAGGAGAATTTCGTCCCGAAATTAGTTTGTTGCCGCAGTCTGAGGGGTATCTAAAAATAGATGTGGGTGTTTCAGTCGCATTTGGTCTTCCCGTTTTCAAGTGAATTCAGGTCCTCGCCTAGAATTCCACCGGACTTTAACAATGGGAATACGACTCTGTTTCAAGCGTTTGACCTCACGGTCCATGATTTCTATCGGTTCCTCGACGAAATGGAGTTTATCATCTATGTGGATTTCGTCGAGCGGGATTACAAGCGTCTAATCAGACAGACATTTCTTCAGGTTAGAAATGTGGAATGTGTTGAGCACGCTATTGAGTTGTGGTGGTAGCTGCAGTCGATATGCCACCGGACCAATTCTTTCAAGAATCTCAAAAGGTCCGATGTACCTAGGGTTTAGTTTACCGCGTTTGCCAACATGAATGACACCTTTCCAAGGTGACACTTTTAAGAGTACTCGGTCCCCAACCTGGAATTCGAGTGGTTTGCGTCTCACGTCAGCATAGCTTTTCAGATGATCACGAGCGGCTTTTCAGCCGGTTTTGAATGGTCACGATTTTCTCGGTCGTTTCATGGATGATTTCAGGACCGGTGAGTTGGCTATCGCCGATTTCGGTCCAACAAATGGGTGATCGGCACTTTCTTCCATAAAGTGCCTCGAACGGAGCAACATTGATGCTGGTGTGATAACTGTTGTTGTAGGAGAATTCACACAAGGGTAGGTGGTTCTCCCAGTTGTTTCTGAAGTCAACAACGCAAGCGCGCAGCATATCTTCTAAAGTTTGGATGGTTAAACCGAGGGCTCGAACTCGAAGGGGTTTCACTCGTTCTTTTTGGCTTAGGGCATCGGCAACAACGTTAGCCTTACCCGGGTGGTATCGAATTTCGCAGTCGTAATCGCTAAGTAACTCGACCCAATGACGTTGCCTCATATTTAGGTCCTTCTAATCAAAGATATGTTGAAGGCTTTTATCGTCAGTGAAGATAGTACATTTGGTACCATATAGGTAGTGTCTCCAAATTTTTAAGCGCGAAAACAACGGCTCCTAGTTTGAGGTCATGAGTAATTCCAAGATAGTTTTCAGGTGTTGGCCATGTTTGGTTTCGTTGCGAGAGTAGATCAAGATGTCGTCGATGAACACGATGACAAACTTATCTAGATAGGGTTTGCACACCCGATTCATAAGGTCCACGAATACAGCTGGTGCGTTGGTTAAGCCAAAAGGCATCACTTGGAATTCGTAATGCCCGTAGTGAGTACGGAATGCAGTTTTTAGGATATCGGCGTCTCGAACGCGAAGTTGGTGATAACCAGACCGAAGGTCGATCTTTGAGTAAAAGCTCGAACCTTGAAGTTGGTCAAACAGGTCATCGATTCTAGGAAGTGGGTATCGATTCTTGATGGTAATGAGATCTATGGAGAAATGTTCGCTTGCGATGGTATAGAATCAGTCGATAAATTTCTATGATAATAGTTTGTTTGGAACTATTAAGTCCGTTGGAAACTTGAGTTAATCAAAATATGTTGGGGAAAAAAAATCTGGTCGTCAATAAGACGTTGAAAATTTCTGTCTAGCCAATTTAATTGAACATTAGAATTTGTAAATAGTTCCGGGTAGTTGTTTGGTGAAAATTCTTTGAAAACTTGAATTGGTAGAAACCTGTTGAAAAATCTGCTGAAAACTCTTGTCATTGTAAAGTGTTGAAAGTTTCAGTTGATTCTTATAGTGGTGTCTCCTTAAACGAAAGGGGGATAAAAGAATGAATGAGATCTTTGTATGAGAGCCAAGATTATCACATTCATGATTAAAAGTAATATGTGGCTTCATAGTACGACGATAAATCAATATAAGGTAATATGATTTGTAACTAACAAGGCGCAAGGTTAATAGGTTGATAGCTTATAGAATTCAAAGTTTACAAAACATGCCGGGCATTATTACATCCAGACGAATACATAAGTCTTATACAAAATGTGATGGGGTTTTATACACCCATCGATAGATCATCGAGCTAACACAAGCTATGTTCACCGTTGTTCGGGTCCACTTCTAATCTATTCTAGGTTCAGGTCGTGTGGATAGTAACGTGCTTCGAGCATGTCACTGTATCGTGGGAGTGCAGAGTGTTGTACGATATTGTCTGTTGAGTGTTGGAACATCCACTTGATCCACGTTTTTGTTCTTTGCTCAAAATGAGTAGCCACTTCCTTCCAGTAGTGAATCCTATCCCTGATTCGGTCGGGAATAGACCTTTTCAGAATCCTCAATTCTTGCTCGTAGGTCTTGCACCGAAGTTTGAGCTCCCAATTGTGGCCATCTAATTCTTCGGCCTGATCTCGCACTCTTTCATATTCCTCGATGCCAATCATTCCGAAATTGTGATGCTCGTTTTCCTCCATAGCGATTTCTTCCATTGGTGCTATTTCCTCATCGAGATATGTGTACTGAATCTGTTCTTCGCAGATTTGGTCGTCATCTGACGAGTAGTCGTTCTTAGGGGAGTTTGCCATCTTTTTGGGGAGGGCGTTCTATTAAGACAATGAATCAACAACAAGAAGGTTTAGTCAATATCGTAGTATCAAAGAGTAGCCACAAAAATGGTCGGGTAGTGTTCTCAAAGTAGTCAGTCATGACTATATTGTTGTTTCGAAATGATCAATTGCTTGGTGAAGGTGTTTGGTGAAGATAGTTGATAGTTGATAAATTCATAGTTGCGGGTAGTCCTTGCAGTAGTGATTGGAATGTTCACGTCATAGTTTGAAATAGTTTGACGTAGTTTATGGATTTAGTCGTTGTGAGTATCCCTCGCAGTACTAATCCAGTGATGTTCGGAACAGACAAAGTCGCGAATCAAGTTATGAGTAAATCGTTTGACAAACGTGTCAAATTGATGACCAAACATGATCAAGTAGTAAGTTTCGTGTTTGATAGAATTGTTGATATACAAGTCAAAGAGTGATCAATCATGATCAAGTAAAGAGTTAAGTGGTTTGTTGAAATTCATGCAATTGTTCGAAAAGTTACTTCTAATATGTAGGTGTTGTGGTTGACCAAGTTCACCCGCAGACCCTTGTAGACAGGTCCTATTGGGTGGAGTGTCAGTAGTGGTAGTAAGGTCTAGTTCGAGGTGGTCAGTCAGTCCTTCTAGTTGTGTACAACACACGCGATTAATAAGTCTACAATAAGCGGGGAAGGGAGATTATAAAGTAGAGGAAGTACATATAGCGCGTTTAGGTGACGAATCCTCGTGCGGTTCGCGTTTCCGAATGATTAGGATGAGAGTGGGGAGGAAAGAGGGTGAAGCATGTGTCACTAGTTTGGGTGGCGAATCCTTGGGTGGATTCTCCTCAAGTAAGTCTTCTTTAATTATGTCGTTGCCCGATACGGTTGGGCGAGCGGGTACCGTGGAAGTCTCCACAGTAGAATGTAAGGCTAGAGCCTTGATGCTCGCCGAGACGTCAGATTTTCAGGAATCGCTTCCATGCCGTTGCGGACCTCACGCTCAACGCGGCATCGTGTGGTAGTTTTAAATTTGTAATAGTCGGGGGGAGCCAAAACCTTCCAAACTACTTACTATTATTGGGTACGAGTACCTGATACTAGTATGTGGTAAGGATGATCCAGGGTCGTTCCTCACGACGGTAGAATTGAAGCAGAGCTCGTTCAAATAACTTAGTAATTAAGCTGGGTTTTTGATAGTTGGATAGGTTTGTATTTTGGTTTTCTAATTTATTAAACTAATAAAACATAAAATAAAAGGGAAGCTAGCATATATGTAACACTTAAGGATGACGGAGACGCGGTTCACCATGATTTAGGATAGTGCATTACTGTGATGATGTTCATTATGGGACACATTTAGATAACAGACAAGCAAACTATAGGTGTAAACACTAGGACCCTACTTCTTTAAATAGATTCTAAATTAGTATGTCACTGAGTACCTAGGCTATCGTGATTCTGATCAGAACAGACTATTCGACCCCCCACACTAGTCTTTGTGGAGACAGTGACCCTTAAAGGGTGCAGGAATAAGGTAACAGGATGCCCATTGGGTTATTCTGACCTTTCTTAACACCTAAGTCTAAATGTTATTATCTAATTGCATACTGATTATTAACTTTGTATTCTAAACTATCATTTTTGTAGAGTCTAGGGGTTTTAAGAATCCTGAACCACTGCTGGGCTTGACTTTCATCTCCAGACTCATGCCTTAGGTTTTATGAGCACAATTACTTCTGTCATGATCTAGAACTCTCCTTTGCGATCAGTCATTCATCCCTAGGCACGCTTAGCGGGGTACAGTGCATTTTTCCACAGCTTTGCTAACCCTAGGTACTTTACGGTGTACAGTACTGTAACCATTTTCCACAATATCTTATAATCCGAGGTCAGTATACCGTGTACTCAAGCTGTCCCACGGTTAACCTCCTCTAGGTACAGTTACAATGTACAGTGCTTGACGCATTTCCACGGCGTTTGTAACTAGAGTTGATTTCACCATGTATGACTGCTTTTCCACCTGTTCACCAACTCTAACTATAGATACGGTGTACTTTAGTTACTGTATTTCCACAGTTTGTTGTAACCAGAGGTAGTCCTACGGTGTACTTAGCATTTCCACAGCTTTATGATGCCTAGACCATATTCTAGGGTTTCTAGGTAGTCCACAATGACGGTACCAACGGCTTTTCCTTAGGCTTTCACGGCTGGACTCCACCAGTGGTGTTTCCATTGCTATACCCAGTAATTTAGCCGAATTACAGTAACGGACACGGCTTCGTACAATAATACAGATAACAAACCACCAAAACTTAGGCCTATAGCTAAGGTGATAGTCACGTGAAGGACTGGAAAGGGTGATCCTTAACTAAGTCTAGATGCATGATAAGTTTAGACAGATACAGAGTTTAACAATTCCATTTATATAATAATCGGGAATATTATTCCACAACGGATTGTGCCCACGACTTCCATAGCTTCCACGTTCCGTACTCGTCACATTAGTGATGTTTTCGGCGCTATACAAATGAAAGCCGTATAACGTTACCTCCGTTGTTTCATAATGATATTATCCCAATATCATATATTTGAAGTAACATTATCACTACTATTTAAATCATGGCAACTATACAAGAAACTACTCACAAAGCATGGCAATAAGCATTCCAAACATTAATTAATCACAAACATCAAACATGAACATTATGACAAATTAATACAAGAAAGGATGGATATTACCGATAAATAATTGCGAGCAGAATAACACTTGTATTTCTCCGAATAATATCCCAAGTATTACAAATGCTAGCTTCTACGAATTACATTACATAGCTACTCCTAAAGCGACGGATTCTCTCTCTAATCTTCCTAATAGTTCCTAGAGAGAGAAACTAGAGAGAGACTAGAGAGAGAACCTAGAGAGAGAAATAAAAAACCTAAATCTAGAGAGAGAGTAGTGAGAGAGTGAAGAGAAAGGAGTGAATGAGAGGTGTTGGATGATGAAAATGAGGTGGTGGTGGTGAGTATTTATAGATTTGGCTCAACCGTATTCCTCAACCGTATTCCCACCTCCAAAATCTCAACCGTATTCCTCAGCCGTATCAAAATCACACCTTGGATGACCAAAACACACGATACGGTTGAGATTGGCCGTATACGGGAGAGATTGGCCGTATCGGGGGAGGGACAAGGCCGGATACGGGAGGATTTGGCCGTATACGGCTGGCATCAGGCCGTATACGCCCTAGCCATGGCGTATACGGTTGGTTCTTGGCCGTATACGGCTGGGATTGCCCGTATACGGCTTGGTGCCTCCCGTATCGTGGTCCATCGGTTGTCTTGAATCTTCGATTGGGCGTAACTTCTTCATCCGATGTCCGTTTTGAGCGTTCTTTATATCCACGCGATCGTAATCTCCTAAGGAACAAAATGACATAAGTTAGAGGTCATAATTCCAAGCGGAGCTCAAAATGTGCTAAAACTCGTGAACAAGAATGCTTAAGATCGTTTATGCTCTATTTTATTCGTTTTTAGGTCTTTTTAGTTGATTCTTGAAGCATCGTCTATATTTTAGCCTTCCTTATGAAATTTAGTATAAAAATGTATATTTCAAATGTTTTCATCCATAATTGAGCTAAAAAGGTGAGATAATGGCACACTAAAACTTGACTTTTTGCGTGTCATCAAATATCCCACACTTAGACTTTGCTTGTCCTCAAGCAAAACTCAAATTTCTCACTTGCTTTCCCAAGGAATATATTTGAAAGTGTAAATGCACTTTTAGGTGAATCAAAATGTTTAAGAGCAAACAATCCCATATATAAGTAATATATCCTGGAAGCCAAGAAGAAATAAGGTATTTGTTCCAGAAGCATGAAATAATTCTCTAGGGCAAGCTTTTTGGGATATACATGACTAGGCGATCTCACCAGGTGGTCACTCAATTCACTCATAAGTGTTTCGGGTTACCTATCACTCTAATCAAACGAAATTGCTCATAAGCCAGTCATGCGGCATCCTTCGTCATAGGCTTGCTCGAGAATCACATCTCCACCACTTAGGTGAGGACAGTGCTAATCATCCCAGGACATTCAGATGGGTTGTAATGTTTGGTGAGGGTTAAAGGGAATGGATAAGTGGGAAATTGGTTTTAAATAAAAGGGTTTTACTTATCTTAGGCCTTTCTAAACTTATGAAAAACATTATTTGGATAAACTTTTTAATGAAAACGGAAACGGATAACGAGAAGGGAATGAGATAGCTATTTTGACTTCTATCTCTTAAAAACACACGGAGGATTTATATTCTTTTAGGAATCGAAGTTTTTCGGAAGAATCGAAGCACTTAGCTTTATTACATATTTTTCATTTCTTTTCTTTTTCTATATATATATATATATATATATATATATATATATATATATATTTGGCTTTAGAACTTCTTTGCCAAGGAATTTCTAAGGCATTTTTTCCTTTTTATTTTATTGCCCTTTTGAGACCTTTTCAGACTTTCATTTTTTTTCACACTTTTGACAATTTCGAATTTATTTGGTGCCAATTTTACGCACCACAAGATTCTCGATCTTTGAGAATTTATATGAAAACGCACGCGAGAAGTTATGAGTAAACACGAATTTGTGGATTTTGAGTGAAAGTAAAAAGAATACCTAAATAGCATTTTTCAAAAATTTAAAAATTTCTAAGATAAGGCTTTGGTGGGTGTGGAAGTGAAATGGGTTTAAAATTTGTGTTTTAAAGAAACGAAAAGGCTAAGGCTCAACAGGGTTTTCTAGGCGGATCATCAACACTTAAAATAAGTGTTGGAAGGGTTTTGGGCTTGAAGAGGTATGTAAAAAGGGTTAAATCCTAAGGAATGTCAAGGTCCTCTGATTGCACCTATACCGCGTACGGTACTCTACCAATGTGGTCTCGAAGTGCATACCAGGAGCAAGTTCTAATTCCGGATGCAAGCATCGGCACACACTCATCAAACGAATAGTGAAGCATTAAAAATGAATGCTTATCATAGGCTCAAGATTCCTCACTACAAGTATGGGTTGTATGTACCTAGCCATGCGATGCCCTTTTTAGATCATCATTTCAGCTCAAGAAATTCCTAACTTATTTAATCTTAATTTCCAAAATACATTTCTCACATATGAAAATGATTCCCCTCAAGACATTTTAATTCAAAAAATTTGAAAAATTTTAAGCAAAAGTGAGGTTTTAAAATTGAGGAACATTTTCCGAGTTTTCTTTTGGAAATAAGAATCTGACCTAAGGTATTCTATACCACTATCCCACACTTAGAGGAACATTGTCCCTAATGTTCTCTTGAGTTGAGAATTTATTGTAAGTAAAATCCCACACTTAGAGTTTGAACATATCGGAAAATGTTTCTCAAGTGTTTGTTTTGGGCTGGAATCCCACACTTAGTGATAAGTTTAGGATATGGTATAGATTATTAAACGGTAAAAGTAAAACGAATACGATCATAACAAAACAGAGATAAAAACGAGGAAACTCCCCTATACGGCTGTGAGCTGAGGATCATAAAAATAGACTATGTTGGCACCAGTGTATGTTGGGTCAGACTTCGTCTTCATAAAGTGCACTCAAGCTCATGCGGGATTCTCTTCATTCAAACCATCCACCAACTTTTCTCAAAAATAACTCAGACTAAAAGGATAGATTGTAGAAAATGAAGTGATAACATCATCAGGAAGCAGGCCGGATCAACCAAGATGCACCAAATGCTTGATAGAGATAATGGTCAAGGATTCCAATCATCGTGAGCCATTGATGTAACTTAACAGCTCACAATGATTTGGAAGTGCTGAATCCATTGACCTTAAACTTCTATCACCCGAGATCTTCTCTGACGAACTGATGGGACAATTGTAATCTTGTTCTTGTCGGATGAGATCTCCAGCTTCCATTTCAATCCCGCCTTTAATACTTTAATGTCCATTCCTTGATCATCTTATAGTCCTAAGGTTTGGCAGTGAACTCATATAAGCTGGAAGGACTGCTAGCGTTGTGATCCTTCATGGTCCTTACTGGTGGAAATGATAGGTGTGATGGGAGGATGGGTAGGTGGATGTGGCTGTGGTGGTAATGGTGGTTTCAGGTTCCATGAAAAGCTCTACTTAGCAACCAAGGATGTGGTAAGGTATGGTTGGATTTATGGAATATGTGGGAACATATGGTGAATGTCGAGGTTATCTGCTCGATGAATAATTCTGAAAGGGGCTAGAATGTGATCATCTTTTGTATCCTAAAGATATATCATTTCCCTGAGCAATGCCCCAAAGTTTCCAAATCTAATGAACGATGATGCTCCCCTTGTCATTTCTCCATTATACTCAAAAATTCTTCATCCATAGGCGCTAATCCCTATCCGTTAGACATTTGTACAAACAAAAGAGTAGACAAAAATAATTTAATAGACATGTGATTATTCCCTAGGTTATAGACTCACTGGTTTTTTGAAAGATTTTTGAAAGTGAAGGTTTTTGAAAAACAAACCAGTATATGACTTCGAGTCTAATCACACACTTAAAAGTGTTAGCCGCCTACAATTTTATTTTAGCATAAGCAACAGATATGGAAATACAAGTAGATTTAGTTAATCAGGTAGCCGAGTATAAAGATTTCCAAAGCACATATTTTTAAACGAGATCGAGCATAATACACACATAGACATACAAATCATGTTATAAGGCATTGTAAGATCTCATGTATGTTCACAGAAATATATGTAAGTACCTCATATGCTCGAAATATGTGAGTGGTGTGTATGACTAGGGCACCTAGATAACCAAGTTGCTAGCAGGGTTCCATGTTTGCAAATGAAAGGATGTAGAGAATTTGAGATCTAAGATAATGGTGGAATAGATATAGCAATGAAGTCCAAACAAGTGGGAGATGGAAAGTTTCAGGTTTTTAGCAAAAGATTGACTAGAAAGTTCAAAAATCGTGACTTCATTTTTAGTTCCAAGTCATTTTTGAAAATCATTCCCTTTTTGTTCACATAAACTTAAGAAAACTTTTAAACATGCTTTTTAGGGTTTCATTTTCTACTTATTCAGGTTAGCATACTACTTCATCCTAGATTAACTATTTTAACTATTAAAACTACGTTAGACACGAGTTGCCTCCCGATAAGCGCTTGTTTTTGTTCGAGTCTCGAGCCTGACTCTAGCTTTATATGTCGGGAGATCCTAGCGGGTTCCTTGCATCCATCAGTAGACACAAGTGGAAGTATTGGTGCATACCTATATAGTTAAAGCAGGTTATTCCTAGGGTATGTCCAATAAGATGAGAAGGTGCGTCGAAGTGAGTTATTTGTTTTACTTGAGGCATAATAAATCTCTCAACTTCTTGTACTTTCTCAGGTTGGATGGTTTGGATGGGTCGGTCAAAGAGGTCCTCATCACTCCATGATGTATACGTCATTATGTAGTGGAGAGATGGTTTGTAGAACAACCTTGACGCAGAACCCACATTACTTCCTACGGTCTCTTGGTTGATGATAATGTTGTACTCTGGGCATGGAGGTGGGACAGAGTCCATTGACGTCTCCAATCTTGTAGCAACATTCTCATCAACTACTTGGGTGACTAGTTTAGCTAAGGCAGTTGCGGGTTCAACTAGATCAAGGGGTGATTCATCCTGCAAGATATGTGGGATATCATCAACCACAACTAGTTGTGGGATAGTATCAACCATGTCAGTTTGAGTTGGGATGAGATCACTTCTCAGAGTCGGTGCACGTTCCTCTTGTCCTTTTGAAGCTGAGTCTTCTTGGTAGATCTCCACATCCGGGCTCTCCATTTCTATCTCCTCGTCTACCTCATCATACTCGTCACTCCGGCCAGAAGTTTTGAGTGGCAGTGGTTCGGAAAGTTCCTCTAGAATGAACTCCTCGTTGGTCTCAGACGTTGATAGGTTAGGAATGGGTGGAAGTGAAGATTTAGAAGATTGGTTAGGTGTAGGATTTGAAGATAGTTCGCAACCAGGCTCAAGAGAATGAAAGTCGGTGTCAAGTGAGGTAGATGGGATGTGTGTGTTCCTATCATCTTTCTGTAACCTAAAGTTGGGTCTAACTTGATTCCTATCTCCCTTACTACTTACTTGTTGTTCAGTTAAGTTATGAGAGGTGCGTTTTAGCAATTCCTCTTGCTCTTTTAATAATTGCTCAAGTGAGTTGTACGGGGATGAAAAAGCAGCATTACTGCTGAGAACGGTCAAAGACGTATCTCTCAAGTCTGGACTCTCGTATGGTTGATGTTCAGATACAGGGTAAGATGAGTGTGGGTAGACTTCGAATGGCTGAGGGTAGTAAGGTTGGTATTGTTGTTGGAAAACATAAGGGTCATTTTGATATTCTAATTGAGGATCTAGGTACCCTACATTATCCAAATCATTCCTATTATATCCTTGACATTCGTTATCTAAATGGGAATCACTCATACATCTATCTTGAACAAGACTATCAAATTGATCTATTAATTGTTGTACATTTGCCATTTCCCAAGTTTTTAGAGAACACAAGAAGAAGGTTTAAGAATTTAAGTTGTAGTATGTAGGGAAGTTATTCTAAGCTACGCTAAGTTAACTAAGCTACACTAATCTACGGGCAGAAAGTAACTTATGACAGGGACGGTGAATCCAAGTCAAAAGGATCGCTTAAAAACTACTTTATCTAAACAAGCTCCAAATCGTACTACCGTCCCCGGCAGCGGCGCCAAAAACTTGATGCGCGCCGAGACGTCAGATTTTCAGGAATCGCTTCCATGCCGTTGCGGACCTCACGCTCAACGCGGCATCGTGTGGTAGTTTTAAATTTGTAATAGTCGGGGGGAGCCAAAACCTTCCAAACTACTTACTATTATTGGGTACGAGTACCTGATACTAGTATGTGGTAAGGATGATCCATGGTCGTTCCTCACGACGGTAGAATTGAAGCAGAGCTCGTTCAAATAACTTAGTAATTAAGCTGAGTTTTTGATAGTTGGATATGTTTGTATTTTGGTTTTCTAATTTATTAAACTAATAAAACATAAAATAAAAGGGAAGCTAGCATATATGTAACACTTAAGGATGACGGAGACGCGGTTCACCATGATTTAGGATAGTGCATTACTGTGATGATGTTCATTATGGGACACATTTAGATAACAGACAAGCAAACTATAGGTGTAAACACTAGGACCCTACTTCTTTAAATAGATTCTAAATTAGTATGTCACTGAGTACCTAGGCTATCGTGATTCTGATCAGAACAGACTATTCGACCCCCCACACTAGTCTTTGTGGAGACAGTGACCCTTAAAGGGTGTAGGAATAAGGTAACAGGCTGCCCATTGGGTTATTCTGACCTTTCTTAACACCTAAGTCTAAATGTTATTATCTAATTGCATACTGATTATTAACTTTGTATTCTAAACTATCAGTTTTGTAGAGTCTAGGGGTTTTAAGAATCCTGAACCACTGCTGGGCTTGACTTTCATCTCCAGACTCATGCCTTAGGTTTTATGAGCACAATTACTTCTGTCATGATCTAGAACTCTCCTTTGCGATCAGTCATTCATCCCTAGGCACGCTTAGCGGGGTACAGTGCATTTTTCCACAGCTTTGCTAACCCTAGGTACTTTACGGTGTACAGTACTGTAACCATTTTCCACAATATCTTATAATCCGAGGTCAATATACCGTGTACTCAAGCTGTCCCACGGTTAACCTCCTCTAGGTACAGTTACAGTGTACAGTGCTTGACGCATTTCCACGGCGTTTGTAACTAGAGTTGATTTCACCATGTATGACTGCTTTTCCACCTGTTCACCAACTCTAACTATAGATACGGTGTACTTTAGTTACTGTATTTCCACAGTTTGTTGTAACCAGAGGTAGTCCTACGGTGTACTTAGCATTTCCACAGCTTTATGATGCCTAGACCATATTCTAGGGTTTCTAGGTAGTCCACAATGACGGTACCAACGGCTTTTCCTTAGGCTTTCACGGCTGGACTCCACCAGTGGTGTTTCCATTGCTATACCCAGTAATTTAGCCGAATTACAGTAACGGACATGGCTTCGTACGATAATACAGATAACAAACCACCAAAACTTAGGCCTATAGCTAAGGTGATAGTCACGTGAAGGACTGGAAAGGGTGATCCATAACTAAGTCTAGATGCATGATAAGTTTAGACAGATACAGAGTTTAACAATTCCATTTATATAATAATCGGGAATATTATTCCACAACGGATTGTGCCCACGACTTCCATAGCTTCCACGTTCTGTACTCGTCACATTAGTGATGTTTTCGGCGCTATACAAATGAAAGCCGTATAACGTTACCTCCGTTGTTTCATAATGATATTATCCCAATATCATATATTTGAAGTAACATTATCACTACTATTTAAATCATGGCAACTATACAAGAAACTACTCACAAAGCATGGCAATAAGCATTCCAAACATTAATTAATCACAAACATCAAACAAGAACATTATGACAAATTAATACAAGAAAGGATGGATATTATTGATAAATAATTGCGAGCAGAATAACACTTGTATTTCTCCGAATAATATCCCAAGTATTACAAATGCTAGCTTCTACGAATTACATTACATAGCTACTCCTAAAGCGACGGATTCTCTCTCTAATCTTCCCAATAGTTCCTAGAGAGAGAAACTAGAGAGAGACTAGAGAGAGAACCTAGAGAGAGAAATAAAAAACCTAAATCTAGAGAGAGAGTAGTGAGAGAGTGAAGAGAAAGGAGTGAATGAGAGGTGTTGGATGATGAAAATGAGGTGGTGGTGGTGAGTATTTATAGATTTGGCTCAACCGTATTCCTCAACCGTATTCCCACCTCCAAAATCTCAACCGTATTCCTCAGCCGTATCAAAATCACACCTTGGATGACCAAAACACACGATACGGTTGAGATTGGCCATATACGGGAGAGATTGGCCGTATCGGGGGAGGGACAAGGCCGGATACGGGAGGATTTGGCCGTATACGGCTGGCATCAGGCCGTATACGCCCTAGCCAGGCCGTATACGGTTGGTTCTTGGCCATATACGGCCGGGATTGCCCGTATACGGCTTGGTGCCTTCCGTATCGTGGTCCATCGGTTGTCTTGAATCTTCGATTGGGCGTAACTTCTTCATCCGATGTCCGTTTTGAGCGTTCTTTATATCCACGCGATCGTAATCTCCTAAGGAACAAAATGACATAAGTTAGAGGTCATAATTCCAAGCGTAGCTCAAAATGTGCTAAAACTCGTGAACAAGAATGCTTAAGATCATTTATGCTCTATTTTATTCGTTTTTAGGCCTTTTTAGTTGATTCGTGAAGCATCGTCTATATTTTAGCCTTCCTTATGAAATTTAGTATAAAAATGTATATTTCAAATGTTTTCATCCATAATTGGGCTAAAAAGGTGAGATAATGGCACACTAAAACTTGACTTTTTGCGTGTCATCAAGCCTCGTTTTCAGAGTTGGGTGACGTAGGTGTGGGAGTGGTTGCCGTGAAGGGTGGCAAATAAGTTTAGTGTACGTAAGGTTATATATATATATATACACATAAAAAGCCTAGCACATAAGCACATATAAAGGTTGGTCCCGTTCTATCCTCGGTCTACGTCTGCTACTGTACTCTCATTCACTATAACCATTTAAGGTCTTGCATCGAATCTCCTTTAATTGTACATAGCTGATCAGGCTATGTTAAATTAAATTCAAATGATGCAATTGCTGAACCAATCATACCAAATGAGGAATACTAACCTAACGGTTATAGTCTAGGTCACTAATGCAATCCTAGTTCGCTATAACCTTTGGCTCTGATACCAATCTGTCGCACCCCCAAAACACATGGCAGCGGAAACATGAGGTGTCACGGGGGCGCCGACCAAATCAAATATCACAACACAAAGATTAAAGCAAATGACCTCTATATGAGACGTTTGAAACGTTACATTCCATAAATAAAAGTTTACATAAGATTCTAAAGTTCGCAAACATAGTCTAGAGATTTATAATACATAATCGTTGATACAAAATGTCATAATGCAATTTAAATCTCCTGCTTGAAAATATGCGACTCGAGCTATGCTTTCCAAAAGCATCATAATGTCATGTTTCCTGTGGGTAGTCCTACTGCGTCTGTAAACCTGAGAATACATACTAAAAGGTCAACATAAAGTTGGTGAGTTCATAGGTTTGTAAACAATCGTTTAGTTATGATCCACAAGATTTCAAGTTGTATCATTCAAAAATGACAGTTAAAAGTATCGTTAGCCAACGATAAGTAAAAGTATTGCATAAAGCAATATAGGTATACCATTTCCATTGAGTCTCATAGTCGAGCTTAACGTTGTTTGCCTCCGGTAAGTGTACTAATCCGATACACTTCTAAATCACAAATAATATTGCATCCGTGGGTTGACTAGCGTGACTAGTCCAGATGGGGATTGTCAATCACCGATGGTACTATCCAATAATATTCACGCATATATTAACGAACTATGATGGGTAGAGGACTTTAATGGATTATTCAGGCCTCATGCAATCCGTATGAAAAGTTGTTTACAGTTACTTGTGATCATATAAGCAGTTGTATAAAACAGTTATATGTATTCTCACCCCAGTTGAAAAACAGTAAAAAGGGGCTATGAAACTCACCTTAGATTAGCAAGTAGCAAGCAAATATCAAATAAGCAAGCAAGCCGATGTGCAACCTTCTAACGTCCTAAACGTATAAGGTTGTGTAAGTAGATGTCTTGTAAGACCATCTATAGCGATTGTATAAGTGGGGGTTAATGTCCACTTAAGCCAATCGTGTAGGTGGAGGGTTAATATCCACCTAGAGCTAGTTCATCAACTAGTTATGTCCAAATAAGTTGTTCAAGTTCGTCTATCAAAAACGTGTACGACCCGTTGGTGAAAGTTTGTAATAATAATTCATTTAGACATTATTATTAAGTTTGTTTTGTTGTATACTATTCAGTAGTACAAATCGTGTGTTGCAAATAGATTACTTTAGTTTGTATAAGCCTTAAACTGTAGGTCAAAGTTGGTCAACTCATTGGTCAAAGCTGGTCAAACCTGGTCAACTGGTCAAACCTTGTCAAAATAGTCAAACTGGGTCAAACTGGTCAAACCTGGTCAAACTAGTCAAACTTGGTCAAACCTGGTCAAACTGGTTAAGGTTGGTCAAACTATGAGTCACTTCTCAATTTATGAGTCACTTATAGAGTCACTTATGATTTATGAGTCACTTATAGAGTCACTTATGATTTATGAGTCACTTATAGAGTCACTTATGATTTATGAGTCACTTATAGAGTCACTTATGATTTATGAGTCACTTATAGAGTCACTTTTGATTTATGAGTCACTTATAGAGTCACTTTTGATTTATGAGTCACTTCTCAATTTATATGTCGGTTTCTAATTCGGGAAGCTTTCTAAGTTTAGTTTTTTATCCAAGTTACTAACTAAGTCACCCAAAACCATTTTTGTTACCATTTTCCCAAAATAGTAAGTTTTGTCGTTTTTAGCCACCGAGCCGTTTTTGTTGACTTGGTCAAACCTACCCGGTTTGACCCGAAACTTTTACCCAACCCATACATCAGTTTATAGAGTCCAAATAATTTGTCGGTTTGTGTCGGAGTTCACCCATGGGGTCGGTTTTTATCATGCAACTCAAGATTTCAATATTTCACATTTTCGACTTTTGTCGGTTTGGTTCGCCATTTTATTTCTACCACTTCTGGTCCACACTAAGGTCTACAAATTTAACCAACTGATCATCCATGTTTCTGGTCTAACATATAATTTTTTCAACAACCATAGTGTCCATTTACATATCTAAATAATTTCGTGAAGGAACCGAACTCGGTTTTCAAAAACTCTCAGACCAGACTCAAAGATCAGATTATAGCCAAAAATAGGTACGGATATGGAAAAAGTGAAAAACATGAAAGTTGTAGCTCTTTTCAATACACAAATTTAAAAAAAAAATGGTTGTCTAATTCTTCCTAGAACTCCAGATATGGTCATTTTTGTAAGCTGTGTTTTAGAAGACAGAATCTGTCACTTTATATGTGTGTTATAAAAACGTATTTTACCAAGGATTTTGGACATAAACAAGATAGATGAACTAAATAACATCTAAATCAGTAGCATGCAAGTGAAATAAATGGGAGTTTAGTGATTCTCACAAGGGGATGATGAAGAACAAGTGTAGATGAAGGTGATGCTCTTGTTTTTGGCTTGATCTTCTTGATCTCCTCTTCAAGAATGTGGTGTTTAATGGTGGTTTAATGGTGGTTATTGGAGGTGTTCTAGGGCTGGAGGAATCTCAGAAAAACTTAGAGAGAGAGTGCTTTGAAAGTTGAGAGAAAGGTGTGAGGTTTGAGTGTGAAGTGAAATGTTTGCATGAGGAGTTTGTGGTTAATTTAGAGAATCCTCATGATGATTTTGCATGGAGTTTTAGTGGGGAGGAGTGGGGTGGATCACATGGGCCGGTTTTGGGGGCCCCACACAAGGGTATTTTGGTCATTTCTCATTTCCTATTTAATTAGTTACGTTCCCCGTTCGTTTACTCGTTTGTTTAGACGTATATTCGTACGTTAAATATTTTATACGCGTTTTTAAGTGACGACTTTTAATTTAGATATTTTCACTTGAAATATTTTATCTAGATGCTTGAAAACATTTATAAAAATGTTCCGTTAATTTATCGGCCTCGATTTGCGTGCACGTTTTGCCGAGGTTTAATCGCGTAGCGATTTAAATAGACGTTTTTCATTGACGAACTATTATATGATGTTTTCAATAATAATTTCATACAAAATAATATATTTTAAATTATTAAAATATATTTTGACCTTCGTTCGCTTGTCGGGCGCGTTCCGCGCATTTCTGTTGCGTTTGAGACGTTTTAGCCAAAACGCCTAAGTTTTTCGTGTATTAATTTAACAAATTAACAATATATGATAAATAACTTCTAAAAATATATTCAAGTTATTTATAGAAATGTTTTCACCAACCTCGTATAATTAGGCGGACTTCGTCCGGTTATTTCGCACAATTTCACCAAATTGCGTAAGCGTAATATAAATCAATTACGGGCGTGTATATTCACATAAATATACAAATAGTTACAAGTAATTACAAGTATTTAGCCTAATACTAAACTAAACACACGTAATTAAGGTTTCTAGCAGGTTAATCCGTAACCCTAAATCGTCGGGTGTCACATTCTCCCCATGTTAGGAGAATTTCGTCCCGAAATTAGTTTGTTGCCGCAGTCTGAGGGGTATCTAAAAATAGATGTGGGTGTTTCAGTCGCATTTGGTCTTCCCGTTTTCAAGTGAATTCAGGTCCGCGCCTAGAATTCCACCGGACTTTAACGATGGGAATACGACTCTGTTTCAAGCGTTTGACCTCACGGTCCATGATTTCTATCGGTTCCTCGACGAAATGGAGTTTATCATCTATGTGGATTTCGTTGAGCGGGATTACAAGTGTCTAATCAGACAGACATTTCTTCAGGTTAGAAATGTGGAATGTGTTGAGCACGCTATTGAGTTGTGGTGGTAGCTGCAGTCGATATGCCACCGGACCAATTCTTTCAAGAATCTCAAAAGGTCCGATGTACCTAGGGTTTAGTTTACCGCGTTTGCCAACATGAATGACACCTTTCCAAGGTGACACTTTTAAGAGTACTCGGTCCCCAACCTGGAATTCGAGTGGTTTGCGTCTCACGTCAGCATAGCTTTTCAGATGATCACGAGTGGCTTTTCAGCCGGTTTTGAATGGTCACGATTTTCTCGGTCGTTTCATGGATGATTTCAGGACCGGTGAGTTGGCTATCGCCGATTTCGGTCCAACAAATGGGTGATCGGCACTTTCTTCCATAAAGTGCCTCGAACGGAGCAGCATTGATGCTGGTGTGATAACTGTTGTTGTAGGAGAATTCACACAAGGGTAGGTGGTTCTCCAAGTTGTTTCTGAAGTCAACTACGCAAGCGCGCAGCATATCTTCTAAAGTTTGGATGGTTAAACCGAGGGCTCGAACTCGAAGGGGTTTCACTCGTTCTTTTTGGCTTAGGGCATCGGCAACAACGTTAGCCTTACCCGGGTGGTATCGAATTTCGCAGTCGTAATCGCTAAGTAACTCGACCCAATGACGTTGCCTCATATTTAGGTCCTTCTAATCAAAGATATGTTGAAGGCTTTTATCGTCAGTGAAGATAGTACATTTGGTACCATATAGGTAGTGTCTCCAAATTTTTAAGCGCGAAAACAACGGCTCCTAGTTTGAGGTCATGAGTAATTCCAAGATAGTTTTCAGGTGTTGGCCATGTTTGGTTTCGTTGCGAGAGTAGATCAAGATGTCGTCGATGAACACAATGACAAACTTATCTAGATAGGGTTTGCACACCCGATTCATAAGGTCCACGAATACAGCTGGTGCGTTGGTTAAGCCAAAAGGCATCACTTGGAATTCGTAATGCCCGTAGCGAGTACGGAATGCAGTTTTTAGGATATCGGCGTCTCGAACGCGAAGTTGGTGATAACCAGACCGAAGGTCGATCTTTGAGTAAAAGCTCGAACCTTGAAGTTGGTCAAACAGGTCATCGATTCTAGGAAGTGGGTATCGATTCTTGATGGTAATGAGATCTATGGAGAAATGTTCGCTTGCGATGGTGTAGAATCAGTCGATAAATTTCTATGATAATAGTTTGTTTGGAACTATTAAGTCCGTTGGAAACTTGAGTTAATCAAAATATGTTGGGGAAAAAAAATCTGGTCGTCAATAAGACGTTGAAAATTTCTGTCTAGCCAATTTAATTGAACATTAGAATTTGTAAATAGTTCCGGGTAGTTGTTTGGTGAAAATTCTTTGAAAACTTGAATTGGTAGAAACCTGTTGAAAAATCTGCTGAAAACTCTTGTCATTGTAAAGTGTTGAAAGTTTCAGTTGATTCTTATAGTGGTGTCTCCTTAAACGAAAGGGGGATAAAAGAATGAATGAGATCTTTGTATGAGAGCCAAGATTATCACATTCATGATTAAAAGTAATATGTGGCTTCATAGTACGACGATAAATCAATATAAGGTAATATGATTTGTAACTAACAAGGCGCAAGGTTAATAGGTTGATAGCTTATAGAATTCAAATTTTACAAAACATGCCGGGCATTATTACATCCGGACGAATACATAAGTCTTATACAAAATGTGATGGGGTTTTATACACCCATCGATAGATCATCGAGCTAACACAAGCTATGTTCACCGTTGTTCGGGTCCACTTCTAATCTATTTTAGGTTCAGGTCGTGTGGATAGTAACGTGCTTCGAGCATGTCACTGTATCGCGGGAGTGCAGAGTGGTGTACGATATTGTCTGTTGAGTGTTGGAACATCCACTTGATCCACGTTTTTGTTCTTTGCTCAAAATGAGTAGCCACTTCCTTCCAGTAGTGAATCCTATCCCTGATTCGGTCGGGAATAGACCTTTTCAGAATCCTCAATTCTTGCTCGTAGGTCTTGCACCGAAGTTTGAGCTCCCAATTGTGGCCATCTAATTCTTCGGCCTGATCTCGCACTCTTTCATATTCCTCGATGCCAATCATTCCGAAATTGTGATGCTCGTTTTCCTTCATAGCGATTTCTTCCATTGGTGCTATTTCCTCATCGAGATATGTGAACTGAATCTGTTCTTCGCAGATTTGGTCGTCATCTGACGAGTAGTCGTTCTTAGGGGAGTTTGCCATCTTTTTGGGGAGGGCGTTCTATTAAGACAATGAATCAACAACAAGAAGGTTTAGTCAATATCGTAGTTTCAAAGAGTAGCCACAAAAATGGTCGGGTAGTGTTCTCAAAGTAGTCAGTCATGACTATATTGTTGTTTCGAAATGAACAATTGCTTGGTGAAGGTGTTTGGTGAAGATAGTTGATAGTTGATAAATTCATAGTTGCGGGTAGTCCTTGCAGTAGTGATTGGAATGTTCACGTCATAGTTTGAAATAGTTTGACGTAGTTTATGGATTTAGTCGTTGTGAGTATCCCTCGCAGTACTAATCCAGTGATGTTCGGAACAGACAAAGTCGCGAATCAAGTTATGAGTAAATCGTTTGACAAACGTGTCAAATTGATGACCAAACATGATCAAGTAGTAAGTTTCGTGTTTGATAGAATTGTTGATATACAAGTCAAAGAGTGATCAATCATGATCAAGTAAAGAGTTAAGTGGTTTGTTGAAATTCATGCAATTGTTCGAAAAGTTACTTCTAATATGTAGGTGTTGTGGTTGACCAAGTTCACCCGCAGACCCTTGTAGACAGGTCCTATTGGGTGGAGTGTCAGTAGTGGTAGTAAGGTCTAGTTCGAGGTGGTCAGTCAGTCCTTCTAGTTGTGTACAACACACGCGATTAATAAGTCTACAATAAGCGGGGAAGGGAGATTATAAAGTAGAGGAAGTACATATAGCGCGTTTAGGTGACGAATCCTCGTGCGGTTCGCGTTTCCGAATGATTAGGATGAGAGTGGGGAGGAAAGAGGGTGAAGCATGTGTCACTTGTTTGGGTGGCGAATCCTTGGGTGGATTCTCCTCAAGTAAGTCTTCTTTAATTATGTCGTTGCCCGATACGGTTGGGCGAGCGGGTACCGTGGAAGTCTCCACAGTAGAATGTAAGGCTAGAGCCTCGTTTTCAGAGTTGGGTGACGTAGGTGTGGGAGTGGTTGCCGTGAAGGGTGGCAAATAAGTTTAGTGTACGTAAGGTTATATATATATATACACATAAAAAGCCTAGCACATAAGCACATATAAAGGTTGGTCCCGTTCTATCCTCGGTCTACGTCTGCTACTGTACTCTCATTCACTATAACCATTTAAGGTCTTGCATCGAATCTCCTTTAATTGTACATAGTTGATCACGCTATGTTAAATTAAATTCAAATGATGCAATTGCTGAACCAGTCATACCAAATGAGGAATACTAACCTAACGGTTATAGTCTAGGTCATTAATGCAATCCTAGTTCGCTATAACCTTTGGCTCTGATACCAATCTGTCGCACCCCCAAAACACATGGCAGCGGAAACATGAGGTGTCACGGGGGCGCCGACCAAATCAAATATCACAACACAAAGATTAAAGCAAACGACCTCTATATGAGACGTTTGAAACGTTACATTCCATAAATAAAAGTTTACATAAGATTCTAAAGTTCGCAAAAATAGTCTAGAGATTTATAATACATAATCGTTGATACAAAATGTCATAATGCAATTTAAATCTCCTGCTTGAAAATATGCGACTCGAGCTATGCTTTCCAAAAGCATCCTAATGTCATGTTTCATGTGGGTAGTCCTACTGCGTCTGTAAACCTGAGAATACATACTAAAAGGTCAACATAAAGTTGGTGAGTTCATAGGTTTGTAAACAATCGTTTAGTTATGATCCACAAGATTTCAAGTTGTATCATTCAAAAATGACAGTTAAAAGTATCGTTAGCCAACGATAAGTAAAAGTATTGCATAAAGCAATATAAGTATACCATTTGCAATGAGTCTCATAGTCGAGCTTAACGTTGTTTGCCTCCGGTAAGTGTACTAATCCGATACACTTCTAAATCACAAATAATATTGCATCCGTGGATTGACTAGCGTGACTAGTCCAGATGGGGATTGTCAATCCCCGATAGTACTATCCAATAATATTCACGCATATATTAACGAACTATGATGGGTAGAGGGCTTTAATGGATTATTCAGGCCTCATGCAATCCGTACGAAAAGTTGTTTACAGTTACTTGTGATCATATAAGCAGTTGTATAAAACAGTTGTATTTATTCTCACCCCAGTTGAAAAACAGTAAAAAGGGGCTATGAAACTCACCTTAGATTAGCAAGTAGCAAGCAAATATCAAATAAGCAAGCAAGCCGATGTGCAACCTTCTAACGTCCTAAACGTATAAGGTTGTGTAAGTAGATGTCTTGTAAGACCATCTATAGCGATTGTATAAGTGGGGGTTAATGTCCACTTAAGCCAATCGTGTAGGTGGAGGGTTAATATCCACCTAGAGCTAGTTCATCAACTAGTTATGTACAAATAAGTTGTTCAAGTTCGTCTATCAAAAACGTGTACGACCCGTTGGTGAAAGTTTGTAATAATAATTCATTTAGACATTATTATTAAGTTTGTTTTGTTGTATACTATTCAGTAGTACAAATCGTGTGTTGCAAATAGATTACTTTAGTTTGTATAAGCCTTAAACCGTAGGTCAAAGTTGGTCAACTCATTGGTCAAAGCTGGTCAAACCTGGTCAACTGGTCAAACCTTGTCAAAATAGTCAAACTGGGTCAAACTGGTCAAACTGGTTAAGGTTGATCAAACTATGAGTCACTTCTCAATTTATGAGTAACTTATAGAGTCATTTATGATTTATGAGTCACTTATGATTTATGAGTCACTTACAGAGTCACTTTTGATTTATGAGTCACTTCTCAATTTATATGTCGGTTTCTAATTCGGGAAGCTTTCTAAGTTTAATTTTTTGTCCAAGTTACTAACTAAGTCACCCAAAACCATTTTTGTTACCATTTTTCAAAAAATAGTAAGTTTTGTCGTTTTTAGCCACCGAGCCGTTTTTGTTGACTTGGTCAAACCTACCCGGTTTGACCCGAAACTTTTACCCAACCCATACATCAGTTTATAGAGTCCAAATAATTTGTCAGTTCGTGTCGGAGTTCACCCATGGGGTCGGTTTTTATCATGCAACTCAAGATTTCAATATTTCACATTTTCGACTTTTGTCGGTTTGGTTCGCCATTTTATTTCTACCACTTCTGTTCCACACTAAGGTCTACAAATTTAACCAACTGATCATCCATGTTTCTGGTCTAACATATAATTTTTTCAGCAACCATAGTGTCCATTTATATATCTAAATAATTTCGTGAAGGAACCGAACTCGGTTTTCGAAAACTCCCAGACCATACTCAAAGATCAGATTATAGCCAAAAATAGGTACGGATATGGTAAAAGTAAAAAACATGAAAGTTGTAGCTCTTTTCAATACGCAAACTTTAAAAAAAAAAATCTTTGTCTAATTCTTCCTAGAACTCCAGATATGGTCATTTTTGTAAGCTGTGTTTTAGAAGACAGAATCTGTAACTTTATATGTGTGTTATAAAAACGTATTTTACCAAGGATTTTGGACATAAACAAGATAGATGAACTAAATAACATATAAATCAGTAGCATGCAAGTGAAATAAATGGGAGTTTAGTGATTCTCACAAGGGGATGATGAAGAACAAGTGTAGATGAAGGTGATGCTCTTGTTTTTGGCTTGATCTTCTTGATCTCCTCTTCAAGAATGTGGTGTTTAATGGTGGTTTAATGGTGGTTATTGGAGGTGTTCTAGGGCTGGAGGAATCTCAGAAAAACTTAGAGAGAGAGTGCTTTGAAAGTTGAGAGAAAGGTGTGAGGTTTGAGTGTGAAGTGAAATGTTTGCATGAGGAGTTTGTGGTTAATTTAGAGAATCCTCATGATGATTTTGCATGGAGTTTTAGTGGGGAGGAGTGGGGTGGATCACATGGGCCGGTTTTGGGGGCCCCACACAAGGGTATTTTGGTCATTTCTCATTTCCTATTTAATTAGTTACGTTCCCCGTTCGTTTACTCGTTTGTTTAGACGTATATTCGTACGTTAAATATTTTATACGCGTTTTTAAGTGACGACTTTTAATTTAGATATTTTCACTTGAAATATTTTATCTAGATGCTTGAAAACATTTATAAAAATGTTCCGTTAATTTATCGGCCTCGATTTGCGTGCACGTTTTGCCGAGGTTTAATCGCGTAGCGATTTAAATAGACGTTTTTCATTGACGAACTATTATATGATGTTTTCAATAATAATTTCATACAAAATAATATATTTTAAATTATTAAATTATATTTTGACTTTCGTTGTCGGGTACGCGTTCCGCGCATTTCTGTTGCGTTTGAGTCGTTTTAGCCAAAACGCCTAAGTTTTTCGTGTATTAATTTAACAAATTAACAATATATGATAAATAACTTCTAAAAATAGATTCAAGTTATTTATAGAAATTTTTTCACCAACGTCGTATAATTAGGCGGAATTCGTTTGGTTATTTCGCACAATTTCACCAAATTGCGTAAGCGTAATATAAATCAATTACGGGCGTGTATATTCACATAAATATACAAATAGTTACAAGTAATTACAAGTATTTAGCCTAATACTAAACTAAACACACGTAATTAAGGTTTCTAGCAGGTTAATCCGTAACCCTAAATCGTCGGGTGTCACAGACTCGCAGGATGGCCGAGATCTGGGATCTCAACTCGCGAGATGAACTGTCAGCATTTTTCAGGCGAGTTTCGATTTTTAAAGGGTTTTCGGCCGGATTTTTGGACATAATCTTGTTGAGTAAACGTTCTAGTATGTAAATCAAAGCTTAATAAGTGATTTAAAAGATTTTTAACATTTTATACCTCGAAATTGAAAACGAAGAAGATGAAGAGGTAGAGCTCGTGATGGTGATCCTCGTGCTTGTCCCGGATGTTGATGATGAACGATTTTTGGTGGTGTTTTTGGTGGTTTGGGCTGCGGTTTTGAGAGGAGAAAAGAGAGAGAAGAGAGTGTGTTTTGGTTAGTGAAAATGGGAAAAATGAAGGAGAAAAGGGGTTTTAAAGGTGGTTGGGTCCGCGGGTCGGTTGGGGCTGGATCCGCGGATCTAGGCCGACCCACTCGAGGGCTAGGTTTCGCGTAACTTTGATTTCCCAATTTTCGTGTCACGGTTCGTAGTCTGTTAAATCCCGTAGTCGTTCAATCGCGAAATCTTTTTAAGATTTGAAAATAAATTAGAGTATATCCGAAATATTTCTAACCGAAGTATTTATCATGATACCCCATTTCAAGTTATAAAATTATAAAAACATAATTTTTGTTACTAATCGCTCGTTGGGGTGCGTTTCATGCGGTTTCGCCACGTTCGGAGTGTTTTAAACGATACAAAATACGTGTAATATATTTTCATGATATATTAATGCACAAAATGTTTGTTTGTATAATTCCACATTATTTAAAAGTTTTGTCACCAACGTCCGTATTATATAATGTCGGACCTCGTCCGGTTCATAAGTGTACGATTTGAATCAAATCGCGTAAGCGTGTATGTAATTACACCAAAACGTTACATATACTTAGAATATTACAAAACTAAATACACGTAATTACAAGTAGTTTAGGCACTAATTAAAGTCCTAAATTGGCGGGTGTTACACTATCGTCAGAGTTCGGTGGAATTCGCGGCGTGGCCCGGAATTCACCTGGGAACTGGAAGACCAGATGCGACTCAAATATCCATATATATTTTCAGACTCCACTCATAGGCCGACTTCGAGCTGAATTTCGGGACGAAATTCTCTTAACAAGGGGAGAATATGACACCCGTCAAAATTAGGACTAGTTATTAGTTCCTAATCATTTTGTAATACATGTAATTAGTGCTATGTATTAGGCTAATTGTGTGTATCAATATGTATATTGATTAATATATATATCAGTACGCGATTAAATTTAATCGTGCATTATCAAATCGGCCAAATTCCGATTCATTTACACGGGCGTTGGTGAACACAAGTATTAAGTAATATAAAATTATTATTTAATACACTCATTATTTATTATATATTATTTTGATAATATATAAAGTATTTTGTATCGTACAAATCAAAACATTCATGACAAAACTAATAAATAATGTATTACTATTGAAAATAATAATAATTATTTACTCGGATGAAAATAAAACATATTTCGTTTTATTCAAATTTACTCAAATGCGATGAAACCATTCGAACCATATCCGTCAATCAAACTTAAAACAAAGATATATTTTTATATCTCACTAAAAGTATTTTTATAAAATACTTCGATTAAAAGTATATAGGATTTCATTTTTAGAAATGTATCAATCGAAATCATTATACTACTTTGCGATCGGGTACAAAAACTCGGGTGTTTTGTACTACGAATAGGAGCCAACCAACTCCAATAATTGAAGTTGGCCGGCTATACCCAAACACACCCTTCCCATTTTCATTTCATCTTCATCATCAATCTCGCTCTCCTCTCTCGGTTCACAATCAACAACAACAACAAAGAACAGCGGCAGCAGGAGATCATCATCATCATCATCACCATCTCCATCTTCATCATCTTCTTCGTCTTCATTATCATCATCATCATCATCATCATCATCATCATTCGTTTCCAAATTTATACGTAAGGAATCATCACCTTTTTCTTTAAATTTTCATGTTTAGATAACATATATCATCATGTATTAGTGTTCTATCGAGTAGATTATGTCCAAAAATCGAACCTATACTCGTTTTACCAACTGATTTCGCGTACAGACTTGAAACGACTTCATAGCCGATCGGCTATGCTCCAGCCGATCGGGTTATCATTCCCAGCCGATCGGCTATACTCATCCAGCCGATCGGGTATCATCACTCAGCCGTTCGGCTAGGCAACCTCAACCGTTCGGCTATGCAACCTCAGCCGATCGGCTATCATCACTCAGTCGATCGGGTATCGTGTAAAAATAGAGATTTTTATTAAGTATTGGGACTAAGATTTTACCACATGATATTACTCCGAATTCAGATTTTGATGCATTTTATTAAAGCAATATACATAGAAATAAAAAATTTTCGAGCTGACCTGGCATCTCGACCCCAGCCAGAGGCCAGCCCCTTGGACCCCGCCAGGGGTTGCCACCCCTGGGACCCCGCTAACCAGGGGCGCTACCCCCGGACCCCCGTACACAATTCCATACATTATGAAAATACGGTTAAGCAAACACGATAATAATGTTTTCATAAATCATTATTTCAAACTATCACCAACGGGCCGTATACATTTTTCACTACTTCAAACATAAACATTAACCAAAGTAATTGGACATAACTAGTTGAGGGAACAACTAGCATGGATGGTCTGTTGAGACCTCTAATCTTAAAACCTTGCGCGTTTAACACGCCCAGCAGGTTTCTACATCTAATCTTTAAAACCTTGCGCGTTTAGGACGTCCATCAGGTTTCAGTCGTTGGAGACGACATCATTTCTCTTGTAAACCATCATTTGTGCTTGATAGCATCTCATTAGGCTCAGGTGAGTCTCATAGCCTCTATTTTACTGTTTTTACTCTAGGGGTGAGAATACATGCTTGTTTTATTTTACATGTGAACGCAAGTATCAAATATCGCTATATTCTACATGAGTTTATCATCTAATCATTTAAGTCCTCCAAGCATAGTTTGGTAATACTTTGTAGCGTGAATGTTAGTGTATGGTACCATATGAGACTGACAATCCCCGTCCGGGTCAGCAAGCACTGACTGGTCAAACGGACGTATTATCATTTGTTCATACGTGTGTTGATTAGGCACACGCATAGAGGCACCCTCGCTCAGGCACTTAATTGTGATCCTGACACCTCAGTTAAGCTCAGACTATGTGCTCATGACAGTTATATACATCATTTATCAATTACTTATTTGTTTAATTACAAATATTCATACTTAAATCTTGCGGTTCATACATTACACTTTATCATTAAACCTGTGAGCTCACCAGCTTTTAGCTGATCACTTTAGAGTGTATTCTCAGGTATTTAGCAGTAGTAGGACTACCACTCAGGATGCACATTAGCTCGAGTCGCATTCAGACATCAAGAGATTGTCATGCATTACTATATTTTGTATAATTTAGTTATGCCATAGAATCTCTATCATTTGGCTCAAGAGCTTTTGTAAACTATATTATAAAAGTGTAAAACTTTTATAATATCAATGTATTTTGTAAAACGACGCATATAGAGTCGTTCATTGTATACCTTGTGTGCTTGATTATTGATTAGTTGCGCCCCGACCCGAATCGCTTCCGCATCATAATTTGGGGGTGCGACAAATTAGCTCAGCCGCATTTTCTTTTCTCATGCGACAGGTAATCAAGGTAAAATGGGATGAGTGGAGAGCTTCAAGACTTGAACTCGCCTTTAGAGACACCATGTATTTTAGTTGGACTTTGTTTAGGTTATCATTTAATATGCATTGTCATTTATTATTACCAGAATTTATTATTACATTTATTTTTTAGCACTAAATGTGACCTCCCGTTTCGTTATCAGGATGGAGGTGTTACAAAGATGATACCTGAGTAATGATCTCTCAAATTTTTATTCAAGTCTTGAATATGGCAAGAAAAAGTTCCGATTTCGATTTTCCAATCATCCCTCTTTTTATCATTAAAAGAGGGTTGTATTACCTAATCAAAATTAAAATTAGCTTTTATGTTTAAACCTACCCCTAATTATGATTACCAAATAATTATCTAGCCATATTAGTCAATTACCATACTACCCCTCCTAATAATCACGCTATCTCCGGCTCATACTTTTAGGGCTCCATTCCATTTTATGCAGATTGATGTTCTGTACGACTCTTTCTTTCTGTTTCAATCCGAGCACCTAACCCTAATTCATCAAATTTCCTGTATTCAATTTGGCATCTCCAATTTGGATTGATAACATAACTCGTCAGACTCTTTTTCTCTCTGATTCAATCCGGTTAAACTTAATTTGCAAGATTTAGTTCAAATTGGTGATATGTAGTTTTACTTTTTGTTGCCAGGAGTATATCTGGGGGTGGGGGATTGAGTGAGCCCGTGTTGCGTCGTACTAATTCTGTTGGAGGTGGTTATCAGTCGTTTTCGGGGAGGGATTCGAGTGGGAAGAAGAGTTGGCGTGGGAATAGTTATGGTTATGACGATAATGATGAGTTTGATGATGGTGGTGGTGGTATCGCGCCTAAGAAGATTAGACGGGGCGGTGGTGGTTCTGGTTAGTAATTTTGAAGTTTTTGTATTGATAATTATTAATGTTTTCATCATCATCTTCTTCATTCTTATTCATACATTAGTTATGTTTTTAATTTATGTTTGACTCTTATTTTTGAAAATCAGGGTCTTGGAACCAAGAACTTTGCGATCGTTTATTGCACAATTTGTATACTTCTATGGATATACCTACAAATGGTGACTTTCGATCAATTCTTCTTTTCATCAGGATCATAAAGATTTCGATTGATTCATTAAAGTGCTTTATGGTTCCTTTTTTGGTTACAGTAACCTTTAAAATTTCTATGTACTTATGTTAATTTGTTACCTTTTTGGTCTCCAAAGAACTTGATTCAAGTTTCCTTATTGCAGTAGATCATTACAACTCATAAATTATGATAAGCAATTTCAATTTCCATTTTGTCTCCTATGGTCTACCATTCTACCTAAAACGTTATGGTCATTTTTCAGGTGTTTATCGTGTTTAAAGATACAAAAGAACGATTATCATGGTGTTGAAGTAGTTTGTCTTTATATGATCACTAAGATATGGTGTTGCAAAAACGGTTAGAATATGGATATGATTGCTACCAAGTTCCTCCAATGCCCAGGACTGCCAGATCAGCCACGGTATTTGTTTTCACTCATTTGTATTTTTCATTTTTATTTTCACTTTTATTGCATAGGAGGGTTCCATTTTGGAAGAAAACGGAGGATCATAAAGTTAACAATAGCAATAACATTTATGTTAACGCTAACAAGCAAATGTGTGCATTCGACTTACTGTCTAATGTAGCTGGAAAATTATTGCAGGAGGGTGGTGATAACGAAACTGAAACCGTTAAAGAATCCACTATTAAGATTGAACAACAACAACCTGTAGAAAACGAGGCACCAAATCGCAATTGATGTCAGTATGGAAAAGAAGTCAAAGAACGTCATTGGGGAAGTTTACTAGATACTTCAGAGCATCATTCTTGCAGCCTTTTCCCAAATGTTGCAAGGTATTAAATATAATCTGTCAAAGTTCATGTGGTTATAACATATCCAATTCTTGTGTTATGTTTTATGCTTTACATTGTTCTATAGATGGATGTGAAAACTGGCCATTATACTTGTACCCGTAGTAGCTATTGGTTTGCATACGATAAGTAGAGGTGGCAACATGGGGCCGGTTGATCAATCGACCAGAAGCATTTTTTTCTGATTTTTGGTACAAGTACTTTTAGTTAAATATGATGGCAAAAGATATTATTACAATAATAACCTTTCTCTAGGTTAAATTGATTTAGTAAGTTGTATACATTAAAACTACACTTTGCTCTAATTCTTTCTTACGCTTTTGTTGTTACAATGTTGCAGGCTGACCTCAAAATAAATATTTCATAGTCACATAATGAAAGAGACTTATGATATATATGTATGTTGTGATTTCTTACGATTAGTTGTGCTTCTTTGATTTTTGACATTTTGTTGAATTGTTGAAGATACGTTTCAATTGGTAATTATTTTATCGACATCTATTATCAGTGAATTCATATAGAAAGGTTATACAAATTTACACTAAAGCAATTCATATAGTGCATTGAAGGTGTTCGATAAAAAGCTTGAGTGTAATGAAGGTGTTAAAGTGTAATATGGAAGAACCTGAATATCATTTGATGGCTGATTCATTTTTGGATTCTCACTTAGGTGAATTGCTCTTCAACACTCTTGTATTCAGGATGCATGCCAACAGGGTGGGGTGTTGCATTGCAAGAAAATGTACCTCTTTGGTTCTACAAAGCGCAAGTAGTTAATGCATTTAATTTTCGATTTTAATGTCTACATGCATTTAGTTTTTGATCTAAACCGTTTAAATTCCCAACAAACAGTTTCCCAGTGTTATATTTAACCATCACCTTCCTGAAAATGTTCCTTATTCTTAAACCGCCTTCCACCCCTAACCGACAACCTAGCTGCATCATCTAATTTCTGTGATGCATATTTAATTTTGCACTCACGAGTTTGCTAATTTTTGCTGGATTGTGATCATATTTGACACAACGATTATCGAATGATTAGTCATATTGTACTGATTATTTGTGTGCTCTGGACATATAAAAGAATATTGTCAATTAATAAAAGGGTTCTTGGATTTGCAATTGAAGGGATTTTTGTTACTTTATGATTCGGAAAACTGTTTTTGGTGAACTGTTATAGTGTTATTGTTGTGGCAGGATCAAATTTCATAAATATTTGAGTAACACGCATCGTGCATTCGTGTTGCTGCAATATACAAAAGGCCAGGTAATTAAATTATGATATCCCATTCTATAAATTATGTAATCGTATTTTTTTATTATTAATTTTCTTTTCTATTCGAAACCAATCATTGTTGTGTGAATTATCGCTTGCTTATGGCTTTTGGTTTTTATTTTAATATATAACTACATATGGCATGTTTCTGACATATTGGTTGGTGGTTCAGGGAGTATACAGATTTGAAAAAAAAATGTGACTCGAATATTTGATAAATTTACGTTGGATTCTTATTCATGGATTGAGTAGTCTTCAATAGTAGGAGCATTTAAACAATGTAGTCAATCAAATAATATTGGGTCAATAAGATTCTGATTTTGTTTTGTTTACTTCTAACAGAGTAGTTTGACTACTTCAGTAGCAGTAGTGGAAAATGGTCAAACAATTACTCATTTTATCATATTAATGCATTAGTAATTTCAATTCATATACTTTACACGTTCATATATAGATCTTTATATGGATCTTTATACTTTACACGTTCATAGCAGTAGTGGAAAGTGGTAAATGCTTGGGTCTTTTCCAATACAAAAACATAGAGATATATGGATTTACGAGTAACTTTGATATTTTAGCCTCTATGTATCACTCTTTCCTTATATATAAGGACATTTTTAGTAATCCTAAAGGCTTTTTAGTTTCAAATGATTATGATTTATGTATAGCTAACAACAGACACTTGCAAGTCCTTAAAATTTATTTGACAGATTGGTGGAAGATTTGGAACCCTTACATCGTCCATCCCAATATTTCCTTATATCAAATTGTGATATGTCATAAAAATTTAGTATCACATGACGGTAATCTTCATGTGCCCACTTCATCATCTCGTGTTTTAGAAGGTAAGTATATGCACATAAATATTTTAATTTCCTTTTATAACTATTTCGGGGCCATTAACATACTCATATCAGGAGGGCACGAGGCTTGGGGCTGATGTTATTATCATCTCTTGCTTGGTTTGTTTGTGCCAGGTTTTGTAATGCAGGTTTGCCATGCGATATCACTTTAGTTAGATATAGTAAACTTCCATCTTCATAAGGTAATGTTTTTTATATGTTACTGCTTTTTTACATTAAAAAATAAAATCCATATAGTGTTTCGGGGTTTTTTTATATAGAAAATTATGTCATTAAAAGCCATATGTAGCTGTATAGTATTGTGTGTGCTCAATTCAATGATAATGTTACTACTTTTGTTGTCATCAAATTATTCATAAGAATACTCTAATTTATTCATTAACCAAGAGCTTTGTCTCAAAGTTTTTTCATTCCTCTCATGGTTTAGTGCTTCTGCAATTGTACCTACAAGTACTCTTTAATGGGTCAATTTGGGTTACCCTTTTATCTGTAACAAGCTTAATACTAGAATTTATCGAAAAAGAAAACTGTTAGAAATGGGTTTAGTGGGTTGAAAGACTACCGAAATGTATTTGGAGAGAAAGTGTTTCTGACAACGTTAGATCAAAAGCACTTACTATTAAACCCGTATAAAATGTACGCCTTTTGACTTTTTACCAAGTTGGCCTACCCACCCATTTCTCCACCTCTAATCATTTCATATATATTCGGTTCTGCTTCAGGTGGATTCGAGTAATACTAGATACAGTAAAAAGAACTTTGATCCATAATCCATATGTATATGTTTTTGGTAGGTGTCGGTGGTGGAAATATTTGATGAAGTTCACATGAAGGCTATCAATCTTGCCAATGGTAAACACTTTCGTGAAGTTCCAACTCTGATGTTAGCACTAATTGGCACATGTGAGGGTTCTTGATACTTTTTCCATAAAACAACTTTTAATTAAAAAAACACCCATAATTTTTGACATAAACTTACATTATACTACTGTAGCATATACATTTGCAAATACTTATGGTTCAGAAGATTGTATTAAGCATCGTGGCTTGGATCTTATTTTTGCGAAGGACAAGATGCTAAAAACGGAAATTTTCATGGTTAGATAATGTTATTTTCGGAGGACCATTACCTAAACGACTATTTCTATATGTATTTAATTATTTTCGGAGGTTGCATTTTGATATAACGTCTTCATTACTTTCAAATTTCATTTCAAGTAGTCACCCTATTGTTTTTAAATGTTATAGTCCGCAAATTCGCGGGTTATGATCTAGTATTTATTTATTAGTGGTATATATTATCACCTTTTTTAATTACTAAATCATTTGCACGGTAAGTTGTTTGTTTTTTTTTATTTTTTTTAACTTTATGTGACCTAATAAATTAATTATTAGATAAATGATAAACAACAAAGTCGATCTACAACAACAGTAAGTAGGTGGTGTCTAAACATCTTATATTTGTTTGACTCAAGTTCTAACCATCATACATGTTATGTGCTTTTTTCTTCTAATTTGTAGGATTACTTTAATGATTTTTTTTCCATTTTAAAACAATATAATAATCACTAAAGAATGTTAATTAACAATCATAAATATAGATTACTCGGTTTTTAAGATAGATAATATAGGTATAACTAATGGGTGAGAATAAACCAAACCTAAAATCGAAAATAACTGGAAAAAATGAAACAAAAAAGCTAAACTGAATTAAAAATCGACGGTTTGATTTTTGATTTCCAAAAACCGAAATTATGGTTCGGTTTTCGGTTTTATCGCTAAAAATGACCGAAAAAACCGGACCGAACCGAACTGATCATTATATTATATACATGATCCCCATTCTATTTGTATATATAATTAATTAATTAATTATGTATTATATATAAATATTCACCCCTTAACCTGTGCCCTAAGGGCATATGTTAAGACAATAATATTCTTCTCGAAAAATGAGAAATGCATTTTACAAGAAGAATCTTGATACCTTTTTCATTTTTCAAAAAGAATGTTTTCAACTTTTTCAATTTTCGAGAAGAATATTCACCCTTTAACCTGTGCCCTTAGGGCACAAGTTAGAAATTCCCTATATATATATATATAACTTTTTAAATGAAAAATATATGTATGTCAAAGTAATTCAAAACATTTGATTGTGATATTCGAGATACTCACCTATTACTTCGTGTATAAATCTCTTAATCACATATTGTCTATTGTACATTTTCAATTACTAAGTGTGAGTTTATTTTTAACATATATATATATATATATATATATATATATATATATATATATATATATATATATATATATATATATATATATATATATATATATATATATATATATATATATATATATATTACCAAGTTTATTTTATAACATGCCCAAATGAATAAACTGAAAAATTGAATAAAACTGAAACCGAAAAAATCGAACACTTATGGTTTTTGATTATCAAAAACAGAACTTACGGTTCAGTTTTAGCCAAAAACCGAACCAAGCCAACTCATGCACACCCCTTGTAACGAAAAAAATTATAATTATCATTTTGCTTATTAATCTCAACTTTTATATTATTTTTATGATATATACATATATATACGGAGTAAAATTCTAGTTTGAACATCCACATCAAAAGCTTTTTTCAAAATTGGGTAAAGCATCCATATCAAAGGCTTTTTTTATAAAGCATTTTTCTTAAAAATTGTCATAGCCTTTTTATAAAAAGCTTTAAGAAAGTGATGGCTCCTATGGAAAAAAATTTTACTTACACAAATTTTATTAAGATTGATTTAATTATAGAGGAGAGGGAAGGCAATAGCTTGAGAAATGTAAAAGCTTCTGCAATCTCTTTCCTAACTAGTTTATTCAATTTTAATAGAATTTATGTAAGTAAAATTTTTTCTTCATTGGAGTCATCAGATTTTCTAAAGTTTTTTATATTAAAATGCTATGACAAGTTTTAAGAAAAAAAAAAACTTTTGAAAAAAACATTTGGTGTGGATACGCTGAGCTTTTTTAAAAAAGCTTTTAAAAAGGCTTTAAGTCCAATGATGAAAAGCTTTTAGTTCCTTCAAAACCTATACAAAGCTCAAGATTAAAAAGCTATAGCTTCAAAGACTTGAGAATTCTCAAGTCGTTGCACTCTCTTTCTTTATTATAATTATAATGATAGTTTTAAAAGAAGAAAAACTTTTCTTCAATCGAGTAATAGTTTTTTCTAAATCTTTTTTAATAAAAATTTAGAAAAAGTCCTTGTCGAGGATGCTCTTGTATATCTACACTAAATAAAAAATTAAATTGTACAAGTTGCAATATAAGAGTTATACGTTACACAATATAAATAGACATATTCAACCAATCAAAAATTAACAATAAAAATGATATTAATTTGAATATCCATACACTTAAAATACACTTATATTGTATTTTAATTTAAATGAACATATAAATTTCACATGAAATATTCCATGACCAGTTGATAGATAGATTGGATGACAAAACCCATTGCGTGTGTACTAGAAACCCTGTGATCAAAACTTTATGTTATCATAGACCTGGGTTTTGATTCACGGCAAACACAAATTATATTTTGTTAATTTTTCTCATTTGTTTAGTACTTTAATTTAGTGTAACACAGGAGGGCCACAAGCGATTCAAACTTGGAGTCATTTGAACAATACAATGACTCCGATCCAACCTTGACAAAAAACTTGTTAAGGTTTCAATGCCATAAGATGCAAATGCTAGTACATGTATATATGTAACTTAACTAGAATGTCATATGCAACATGTAAGTGCTAGCCTAATATATAACCGGAGCTGCAATACAAGTCGAAGTTTTAACGGTTATGTCGAATTCTGTGTCACATAGAGCTTTGCTTAAGTGAACATAGTTTCTAATGATTGTTTGTAGCTCTTGAACCTTTGTCAGAGCCAAACTTGAGCCATAATTTGTATAAAGAATACTGATATAAGTTGTATAATAGAGATTCATTGTTGATCATAACTTTAATTTGTTGATCATAACTTTAATTCATTGTTGATATAAGAGTAATTTCACGCGTTAAATAATCAAAATACAAACATTAAAACAATTGATCAGCTGATTATTTGCAATATCAAACAACATAATCAAATCCAAACACTATTATCTTGAATCATGATTTCTAACAGTTAATTATCTTATTCTAATCATTCAATATGTATAATCTATTTTTATTAAGCAATCCCAAACACCCCAGCTGGTCGAGATTGAGCTTATTCACAGGTTTGCAACACTAGGAGTCACTTTAACGACTGAGCAAACAAAAACAAGTCTATAGCTAATATTTTTAAACAGTCAATACTAACAAATTAAATCAGTAAAAAAATAAAAAATATAAATATTGTGCCATAAATTGTAACGATTTGTACAAATTTAGAATATGTTTCTTATTGTATCAAAAATCATTTGACACAATTAATCTACACAACTATTCCAGTATTCCTGACCTTAATCCTCAACTTCCTTGCAATTTCTATTGCTTTTGGATGTACTGGCCTCTTGCTAGAATCACATTGTTCAACTTCCACCCAATTTAAAACTTTCATCATAAGTGATTGAGAGACTTTCTTTACATCTGATTTCGATTTCTTCATACCTTTTTCCAACGTTTTCTCCAAAAACTCCATGAACCAGTTTCCGGCCTCTATCTCAATCCGTTTCCCTAGTTTTATTGTATCATTGATCTTGTTTTTGTTCTTGCAACAACATTCTAGTTGACCCTTTTGGTCAACTCTTGATAACCTTGAGTGTTTTTCTAAGACTGTTGACTTTGGTTGACGTTTTTCAGGAAATGAAGCGATGGATTTGTGCAATGTGGAGTTTCTCTTTGAATTGTTGTTGTTCATAGTTTCATGCAAGATTTGAGGGTCATCTAATTCTTTGTTAGCTGTTTCGGTTGCTGCTTTAATTGATACCATGTCGGCAATGGCTTGAACAATTTGGTTATGAAACTCGAGGAATTGATCAAAACAGTCTGTTGGATCATCCGGGTTAGCAGACTTACTTAAAGAAGATAAATTCCTGGTCAAATATAAACTTGAACTTAGTATAACACTAAAAAGATCGGATGTAGAGGTGACAAGATGGGCGGGTTGGGTAAGAGGTCAAAACATGTTGTTTTGTAATGATTCAATATATAGAAAACTTTCTTATAAATAACCACCTACAAATACGATGACAAAAAGTAAAATTACTTCAATAATCAGGTAGGTCCCAAGTCGTCCAAAGTGTAAAGTTATCACTTAATACAAAATAATAAGGTTAGAAAATCTTATAGTTTTTAAAGTTATATTTTTACTAACTATTTATAAAACATTCTGATGAGTGGAAAAATAGGTGCGAGTCAACCCAACCTGTACCCACTCGTTTTACATAAACAAAACTAAGAAGTAAAAAGAGTATTGTCAAATAATCATACTTGATACACCAAACAAGAGTTTCGGTAGCTGAGGCATTTCTAAGTGCTTGAAGGGCAGTTCTCTGCGCTCTTTCTCGTTGTTGGACAGCTTCCTAATACAACTTTCGTTCAAGTTAGTATGATCAATAATCTTTATGATTAACAAGGGAATAAAAAGCATAGGGACTTTAAGGTACCTTTCCCAGTAAGCTAAGTGTTCGTGGTAAACTAAAAGATAAACTGGTTTTTGAAGATGAATGAGCATACGGGGACTCTGGTTGTATGGCCATTTTTGCTTTCGAATTTTTCTTCACTTCTACACTAGCAATGGAAGAAGGCACTTCCCGTGAACTTGGTGATGTGGCACTTCGCTTTTCCTAAAATATGGATAAGAAATCACATAATTTTTTGCTATCATGTTAGACACACTAATTATTGTATACCATCTCACCTTTATGACACGATACAAAAGAGTAGTACTAATATCTGTATTAAATTTGTTTGGTTTGTGGTATCATGTCACCAAGATGACATGGTAACCACACATTAACAGATATTTTTGTCAATGCAGCTGTATTTAGACTCAATCAACGTAAAAAACTGAAGCAGCTTGATATTATCCAACAATAGCTTCTGATCATCAGTATCGTGTCTATAATCTACGTTGTCCCATATGAATTGGAATGTCAAGCTTCACAGTAAGTTAAGTACAACCTTTGACGATGACACTAACATTTAGTTACATACAAGCATCTATAACAAAATTCAAAAATGACAAAATAGAGTAAAATTTTAGAGCTGACTCAACAATCTTTACTCTCAATTTTTCTGCCCCTGCCATTTGGTTTGGGGTGCTTAACAAATTCTACTGTTCAAAAATAAAAGAAAGAAACAGAGGGAAGGGGTACCTACAGTTGAGTTAAATGGTATAGAAGTCTTTGCACTTCTATCAAATATTCTACTCTTGCTCTTAGGGATATTCACCATAGAAGATGTGACAATCGTTTTACACAACGATACCCTTCCATATAGCATTCTCTTCTCATCTGACCCAATCATGGAAGACCGATCTTTCACCGGTGTAGAATGATCAAACTTCAATGGGGTTGGTTTTAAGGCCAAAGGTGATGCACAAACTCCATGTTCTTCTTGTTGACTTATAACCCAAGAACTTCTTCTAGAACTAGAAGATTTCGAGTTTGAATTTTGACTCACGGAGGACCTAATTTTCGCAGGTGTACACCGAACATACTCTAAACGAGGTGCCTTTTTAACCATGGGTGATGATGCACAAACACCATTTTCTCCCTTTTTCCTTGTACTCCAAGAACCCCTTCTAGAACCATCATTTGGAGTCAAGTTTCCAACTTTCTCAATCTTTTCCTCTTTTTGAGTCAACCCAATTAACGTTTCGGGCGATCCAACAAACGTGTGGCGGCCAGGAATCGGTTTCACACCTATAACTACAGGAACAGGCGAACCGGGCTCTAACTTTTCGACATGAATAAACTGACCAAGTTGAATTTTATTACTAAGAACAAGATCATCTTTTTCAAAAGGTAAACTGACATAAATCGAGTGAGATGAATCCGAAACTTTTACGTAAAATCCATGTTTAGGCCATAAATCTTTCTCATCAAGATCAACTGGAACAATATCTGTAACTTGTAAAAGTGAACTCCTATATTCACTTGTTGGTTTCACACCTGAATTCATCCCATTTAATAATTTCAATAACACCCCTGGTGTTAATGTCCCCATATCAACAAAATCTTGATATAGTGGAAATTGAACACCAAAAATTGGGAATTTGGAATTAAAGAAACTTGGGTTTGTTTAAAGATTTGATTTTTAGAAAAACCCAGTTTCTAAAAATGTACAAATTTGAAGAAGATTGTCGATCGGATGGAATTGGGGAATTTTAGGGTTTAAGGGATTTTGATTGATTTAATTTTATAATATTTTTTTGAAAAATGGGAGCGGATTTCGGAAGGTTTAAAGAGGGAGATGAAAGAGTCATAGTATGACTTTGTTGTTGTGTCACGTTATTATTGTTGGTTTCTTGATTCCATTTTAGGCGGGCAAATTGCTCTTAACGACGACGTTTTGGATGTTTGTGATGTTAAAAGAAATAATTACCCCCAGACAGTTTGGGAATGGCAAAATAGCCCCCTGAAAGTTTTGGCAGAATGACCTATTCATGACGATTTGGCCAACGGTAAATTACACCAAAGTTTCGAACCTTATTATACCTGTTAGAACATAAAATAATACGAGTATGTGCGGATTAAACCTTTCAAAACTTGCTACTCTGTATACATAAGGTGAGTTTTCAATTGGGTGACTAGTTTTTCAAACGACATGCAATCATATACATTCACTCAATATGTTATTAATTAACGTGTTATACGATGTAAAATATACAAACAATTAAATTTTTTAAAGTTTAATAGATACAACAACAAAAATACTGCAATTCGATTCGTAAAATAGTAATGGTAAATTTGATAAAAAAAAATTATGTAATCTACCTTTTATGTTAACTATAACATAATTGTGATTATATTAAAAGATTAGATATACGTTTGTTAACATATGGCTGATGTGAAACTTGTGGCTAGAGACTACTTGAAGTAGCTTATATTTTAAGGGTTTCTAATTACTTATTTTTTCAAGAAATCCTACTTAATTTGATTTGCCAAACGGAGATTATCTTTTTCAAGAGTTTGAACTAAGTTTTAGAATCTCAAACCCTGGAAGTCTAAAAAATGGAGGTACCAAACACACCCTACATGAAAAATGTAATGTATAGTTATGTAAAAGGTAAATTGTTTTTTTTAGTGTTGTTCATATGCCCATTTTACCACCTCGGTAATAGCAATTAGCAAACCAATTTTAGGAGTGGGCCAGTTGAGTGCTTATCCAGAGATCTTACATTTAACGGCACTCAATGGATACAAGGCATAGTAGTGGTATCTTTGAAGAGATACATAAATACAGATTAACGTGAGGCACAAAGTGTAGTAAGACATAAGAATGGGCAACCAAGAGGTATGAAGTTTGCATTCTAGATGGGTCCATAACTCCATATGGTATTGCTTCATTCGTTTCATACGGAGTAGAAATTAAGGCCGGCAGGTTGGGCGGATTAAGTAGTGGATCAAATGAAGCTTGTGTTAAATTGGTCAACTTTAGTGCGGGTCAAGATGAGTTGGGTTGATTCAAATTATCAAAGACTGTTCCTATTCAATGAGTCGATTTTGGTGGTGTTCAAGATGGGTTGGCTTGATCTGTGAACATTATCCATAGTTCAATTATTATATATAAATATAAAAAATTATGATTAAATTAATGTGTCAACTGTGAATATAAAAAATAAAAAATTATTATTATATAATAGTCCAAGTCTTCACATAACAACAGCTAGGATGTATGATCTGAAACGAATGTAATACCCCATTTTGAATCGTTCCCATTTAGGTAGCCTTGTATATATAACCCAATTGACATAAAATACAACCCAGTTTGACCTATTAATAAGTAAATGGGTCAAAATAACCATCTCTAATCTCTAATAAAAAATAGAAATAAAATCCATTATTTTACTGATCATAGTAAAAAAAATTCATTTTGAAACTTAAAAGTCCATTTAACAACACACTGATAAAAGAACGCATATTTAGACGCAAATCAATGCCATTAACAAACAGGTTTAACGGTTTATGCTGATAACAGGCAAATAAGTACTCAAATTAAATATATCTTCTAACAATTCCAAGAAAGGAATACTGCAATGTATGCAAACCGAGGGATCCGATACTCAAGGTCAAAGTAACCAGATTTCATCATGTAAAGATGTACTCAAAAGACCATTCAACACATAAGGTATACATAAAAAACTGCAAACTTTAAACTTTAGCTTACAAAAGCAAGTACATATACTATTCTCAAAAGACTATTTCTCATCTCATGATAACCATAATAAGTACTAATCGACTCTAATTCAAAAGCAGAAAGGGTAGAAAACTTAAATTATGCTGTAAATAAACCACCCTTCAATACAAGAACACAGAAGGACAAAGACGGTGATGACCTTGTATTGTTTAGACTCGAAGGTTAGAGTGCAAACTCTTACTCTTCAACAGTAATAAGTTCAAACTCAATAAGGGATAGATTGCAGTCTTCCTTGACAGAAAAGTCAGCTGGTTCAGCGACTTCAACACGTCCCCACTTGTCCACCGCAAGTCTCATGGAGCCCTTGTACATGTCGATTTTTGCATTTCTCAGAGTTACAGTGCTTCCCTCCTTCATAGCATCCACTGAGAAAAGTAAATGTTTTAGTGAATTATTGTCGATCAACAATCATCCGCAAAATCTAGCAATTGCTAGAAAACATTTCTGAACGTGAATTTTACAGGGGGAAACACGAGTTCATTTTAGGATTTGATTATGTAGCAATTGTAAGAAAACATTCCTGAACATTAATTTTACAGGGAGAAATATGAGTTCATTTTAGGATTTTATTATGTTTCATAAATTTGATAGTGGTACAGATATGTTGGAAAGAAGCTGGGCCCTCTATAAGGAACCTTTAACGAACAAAGCAGAAAAACATCATCCTTCACTTTCGCAACCATTTAGTTGCCTCTGCAAAGCTGTAAATCCAATAATAAATGCTATAGATATACAAATGTAAATCCTCTCCTAGTAACTGTGATTAGTGAAGAAACTACAGTAATCATTTAAGATAGTAATCGTATCATAATTTCAATTGCGTATGTTTAGATAATCTCAGATTAGTCATACCAATTTAAGCGCTAAGCACTCGCAACTCACTTGACCTCGCTATCTAATTCTAACACATTATAAAACACTATCTGGATCTCTTTCTTAAAGAGCATTATAAGAAAGCTTTTCCCGACATGCCAAACAGCAAACTGATGCATCAATTCCAGATGAGTAAAACATAATACAAAAAATTGAAAATAAATACATATATATAATAACAGGGTTCGGATCAAATAGAATAAAGCTTATGGTAGAATAAATAGAATGACGTAAGATAATGCTATGTGTCCTTGAGAACTAGAACTGGTCAAAGGGTGTATCAATTTGGTAATTCATAAGTATTCAAAAGTACGTGCATCAATTTGGTAATAATAATCAAACATTGCAAATCAGTATCAATTCAAAGAGGATTAAATACTGATTTTTTTGGCATACTTTTTGTAATCCGAAACATGACAATCGATATTGATACTCAGATATATAAATAAGAAGAATAATGGAGAGAAAGAAACAAGTTGTTAGATGCACAATGTCTAATACCCTAAGTGATGTTTAATGAAATCTTTAATGCTCTAGAAAAACTCATCAGGTCAAAAGATCATCTAACGGCTGAAATCTTATTATACTGATTCTATGACAACAACTATTCTACAATGCATTTTAAGGGTTGAAACAAGCTTTGACAACCCAACGAACATGCTATAATTCACAGCCAAAATGGTTTAAAAAATGATATAATATTCCATAGCTTCCCATTCATGATTTTGGAATTGAAATGTGAAAAAGAATCATAAGGTGAGTAAACACATGATTTAAATGGTCATATAATTATATAGCAACAAACCACATCTTAACAGCAAATACTTAATACCGTACGGTACAATAAGCATTAAATTTTGTCAGAAACTGATTAACTTGAAGCATACCTTGATCATTTCTAGCAGTAAAGACAACAATTCCAGTCTCATCACCGACCAATAATTCAGCAAGACGCATGTTACGTCCTTGAGTCCCATTGCGACCTCTTGTCTGGATCATCTTTGAACTAACCACTTTTACAGTGAGGTTAAGACCAAAAGCACCAGGACGAAGCTGGTTGATCTTAATGAAAGCTGGTTGCTGCTTGTTTTGTTCAGCCATTATTTCCAGAAACCCTGCAATTAATTTAGACAAGGAATTTTTTTAGGAAGTGAAGAATGCAATGCTATAGTTATGCAAAACATACCTTTTCAAAGTTTAGTCAAAATATGATACATCAATAACAATAAGCTTTTTATAATATAAACACTAAATCACTACTATACCAAAACATATATATGACATTTTTCACAATTTTATCAAGGAGTCATTAACTTGATACATGCATGAGCTAAAAGTCTAAAACCAGAATCTGCTTTTTTATTTGAAAGAAACATGTGTATGATAATCATCACTAATATGACTACGATCCTTTTTCGAACGACTAAGTGTCATATTAGACAGCATTTTACAAAAAGGTACTTCGTGATCAGATTTAGCCATCGATCCAAAAACCAAAAAACATTCACTCTAGTCGAAAATTGTGGACTTTGGCGTAAAACAACAAAAAGGTAAGTATCAAAAGTCAGATGCTGTTTGTATATAGTATAAACGTTGGTTTTGAAACATCACATGCAGAACGACTGTCAACGGATTACCTATCATCTCACTAGAAAATAGACTTCATTAAAATAGACTTCATTTGTAGTTCCGTTCTATGTTTCATTGTTTCGTATCATAAGACATTCTCAAAAACGAAAAACTTCTTTTAGTTCAAAGTGTATGTCAGTAGAATCTTAAACTAGTAAATTTTATCAGTTAAACGCTATTTTCAGACTGGACTATGGTGTGTACATACTATGACTGAGATTTCAAACAAAATATAAAATCACTTACAACTCTACCAAGACGGCAAGACCTGATGCCATACTTGTGCATACATATTAAATTATTACTAAAACAACCTAAAAACTTGATCTTTTGACATACAAAGAATCATTATTTCATTCAAAGATAGAAGTACAACATATAGATATATGCATGAACTATAACTGTGCTTAGTCAAAATGAGATCATAATCACCAATAACAATTATGAGTACAATATTAGATTACAGCTTAAAAAAACCAAAATAATAAATTAAATATAAACAAATAATATATAAAATAAATACATTGACTTTTATCATGAACTAATTGAACAGGTATACAATAACACTAACATTAGCAAATTAGGGCATAATCATCGATCCATAACACCATACACAAATACATGCAAGAAATTTACATCAAATTCACAAGATCGGGATCTAAAAACACAAATTGTTTATAACAATCAACAATTCTGTATGAATTTGAGATCATATAGGTTAAATTAACATAAAAATAGTGGATTAAAAGCCAATTGTGATTGTTAAAACCGCAAATTGAAAAATTAGTAATAGTCAATGAAATTAAAAGCCTATAAAATTGAGAAATTGAATCGATAGATGATAGTGAAAAGAGAGATCGAGTGACCTGAGTTGAAAGTTACGAAGGATTTACGGAAAAATCGAGGAGAAAAAAGGGGTGGAAATTGAAGATCTGTGTAAAATAATTTATGATGATTTTGAGGAGGTTTACCGAAAATATTATATAGGTCCTTTATAGTCGGGTCAACGAATCTGGATCCTCAATTTCACAACCATGGATAGTTACGATTTTATACATCTAATCCAAAACTTATTTGTAGGATTTATCAGGATATTTTTGTTTAAAAACTACTCGTAGTTTGATAAACTCGTTTTATTACTCGAACTAGATTTTAGACCCGTGTGTTAACACGGGATGTCAAAGCAAACCATCTTCATTGTATTTTTATTAAGTCTCATTATCTCCTAAATAAAGTTTCGTTATTTGTAGTTATTAAATCATGTTTTAGTTTTAAAACCATGTTCAAGTGATAGAATAATACATCCATTAATCAAATTTTTTTACAAAGAATTCATATACTTATTTATTTTATATTGCTTAGTTATCAATACCCTCTTTAAATTGGAAGTTATTAGAGCACAATAAATTAGATTATCATTACATAAAACCTGAATAAACCGACCGATACACAACCTATGTCTTTGATCAATTAGTCAAAACTCATAACCTATGTTAAAGCATAATATTTATCAACTAAATAGTAAAACTATAAAAAATGAAGAGATTTATGTTTTATTTTTTTTCCAATAAGGTATGAAGTAAAGCTTGTATGTTCATATAGAGTCGCAATTGAGAAACCAATAATAGTCACTCTAAACTATGGTATTTATAAATCTCAGATTTTATCGAATCAACAAATGAATACAAAATGCTCTTTCAAAAATATTACCCTCATTTTTTTATGCTATAGACTTATAGAGCATTGTAATATTCTTACCAACAACAATAATAATAATAGTTAGGTTAAAGATTTACGGTAAGTGATTTATTTATTTTTTCAAAATATATTATATATATAAATCAACGTATTTTTTGGGTTTATTGAAAGTTTAAAGAAAACAAATCATTTGGTTGGTGAAGAGATATCTATTTTTCAAAGATTTGAATAGAAAGGGTTTTGTTTATTATTATTTTGTTTAAACATGTGTATATACGCAGATTTAACTAAAAGTGATATTATAATATAACTTTAATAGTGACAACGTAAAAAAATTGTATTATCTTTAGACCCGTGTTTGGGCACAGATTGTCAATGAATATGTATAGTAATTTAGAAACATACATTAAATAGTACTATATGTTACCAATTATGAAGAGTAATATGAGGCCCAATACCTATTTTAGTGTAAAATAAGTTGATAATGTGATGCTAAATGTAAATTTTCAAATGTTAAGTTGTAGTTATTTGAAACAATTAATGTGCACAAATTGGACATATAACTTTTAATGTGTGGTTTAAACTTTAAATTATTTATCACTTTAAACATAAAAAATTAATTGATACTAAAAAAATAAAGAAATAAAATAAAGGTGAAGGATCGGAGGAGAAGGACTCGAATGTGAGGAGGATGAGCAAACTGAATTTCCTGCATTTTAGGAACAAATTTGTAGGTCTAAAATGCAAATTCCTTAAATGTAAAATGCAGTGTTTGTTAAAATGCAATATTCCATTGGTAAAATACTAAAATGCATTGAATCTAAGTGACAACTTTGTCCTAAAATGTAATGAATTTAGCATGCCCATCCTTCTTCACATTTAAAACATTCCCCTAAAAAAACTTGACCTATAATAGAAGTGGATTAGTTTTTTTGTTTTTGACTACTTTTTAAATAATAAAATACTGACTTAATAAGGTAATAATATTTCCTAGTGTTTATTCCGTTATATAAACATGGATGTTTAGTGATTACAACTTTATTAAAACTATCGAACCTTAGTGTATGTGAAGTACAATTATACTTAAACGATTATAAAATACGTACTATTAAAGTGTTTTCAATAATTTTATAGAAATAGATATTTTTTAGATAAATATTTTTTTATAGGCCTTTTTTATAGGGTTGAAGACATTTGGTGATTAAGCTAATAATAATTATTTTATAATAAATACTATTAATTATATTCGATAATAGATGACTTTTGGATAAAATTCAATTCGTATGCTTTTTTATTTACCGATCAGGTGTTTTGATGATATAAATTATATAAAAAATCATTATTAACTTAGATAAAAATATGTATTTTTCGGATGAGATACTTTTTAAAAAATTTATTATTATTTATTATAATATATAGAGAATTTTTAGGATAGATTTTTTAGGGAAATCAATGAATATGATTGGTTAATTGAAAGTTTGGTGAAATCAAGAAATTTGATTGGTTAATAGATGTCAATTTTTCACAAAATTGAGGTAGCAAAAGTTTTCTTTTATTAATATTTAGACTCGAGCTTGTATTAGATTATTTGTATATGGTGGTGTTCATATCTATTATTTACATCCATTTAGAGTTTTAAATACACAAAAAGTTGTTATACATTCCCCTAATCCCCTTCAGATTAGATAGAGATTTCCTTATCGGAATCTTCTCCATCTGAACGAAGTCTTTCACATGCGACTCGTTAAATTTGAAGGTTGTTTGACTCAAAATTTAATGAGTTTTCAAATGCGCCAAGTTGAACGTTGGTTTTTTGAACTCGGATAGTAAAACTAATTAAGTAGTAATATTAATCCGAGCTTGCCACGAGTTAGGATACTAATCTATATATTGATGGCCGATGATTTTTTTTCATTCACGAGTAGTTCTCATTGTCTACAATCCTGTTTATTTTTAGGTGGTACATGTATGAAAGCCTGACGCGCTAGCTTCCTTTATATAAGTTTTTGTTGTTTCACGCGATATACCAGCCATCACCAACATAGTTCACCATGTGTATGTGATTTTAATTAGAATTATCATGTCTGTACATTCCAACGGATTTGAAATAGTTTACATCATTTTGTATTAGAAATGAAACTTTAGCTCAATTTCAATTAAATTAGCTTTATTAATATAATTATAAACTCGTTTTTTTATGATAATAGTACTATTAAAAAGTATTAGAAAGCAATCTAGCTATAATAATCGAATTGTTAACAACAATAAAAATAACGTCCATGATTATCATATACAATTTAACGTAAGGAAAGTATCAAGAGTAACTCTGGAATTACAGTACAACGAAATGATACATGTTGCTTCCTCTGGTTAGTACTTCGTGTTGGTAACACCTTTGTAATATTTGCTAAAAATTGATAGCGATATTTCGCTTAAAACTATCAATTAACAAAAATGCTTGACCATATCCATAATTTCTAAAAATTGTGTGTATATCAAAACGAAGCTATCATTAGTTTGACTATTACACCTTATTATCAATTCACCAAGTAAAATGCCAATTTATCGAGAGATATTAAGGGATACAAATGTAATTTAACCATTGAAACATGAGAATTAAACTTCTCATGAGATCTTTAAGACTATTATGGTGTTTTTATGTAACACCCCGAAATTTTAAGGTATTATTTTAGTGGGGAAGGTTCAAATGAAAACCACTTTAAAGGTGAGAACTGTAAGAACCACAACGAATACATGTTTGTTCACATATGATTAAAGTTAATCACATGTGAACATTGATGTACGTTTAATTGAAAAAGAAAAAAGTCAAAAAAAATCTTAAAATCATATCGAAAAACGCAAAAAACAAATACATGTTCACATGTGAACGATAATATGAACAAATCGGTTAAAAAGCGTTTTAAGACGTAAATTTATGATTTTTTTTTTACTTTTTTCTTTTTCAATTAAACGTATATCAATGTTCACATATGATTAAAGTTAATCACATGTGAACAAACACGTATTCGTTGTAGTTCTTACAGTTCTCAACTTTAAAGTGGTTCTCATTTGAACCTCCCACTGATTTTAGTATGTATATATATATATATATATATATATATATATAGAGAGAGAGAGAGAGAGAGAAAGAGAGGTGGGTTAAAATGAGAAGGCTAATTTTCCTGAGAACGTGAGAAACACTTCAAAATTATTTTTTTAACTATTCGAAACACATTTTCCTATAAAACTTTTTCAATGATTATTATTAAAGTGACTTTTGGAAGCTATGGTATAAATATAAATAAAAAATATTAACATTCTTTTTTCGAATTTTTTTTACAGTCTTTACTGTTGTGATTATTTAAGATAATCACAAAATATAACATGATAATCACATGTGATTATTCTCTAATATAATGTGAATATCATGTATTCGAGATAATCACAAAATATGACATGATAATCACATATTGTTCATGTGATTATCAAGTTATAAAATGTGATTATTATGAATAATTTTTTTTTTAAATAATAAAATGTCAACTTTTTTTTTTTATTTGAAAAATAGCATCTAAAAGTTATTTGAAAAAGAAGCTATGTAGAAAATTTTGTAAAATTACGTGTTTCGGATAGTTAAAAAGTGATTTTAAAGTGTTTCCCATGTTCTCACGAAAATTTGTCTTCTCATTTGAACCTGGGACTATATATATTTATTTATTTATTTTAAGTTATTAGTATTATCATAAGTATAATAATAAAATAGTAACTGTAAATGGTTTTAAGTTCCAGACAATAAGAACTGAGAGGAATAAAACTAACTAAAACATATATTCAATTATACTTACGTACGTACATATCCAAAATTAAACTCCAAACACTTCCAGAGACTTGGAGAAAGGAAGGAAAAAACGTGAGGGATCAAAAGGAAGAACAAATCCAATCTCTAAACACAAAATTGAAGCTTGAGAAACCTAATTCTTCATCTATCTTTCATCTTCAACCTCAAATAAGCTTTACCTTCTAATTCTCATAACCTAAAAATGGGTTTTTAGAGGGTTTCCAAAGAGTTGGGCATTTAATCCGAAATTAGGGCCTAAAATTGTAGAATTGATGTTAGTTAAGTTACTAGTGATGATTCATAACTTGATTATGACCTAAGAGTGAAGAAATCACAAGTAATATTTTAGTGATTTCAAGATTTTAGGTAAATTCTTGCAAATTAGTGCTAATTAGCTTAAAGTCTAGTTAAGTATACTATGGTAATGTTAATATAAAGTTTGATTAAGAATTTGAATAGAAGTTCAAGTGACTGAATTCTAAACTTTACTTATGATTATGGAAGAATATAGTTTTTAACAGTTGATTTTGATGACTTGTGTAAATTTTCACAAGTTAGTATTAATTAGCTCACAATATAAGACAATCCAAAGTGGGGGAGGATTGGTGATTACTTACTAGTTAAATTTGATGATTTTAGAATTCTAAATGTATTGTTATAGGGTGATGATAAATCCCCCAAAGTATTTGATAAATCCACCATTACTGTGTAGTTCCAGTTTGTAAAGTACAAGCTTTCAATGCATAAATGTGGTAGATCTATCAAAAAGTTTGGTGGAAATATCATCACCCATTGTTATATTGTAATATGTTGTATGATAAGTGCTAAAGGTGTGATGTGACACCCGACAAATTAGGGCTAGTTATTAGTACCTAATCACATTTTAATACATGTAATTAGTTCTGTATTAGGCTAATTATATGTATCATTATATATATATTGGAATATATATATACGCGTACGCGATTAATCTTAATCGTGCATTTTCATATCGGGCGGATCCCGATACATTAATACGGACGTTGGTGAACTCAATTTATTAAATAATGCGAGATTATTTGATAAACATATTTATTTCCAAATATTATTTCGATAATATCACGTAAGCATTTCGTATAGTATAAAAAGCTCAGAAACGACCCGAAAACGCGCAAAACGCGCCCGACAATCGAAACAAACCTAAGTTATATTTTTATAACTCATTAATAAGTATTGTGATAAAATACTTCATTCAAAAATATCGAAAAGTTATTCGTATTTATAAACACATACGTATATTATATAACGTCTAAATATACGTTAAAACGATCGGGTAAACAAACACGGATATAATACCACTAATGGGGAGGCAAGATTTTAATCAACCTCACCTCCCATTTTTGACTAAAAATCAGCCACAACAAGATCCACAAATGGTGGATCTTGTTCTTGACCATAAGCACACAAACACACCTTAATTTCCTCATTTTATATCACCTCACTCTCTCACTAACTTCTCACTAAAAACACACACATCCCTTTTCTCTCCTCTCTAAAAATCGATCATCATCATCATCCACCATCAAACCACCACATTCCACCACCATTTGAAGGAAGGAAGCAAGGAAACGAAGAAAGGAGAAGCAACCGAGCATCATCTCACTCATCTCTCTCTCTAGAACTCGTTCTTGGTATGATCCACCACCTTTCTCTCTCTAGAGTTTCATGGTTTTAGTAGATCTACATGTTATTATGCTCATCTAACAAAATGATGTCCAAATCTAAGCTTGAAATACGTTTTTACAAAACATATATATATCATAGATTCTGTCCCAGAAAATACGTCACACAAAAACGTCCATATCTTGAGTTCTAAGATGAATCAACACTTGAATCTTATACCGAAATTTCCGTATGGATGTCCTCTACAAAAAGTTATTCTTTGACCTTTTTCAGAAATACACCATTTTTGGTGTAGAATCCGATCTTTGAACTGGTGTCGGTTTCGGACCAAAACCGACTACTCTTTATATTTATTTTTGTTAAAAATAGTAAATGAACATATAAAAATACCATAAAGTGCAGAAATGATCTATACATATATGAGAACATGTGTGATTTTTGGTTAGTCTTGATTCGGGCTAGAAATAGGTTAAATCGAAAGATCTTTCGAGCTAAAAACTGGAAAACACAAAAGCTAGGGACTGTTTTGTGAATATTTTTAAAATCGACACTTCGAATCAATCCCGACACGAAACGATAATTTTTACAAACTTTAGAAACATAATTAAGAATTTCCTAAAAGTTTTGGGTCAAACCAAACATGTTTGACCTAGTCAACGAAAACAAACACTTAAACGAAATCGGAAATCACTTCTGCTACAATACCATTGTCGCATGAACAGTGATCCGTGAATTCATTGTCGCATGAACAGTGATCCGTGAATCCTATTGTCGTATACCTTATTGTCGGTATTGATTGTCGGAAAATAAGTATTTTCACCTATTGTCGCATGAAATCACTATTGTCGTAATAACTATTATTGCAAAAACTAACACTTTCATACTTGAAACCGACTCAAAATCTTTATTGTCTCATGAATAGTGTTTCCCGACAACGCTATTGTCTCATGAATAGTGTATCCCGACAACGCTATTGTCTCATGAATAGTGTTTCCCGACAACGCTATTGTCTCATGAATAGTGTTTCCCGACAACGTTATCGTCTCATGAATAGTACTTCCCGACAACGCTATCGTCTCATGAATAGTACTTTCTGACAATGCTATTGTCTCATGAATAGTAATTGATGTTATTATCTCATAAATAGTGTTCAACATTAACTTTGCGTAAACGACTTTTCAAACAAGACAATATCACAATATATTTGATTTAACGTCAATACAATATTTGGAATAACTCGGAAACATATGACATATATACTTTTGTAAGTATACAACGAGACCAACATAATAATAATGTTTTAATAATCATTATTACAAAACTCACCAACGGGCCGTACATGATTTCAAAACTCAAACTAATCAATTAAACAACCAAATCATTTGGACATTACTAGTTGGATGAACAACTAGCATGGACGGTCTTTTGAGACGCCTACATATACTTATAATCTTGCGCGTTTTGAACGCCCGACAGGTTACAGTCTTCGGACAACATTACCTTGTGCAACATCATACTTGCTTGCTAGCAACACACCAGACTCAGGTGAGTCTCATAGCCCTGACTTTTTACAGTTTTTACTCCCGGGGTGGGAATACATACTCGTTTTGTTTTACATGTGAACATGAGTACTAAACCTCGATATATACTGCATGAGTTGTTTTGCTAATCATTTTAAAGTCCTCCACTACATAGTTTGTTTATATGGATTTAGCGCGATTGTTAGTGTATGGTACCATATGGGATTGACAATCCCCGTCCGGGTTAGCACGCACTAACTGGTCAAACGGACGCATTAGCATTTGTTCATACGATTGTAGATTAGGCACTCGCAGGGAGGCACCCTCGCTCAGGCACTTAGTTGTGATCCTGACACCTCAGTTAAGCTCAAACTATGGGCTCATGGTAGTGATATACATCTATTTTATTTGCTTGGTTGCAAATCATTACATTAAATCTCATGGTTCACACATCATGTTTATCTATACAAACCTGTGAGCTCACCAGCTTTTAGCTGACCTTTTAGTATGTATTCTCAGGTACTCAACAGCAGTAGGTCTGCTCATATTCAGGATACTTAGCTCGAGTCGCATACAGACATCAGGAGATTCCCATGCATTTCTACATTTTGTAAACTAGATATGCTTTAGAATCTCTAACACTTAGATTGCGAGCTTTTGTAAACATTATTACATTGTAAACTTTTATTATATCAATGTAATCAGTAAATGACGCATATAGAGTCGTTCATTATATATCTTATGTGCTTGTGATTATTGATTAGTCGCGCCCCGACCCGATTCGCTTCCGCAACCCGAATTTGGGGGTGCGACAGATTGGTATCAGAGCCTAAGGTTATAGTGAACTAGGTTGCATTTAGTGGGCCTAGACTATGACCGTTAGGCAGTATTTCCTTACTAGGTATAACTGGTTCAGGGATTACATCATACCACTTTAATTTAACATAGCCTGATCAACTATGTACAATTAAGGAAAGATGATGTGAGAGCTGAAACGGTTATGTTGAACAGGAATACACTAGTTGACTCTGACCACGAAAGAACCGGGACTTACACTTGTTTGTGCTAGACACTCTAGGCTATATGATATGGTTATATATATAGGCCTCACAATACTTACTAAACGTTCTTGCCACAGACATGGCAGACATCCCTCCTCTAGCACCGACTGACACGAATGTAGAAGTTCAAATTTACCCAACTATTGAGGAGTTAACCGCATTACCCCAAACATCGACTGAACCTCTCTATTATTCCACTGGGGAGGCAAGAGTCACACGACATCAACGAAGGGGTAACAGTTCAGCTCGAGTTAGCCCTTACCACACTGGTAACCCCTCAACCAGAGCAGACTATCCAACCTATCCACCAAAGTAGTATTGGCTACCCACAACTCTGAACACCTGGAGGTCCGAAGAAGCGATACAAGTTCCTGCTGACCCCATGGACATCTCTCCGTATACACAAGAACCCATCCATCATACCATTCCCGTGATAGCTGCTCGACTACACCGTCATGAGGCAAGACTCGAGAGCTTGGAACGTGAACAATACATAGTACAAATGTATTGGTTACGCCAATCACACGACCCAATTGCACAACTTTTCCAGGAACAGGAAAGCATGACCCAAACTGTGGAAATGATTCATCAACAAGTGATTGATGACAGGAGCACAGTTGATCTCCTACAAGCCAGACTAGAAGAATGTGAACAACGCTCATAAGAAGCTGAAGATTACTCCGGAGAGTTGGTGCAACGACTAGTTTTGGCAGAAGATAATGCCAGACAAGCCAGCAGACTTGCAACCACCGTGGACCACCTTATCACCCTCATGTCACAAGTGAACTTGCGCCGAAATTAGAATAGCACCTATCTTGTAATCTATTTAACTAGCTATGTAGGACTCTGATAAATCACACGGATGTATAAATTCCTGACATCTTTTGTAATCCTTGTGATCATGTACCTTTTGGAAACTCGTATCTTGTACTAAATTCTGTTATCTAATGAAATATGATTATCACTTTGTGCTGTTGTATATTACCTCCTTATATATACATATGTGATATATCATAATCTTTGTACAAGACATCTCACTTATCTCTTTTTCTTTGTTGATTCAAGCATTATGCCTCCAAGACGTACGTTTAGCCAAGCTGACGTCAATCGACTAGTTGCCCAAGGGGTAGCAGATGCTCTAGCTGCTCGGCAACAAAGTTCAGGCACTGAAGACACCACAAACAACACCCCTCCAGCCAAACCTTTCTCGTACAAGGACTTCCTCAATTGCAAGCCTCTGAATTTCAAAGGCACCGAGCGAGCTATCGGTCTACTACGGTGGATCGAAAAGATGGAATCAGTCTTCCGGATCTGTAACTGCCCAGAAGACTGCAAAGTCAAGTACTCCACCTGCACCTTCATGGATGGTGCTCTCACTTGGTGGAATACTCATATTCATACAGCGGGTATCGACATAGCTTACCAAACTCCCTGGGAAGAATTGAAAAGGATGCTGAAGGATGAATACTGTCCGAGAGAAGAGTTGCAACAACTCGAGGTTGAGTTCTGGAATCTCAAGGTTCAGGGCAATGATATTGCCGGTTATACCACCCGTTTTCATCAGCTGGCACTGCTGTGCCTATCTATGGTCGATCCTGAATACAAGAGGATCGAACGTTACATATGGGGATTTCCCCCACACATTCAGGGAATGGTCACTGCTTCCAACTCTTCTACCATTCAAGGTGCCGTCCGTATGGTACACAATCTTATGGCTCAGGTGGTTCGCCAAGGAACACCTACTTCCACAAACACTGGTAATAACTCTGGGGATCACAAGAGAAAGTGGTCCAGAAACTACAACCACCATCAGCAATCATCAAAGAAGCCTGAAACTATCAAGGCTTACACTTCTGGTTCTGAGTCCCAGAAAGGTTACACTGGAACCAAACCTTTCTGCTCTAAGTGTCGCCGCCATCATGATGGTCCCTACGGTACTCCATGTAACAAGTGTCAAAGGTATGGGCATCTAGCCAAAGACTGCAGGTCCACCAGTACCAATACCAACAACAACACCAACACCAACTCCAGCCAACCAAAATCCTGTTTTGAGTGTGGCAACACTGGGCACTTCAGGAATGACTGCCCAAAGCTGAAGAACAAGGGCAACAACAACAACCCAAGGGGTAGAGCCTTTGTCCTTAACTCAGGGGAAGCCCGCCAAGACCCGAATGTGGTCTCGGGTACGTTCCTCCTCAACAACTTAACTGCTTTTGTTCTATTTGATACTGGTGCTGATAGAAGTTTTATATCTGATGAGTTCTGTTCACTACTTGACATCACACATGTTGCCTTAGATGCTAAGTACATTGTGGAATTAGCTAATGGTAAACTTATTGAAACCGATAGTGTGATACCTAATTGCACTTTAAAACTAGCCGATGAACTCTTCACCATTGATCTTATACCCGTCGAGATCGGTAGTTTTGACATCATTGTTGGAATGGATTGGTTATCCAAACACCGAGCCGAGATCATCTGCTTTGATAAAATTGTTATTATTCCTCTCGTCACCGGTAGTACTTTAATCATACAAGGGGAGACCGGTGGGACGAGACTAAATATCATATCATGTATGAAAACCCGAAAGTATTTGAGAAAAGGGTACCAGGCAATCCTCGCACATGTAATGGAGAAAAAGTCGGAGGAGAAGCAACTTGAGGATGTGCCTATTGTCCGAGACTTTTCGGAAGTCTTTCCCGAAGAACTACCTGGTCTTCCACCAACAAGACAGGTCGAGTTCTCTATCGATCTTATGCCCGGTGCAACACCCGTGGCACGAGCTCCGTATCGGTTAGCCCCATCCGAACTTCAGGAGTTGTCTACTCAATTACAGGAACTCCTGGACAAAGGATTCATTAGACCGAGTACTTCACCTTGGGGAGCCCCAGTCTTGTTCGTCAAAAAGAAGGACGGTTCTTTCCGCATGTGCATCGATTACAGAGAACTTAATAAGTTAACTGTCAAGAACCGTTATCCTCTCCCCCGCATTGATGATCTGTTTGACCAACTTCAGGGATCGAGTTTTTATTCAAAGATCGATCTACGGTCAGGTTATCATCAACTCCAAGTTCGTGACTCAGATATTCCGAAAACAGCTTTCCGAACTCGCTTCGGGCATTATGAGTTTCAAGTAATGCCATTCGGTTTAACAAACACACCGGCTGTATTTATGGACCTTATGAACCGAGTGTGCAAACCATATCTCGACAAGTTTGTCATTGTATTCATTGATGACATCTTGATCTACTCACGCAACGAGCAAGAACATGCACAATATCTCAAAACCATCCTAGAGCTACTTAAGCACGAGGAGTTATATGCTAAATTCTCTAAGTGTGAGTTCTGGATGCAAACCGTTCAATTCCTTGGACACGTAATTGACAGTCAAGGAATTCATGTAGATCCATCTAAAATCGAGGCTATCAAAAATTGGCAATCGCCAACAACTCCAACCGAAGTACGGCAGTTTTTGGGACTGGCCGGGTACTATCGGCGTTTCATTTAGAATTTCTCAAAAATAGCCCAACCTCTCACTACACTGACTCAGAAGAAAAAGAAGTTCGATTGGACTGATAAACAAGAGTCAGCATTTCAACTGTTGAAACAAAAGCTTTGCAGTGCACCTATCCTATCACTACCCGAAGGCACCGATGACTTCGTGGTATACTGCGATGCTTCTCACCAAGGTCTTGGTTGCGTGTTGATGCAACGAGACAAGGTCATTGCCTACGCCTCCCGACAGCTCAAAATCCACGAGAAGAATTACACCACTCATGACCTCGAATTGGGAGCCGTAGTGTTTGCACTCAAAATCTGGAGACACTATCTGTACGGTACTAAATGTACAATCTTCACTGATCATAAAAGTCTCCAACACATCTTTGATCAAAAGGATCTCAACATGAGGCAACGTCGATGGGTCGAGTTGCTCACCGATTATGATAGTGAGATCCGATATCATCCGGGTAAAGAAAATATTGTTGCCGATGCCCTCAGTCGAAAAGAACGTACCAAGCCACTTCGAGTCCGAGCACTAAATATGACTATACACAATGATCTGATTATTCAGATTCTCACCGCTTGATGTGACGCAAAAAGTCATGTTTTTAAGTATGATATTCCACACTTTTTGGGCACATCTTTAGTGAAAACATTCCAAAACAATCATTATTTACTAAAATTCACTAAAGTGCTCCAAATATAGGCGTTGCTACAAAAACCACTAAAAACGTCCGAATAACGAGCAAAACAGAGCGAATAAACAACGACCAATTCTCACACCCTCATTTACCTTATGATAAACATATTCTAACCTTATGGTATGATGTAATAGGTAAAAACGAGACGGGAGAATCAAGAATCATGCAAATTGGATAAATAACGAAGGAGATACGGCTTCTACAGATCGTTAAAAGTCTTTCCGGCTATGCCTGAGCTATACACATCCAATTTCTGTTAAATTGGTACCATTAGAAGCGTAATGGAATTACGAAAGCGTGAGCGCAAGAATCAGGTCAAACGGACGCATAACGAAGGAGATACGGGCGTTTTAAGCAACGAACGAAGACCGACGGACCCCGTATACGGCCCTGGACACCGAATACGGTTTCTACAGTACCGTATACGGCCTCTACAGTACCATATACGGCCCCACCTACCCCGTATACGGCCCCTGGTACCCCAATTGGTCTCCGTTCGTGCTTCGTTTGCTTGTACGCTGTGCTGTTTTGCTTGTACGTATGATTTGAAGCTTCACCTATAAATAGGGGTCACCTCCTTCAAGTTTTACACACCATTCTTCATTCCACTCATTTCCTCACTCTCACTTTCTCTTTCACACACTCTCTCTCTCTCTACTCTCTCTCTCTACTCTCTCTCTCTTCTTTTTCTCTCTCTAGAATTAGGGTTAGCATCAGTTAGTTCTCAGTTAATATTTAACTGGGACTAACGGAGGGACTACTTTTGTAATAGCATAGGGAATAGTTCAGGGGCTTATTTGTAATATTGTTGAAGATATTGCGGAGGTTCTGCTTGTACTCTCTCTCTCTAACGTTTATTCAATCTACGCTTTATTAACGGTTACTTCTTTCCTTATCTGTTATAATGATGATTGCTATTGTTATTATGCTAGATTTAGGACCTGTTATTATGCGTAGTGAGTAGTTATATTGTGTGTTTGTTGTGATGTAGTTAGTCGTTAATTGGGATGATGTCATTATGAAACAACGGAAGTAACGTTATACGGCTTTCATTTGTATAGCGCCGGAAACATCACTAATGTGTGGAGTACGGAACGTGGAAGCTATGAAAGTCGTGGGCACAATCCGTTGTGGAATAATGTTCCCAAATATTATATTATAAATGAAAACTCGGTGCTTTGATTACGCATTCCATCTATGATTTTAAACCGCATATTCAACTAACGCCTTTCCACCAATAAACGTGGTTAAAACCTTTTGATCAGACGTCATATTAGGGGTAATTAATTATATGTGTTTTGGTTTTGGATCTGTGGAAATACTTTATACGTATTGTACACCGTGAATAAACTCCGGATTAAATATCTGTGTTTAAATAACATGGTCTGGTTTTGAAGCCGTGGAAATGCTGTTTTAAACAAGTATTGTACGCTGTGAATAAACTAGGGATTTATTGGTTAAATATAAGTGAGGGCTGGTTTAAATCATAAATGGGGAATCTCTAATCTAAAATACAAACTTAGTTTATGAATCCAGAAAGGAAGATGAGGAATCATCGAGTATTCCAAATTTGTCTATCACCCCTGGATTCTATGTTGAGACCTGAGACACTGCTAGATTTGCTCAGAATACAAGTATCATGCCGCTGTTGGTATAAGACTTCAACCACTGTTAGAAGTCAACCACTGTTAGAAGAAGACAACCGCTGTTAGTACATTTGTCTAACAGGGCCACTGTTAGTGTATAGTTTGTATTTTGTAAGTACTCAACCACTGTTGATAATATACGAGTACTACCCCTGTTAGTTATATACTCAACCACTGTTGGTTAGTCGGTTAGAGATAATTATGGAATAGATAGGATTTCCATAATAGTTTGATTCTGTAAAGGACTCTATATGTTATAAATAGAGATCCTGTAAAGCCCTAGAGGAGTAAGACGAATTTATTCTAGTTAATAGCTTCAAGGTTGTAAACCCTAACACAAGTTGTGTGTTCGTATTATTGTTAATAATATTGAAGCTTTTGGTTAGATATTCTGTTATATACAAGTTTGTTCTTCAAGTTATTAATAAACTATTCCGCAAGCTTATTAATAATCAATCAAAGTAATACATACTAAGATCTCTAGCTGGGATCATCAAGTGGTATCAGAGCTTGATGAGATGAATGATGATTCATCAATGATCATCAAGTGGTATCAGAGCTTGATCATCAAGTGGGATCATCAATGATGATTCTGTAGCTGCAGAATCATCATTGATGAGATGAATGATGATTCTGCAGCTACAGAGGTGTTTGATGATAATACAGCTACAGAGGTGCTTGAGTTTGATGATAATACAGTTGAGATGAATATATGTGGTAGTGATGAGGCACAATCAGAAGACACTGTGGAGTTAGTGTTTGATGATAAAGATGATGATTATGTGCAGAGCAGGGATAAGGCTGAGGAGGAGCTAAATGTATCTGATTATGTGATACATGAAAGTTTAGATGATGAGATGGTAGATGCTGCAGATGACAGAAGTATGGTGGTATATACTGGTGAAGATTCTTCTGAGAATGTTAATACAAGTGATGGTGCAGGAGCAGAGCAGACTGATGAAACAGTTTATCAGGTATTTCCATTGAATAAAGGGTTGCCTGAGAAAGCTGCACTTAGATTATATGTTTGGGATGTGATGGGTGCTAATCTGGATGATAAGAAAAGAGTGAGTTTCAGTGATAGGTCAGTGTATGAGGTGGTTGATGATGTTGAAAAAGAGATGAAAGGAGAAGTTGAGATTAAGGGGGAGCAATCAAAGTCAATTGATGCAGAGAAGAAGTTGCAGACTTTTACAAGAAAGAAATCAATTCCAAGAAGAAAGCCAACTAAAAATTTATCCCCTGTTAAAACTTCTACCACTGTTGTCACAATTTCAACCCCTGTCAACACTAACCCAACCACTGTTACATCTACCCCTGTTAGTACACCAACACCTACCACTGTTGATACACCAATCACCACTGCTGTCATATCAACCCCTGTCACAACTACTACAACAACAAGACCAAGAGAGGTACCTGTTACAATAAGAGAACCAACTTCACCACTTAAACCTATGTCTAAATTGCCTGTGATTGATCCAAAAGACAAAGGTAAAGGAAAGTTGAAAGAAAAATCAAAAGTGAAAGAAATTAAAGAACCTCATATTGAGTCTCATGATATGCTGAGGATGCAAGTAGAAGAAAGAGAAAGGTTGATAAGGAGAGCTGCAGAAGCTAAAGCTGAAGAAGAGGGAGATGATGTAAAAATGATTTTGGATGATCTGAGTGTAGTGACTATTACACAGAAAGCTGCAGAGATTGTTAAAGAAAAGACTGCACAAGGATTAAAGCTTCCTGCTCAGAGAGTTCATGATTATTTAAAGAAGAAGAAAGGTAATGAAGAGGAAGAGTTATCTTCTGGATTTTTGTTGATGAAAAGGGCAAATGAGGAAAGGGCTAGAAAGAAAAAGCAAGAGGAATTAGCCAAGAAGAGAAGTAAACCTTTACCATATGCTGAAAGGAGAAGACAAATGATCAATGCTCTGTCTGAAAATTATGCTCCAGCTAAAATTGTTAGAGGATGGAATATGCAGAAGCTGCAACAGGCATATGATAGGTATATGGGAAGAGATGAAGAGTGGACAAAGAAAATGGAAGAGAATAGGCATTTGAATGCATTGATGAAGGAGAAGAAAGAAAAGGCAGATAAGGAAATGGTAAAATTTTTGAAAGAAGAAGAAGAAAGAAGAGAAAAGGCAGCTGCTGAGGCAGCAGAAAAAGCTTTAGAGGATAAGCAGAATGAAGTTAGAAGAAATTCGTGGAAAAATCAGATTTCTAAAGATAATGTTATTTCTGATATTCCAAGATTTGATCCAGAGCTGAAAAAGAGAATCAAGATTCTGACTGATAGCAAGGAGATTTCTGAAGGACCAAGAAAGGCTAGAATTATAAATTGGGAAGGAGTAGCAATTGATTATGGTTTCAGAAAAATGATCCTTGAGATCAAGATTGAAAGGGAAAGAGGATTTGATGACCATGTTGGGAGTATGGTTGATTTGCTCAGAATTTGTACAAGAGATGATCTTATGGAGTTGTATCAAGTGAGCAGAATCAGGAATAGAAAGAACTCTGAAGCTGTGATTGAAAGACAAATGATGGAGTTATTGCAGAGCCTGTTTGAACCAGCCAGCTTGTATCACTTATTCTTTCATTGTTATCAAAGGGTTATAACCTGGAGATATTTTGCCAGAGCTGGAGTACACATGGTAGTATTTAACAATGGGCAGGTGATCTACATGTTTGATGATCGACATTATGTGCTGGGAACAGGGCTGCTGAATAGATTGGTTGATTTGAAGTTATCTACAACCATCATTACTGAAGGAGCTTACAGAGCTTTATATATGGTGTTTAATCAACTGCATAAGAGGCAAACGATGAAGGAGAAAGAAGAAGAAAAGAAGGATTGAAACTTGAATCATTACTCTGAATGATCAAGTTTAGGGGGAGATTGTTGAGACCTGAGACACTGCTAGATTTGCTCAGAATACAAGTATCATGCCGCTGTTGGTATAAGACTTCAACCACTGTTAGAAGTCAACCACTGTTAGAAGAAGACAACCGCTGTTAGTACATTTGTCTAACAGGGCCACTGTTAGTGTATAGTTTGTATTTTGTAAGTACTCAACCACTGTTGATAATATACGAGTACTACCCCTGTTAGTTATATACTCAACCACTGTTGGTTAGTCGGTTAGAGATAATTATGGAATAGATAGGATTTCCATAATAGTTTGATTCTGTAAAGGACTCTATATGTTATAAATAGAGATCCTGTAAAGCCCTAGAGGAGTAAGATGAATTTATTCTAGTTAATAGCTTCAAGGTTGTAAACCCTAACACAAGTTGTGTGTTCGTATTATTGTTAATAATATTGAAGCTTTTGGTTAGATATTCTGTTATATACAAGTTTGTTCTTCAAGTTATTAATAAACTATTCCGCAAGCTTATTAATAATCAATCAAAGTAATACATACTAAGATCTCTAGCTGGGATCATCATTCTACGAAACCATTGATGGAAAGTAATCAAACACCAACCAAGTCTTAAACCTAAATGTTTTATTCAATTGAGCATCACTGTGGTGTTAAGAACGGTCGGACCGTTAGTGGGTCTGTTACTCTATGCATGCGCCCAGGAATCTTCGCATTTCAGAAAAGGGTCACTGTTCCGTAACAGGGCAGTGTTGAGAGTTGAGCAGCCTCCTCCGATAAGAATCACGATAGCCTAGTTACTCAGTGACATACTGATTGAGCAATCAATCAGTAGGGTGCTAGTGTTTACACCACAAATACTTAAGACAAATAAAATACAAATCTTTAGAAAGACGTTTTCATAACTTAAACTAAAACATCATCCCAATGTAAGGCTAACGAAGTCACAACAAACACCCCCTCTATCCTGACTGCTATCCCTTTATTTTATTTTATTGCGTAGTTTAATTAGTAGTATAAATTAGAAAACAAACAAAAACAAACCTTCAACTGCTTTCAGAACAACCTTCACTAGCTAGATTCGGACATCTTGATTTCTCTGTTTCACAATACCGTTGGTTTTGAAGAACGACCCTAGGTCATACTTGCTGCTATACACCTTTAGCACTGGTAAACTTAGGCCCCAGCATTTTACAAATTTAAAACTCCACTGATACGTCGCCAGTAGTCGGTGCAACGACAGGTTAATTCCTAACCGACCGCTGGTGGCACGTCAAGTTTTTGGCGCCGCTGCCGGGGAATCAACTGTAAGACTCAGAGACGTCATAATGAACTTTCTTGCTAGTGAACCATTAGGATGGTTCTCTCTTCTTAAACCCCTAAAAATTCTTTCAATCCTTCCTTTCCCCAATCCTAAATCATACGTCGTACCCATCCAACGAGAGAAGCGATCATCTTCCCACAATCCTACAACCACCGCACGCATTACTCTCGCTGATAGCAACAAATCCTCGATAGAAGTTCGAGGTGGACCCATACGCTACCCGGAGACTGAAGGAGCATCATTCAAACTCAAGCACGATGTAGTGCAGCTGATCCTGAATCGCTGCCAATTCAACGGACTACCGAACGATGACCCCTACTCCCACCTCAATAAATTTTTCACCCTATCCGACTCTTTCAAGCAAAATAGGGTTGAGCAAGATACAATCCGTCTATATTTGTTCCCCTACTCTCTTTCTCGTTACGCACAGACTTGGTTCGAGGAATTAGAGACCAACTCTATCTCCTCATGGGCGGAAATGGAAGATAAGTTCTTAACAAAGTACTTTCCCCCATCCAAACGAATTAAGTTAAAGAAAGATATCTTGAACTTCCAACAGTTTCATGATGAATCAATCTATAGTGCGTGGGAAAGATTTAAGAGGTTGCTTAGAAGATGTCCTAACCACCAAATCGAACGATCAACTCAGTTGTGCACGTTTTACAATGGTCTCGCACCGCACCACAAGCCAATGCTCGATGCCGTTGCTCGAGGAAACTTCACGCGTTGCACGGATGACGAAGCCTGGAAACTGATTGAGAGCATGACCATGAATCACAACGATTGGAACACTGATGAGCATTCATCATCATCGGCACCGCTTGCCCTTCCCAATCCCGTGCAAACTGAGGCGATCAAATCTCTGACGGAACACATCGGAACGTTAGCCGAGGAAATAGGAAAGCTGAAGAAACCTCCTCAACAGGTCTACCATATTCAGTCCTGTCGGAACTGTACCAATCTACAAGCTACGAACCCTGTTGATGGCACAGCCTACTATGACCAGTTCCGAACTCACCCACGTCCACCTGATTATACCCAAACCTCTCCTCCTCGAGCCAATCAATACCTACCAATTCCACCCCCCAACCAACTCCAATACCCAACCTACCACCAACCACCCTTACTTCCTGGAACCACACCTGAGATGGCCCAACCTCATGAACCTACTAGGCCAATTACTAGTTCAGACGACACCCTCACACAAATCATCCAAACGATTACGGCTAGACAAGACCAGGTTGATCTCTTCTTAAGCGACCAACTAACTTTACTAAATACTCTTGTAACCCAAGTAGGTCGACTAGCAGAACGTATCGACACAAGACCACAGGGTAGTCTACCTAGTAACACCTTTCATAACCCATATACTATGGAAGCAAACCAAGTAACCAACCAAGACTCAAAGGTGGCACCAAGCCAACCTTCAGTTCTTTCTCCGGTGAAAGAACAATCTCCTGTCACACAAACAGTTGAGAAAAAGTCTTCTCCAAAGTCTAAAAAGGAAAGCTTACCATTCCCAGGACGTCTCAAGCAACAACCTAATGAAGTCAAAGCTTTCAAGTATGCTAAATATGTTAGGAGACTTATCTCAAACAAAGACAAGGTACCCGAAGTACCTAATGTCCCGCTAACTGCTGAATGTTCAGCTATCCTTCAAAATCGTCTACCAGAAAAACTAGGAGATACCGGACATTTTACCCTTCCCTGCTCTATCAACCAATCTGGTGATATTCGCTCTCTGGCCGATCTAGGAGCAAGTGTCAACCTAATGCCACATTCATTATTCAAAAGACTAGAATTAGGAGACCTTAAACCCACTAAAATGAGTGTCCAGCTAGCTGACCAATCCATTAGATACCCTAAGGGAATAGCTGCGAACATCATGGTTAAAGTCGACAAGTTCTTTTTCCCAACTGACTTTGTGGTAATGGATATTCAGGAAGATATAAACATCCCAATAATCCTAGGTAGACCTTTTATGAACACCGCCAGAGCAGTTATCGATGTGCACTCTCAAACGATCAGCTTACGCGCTCACGGAGAAAGCATCACATTCAAGACCGATAAGAACGATTGTGTTCCGATGGAGAATAGTGAGCTATATACGGTCTCTATTAGCCAAGACACATCAGATGACGAGATCTCTGAACCAGCAGCCAAGCAGGAAGAAGAGATGAAAGAAGAAAAGAAGCCTCTTGCCAAAGTGGATATTCATCTACTTGATTCTCTAGAACTGCCTGATTCACAAGCACTATCTCAAGAAATCATCTGCATCCCAATTGTCTCTACTCATGAAAAAATGATTTCTGTGATAGACGATTATGATGATGACCCTCATATTATAGTAGCAGCTATTAGAAGTTCTTCCAATGATTACTCTATGCATCAAAGATGGCTAATAGCGGTTATTGAGGCAGCATCCACTTTCTATCTCACTAGCAAAGGAACACAAGATCCGCTCTACCTTAAACATTGCATCAGAGTATTTGCAGATGCACTCAAATCTCAGTTCAAGAAAGAAAGGAACAACGCGAATGAGCTACTCTTCTACATTGAACGGAGAAAAATATACCGCAAGGTGTATGATGTTCTCATGGGCTCTGCGTTTCCTTATTCATCAAAACAGAGGGAGAAGTTGAGTGCTATCAGAAGAAATATTGAAGATGCTACTGACTTCATGGCGATGAGGAATCTACAGGGATTCCTTGACTTATTAGCTGAGAAAGATCACCTGAGTACCAAAGAAAGTAATCGATTTATCATTAAGTCTACTCTAGAACATCATATTAAATTGATAATCGAAGAGCTTAGGTACATCACTAGGGATGAAAGCAGGCGTAATCACCCCCTCACGGTTAAAAATATGTCTCTACTCGATGTTGTCACTTTTGTGATAACTCGATTACATGAGATATTGAATGCAGAAGACGCCGAGAAAGCAGAGTATATCCTCCAGGCTGGATATCGCGAGATATTCAACAAACTGATTCATATTTTCAAAAACTCTGGCTTTCCTTTCACCCTTCATCAGCACCAGCTAATCAAAAGCTTGTGCAAATCTACAGCTGTATTCGAAGGAGATCCTCATTGTGAAGAATTCGAAGATCTGAAGTTGAAGTTACTAGAATTTATGGACTCCTTTAGACTCAGGTATCCGAGTAGGGAAGTGATCAAGACAAGAAACACAACGCAGATTGATCCCAATGGGCCAATCACTAAGGCAGTTGATTACATCACGCAAGGATTACTAGGTCTTTCTAGAGCAACCTCAGAACAACTTCAAAACTTCAAAGTGGATATCATGGAACCGCTAGATATAATCTCAACCATGGCCTGCCACTTCCAAAGGATCTATCCTCCGCGATACTCTTTCCCAAACCTAGGGCACATAATGTCACCATCACTCGCCCTAGGAGCTCCTTCCTATACACCTAATCTCAAAGGTGTAAAGTCGAGCTCTCGACTCTAACAGCAGCGCTTCTCGGGAGGCAACCTGTGTAATAAGACGTGTAGAGAGAAACGTGTCAATAAGTGAAGAAGATCTCTGACTATCCTTCACACTTGGTTGTACCTAAATGATTTATAAAACCTTCTGATATTATAACTCATATGCAAATAAACCACTCGTCTCAGAAAACAGGAAATCAATTTGAAACTGGTAATTCATATGTTTCGAGCATTTGAGGTACTTGCATACTACTTTTATGCATTATGCTCGAACTCGTTTAAAACACATGTTTTATAAAACTGATATATAGTAGAAAATATCTTTTCAAACTCTGAGACAGTGATTTATCTCTTCATTTGAAAATACTTTGAGTTTATAAAAAGGGTACGACCAACGTGTTCACACTTACGAGATTGATTCACAAGAAGAATAATGGTTGAAGAAAACCAATAGCAAGACGCTTGAAGCCGAGACGCTCTTCATGGATGCAGAAAAGGATCCTGGCAACATCTCTTTTCAACAAATTCAGACTCTCAGCTTCATTGCAGCTCGCTATCTGGGGAGTGTCTTAACCCTTTACCCTCTTTTGTTTATGATTCTGTATATTATTTGCTTTGTTAAGTTTGTTATGTAATCTATACTCTATCCTAAGCTTATCACTAAGTGTGGGATTCCAGCCCAAAACAAACACTTGAGAAACATTTTCTTACATGTTCAAACTCTAAGTGTGGGATTTTACTTTCAGTAAATCTCAATTCAAGAGAACATTAGGGACAATGCTCCTCTAAGTGTGGGATAGCAGGTATAGAATACCTTGGTTAGTTTTTAATGATCTTTAATGTCCGAAATAGCAAACTCAGAAAATGTTCCTCAAATTTTTCAAAATTTTTCAAGAAAATTAAAAAGTATGAGCCTAATCACCTGATTAACTCTGCTAATTTTGAGTCATAATATCTTTTGAGATGAGCTATTTTCAAATATGAGTATTATATTTAGGAATCTAAGGAAAATAAGGTAGAAATTTCTTAAGCAAGAAATGATAATCTGATGGGAGCATGACGAAGCACATACAACCCTACTTGCAGTGAGGTATCTTGAGCCTAATAGCATTCATCTTTAATGCTTCACTATTCATTTCTTGTGTGTGCCGATGCATGTATCTCTGAATTAGAACTTGCTCTTGACATACGCTTCGAGACCACATTGGTGTGTACCGTACGCGGTATAGGTGCAATTAGATGACCTTGACATTCCCTAGGATTTAACCCCTTTTTACATATCTTTTCAAGCCCAAAACCCTTCCGATACTCATTTTTAGTATCGATGATCCACCTAGTAAACCCTGTTGAGCCTAAACCTTTCATTTCATAAAACCCTCATCTTTAAACCCTACTTCCCAAAAATATCCCCAAACTTATCTTAGAATTTCTGAGGTTGTGAAAAATATCTTTTAGGACATCCGCTTCGATTATGCTCCCAAGTCTTCATCTTTCGTGTTGTCCAAAAGATATATATCTCTAAAAGGTGCGAAAAATTGGCACCGCAAAAGGACTCGAAGTTCAAGATCAAAGATCATAGTTCTGAAAAGGATTTCTGAAAGAATCAAAAGAAAATATCCTTGGAAATTCTATGGCAAAGAAGTTCTGAAGAAGAAAAAGAAAATAGAAAATGCAGAAAAAGAAATAGAAAAAAGAAGAAAAAGAAGAAAAAAAAAAAAAAGTTCCGCAAGAATAAGCTACAAAGTCCTACGAAGTATCATCCTCATGAGAAAAATCCGATAGAAGACGAATAGCTATCTCCTTTCCGTTCTAAAATAAAGTTTTTCATGATCTCAGTTGTTTTAAGATAAGCAACCCTTACAACCTAAATATACCACTATTCATACCCTTTAAACCCTCACCAAACACTACAACCCTCATGAATGTCTAGGGATAATTAGCACCGTCCTCACCTAAGTGGTGGAGATCCGATTCTCGACCAAGCCTATGACGATGAGTGCTGCATGACTGGCTATTTGAGCGATTTCATTTGTTCTAGATCGATAGGAAACCCGATACACTATGAGTGAATTGAGTGACCACCTTTTGTGAGATCGCCTAGTCATGTGTACTCCAAGATCATGAGATTTGGAAGTATGACTAAGAGAATCTTTTCTTGTTTAAGGAAGGATCATCTTATCTTTCCCTACATTTCTGAAACTATCTTATTTGCATCTGGAAGTGGTAACTCTTAGAAATGTTTTGACTCGCTCTAAAAATGTTTTAAAATGTTTTCAAAACTGAGTGTTGCTTGAGGACAAGCAACGTCTAAGTGTGGGATAACTTGATGTGACGCAAAAAGTCATGTTTTTAAGTATGATATTCCACACTTTTTGGGCACATCTTTAGTGAAAATATTCCAAAACAATCATTATTTACTAAAATTCACTAAAGTGCTCCAAATATAGGCGTTGCTACAAAAACCACTAAAAACGTCCGAATAACGAGCAAAACAGAGCGAATAAACAACGACCAATTCTCACACCCTCATTTACCTTATGATAAACATATTATAACCTTATGGTATGATGTAATAGGTAAAAACGAGACGGGAGAATCAAGAATCATGCAAATTGGATAAAGAACGAAGGAGATACGGCTTCTACAGATCGTTAAAAGTCTTTCCGGCTATGCCTGAGCTATACACATCCAATTTCTGTGAAATTGGTACCATTAGAAGCGTAACGGAATTACGAAAGCGTGAGCGCAAGAATCAGGTCAAACGGACGCATAACGAAGGAGATACGGGCGTTTTAAGCAACGAACGAAGACCGACGGACCCCGTATACGGCCCTGGACACCGTATACGGCCTCTACAGTACCGTATATGTAACACCCGGTAAATTAGGACTAGAATTAGTGCCTAATTCTTCGTTAATACATGTAATTAGTTCTGTGTTAGGCTAATTTATGTATCGGATTATATATTGGTAAATATATACAACTTTGCGATTTGACTTAAATCGTACGCAATTTAAATAGAATGAAATTCTATTCGATTAATACGGACGTTGGTGAACAAATGTTTATATACTAAATAAAGCGATTATGCCCAAAATGCTATTTGCTAATGATTAGTAATTATCTCGTATCACTTGATTAAAGTTTACATGATTTAAAAAACAAAAGTACTTAAATTTATTTAAACTATATCATATTTCAAACTATTAAGGATTTAAAGAAATAATACAAGTAAATTATTTAACAAAAGTTTATAATTTTAAAAGATATAATTAAACGCATAAAATAAATATTTAACGTTTAAACAACGGAGAAAACGAACACCGCACGGGGCGTGATGACGGGGACCGAAAATGGGAGGTTAAACCTCCCACTCTCTCTCTTTTCCCTCACTTTCTCCACCCCTTTCTCTTTTCTTCCTTTTCTTTTCTCTCAACTACCAAACCACCACCATCACCATAAAATCGCAAAATAACACCTCGAAACATCGCCGGATCATACCACTCCTTTGGAATAAAAGACCCACCGCGTCACGATCTACCTTCCTATCTTTTCGGATTTCTCATCCGATAATTTGTAAGTTCCGACAAATTCTCGAAACCTCTCGGTTTTACTTATTTTCGACTTATAATTGTTTATTTATACTTGTAATGTCCATTGGAGGGTTGGGTAAAAGAATCGGACCAAACGGAAACCCGAAAACATGTTTTTGGACCGAAATCCGTCAATCAGACCGTTTCGCGAGCTGGGGTGTGTTCTTCCTACGAGCCGAGCCGAGCAGCGAGCCGAGCCGAGCAGCGAGTCGAGCCGAGCAGCGAGTCGAGCCGAGCAGCGAATCGAGCCGAGCAGCGAATCGAACCGAGCAGCGAATCGAACCGAGCGGCGAACCGAGCCGAGTTACGAATCGAACCGAACTTGCGAGCCGAACCGAGCCGAACGAGCCGAACCGAGCCGAACGAGCCGAACTGACCTGTTCTGCGAACTGTGTTTCTACTCAACGATTCGACATTCGCGTAAAGACAACTACACTTTTTACGACGATAATTAACATACAAAAGTACATACTTTTACTAAACGTAAAACGAGACGAATAATAATAACACTTATGGATTATTATTACAAAACGTCACCAACGGGCCAACCATATTTTCTAAGAACAAACGATAACGAACCAACATTGGATATAACGAGTTGTGTAGGCAACTAGCATAGATGGTCTTACGAGACATCTACTTACTTGACATTACGTGTTTAGGCATTTGGAGGATTCGGGTTCAGAGAACCTACGGTTGATATTACTTACTCGTTTATTGATATAAACGCACTTGCAAAGACTCAGGTGAGTCTTACGGCCCCACTTTTACTGTTTTATCTTATTGGGGGAGATACATGCTACTTATTTTTCCTGAACACAAGTACTAAACTGAATTCTATACCAAACGGAATTGCATGAGTTAATTACTAATTACTGAAGTCTCTCCATCATATATCGTTAGTTATGGACTTAAGCGCGAACAGTAGTTAATGGATCCATTAGGGAAATGACCCTCCCTGCCCGGGGTAGTAGCGCTACCACGTACTGATTTACACGTAGAAACGGGTGACTATTATTTCGTTACTTATGCTTGCTCAAATTCGAGCATGTCACGGGAGCAACTGATTATTTACGGGTTAAGCTTCGATTACGAGCCTCATGGCAACGGTATAACTTGATTACTTTACTTTTGCGAGATTTGCAAATACTTGATATACGCCTACGGGCACTACTGATGAAATCGTGTGTTCAAACTGATTATTTATTGATAAACCTGTGAGATTCACCAACCTTTTGGTTGACCCTTTTTAGCATGTATTCTCAGGTACACTTACGGAGTAGGATCACTCCAGGATTACTAGCTAGAGTCGCATGATTTCCAAACTGCATTTAACGGAGATTCTTTGGCATTATCTTTTGTAACTATGGTTATGTAATAGAATCTCCCGCCACATACGCGGACTCTAGGCTTACATATTTTTGTAAAGAAAACTATATGTTTTCAAACGATTTAATTATGAAATGTAATTATTTTACAAAACGTCTCATTTAGAGGTCGTTTGCTGTATATCTTGTGCTTTGTATATTGATTAGTAACACCCAAGTATGCTTCCGCAAATCACTAAATTTGGGGGTGTTACAGTATACGGCCTCTACAGTACCGTATACGGCCCCACCTACCCCGTATACGGCCCCTGGTACCCCAATTGGTCTCCGTTCGTGCTTCGTTTGCTTGTACGCTGTGCTGTTTCGCTTGTACGTATGATTTGAAGCTTCACCTATAAATAGGGGTCACCTCCTTCAAGTTTTACACACCATTCTTCATTCCACTCATTTCCTCACTCTCACTTTCTCTCTCACACACTCTCTCTCTCTACTCTCTCTCTCTTCTTTTTCTCTCTCTAGAATTAGGGTTAGCATCAGTTAGTTCTCAGTTAATATTTAACTGGGACTAACGGAGGGACTACTTTTGTAATAGCGTAGGGAATAGTTCAGGGGCTTATTTGTAATATTGTTGAAGATATTGCGGAGGTTCTGCTTGTACTCTCTCTCTCTCTAACGTTTATTCAATCTACGCTTTATTAACGGTTACTTCTTTCCTTATCTGTTATAATGATGATTGCTATTGTTATTATGCTAGATTTAGGACCTGTTATTATGCGTAGTGAGTAGTTATATTGTGTGTTTGTTGTGATGTAGTTAGTCGTTAATTGGGATGATGTCATTATGAAACAACGGAAGTAATGTTATACGGCTTTCATTTGTATAGCGCCAGAAACATCACTAATGTGTGGAGTACGGAACGTGGAAGCTATGAAAGTCGTGGGCACAATCCGTTGTGGAATAATGTTCCCAACTATTATATTATAAATGAAAACTCGGTGCTTTGATTACGCATTCCATCTATGATTTTAAACCGCATATTCAACTAACGCCTTTCCACCAATAAACGTGGTTAAAACCTTTTGATCAGACGTCATATCAGGGGTAATTAATTATCTGTGTTTTGGTTTTGGATCTGTGGAAATACTTTATACGTATTGTACACCGTGAATAAACTCCGGATTAAATATCTGTGTTTAAATAACATGGTCTGGTTTTGAAGCCGTGGAAATGCTGTTTTAAACAAGTATTTTACACTGTGAATAAACTAGGGATTTATTGGTTAAATATAAGTGAGGGCTGGTTTAAATCATAAATGGGGAATCTCTAATCTAAAATACAAACTTAGTTTATGAATCCAGAAAGGAAGATGAGGAATCATCGAGTATTCCAAATTTGTCTATCACCCCTGGATTCTACGAAACCATTGATGGAAAGTAATCAAACACCAACCAAGTCTTAAACCTAAATGTTTTATTCAATTGAGCATCACTGTGGTGTTAAGAACGGTCGGACCGTTAGTGGGTCTGTTACTCTATGCATGCGCCCAGGAATCTTCGCATTCCAGAAAAGGGTCACTGTTCCGTAATAGGGCAGTGTTGAGAGTTGAGCAGCCTCCTCCGATCAGAATCACGATAGCCTAGTTACTCAGTGACATACTGATTGAGCAATCAATCAGTAGGGTGCTAGTGCTTACACCACAAATACTTAAGACAAATAAAATACAAATCTTTAGAAAGACGTTTTCATAACTTAAACTAAAACATCATCCCAATGCAAGGCTAACGAAGTCACAACAAACACCCCCTCTATCCTGACTGCTATCCCTTTATTTTATTTTATTGCGTAGTTTAATTAGTAGTATAAATTAGAAAACAAACAAAAACAAACCTTCAACTGTTTCAGAACAACCTTCACTAGCTAGATTCGGACATCTTGATTTCTCTGTTTCACAATACCGTTGGTTTTGAAGAACGACCCTAGGTCATACTTGCTGCTATACACCTTTAGCACTGGTAAACTTAGGCCCCAGCATTTTACAAATTTAAAACTCCACTGATACGTCGCCAGTAGTCGGTGCAACGACAGGTTAATTCCTAACCGACCGCTGGTGGCGCGTCACCGCTCAACTCGAAGCACTCAAACCTGAGAACATCAAAAACGAGTCCTTGCGTGGCATGGACCAACAAATTGAAACCAATTCTACTGGGGTCAAATACTTCTCTAACCGAATCTGGTTGCCTAGTTTTGGGAACCTACGAGACTTGGTGATGGATGAAGCTCACAAGTCCAAGTACTCCATACATCCTGGATCTGACAAGATGTATCATGGCATCAAAGAGTTGTATTGGTGGCCAAACATGAAAGCTGACATCGCCACATATGTCGGCAAGTGCCTCACTTGCTCTAAAGTCAAAGCCGAATATCAGAAACCTTCCGGCTTGCTACAACAACCGGAAATCCCTCAGTGGAAATGGGAGCAGATCTCCATGGATTTCATCACAAAACTCCTGAAAACATCGAGCGGTTGCGATACCATTTGGGTGATCGTTGATCGTCTCACAAAATCTGCTCATTTCCTAGCCATCAAAGAAACCGATAAAATGGAACGCCTTACACGAATCTATCTCAAGGAAATTGTATCACGACATGGCATTCCAATCTCGATTATTTCTGACAGAGATAGTCGTTTCACATCTCACTTTTTGCAGTCACTTCAAAAATCATTGGGTACTCGCCTGGATATGAGTACTGCATATCATCCTAAAACGACGGCCAAAGTGAACGAACCATTAAAACACCGGAAGACATGCTACGGGCTTGCGTAGTTGATTTCGGTGCAAACTGGGAACATCATCTACCATTGTGCGAATTTTCGTACAACAACAGCTACCATACCAGTATTGGAGCTGCACCTTTCGAGGCACTGTACGGTCGTAAGTACCGATCACCTGTCTGTTGGACCGAAGTGGGAGACAGCCAACTCACTGGTCCTGAAATCCTACATGAAACAACAGAGAAAATCATTGGTATCCAAAACAGACTCAAAGCCGCACGTGATCGTCAGAAAAGTTATGCTGACGTGAGACGCAAACACCTCGAGTTCCAGGTTGGGGATCGAGTACTCTTGAAAGTATCACCTTGGAAAGGTGTCATCCGTTTTGGTAAACGCGGGAAATTGAATCCCAGGTACATTGGACCTTTTGAGATCCTTGAAAGGATTAGTCCAGTGGCATGTCGACTGCAGCTGCCACCCGAGCTCAGCAGCGTGCATCCCACATTCCACATTTCTAACCTGAAGAAATTTCTGTCTAATGAGACACTTATCATTCCTCTCGACGAAATTCATATTGATGATAAACTTCATTTCGTTGAGACACCAGTGGAAATCATGGACCGTGAGGTCAAACTGTTAAAACAAAGTCGTATTCCCATCGTTAAAGTCCGGTGGAATTCACGGCGTGGTCCGGAATTCACTTGGGAATGGGAAGACCAAATGCGTCTCATGAATAGTATTTCCCGACAATGCTATTGTCTCATGAATAGTGTTTCCCGACAACGCTATTGTCTCATGAATAGTATTTCCCGACAACGCTATTGTCTCATGAATAATGTTTCCCGACAACGCTATTGTCTCATGAATAGTGTTTCCTGACAACGCTATTGTCTCATGAATAGTAATTGATGTTATTGTCTCATAAATAGTGTTCAACATTAACTTTGCGTAAACGACTTTTCAAACAAGACAATATCACAATATATTTGATTTAACGTCAATACAATATTTGGAATAACTCGGAAACATATGACATATATACTTTTGTAAGTATACAACGAGACCAACATAATAATAATGTTTTAATAATCATTATTACAAAACTCACCAACGGGCCGTACATGATTTCAAAACTCAAACTAATCAATTAAACAACCAAATCATTTGGACATTACTAGTTGGATGAACAACTAGCATGGACGGTCTTTTGAGACGCCTACATATACTTATAATCTTGCGCGTTTTGAACGCCCGACAGGTTACAGTCTTCGGACAACATTACCTTGTGCAACATCATACTTGCTTGCTAGCAACACACCAGACTCAGGTGAGTCTCATAGCCCTGACTTTTTACAGTTTTTACTCCCGGGGTGGGAATACATACTCGTTTTGTTTTACATGTGAACATGAGTACTAAACCTCGATATATACTGCATGAGTTGTTTTGCTAATCATTTTAAAGTCCTCCACTACATAGTTTGTTTATATGGATTTAGCGCGATTGTTAGTGTATGGTACCATATGGGATTGACAATCCCCGTCCGGGTTAGCACGCACTAACTGGTCAAACGGACGCATTAGCATTTGTTCATACGATTGTAGATTAGGCACTCGCAGGGAGGCACCCTCGCTCAGGCACTTAGTTGTGATCCTGACACCTCAGTTAAGCTCAAACTATGGGCTCATGGTAGTGATATACATCTATTTTATTTGCTTGGTTGCAAATCATTACATTAAATCTCATGGTTCACACATCATGTTTATCTATACAAACCTGTGAGCTCACCAGCTTTTAGCTGACCTTTTAGTATGTATTCTCAGGTACTCAACAGCAGTAGGTCTGCTCATATTCAGGATACTTAGCTCGAGTCGCATACAGACATCAGGAGATTCCCATGCATTTCTAAATTTTGTAAACTAGATATGCTTTAGAATCTCTAACACTTAGATTGCGAGCTTTTGTAAACATTATTACATTGTAAACTTTTAATATATCAATGTAATCAGTAAACGATGCATATAGAGTCTTTCATTATATATCTTATGTGCTTGTGATTATTGATTAGTCGCGCCCCGACCCGATTCGCTTCCGCAACCCGAATTTGGGGGTGCGACATGTGGCAAGTCATACTTGATCACTAAATTGCATATTGGTTTAAAATACAAAGGTAAGTGATATATGGGTTATTTGGGTAATGATTGTGTGATTCCGGATAAGTATTGGTTATATTTCATAACTGATGTTTAATGTTAAAAGTTGAAAGAAAATGTGATTATTGTTGAATTATATGAAAGGGGCAATTTTAAAGATTTGTTAATATTCATGAATATGTGCTTGTTGTTGCACTTGATGTTGTTGAATACGTGCTTGATATTGCACGTGATATTTGTGGCACGTGGTTGTTGAATACGTGCTAAATGGATTTGGGGCATGTGGTTGTTGTAAACGTGCTTAGTGGATAGTTGAATGCGGATCCGCCTAGTGTAATTAATCTCTATACAATTGCTAGGTAGTTATTTGCTTAAGCTTATGTGATCAGAGTGGAAACTTGCAATTTGTTGATGAATTACTCAAATAATTGCCTATATAGTCACTAAGCTATAAGCTTACCCTTTTGAGTTGTTTTATGTGATGAATTACTCAAGAATGCATGCCATGATAATTGCCATGATAGGTTAAATAAATCTGTGTTTGCTATGATAAATGTTATGCTAGGATAGTTATGCTTTAAACCATGCTGTTACTCTGCTCGCATGTAATTAGGATATGTTTGAATTTATGAATTAGTTCTTAAAATGTTTTATTTATCCAACTTATGCTGTGGTTTGAAACCTATTGATATAATCCGGCCAATTGTAGAAATAGGTCCCTCAACTATTCTTTGTCTGAATGATTCGATGAACTCGGCATGGCAGCTGTTCTCCAGATTGAAATACATCATAGGAGACACGGAGCATAGGATTAAGAGATAAATTAGAATTGATTTCATATATCGAATGCTTTTAAGAGAACTTTCGGAGCATTCGTGACTTAACCATTAATCCAGAAACTCTGCCTGAAACAAACCGATTACTATCCATGTTACACTACTGCATGTTCTTGTTTGATTGTTGCTTTAGGGTTTGCATGCTAGTATCTGTTTATCTATTGCGGTTGTTGGATTCATGATTAGGTTTTCAAACATAGAATAATTACATACAACAGTTTAACATGCTAGAATAACTGCAGTAATCTATATGAAATAATGTCGAACAATTTATACGATCGTTAGACAGACTTTCCCAACTTATTCCGCGGGGTTACTCCTGTTCACTTTATTGTTTATTCAACAATTCGTGCCGCGGTACGGACGTCTCTGACATCCGAGACTGGGGAATAGGATTCGAGGTTAGTTGTCGGTTAAATTGGTACTACATTTGGGAGAACTTCCGGTGTAGCTTACACTCCATATCTGTTATCCATGTGACATGTTATTTATTTGATTGTGGACAACTCTACGTTAGATAAGTAATAGGGTAGGAGCTATGGCCCATTAGGACATATACAGTAATGATACGGGATCTCTGGGCGAGGCATCGGAAAAACCGTAAAACGGCTTAGTACTTGGTATAGCGTTGGAACCACCTATGGTGAAGTACAAATGCGTGGAAGCCACGAAAAGGCCGTAGGTACAATACTATGTTGAACATCGTTCAGAGACCCCAAGTCAGCACTGCTAGGATTCATGTAATTAGAGCCTCAATTCTCATAACTACCCCTAAATAGCATACACCGATATCATAGCAAACACTCGCGTAATCCATAGTTCTCTCAGCGACTTCACTCCTTATTTACTTTACTGTCTTTTAATTTACCTAGAATAGAAAACAAAACCCCCAAAAGTTTTAAAACCCTAGCTAAATTACCAAAGATAATTGATCCTCCTAAAATCCCATGCCCATTGTGGTTTGAAGAACGACACCTGAGTCATACCTGCCGCTTACTATACAAGTAGTAGTATAACTTAGGCTTCCCTGCACTATAAATATAAAACCACTCTTCCGATCGTCCGCTCTGACTGGAAGGCCCGCAATGACCAGGAAGCAATTCTTGAACCGTCCGTTGGAGTACGATCAGGTTTTTGGCGCCGCTGCCGGGGACTACAACGACCGATTTTAGGAAATTAGTTATCTTAGTTATTTAGCGATCCTTTCGGAAGATCAATATCATCTGGAAGTTCCTTTTCTATCCTTAGGTTAATTTTACTTTTTCCGTCTTTAGATTAGAATAGTTTAAACCTTCCTTTCCAAAATCCTACTTTCTACCAACAAGTTATGTCAAATCGTATCACTCTCGCCTCATCAATTAAGCCACTGCTAGAGGGACGAGGAGGACCGATCATAGCACCAACAGATGAAACCCTTGAAATTAAGCCTCACTACATTAAAATGATTAAATCTGAGTGTCAGTTTCATTGTCTTTCGGTTGAAAATCCAAACGCCCATCTTAACAAATTCATCAACCTTTCCGACTGATGTGACGTAAAAAGTCATGTTTTCAGAAGCTTTATTCCTCACATTTTGGACCTTTCTTTGGTGAAAACATTCCAAAACAATGATTATTTACCAAAATTCACTAAAGTGGTTTAAAAGTAGACGTTGTGATAAAAACTACTGAAAACACTCTGAAAATGCACAAAACACAGCATTTTAATACAAGCCGATTCCTCCGACCTCATTTTCCTGTCAAGGCACACCTCCTAACTTCTACCATCTGTTGTATAGGTAAAATCGAGACGGAAAAATCTGGAATCAAGTGAAACGGCAAAAGGACGGAGAAGACACTACACTTTCAGAGCCACTAAAAGTCATTTCAGCTACGCCTAAGATCTACACATCCAATTTCTATGAGATTGGCATCATTAGAATCATAACGGAATTACGAAACCACAGGTGAAAGAATCAAGTCAAACGGACGCGTAACGAAGGAGATACGGACGTTTTAAGCAACGAACGAAATCAGACAGAGCCCGTATACGGCCCCACACACCGTATACGGCCCTTGTGAGACCGTATACGGCCCTTACTACACCGTATACGGCCCTTACAAGGCTGTATACGGCCCCTGCACCCCCATATTGTGCTTCGTTTGCTTGTATGTGCTGCTTGTACGTGCGATTTAATGCTTTGCCTATAAATATTGGACACCCCTCACTTCACCAACATACCATTTTCTCTCATTTTCATTCTCTCCCTACACTTTCTCTCTCACACACATCACTCTCTCTCTAGTTTCTCTCTCTAGAATTGAGCTAGTTAGAGAGATAGTTAGGTAGAGGTAGCTTTTAGCTTTTGTACGGAGTCACTCCAAGACATTGTATTCGCGAAGATCTGTCTGTAATAAATTCGTATCAGGTTCTATTTATATATCTCTTACTTTCCAGTTTTAAACATGTGTTGCTTTGTTTATACTTGTTTAGGATTGTATGCTAGATATGTAATGTTAGGCTAGACATTTCTTTGTGTTTACTATGATGTAGTTATGTTAGAATAGTCAATATGTTTATGCCATGCTGTTACTCTGCCCGTGTTACTTTAAACTGTGTATGAACTCATAAACTGAATCTCGAATGTTTATCTATCCAATCTATGCTGTGGTTAGAAGCTTCCTGCTAGAACTTGGCCAATTACTAGTGGTACGTTCTCTACTTATTGTATACTTGATGATCAATGAACTTGGTATGGCTGTGTTCTCTAGATTGAAACAAATCCCAAGAGACACGGAGCGTAGGATTAGAGATAGGTTAGATTCATGTTTATCTGTTATATATCTTTGAGAGAACTTTCGGGATATCTATGATCTGATTATTGGTTATCTGCTATGCTTAGGATTACGGTGTTCTGTTATGTGTCACCCTATCGTATGTTCTTTTTTGATTGTTGCCTTAGGAATGATGCATGCTAGAGTTATCCTTCTGGTTCATATCAGTAACTGTATAATTAGGTTTTCAGACACAGAATATTGGTTTACACGGTAGATTAACATGCATGGAATAGTTGTGATGATTTATATCTGTAATGCTGAACAATTTAACTGATCGTTAGCCCGATTATCCCAACTTGGTCTGCGGGATTATCCTCGTTCGTGTTCTTGTTCAATCAACAATTCACGCTACGATACAGACGTCTCTGATGACTGTGACTGGGGACCAGGATTCGAGGATAGTCGTCGGTTAAATTGGTCTGTACATTTGGGAGAACTTCCGGTGTATTTGACTTCTATAACTGCTATCCACGTGACATGTTATTAATCTGATTGCGGACAACTCTACGTTAGATATTTAATAGGCTCGTAGTTGTAGCTCATTAGGATATAGGAAATCTACGAGAGTAATGTGGAACCCTAATTAATGTAACGGAAAAACCGTAAAATGCCCTATTACTCGGTATAGTGCTGGAAACACCAATTGGTGGAGTACAAACGTATGGAAGCCGCGGAACGGTCGTAGGTACAATACTTTGCATTACTTATGTTTCTATCCTCTCCGGATTAGTCATCACATCTAGTAGCCTTACCCTTGACTATTCATCAATAACATTTAACGAAATCATAGTAAACACTCGTTTATCCTCTGTTGACCGAGTCTCCGTACAAACCTCTTTTGTTTTATTTTCTTTATTTAAATTAGTATTTAGTTATAAACAAACCAAACCTATCCAAAAAAACTTTTAAAAACCCTAGCTGAATCTCCAAAGATAATAAAATTTCCTAGACTCCCATGCCCGTTGTAGTTTGAAGAACGACACCTGAGTCATACATACCACTTGCTGCCCTTTTAGGTCTGTCAGTAGTATACAACTTAGGATTCCCCTGCTCTATAAATTTAAACCCTGTCCGCGCATCCTGGTTGGTTGGTTCAACGACCGGATTAAAACCCGTCCGACCACTGGAGGCACGACACCGACTCTTTCGAACAAATAGGAACCAATAGAAACCTTCTCCGTCTCCATCTGTTTCCTTATTCTTTATCTTCTCGAGCCGTAACATGGTTTTATGATTTCGAACCCAATTCGATTCATACATGGGAGAAGATGGCTACTAAGTTTCTAGCTAAGTACTTCCCTCCTTCCCTACAAACCAAGCTTAAAAACGACATCATTAACTTCCATCAAGGAACTAATGAATCATTAGGCAAGGCTTGGGAACGATTTAAGAATCTGATCGAGAGATGTCAGAATCGTCAGTTGTCTGAAACGGATCTGGTCTGCACATTCTATAACAGCTTAAATCCTCAACACAAACAAACCCTCGATGCCGCTTCATCCGGAAATTTTATGCTACATACTGCAGACGAAGCTTGGAAATTGATTGAGACGATAACGATGCATCAGCATGACTTGGAGTCAGATGAATCTACTGCAGAAGAAAGGAGTACTTCAAATCAAACCTTAGACAATCTAAAAACTCAACTCGAATCTATCTCTCAAATTGTCAAGGATTTGCAAGAATCTTCAAACACTAAGCCGGAGAAGAAACCTCAAAAGTTCCTCTCAAGCCGAAGGGCCAATGAAGAAATTCTTACAACTAGTGGAAACCCTAATCACACTTCTTATTCCAAACCTTTCAATCAGCGGTTTACCACACAACCCACTTCCCGATCTTTAGTTTTCTCTACTCCTTCCCCATTCACTTCTCGTCTAAACAACGAAACTTTCAAAACCTTCATTGTTGAGCAAAATAATACCAACAAAAAGATTGTTGATTTTCAAAACCAAATTGATTATTTGATTAGAATTTCAAACGATCTAATTAAAAACATGGAGGATAATGTTAAGCGGTTGTTTTTAAAAGTTGAGGAGAAGCAAAAGGAGGAAGCGATCTATGTAACACCCGCCAAATTAGGACTAGTAATTAGTGCCTAATCGTATGTTAATACATGTAATTAGTTCTTTGTTAGGCTAATTAATGTATCGAATTATATATATATTGTTGAATATATACGAAAATGCGATTTAATTAAATCGTTCGCAATTTAAATCGAATGTATTTCGATTCAATTTAATACGGACGTTGGTGACCAATCTTATTAAATAACGTTTTTATATCAAAAACATCATTATGATAATATTTCGTACTCATTCGGATCATACAAACAAAACTTATACGATTTTATAATGTAAAACGCGCAAACAAACTAATTTACATTTTATAACTCAAATATAAATCGATTAGTAAAATAATTAAATAAAATAACGCGTATTAAATTTGAATTTAAAACTTACCATTTAATATGTAAAATAATTATTTAACGTTTAAACGACGGAGCAAACGAACACCGCACGGAGCATGGAGACGGAGGCTGAAAAGTGGGGCTTCCACCTACAACCTCCATCTCTCTCTTTCTCCTCCTCTCATTTCACTCAACTCTCTTTCTCTTTCTCCTCTCTTTTCTCTCAAATCACAAAAACCCACAACCTCACAAAATCACCAAATAAACATACTAAACGCACTCGGATTTCGTTACTACTTTGGAAGAAAACGTTCACCTTCTCCCGATCTATCATCCTATCTTTTCGGATTTTTGATCCGACACTTTGTAAGTTTCCGACAATTCTCGAAACTCTTCGATTTCCATTATTTTCGACTTGTGGTTGTTTGTATACACTTAAAATGTCCATATATGGGTTGGGTAAAAGTTTTGGACCGAACGGAAACCGAAAAACTCGTTTTCGACACATTTTCCGGCCAACAGATCGCTACGTCGCAGTTGGCCCAGAATTTATGCGACGTCAGCTTCAACGTCGCAAAACCCCTCGTAACGTCGCATGGTGCGACGTCAGTCACAACGTCGCATTAAATTGCGACGTCGCATATAGCGACATCAGCCTTAACGTCGCCAATACCTCACCACGTCGCACTTAGCGACGCAAGCCCCTACGTCGCAGAAATCAACAACGTCGCATATAGCGACGCCACGTACAACGTCGCATTAAATTGCGAGACGCCGCCTTTAGCGACGTCATGCTCAACGTCGCAATCCTACCTGCGACGTCGCACCCAACGTCGCACAAATCAGAACCTCAAAAACATAGATTTTTACTAAGTGTCGAGACTCGAAATTTATCACTCGATTTTACCCAAATTCGGTTCCAGATGCGTTTTTCGTCAAAGCAATATAGTAGAAATAAAAATTTTCCAAGCTGACCTGGCAGCTCGACCCCAGCCAGGGGCTGCCGCCCCTTGGACCCCGCTACCAGGGGCGCTGCCCCCGGACCCCCGTACTTAGATTCCGTAACGGCTTCTAAAACACAATCAAAACACATTTTTCAAGTAAAACGACACGAAATCAAAATAATAATAGTTGAGATTATTATTACAAATCCGTCACCAACGGGCCGTACACTTTTCAAATACTTAAACTTATCAACCAAATAGTGGAAATTTGGACATTATAGTTGAACGAACAACTACAAGGGTGATCTGTTGAGATACCCAATCATGATTATAACCATCGCGTGTCGTGGACACCCTCAGGTTACAAGTCTTTGGACTTCATACTCGACTAATCAACTTACGTTTGTTTAAACGCACTCAGACTCAGGTGAGTCTCATAGCCCCTCTTTTACTGTTTTACTCAGGGGTGTGATATATTGCTCAACTTTTAACATGTGAACGCAAGTACAAACATTTCATATACTACATGAGTTTTTCGAAACTAATCATTTTAAAGTCCTCCGTCAGCATAGTTGTTAATACGTTGTAGCGTGAATATTAGTATATGGTACCATATAGGATTGACCCACCTCGTCCGGGTTAGCAAGCACTAACCGGGTAAACGGACGTACTAATATTTGGGAAGACAAATGTGGATTAGGCATTCGTGGAGGCACCTCGCCCGGAATTCTCTATAGGGGACCCGGCCCTCGAGTTAAGCTCAACTATGTGCTCATGGCTGTATACACGATGACTATCATTTAATTGCTGGATGCAATTCATTATTTAATTGCTGGATGCAATTCATTATTTAAATCTTGCGGTTCACACTATATTAACTGATTTCAAACCTGTGAGCTCACCAGCTTTTAGCTGACCTTTTTAGCATATATCGCAGGTACCAAGCAGTAGGATGTTTCTGCTTCAGGACTTTAGCTCGAGTCAGCATACAGACGACTGAGATTTTCTTGCATTAGTATATTTTGTACAAGTACTTATGTACTGAAATCTCCTTTCATTTAAACTCGAGCTATGTAAAGCTTTAAATGTTGTAAACATTTCAATTATCAATATATTTTGTTAAAACGACGCATATAGAGTCGTTTACTATTTATCTTCGTGCTTTGTTATTGATTAGTAACACCCAAATCAAGCTTCCGCAAATCATTAAATTTGGGGGTGTTACAGATTGGTATCAGAGCCAGGTTATAGTGAACTAGGTTGCATTTAGTGGACCTAGACTATGACCATTAGGCGGTATTCCTTATTAGGTATAACTGGTTCAGTGATTACATCATACGAGTTTAATTTAACATAGCCTGATCAACTATGTACAATTAAGCAAGGATGATGTAAGATCTGAAAGTAGTTATGGCTGAACAGGGTACAATAGAAGACGCTGACCTCGAGAGAACCGAGACTTAAACATGTTTATGCTAGACACTCAATAGGCTATATTATATAGGAGCTATATGAATATAGGCCTCAATCTTACTAACGTTTTGTCTCAGAAATGGCAAAAACACCATCAAATTCATCTCGCCCTCAATCCGGGTCGCAGAACCCAAGGGTAGCTAGGAGGAACGCCAGGTTGCCTCGAGCTGGCCCGTACCCCACTCACTTCACCCTTCCGGCCTTAGCCGCTAGGGTGAACCAACACGAGCAACGACTTCGCACCATGGATGTCGTGTTGCAAGAAACAAACGAAAACTGGAGACTTACATCCCTTGAACGCATCGAACAAGTCTCCGACGACCTGGAAACCACAAACAACAACATGGATGTCCTTCGCAACCAAGTAATAGCGATAAGCGTGGAAAATGCCCTCCTGCGTCAAAGGATGGAAGAATGTGAACAACGTTCACATGAAGCAGAAGAGTATGCCCGTGGACTAACACAACGACTAGCACTAGCAGAAGATAACGCCCGTCAAGCTAGCAGACTTGCAAACACTGTGGACCGTCTTGTCACGATGATGAAACAAATTAATCTACGTTAAGACTAGTGTAGTCTTTGTCTTGTAATCTATCCTGTAATCTAGTAACTATCTACGCGCTACTCTAAAATTCGGTCGGATGTAACAATTCCCGACACCTTTTGTAATAACTCTGTAGGATGTAACCTTTGAACTCATATTAGCTATCAAATATTCCTTGTTGTTCAACTCATATTAATTGTCATTTTTCCATGTTGATGTCATGTATTACTGCTTTTATACACGTACATCTATAACAAATACAACTTTCCTACGAAATCTCATGTATCTTCATTTCTTTTATTGAAGAATCATGCCGCCAAAGTCAAGACCATACACCGATGCTCAGCTTACATCGCTTATAACCCAGGCTGTTACTGAAGCCTTGGCTCGGAATACCCCACAAAACTCCACCAGAAACAGCGATGCCGCTGAAACCACTACTGCTAAACCTTGTTCTTACAAGGACTTTCAAAGCTGCAAACCCTCCAGCTTCAAGGGTTCTGAAGGAGCCATCGGACTTATCAGATGGTTCGAGAAAATGGAAACTGTTTTCCGTGTCAGCAAATGCGCGGAGAACGACAAAGTAAACTTCGCCACCTGCTCTCTTGAAGATGATGCCCACTCTTGGTGGAATTCATATACCCAATCAGTGGGTGCTGACACTGCCTACCAACTCTCTTGGGAGGACTTGAAAGCAAAACTCACTGCCAAATACTGCTCAATCGCCAAACTCCAAAAGCTGGACGAGGAGTTCTGGAACCTAAAGGTTCAGGGTGGTGATATCGATGGTTATACCACCAGATTCCAGCAACTCGCTGCCCTCCGCCCAGCCATGGTAAGCACAGAACCTGATAAAATCAGGAAGTACATCCTCGGCCTTCCTGAGCCTGTTCGGGGGCATGTTGCCTCTTCCAACCAAACCACCATTGACGGTGCAATCCTATTGGCCCAAGATCTGATGTCCATGAGCCAAGATTCTGAACCACCCACTTCATCCTCCCAAAACAACAAGCGAAAGTGGTCTGACTACCACAACAACCACTCCAACCAACAAAACAAGAAACCCGACACCATCAAAGCCTACAACACCACCACTGACATCACACGGGGCTACACTGGGAACAAACCCTATTGTTCCAAGTGCAGCCGTCACCATGAAGGCTCCTGTGGTCCCTTTTGCAACAATTGCAAGAGGTACGGCCATCTCACCAAAGATTGCAATTCTCCTGCCAACAACAATTCCAACAACAACACCAGACCACCCAAAGTCTGTTTTGAGTGTGGGAAACCAGGGCACTTCAGGGATACGTGCCCAAAGCTGAAGAATAACAACAACAACAACAACCGCAACAGCAACAACAACAACAACACCCGAAGCAGAGCCTTCGTCATCAAATCTGGGGATGCCCGCCAAGACCCGAATGTGGTCTCGGGTATGTTCCTCCTCAACAACTTAAATGCTTCTGTCCTATTTGATACTGGTGCTGATAGAAGCTTTATCTCTGATGACTTTTGCCCACTACTTGACATCAATCCTGTTGCCTTAGATGTTAAGTACACTGTAGAACTAGCAAATGGCGAACTTATAGAAACCGATAGTGTGATACCTAATTGCACTTTAAACCTAGCTGACGAAACCTTTCCAATCGATCTTGTACCCGTTGAAATCGGAAGTTTCGACGTCATCATTGGAATGGACTGGTTGTCCAAACACCGAGCTGAAATCGTTTGTTACGATAAGATCGTCCGCATTCCACTCGCTGCCGGTGGAACCTTGATCATACAGCGGGAGACCGGTGGGACGGGACTCAATATCATCTCTTGCTTAAAAACCCGAAAATTTCTGAGAAAGGGTTACCCTGCAATACTCGCACACATCACAGAGAAGAAGTCGGAGGAGAAGCGACTTGAGGATGTGCCAATTGTTAGAGACTTTCCCGAAGTCTTTCCGGAAGAACTACCTGGTTTACCTCCGCCTAGACAGGTTGAGTTCTCAATTGATCTCGTGCCGGGTGCCGCACCGGTGGCCCGTGCACCGTACCGTTTAGCCCCATCCGAACTTCAGGAGTTGTCCTCTCAGTTACAGGAACTTCTAGATAGAGGATTCATTAGGCCGAGTTCTTCGCCTTGGGGAGCTCCGGTCTTATTTGTAAAAAAGAAGGACGGTTCATTTCGAATGTGCATCGACTACCGAGAGTTGAACAAATTGACCGTCAAGAACCGTTATCCACTTCCTCGCATTGATGATCTATTCGACCATCACTTACGAGTTCGCGACACCGATATTCCAAAAACTGCTTTCAGAACTCGTTACGGGCACTACGAATTCCAAGTGATGCCCTTTGGTCTAACCAACGCACCGGCTGTATTCATGGACCTCATGAATCGGGTGTGCAAACCTTACCTCGATAAGTTTGTCATCGTCTTTATTGATGACATACTCATTTACTCGCGCAACGAGCAAGAACATGCGCAACACCTCAGAACCATCCTTGAACTACTTAGACACGAGGAGCTGTATGCAAAATTCTCTAAGTGTGAGTTCTGGATCCAAACTGTTCAATTCCTTGGTCACGTGATCGACAGTCAAGGAATTCACGTTGACCCATCAAAAATCGAGGCTATCAAAGACTGGCAAGCACCCACCTCTGCAACTGAAGTACGACAATTCTTGGGTCTTGCTGGGTACTATCGGCGATTTATCGAAAACTTCTCTAAAATAGCTCAACCACTCACGGTACTGACTCAGAAGGACAAAAGGTTCGATTGGACCGATAAACAAGAGTCAGCATTCCAACTTCTGAAACAAAAGCTTTGCAGTGCTCCAATTCTATCCTTACCCGAAGGCACCGATGACTTCGTGGTATACTGTGATGCTTCTCACCAAGGTCTCGGTTGCGTATTGATGCAACGAGATAAAGTTATTGCCTATGCCTCACGACAGCTGAAAATTCACGAAAAGAACTACACCACTCATGATCTCGAACTTGGAGCTGTCGTTTTTGCTCTCAAAATCTGGAGACATTATCTCTACGGCACTAAGTGCACAATCTTTACCGACCACAAAAGCCTCCAACACATCTTCGACCAAAAAGATCTTAATATGAGGCAACGTCGATGGGTCGAGTTGCTTACCGATTATGATTGTGAGATCAAGTACCATCCAGGGAAGGCTAATGTTGTAGCCGATGCCCTCAGTCGAAAGGAACGACCAAAACCACTTCGAGTCAGAGCCCTCAGTATGACCATTCACAACGATCTTGCCATTCAAATTCATACCGCTCAGATCGAAGCCCTGAAACCTGAAAATATCAAAAATGAAGCCTTGCGGGGTATCGACAAACAATTTGAAGTCAAATCTAACGGGATTAGGTATTTCTCAAACCGAATCTGGTTGCCTAATTTCGGAAATCTACGAGACTTGGTGATGGATGAAGCTCACAAGTCTAAATATTCTATCCATCCGGGATCCGATAAGATGTACCACGGAATCAAGGAATTTTATTGGTGGCCAAACATGAAAGCCGAAATCGCCACTTATGTCAGCAAGTGTCTTACTTGCTCGAAAGTCAAAACCGAACATCAGAAACCACCTGGTTTACTCCAACAACCTGAAATTCCGGAATGGAAATGGGAACAAATTGCCATGGATTTCATAACCAAACTACCCAAATCGTCGAACGGTTGCGATACCATTTGGGTGATCGTTGACCGCCTCACTAAATATGCCCACTTCCTGGCAATCAAGGAAAACGATAAAATGGAACGCCTTACACAAATCTACATCAAGGAAATCGTTTCTCATCACGGTGTTCCAATCTCGATCATCTCTGACAGAGATGCCCGTTTCACCTCTCACTTTTGGCAGTCACTTCAAAAAGCTTTGGGTACTCGTCTCGACATGAGCACCACGTACCATCCTCAAACCGATGGCCAAAGTGAACGAACCATTCAGACACTGGAAGATATGCTACGCGCCTGCGTAGTTGATTTCGGTACAAACTGGGAAAGACATCTACCGTTGTGCGAATTCTCGTACAATAACAGCTACCACGCCAGCATTAAGGCTGCACCTTTTGAGGCACTGTACGGTCGTAAGTGCCGATCACCGATCTGTTGGACTGAAGTGGGAGATAGTCAACTCACTGGTCCTGAACTCATTCACGCCACCACTGAGAAAATTGTGGAAATCCAAAACCGACTCAAAGCCGCACGTGATCGTCAGAAAAGTTATGCTGACGTGAGATGCAAACCACTCGAGTTCCAAGTTGGGGATCGAGTACTCTTAAAAGTATCGCCTTGGAAAGGTGTCATCCGTTTTGGCAAACGTGGGAAGTTGAATCCCAGATACATCGGGCCTTTTGAGATCCTCGAACGGATTGGCCCCGTAGCCTATCGATTGCAGCTGCCATCCGAACTCAGCAGCGTGCACCCTACTTTTCATATTTCCAACCTGAAGAAGTGTCTGTCTGATGAGACACTTATTATCCCACTAGATGAAATTCGTGTTGACGATAAACTTCACTTCGTTGAGGAACCCGCTGAAATTATGGACCGCGAGGTCAAACAACTGAAACAAAGTCGTATTCCCATCGTCAAGGTCAGATGGAATTCGCGGCGTGGTCCGGAATTCACCTGGGAACGGGAAGACCAAATGCGACTCAAATATCCTCAACTATTCACTGATTCTACATCAAACACGACTTCGAACTAAATTTCGGGACGAAATTCTTCTAACAGGGGGAGAATGTAACACCCGCCAAATTAGGACTAGTAATTAGTGCCTAATCGTATGTTAATACATGTAATTAGTTCTTTGTTAGGCTAATTAATGTATCGAATTATATATATATTGTTGAATATATACGAAAATGCGATTTAATTAAATCGTACGCAATTTAAATCGAATGTATTTCGATTCAATTTAATACGGACGTTGGTGACCAATCTTATTAAATAACGTTTTTATATCAAAAACATCATTATGATAATATTTCGTACTCATTCGGATCATACAAACAAAACTTATACGATTTTATAATGTAAAACGCGCAAACAAACTAATTTACATTTTATAACTCAAATATAAATCGATTAGTAAAATAATTAAATAAAATAACGCGTATTAAATTTGAATTTAAAACTTACCATTTAATATGTAAAATAATTATTTAACGTTTAAACGACGGAGCAAACGAACACCGCACGGAGCATGGAGACGGAGGCTGAAAAGCGGGGCTTCCACCTACAACCTCCATCTCTCTCTTTCTCCTCCTCTCATTTCACTCAACTCTCTTTCTCTTTCTCCTCTCTTTTCTCTCAAATCACAAAAACCCACAACCTCACAAAATCACCAAATAAACATACTAAACGCACTCGGATTTCGTTACTACTTTGGAAGAAAACGTTCACCTTCTCCCGATCTATCATCCTATCTTTTCGGATTTTTGATCCGACACTTTGTAAGTTTCCGACAATTCTCGAAACTCTTCGATTTCCATTATTTTCGACTTGTGGTTGTTTGTATACACTTAAAATGTCCATATATGGGTTGGGTAAAAGTTTTGGACCGAACGGAAACCGAAAAACTCGTTTTCGACATATTTTCCGGCCAACAGATCGCTACGTCGCAGTTGGCCCAGAATTTATGCGACGTCAGCTTCAACGTCGCAAAACCCCTCGTAACGTCGCATGGTGCGACGTCAGTCACAACGTCGCATTAAATTGCGACGTCGCATATAGCGACATCAGCCTTAACGTCGCCAATACCTCACCACGTCGCACTTAGCGACGCAAGCCCCTACGTCGCAGAAATCAACAACGTCGCATATAGCGACGCCACGTACAACGTCGCATTAAATTGCGAGACGTCGCCTTTAGCGACGTCATGCTCAACGTCGCAATCCTACCTGCGACGTCGCACCCAACGTCGCACAAATCAGAACCTCAAAAACATAGATTTTTACTAAGTGTCGAGACTCGAAATTTATCACTCGATTTTACCCAAATTCGGTTCCAGATGCGTTTTTCGTCAAAGCAATATAGTAGAAATAAAAATTTTCCAAGCTGACCTGGCAGCTCGACCCCAGCCAGGGGCTGCCGCCCCTTGGACCCCGCTACCAGGGGCGCTGCCCCCGGACCCCCGTACTTAGATTCCGTAACGGCTTCTAAAACACAATCAAAACACATTTTTCAAGTAAAACGACACGAAATCAAAATAATAATAGTTGAGATTATTATTACAAATCCGTCACCAACGGGCCGTACACTTTTCAAATACTTAAACTTATCAACCAAATAGTGGAAATTTGGACATTATAGTTGAACGAACAACTACAAGGGTGATCTGTTGAGATACCCAATCATGATTATAACCATCGCGTGTCGTGGACACCCTCAGGTTACAAGTCTTTGGACTTCATACTCGACTAATCAACTTACGTTTGTTTAAACGCACTCAGACTCAGGTGAGTCTCATAGCCCCTCTTTTACTGTTTTACTCAGGGGTGTGATATATTGCTCAACTTTTAACATGTGAACGCAAGTACAAACATTTCATATACTACATGAGTTTTTCGAAACTAATCATTTTAAAGTCCTCCGTCAGCATAGTTGTTAATACGTTGTAGCGTGAATATTAGTATATGGTACCATATAGGATTGACCCACCTCGTCCGGGTTAGCAAGCACTAACCGGGTAAACGGACGTACTAATATTTGGGAAGACAAATGTGGATTAGGCATTCGTGGAGGCACCTCGCCCGGAATTCTCTATAGGGGACCCGGCCCTCGAGTTAAGCTCAACTATGTGCTCATGGCTGTATACACGATGACTATCATTTAATTGCTGGATGCAATTCATTATTTAATTGCTGGATGCAATTCATTATTTAAATCTTGCGGTTCACACTATATTAACTGATTTCAAACCTGTGAGCTCACCAGCTTTTAGCTGACCTTTTTAGCATATATCGCAGGTACCAAGCAGTAGGATGTTTCTGCTTCAGGACTTTAGCTCGAGTCAGCATACAGACGACTGAGATTTTCTTGCATTAGTATATTTTGTACAAGTACTTATGTACTGAAATCTCCTTTCATTTAAACTCGAGCTATGTAAAGCTTTAAATGTTGTAAACATTTCAATTATCAATATATTTTGTTAAAACGACGCATATAGAGTCGTTTACTATTTATCTTTGTGCTTTGTTATTGATTAGTAACACCCAAATCAAGCTTCCGCAAATCATTAAATTTGGGGGTGTTACAATCTACAACTCCGTCTATCACTCATCCTATGAGCATGATGACATCCTTGTGGTCACTAGAGGAGGAAAAGAGACTAAAAACGAGAAATCCGTAGATATTCCCACAAATGAACCTTCTACTTCTCCACCTACTGATTCAGTACAAGTTGACACCCCCGTCACTTATCCTGAACCAGAACCCTCTAAAGCCCCAGAAAGTATTAAACCTACATGTATACCTTTCCCTGGTAGGCTTAAGAAAGAGAAACAAGAAGCTCAATTTGGAAAATATCTAGAAATGTTCAAAAGCTTACACTTAAATGTTAAACTTTTAGATGCTTTAGTAGAAATGCTTAGCTGTGCCAAATTCTTTAAGGAACTCTTATCCAACAAAGAAAAACTCAGACAAATAGTTAACTTGCCCTTAGATGCAGAGTGCTCTTTGATTATGCAACAAGGACTACCCCCAAAGCTAGGAGACACTGGCCGTTTCACTATTCCTTGTTATCTTCAGGATGTTCAAATAAGTAACGCCTTAGCTGACTTAGGAGCAAGTGTAAACCTTATGCCATACTCGCTTTTTAGGAAACTAGGATTAAACGAACTTTTGCCAATCCGAATGACCATCCAATTAGCCGATTGATCAGTTAAACTCCCTCATGGAATTGCTGAAGATATTATGGTCCGTGTTGATAAATTCGTCTTTCCTGTTGATTTTGTTATTATGGATATTGAAGAAGACAACCAAGTTCCACTCATCCTTGGCAGACCTTTCCTAAACACTGCCAAGGCCATCATCGATGTTAATGAAAAATCTTTAAAACTTCGAGTTGGAACTGAGGAAGTCACCTTCAATGTCAATAAACTAATGAAACATCCTATGGGAGAAGATCTTGGTCTTGTAGATTCTATGCAGGAAATAATCGAAGAACATTTGGAAGAAATTCTCACGGTAAGCAGCATCAACCCCAACACTATCATCACAACAAGGAAACTATGTAAAGAAAGCAAGGGATTATGCTCTGCTCTCTCAAATTCTTCCACCGCATCAAGAGAAGTTCTATTTCCTTTAAAGGATCCCAACTCGCAGTTCAAAACTATTATGAATGCTCCACTTGGACATGGCACGCCAGTCACTCTTCTAAGAAGGAACCCGACTCCTGAAGTAGATGACTCATCTCTCTCAAGGGAAGAAATTCGAAGGACGCTCAAGGAAATGGAATCAATGTTTTCACCACCTGATTCACGACTATCTGAAAGCTGTGAACCACAAAGTTCAAATCCAGAAATTACCATAAGCACTTCTTCATCAGCTCAAGCTCAGAAGTTTGCACTTACTGAAGACAACGATATCATCATTACCGAAGAAAATGCAACTTCTACATCATCCATTGTCAAATATGAGCTAAGGAAGGATGCACTCTCTGATAAAGCAGAATGGGTTGAAATAGCTTCAGCCAATACATCAGATTCACCTCTTGAAGAATCAGACTTCCAAATAGAGTTTGATGAACTCAAAAGAGATGAAATTGCAAGAATGAAGCCTTCTACCGAAGAACCACCAGAATTGGAACTAAAGGAACTACCCTCTCATCTGGAGTACGCTTTTCTCGAAGGAACTTCACACTTACCAGTTATCATATCCAAAGATCTGAAGCCTGAGGAAAAAGCCAGACTCATTCAGGTTTCGAAGTCACATAAAAAGCAATTGCTTGGAAGATCTCTGACATACAAGGGATCAGTCCAAACTACTGCACGCACAAGATCTTAATGGAAAACGACTTCAAGCCATCAGTTCAGAGACAGAGGAGAGTCAATCCGAAGATTCAAGACGTGGTCAAGAAGGAGGTTATCAAACTTCTTGATGCTGGCCTGATATATCCTATTTCAGATTCTCCATGGGTCAGTCCCGTACAGGTTGTTCCGAAGAAAGGAGGAATGACGGTGATTTCGAACGAACATAATGAACTCATCCCAACAAGAACCGTCACCGGTTGGAGGGTTTGCATTGACTATCACAAGCTAAACGAAGCCACTCGCAAAGATCACTTCCCTCTGCCGTTCATTGATCAGATGCTCGAAAGATTGTCATGAAATGAGTTCTGTTGTTTCCTCGATGGTTTCTCTGGCTATTTTCAAATCCCTCTCGATCCGAAGGACCAGGAGAAGACAACATTCACATGTCCATACGGAACCTTCGCCTACCGAAGTATGCCTTTTGGGCTTTGCAATGCACCTGCTACTTTCCAGAGATGCATGGTGGCGATTTCCACGACATGATTGAACAGTGTATGGAGGTTTTCATGGACGATTTCTCTGTCTTTGGAGACTCCTTCACATCTTGTCTTCTCAACCTAGAAAGGATGCTCACTCGTTGCGAAGAATCAAACCTCGTTCTGAATTGGGAGAAATGTCACTTTATGGTGAAAGAAGGAATAGTGTTAGGACATCGGATATCCAAAGCAGGAATTGAAGTAGATAAAGCTAAAGTTGATACTATTTCAAAACTTCCACCACCTACTTCTGTGAAAGCCATCCAAAGTTTTCTAGGTCACGCCGGATTCTACCGTCGCTTTATTAAGGATTTCTCTAAGATTTCTCGACCTATGACTCATCTTCTTGAAAAAGATACTCCGTTTGACTTTACAGATGACTGTCTTAAAGCTTTTAACTACTTAAAGGAACAGCTCGTGCATGCACCGATCATGGTAGCCCCCGACTGGAGTTTACCGTTTGAAATCATGTGTGACGCCAGTGATTTTGCAGTTGGGGCTGTACTAGGACAACGAAAGGAGAAACACTTTTAACCGATTTACTACGCCAGCAAAACTCTCACAGATGCTCAAGAGAACTATACAACCACTGAGAAGGAGTTACTAGCGGTAGTATTTGCTTTTGATAAATTTCGTTCCTATCTTATTTTGTCCAAAACTATTGTCTATACAGATCATTCAGCTCTTAAGTATCTCTTCAAAAAGCAAGATGCTAAGCCAAGACTGTTGCGCTGGATTCTACTCTTACAAGAATTCGACATCGAAATTAAAGATAAAAAGGGAGCAGAAAACGTTGCAGCAGATCACCTCAGCCGATTGGAAAATCCAGCAATGGAAAAGCTTGAAGAAGGAGATATTCAAGACCAGTTCCCGGATGAACAACTCATGAACATCGGAAAGCACCATCACGGACCTAGTTCATCATACGATCCCTGGTATGCTGATTTTGCCAACTACTTGGTGGGAGGAATAGTCTAGAAAGGAATGTCAACTTCTCGAAGACGAAAGTTCTTCCGCGACGTAAAGAATTACTTTTGGGACGATCCTTTCCTTTTTAAGGTCTGTCCCGATCATATCATCAGAAGATGCGTCGACGGGAAAGAAGCCGAACATATCCTCTACCAAAACCACCATGGACCAACTGGAGGCCACCATGGAGCTAACAAGACCGCACGGAAAGTATACGACGCCGGCTTCTATTGGCCAACCATTTTTCAAGATTCTTACGACTTGGTAAAACGTTGTGATGCTTGCCAAAGGTTTGGAAGTATCTCACAGAGGAGTGAAATGCCACTTACTAACATCCAAGCTTGTGAAGTCTTCGACATTTGGGGATTAGATTTTATGGGACCATTCCCTAAATCTAACGGAAAAGAATACATTCTGGTTGCAGTTGATTACGTGTCCATGTGGGCCGAAGCACAAGCTCTCCCAACAAACGATGCCAAGGTCATCACTAAGTTTCTCAAACAACTATTTTGTCGATTTGGAACTCCGAGAGCCATAATCAGTGATCGTGGCTCCCACTTCTGCAATACTCACCTAATGAGAACATTGCAACAGTATGGAGTAACTCACAAAACTTCAACAGCTTATCACCCACAAACCAATGGACAAGCCGAAGTGACAAATAGGGCGTTAAAACGAATCTTAGAGCGAACGGTGTTCAACCATGGGGGAAAATGGTCCGATAAATTAGATGATGCGTTGTGGGCATTCAGGATAGCATACAAGACGTCGTTAGGAACCACACCATATCGTCTAGTTTATGGTAAGGCATGTCATCTACCGATAGAGTTGGAGTATAAGGCATACTAGGCGCTGAAGAAATGTAACTTAGACATTCCCACCATAAGATCCCATCGAAGAATGCAGCTTAACGAACTGGCTGAGTTAAGAGATAAGGCATACGATACCTCCCTGAAATATAAAGAAAGAACCAAGATGTTCCATGATGCAAGAATCAAGCTATCAAAGTTTAAACCAGGGGATAAAGTACTTCTCTTCAACTCACGCTTCAAAAAGTTCTCTGGAAAATTCAAAGTCAGGTGGAGCGGACCATTTATAGTCTCAAAGGTATTTTCCTTCGGTGCAGTCGAACTCGAAGCCCCGGAAGGTAACTTTAAAGTTAATGGTCAACGCTTGAAACATTACATTGAGGACTTCCCCATTAATGAGGAAGTTTACATTTTCGAGCCACCTTGAACTATTCTCAGGTATCAAGAGTCAAGCTAGTGACTCTCTCATAAACAAGCGCTCTTGGGAGGCACCCCAAGCCTATCCTAGAATAAATTGTCTTTTTATTTTTAGTTTAAATATTATCTAGTTTTATCATTCCTAACTAAATTATGCAGGATAGCTACTTATCTGACAACCTTTGAAATTTACAGATCTGAGATAAGTCTTCGTTATTTATGCAAATGCAGGAGTCCTGATGACGCTTTCAAATTAAAATATTTTACAAACAATCATCAGTTCTTTTCGTATTTGTATATTTATAAACCTTAAATGTTACCTGTATTGTTTATGTTTTTCAGGATGAATCCCCCAGCAGAAAGCAATCAAAAGAACAGGAAGCGAACCCGCAGAGGTAAGAAGAAGAAGAAGACTGCTGTTCAGGATGAGAGTATGACTGATATACCGACTTCTCCCGGAAAGCATTCGAGACCTGCTGCACCACAGTTTGCCCCAGTATCTGGGTCCATTCCGATCTTTGATTATGGGATCACTACTGCAGATCCAGCAGCTGCTTGGGCGCTTTTTCAGACATTGTCCATTCACCGTGAGGCAATATCTGATACCCGCGAGGCGGTCGGGCTACCGAGACTTCAGGATCACCCTTACAAACTAGGGTCTGGTCCTAGAGCTTCTCGCCCACCATGGTCATTCTTCCCTCCTGCACCTAGCAGTACTGATGCTCCAGCACAGGATCCGGGACCTTCGAGTTCACACGTTGATCCTGCCGTGATGCTCGCAGCTGCTAGCAGACTTGATATACCATCACCTTCTTCTATCCTCCATGATGCTGCTCTTTACCAGGCTGCTGTTGCTGAGTTCGATCCTGATATGGATGATCTTCTAGATGATTAGTTTATCTTTATTTTATTATGTTTATGTCTTAGACTTCTTTATTTTATGTTTTTAGACTTATCGTACTACTATTCTGTGAGACCTGGTTGTTATGACTCTATTTATGGCTATTTGCAGAACTCAGTATTCGTAGGAATGGATGATCTTTAAAGAAGTCTGGTCCAATCAAACTCCAGCAAATCACTTGCACCACTCCTTCACGAATCTGGTCCTCCATCCAGTGCTCACAAAGCGTAGGGAAGTATCACTCTAGTTCTTATGATCTATCTTATGATAATATATGCTTACGCCCACTTAAAACCCTAAGTGTGGGATTAATACCCCATTACTAGAAAACTTGAAATTTATATTTGACTTAATGCAAAACCCTAAGTGTGGGATTCTCCCTACTTAGTGCAGAAACATTGAGGACAATGTTTATTTTTAAGTGTGGGATAGCAGTATACTCTTCGCTCACTCGTTATGATCAAAATTTTTTCGAAATTGTCCTCAGTAAATAAACAAATCCTTATTTTGCCGAAAATTTTAAAAATTTTCCACTACAAAAACAGTCTTGCTTCGACAGTAGTCTAACTACTCATTCAGCACACTGACTTTTCCAAAAGTTTTTGAGTCAATAAATTAAGAAGAAGTATAGATTTTTTTTTTTTTTTTCGCAAGTATTCAAAAGTCGGTAAAAAGAGGAAGGAACATGTCAGACTCTAAATAATTTTAAAATGAAAGTCTAAGAGGGGCATCGCGTGACTGGGTACATACAACCTATATTTGCAGTGAGGTACTTGAGCCTATATTAAGCATTCATTTTTAAAGCTTCACTTTCATTTGTTGTGTGTGACCGGTGCATGCATTCGGAATTAGAACTTGCTCCTGGTATGCATTTCGAGACCATATTGACAGGTGCCATACGTGGCATAGGTGCAATTAAATGACCAGGATATTTACTTAGGATAAACCCCATTTTATCATATCTTTTCAAGCCTAACCCTACCGATACTTATTTTTAGTATCGATGATCCGCCTAGAAAACCCTGTTGAGCCTTAACCTTTTCGTTTCTAAAAAAACCTATATTTTTAAACCCACTTACTTCCATACCCACCAAAATCTTATCTTGGAATTTTTAAATTTATTGAAAAATGCTATTTAGTTATTCTTTTTGCTTTCCCTCAAAAATCACAAATTTCGTGTTTACTAAAAAAATTCTTACGTGCGTTTCCTTAAATAAAAACTCAAATATCGAGAGTCATGCGGTGCGAAAAATTGGCACCAAGTAAATTTGAAGTTGTCAAAGGGTTAGAAAAATGAGAGGATCTCAAAAGGGCAGTAAGAAAAAGAAAATCCCTTAAAAGTTCCTTGGCAAAGAAATTCTAAGCCAAAAATATAGAAAAAGAAATGAATATGAAATAAAGCTAAGTACTTCAAATCTCTCGAAAACTCCAATTCCTAAAAATATAAATCTTCCGTGTGTTTTCAAAAGATAGAAGTCAAAATAGCTATCTTTCTCCCTTATCGTTATCCGTTTCCGTTTTCATTAAAAAGAATGTCTAAGTAAAGTTTTTTTCGTAAGTTTAAAAGATCCAAAGATAAGCAAAACCCCTTTTCCTTAAATTACCACCAACCATACCCTTTTTAAACCCTCACATTACAACCCTCACAAATGTCTGGTGATAATTAGTGTCGTCCCTGTCTAAGTGGTGGAGATTTGATTCTCGATCAAGCCTATGACGATGAATGCTGCATGACTGGTATTTGAGCGATTTTGTTTGTACTAGAATGATAGGAAACCCGATACACTTTGAGTGAATTGAGTGACCACCTGGTGAGATCGCCCAGTCATGTATATTCCAAGATCGCGAGAATTGAAAGCATGCCTAAGACGATCATTTTATAAATCTTTTGGATACGTCATGGGAACGTCTCTCTTCTCCGTACCGGAACAATACTTGTTTCAATTATGTACCTTTTTCTTCATTTAAAGATTCACCCATAAAAATGATTTTTCTCAAAATTAAAGTTTTTGGCATAAAATGATTTGGAGTTTGCTTGAGGACAAGCAAAAACCTAAGTGTGGGATGTTTGATTTGACTCAAAACGACATGTTTTTATGCATCATTTCAAGCCCATTTTGGCTCAAATCTTTGAATAAACATCGAATAATCAATGTTTTATGCTAAAAATGTAAAATGAGCCAAAGCTTAGACTTCCTTTCGAAAAATCACTTAAAATGCTCAAATAACGAATAAATCAGAGCTAAAACGATCCACTTGCGATTCTGACGTATAATTAAGCAAAACTGGCCTAATTTGTGTCATATTGATCTTCAGGAAAATACAAAACTGTGGCCGCAAGAATCGTTCAAATCTGACAAGAAACGAAGAAGTTAGAGCCAAACGAAGATCACAAGAATTACGACCAGTGCACGAGACTTACGATCCAGCGCACAAGACCACGAGCCAGGGCACACCACCCCTCTAGGGGCCGTATACCACCCTTAGAGGGCCGTATACGCCTCTGTAGAGGCCGTATACCCCCTCTAAGGGGTGGTATACCCCCTCTTTGGTGCTAGATTCGCCCTATTTCGTGCCGGATACACCCTATTTGCTACCGAATACACCCTATTTGCTATCGAATACGCCCCTTTTGGTGTCAAATTCTATAGCTCAGGGGGGTGTTTTGGAAATAATTGGATGCGAGGGTGCTGAATGTAAATTTTGTAATTTGAAGCCTATAAATAGAGGCTTAACCTCCTCATTTTCAACACACCTCAACACACCATTCCACCTTCATTTTCACACACTTCTCACTAGATTAGTTAGTCACTTTCTCTCTCTAGCACTACTCTTAGGAGTTAGAGGAGAAATAGTAGGTAGCTAGCTTACGAGCTTTGTACGGAGTCGCTCCGAGACTACGGTTGCGCAGATTTATTGTAACGACTATCAGGTTTTATTATATTATCCTTTCTTGTTATTTTTAAATATGTTGTGCTGTTGTCATAATTATTTAAGAATGCATGCCATGATAATTGCCATGATAGGTTAAATAAATCTGTGTTTGCTATGATAAACGTTATGCTAGGGTAGTTATGCTTTAAACCATGCTGTTACTCTGCTCGCATGTAATTAGGATATGTTTGAATTTATGAATTAGTTCTTAAAATGTTTTATTTATCCAACTTATGCTGTGGTTTGAAACCTATTGATATAATCCGGCCAATTGTAGAAATAGGTCCCTCAACTATTCTTTGTCTGAATGATTCGATGAACTCGGCATGGCCGCTGTTCTCCAGATTGAAATACATCATAGGAGACACGGAGCATAGGATTAAGAGATAAATTAGAATTGATTTCATATATCGAATGCTTTTGAGAGAACTTTCGGAGCATTCGTGACTTAACCATTAATCCAGAAACTCTGCCTGAAACAAACCGATTACTATCCATGTTACACTACTGCATGTTCTTGTTTGATTGTTGCTTTAGGGTTTGCATGCTAGTATCTGTTTATCTATTGCGGTTGTTGGATTCATGATTAGGTTTTCAAACATAGAATAATTACATACAACAGTTTAACATGCTAGAATAACTGCAGTAATCTATATGAAATAATGTCGAACAATTTAAACGATCGCTAGACAGACTTTCCCAACTTATTCCGCTGGGTTACTCCTGTTCACTTTATTGTTTATTCAACAATTCGTGCCACGGTACGGACGTCTCTGACGACCGAGACTGGGGAATAGGATTCGAGGTTAGTTGTCGGTTAAATTGGTACTGCATTTGGGAGAACTTCCTGTGTAGCTTACACTCCATATCTGTTATCCATGTGACATGTTATTTATTTGATTGTGGACAACTCTACGTTAGATAAGTAATAGGGTAGGAGCTATGGCCCATTAGGACATATACAGTAATGATACGGGATCTCTGGGCGAGGCATCGGAAAAACCGTAAAACGGCTTAGTACTTGGTATAGCGCTGGAACCACCTATGGTGAAGTACAAATGCGTGGAAGCCACGAAAAGGCCGTAGGTACAATACTATGTTGAACATCGTTCAGAGACCCCAAGTCAGCACTGCTAGGATTCATGTAATTAGAGCCTCAATCCTCATAACTACCCCTAAATAGCATACACCGATATCATAGCAAACACTCGCTTAATCCATAGTTCTCTCAGCGACTTCACTCCTTATTTACTTTACTGTCTTTTAATTTACCTAGAATAGAAAACAAAACCCCCAAAAGTTTTAAAACCCTAGCTAAATTACCAAAGATAATTGATCCTCCTAAAATCCCATGCCCGTTGTGGTTTGAAGAACGACACCTGAGTCATACCTGCCGCTTACTATACAAGTAGTGGTATAACTTAGGCTTCCCTGCACTATAAATATAAAACCACTCTTCCGATCGTCCGCTCTGACTGGAAGGCCCGCAACGACCAGGAAGCAATTCTTGAACCAACCGTTGGAGTGCGATTAAATACAAAGGTAAGTGATATATGGGTTATTTGGGTAATGATTGTGTGATTCCGGATAAGTATTGGTTATATTTCATAACTGATGTTTAATGTTAATTGTTGAAAGAAAATGTGATTATTGTTGAATTATATGAAAGGGGCAATTTTAAAGATTTGTTAATATTCATGAATATGTGCTTGTTGTTGCACTTGATGTTGTTGAATACGTGCTTGATATTGCACGTGATATTTGTGGCACGTGGTTGTTGAATACGTGCTAAGTGGATTTGTGGCACGTAGTTGTTGTATACGTGCTTAGTGGATAGTTGAATGCGGATCCGCCTAGTGTAATTAATCTCTATACAATTGCTCGGTATTTATTTGCTTAAGCTTATGTGATCAGAGTGGAAACTTGCAATTTGTTGATGAATTACTCAAATAATTGCCTATATAGTCACTAAGCTATAAGCTTATCCTTTTGAGTTGTTTTATGTGTAGGTACAAGTGAACAAAGGGAGGGAAAAGCAATAGCAAAGAATCAGCGTGGATTGCTTGCTAGTATGTGAGTAGCAAGTCCCTTTCTCTTAAATTTGTCGTTATGGTGTCACTTGTACAAACCGCCCAAACATTTTGTTTTGAAGCTAAGTTGCGGATTGATACATATTTTGAAAGATAAAATTGGTTGGTAAAACTTATAATGTGGCATATTTTGTATTAGTATGGGAATCTTTGTCAAGAATTTGCGATTATTATATGGAAAGTTGATTTTGATACTAGTTGTGATGTTAGAAATGTGTTTGTTGCCTTTGTATATAATTTAGATGGTGGATTGGAATGTTGAAAGAGTAAATGATTAATGGGTTATTGGGTGCCCATATGGGTCATAAATGGCTCAATAGGCAAAAACTAACTTAAGTAGAAGTATAGTTCTTTGTCGTCTATTTTCGAGTCAATGTGAGTTTATATATGTGTGTAATAAGTGCAAGTTATAAGAGAATTGGTTTGGTGTAGAAATGGTCAAAAGGACCAAGTTTTAGATTTTAGTCTAAATTATTTGCTAACGCGAATTTTGAAAAAGTGTAAATCAGGAAACCTTTATTACTCCGTATGTCTTAAGAAAGGTGCGTGCAAAATTTGGTAGTCTAAATGTTAACGAGTCAAAAGTTATGCGCGCATAAAGTTCATATTTTAAAAATGAGTTGCAGGTCTGCACAGGTACAGGATTGCGGCGCGACCTGTAGAGATCGTCAAGCGATCATCTACAATCGCGGCGCGATTTGTGATGGTTGCGGCGCGACCTTTTGTGGTAAAATTTGAGTCGTTAATAGAAGTGAGTTAGAGTGGCAAACTTATTACATGGCAACTCGAAGGAATGTGAGAAATTGGTCGTGATGCGATTGGTATACATCGCGACGCGATTTGTGTCGGATAGCGACGCGATGTTGTAGGATCGCGACGCGATTGTGATTAATTCAGATTTTTTGTTTTTGTCTCTTATTTGATATGATTAATCTGATATAATATTTATATATATTAGATATCCATATTAAATTACATACGAATTGTATAACAAGATTCTTATGAAAAAGAAATAAAAAAATAAAAACATATTTCTAAAATTTTGGGACGTTTCATTTTACTAGTGGGGGTGTTATTTGGGTGATTTAATCGGGTTTCGGGTTATTCGGGTCGGATTATTCGGTTTTTCAAGTTTATAATCCAACCCGTAACCCGATTCAAATAAGATGGAGTTATTTGGATTCGGGTTGGGTTCGGGTTATTCATTTTAACCCGAATAAGATGATATTCCAAATTTTCTCGTCTTGAACAAAACTTAAACTTTACAAATTGACTCTAATAGTTTATTTAACTCATCATAAGTAACTTAAATGTATAATATATATGGATGTATTCATACAAATCATAATTAACTTAAATATATGTAGTTATATTTGTATATTAAATTACTTTTTGGGTTATTCGGGTTACCCGAATTGTAAAATATTTATTCGAAACCCGATTCAAATAAAACTCGGGTTATTGATTTCGGATTATTTGGGTTCGAGTAGCCGAATAAGCTTCGAATTTAGGTTATTCGGGTTCGATTTCGGATTAGTTATTCGGGTTTGATTATTTGCGACACCCCTATTTACTACACCACTAAACCAAAATATACAAGACCAATTCACTTTTTAAAATACATTATCTCATTTATTTTCTCTCTCTAATCTCTATCTATAATTCGCGTAATGAAGTATTGAAGCAGCTGGTAAACACAGGCCATGAGATTATTAATTGATAAGTTTTTACAAAAACAGTAAAACTTTTTCGAAAACGCTCGGAGAATAGCATTTTTATCAACGAATGAGAATGGCTGCTTTTATTGACTTGTTAGATCAAATTTACAGTATATATATATTTGACATTGTTGTCGACATGGGCCAACTTTTTGATAATGCAAGAGGTCTTCGAAATTATTTGATGACCCAAAGTATTCATTTACTATATTGATTGATTCTATAGTTAATTACATTGTCGGACCCTCTGGTTGTCCCTATATTACATAACCGGTCATCCGGTCGGTCGGGTATTATGCGGTACAATTTGATCTGTGTTTATGTTTCATCGCAAGTCCTTGGCACTAAGGAGAGTTAATTTTGTTGGTTATCTCACACCACGTGTGTCGGAAGTAAGAGTATTTTTTGACTCTGAGATACCGGGTAAAATTAACACTCGTAAGTGTCAAGGGCTTGCGATGAAACATAAAGACAGATCAAGAGATTGTATCCACACAATACCCGACTCGGAGACTAGACATGTAAATAGGGATAACCACATGGGCCGGGACCGTTGTCGAAAACAACCACATTGAACCAGTAGACTGTAGATGTAGGCTTGGCCCGAACACTTATATAAGCCCACAAACTTAAAGGGGCCCAAAAGTAATAGTATTAGTGCCTAACAGTCTAACACTACTCGATGGTGTATATTTGGAGTCCAATTACACCACTGAAAAATAATAATAAAAATAAACACTTCTAAATTCTAAGCTTGTACCACTTGTTTAGACTAAATGTACTGTAGCTAGTTGTTTCAACTCTACTTTTTTAATTAATAGTCAGTAGCAGAGGCATAGAAGGTAGGTATAGAAGGTAGGGGTAACAGTTGCTACGGGTCCATCTCAATATGAAGTGTAATTTTCTTTTGAAAAAGAACATTTTTAGTTGTACTCTTTGTTTCTGCTATGGGTTTCAAATAACTTGCTACGGGTCTTTCTGAATCCGTCAATATTAATAGCGTCGTAAAATGAAGACAAAATTTTGGAAGAAGTTGATATTTTATGAAAAAGCTCATTATTGAACTAACAATATATTAATCCTTAGATATTTCTCTTTGAACCGTGACTTTTATAATAGTATTGTACACTTGTAAGATACATAGTAATATCATCCGATATATGTTTATATATACCATGACATACTGACATGTATATACCATGACATACTGACATGATATAGTAATATCATCCAATATATGTTTATATATATTTCTACTTAATGTGCAACAATAACGTACAGCTTTAACACACTGTAAAATCACAAGTGCTATAAGATTCAGCTATTATCTTTAACTTAAGGATATGCTATGTGCAAATAAAAATGATTAGGATTCTAAGTTGATTAGTTGAGATCGATATTCCAGGCGACCGTGGCTTATGGTCATTGAATTCGATCACACATTTACCTTTATCTTTGTATCTCATGTTTTATACATTTATAAGTTTCGCGAGGTAACGGTCATTTAGTATCAAGAAGAGTGATCGAAAATATGAGATAATGGTGAATACATAAAAAAAAAAAAAAAAAATTTGCATGAATATTCATATTCATATTTTGCAAACAGAATTACATGTATGTATGTTGGTAAAGGAGTTTGACTGAAAAAACCTCAAAAACCAACATTATTCAAAATAAAAAGACAGATACAACCTTACTCAAAACAGACATATAGAAGTACAACAAAAATTTACAAACTTTGATGCATTCCAAGACTTTTTACAGTCTAGTTATTTAAAAGATGTAAAGAAAGTTATGGTGACAGAAAGTAAGTAAAAACTTGTTTAAAGGAGAGAAGGTGAAATGCCAAAATCAAGGTTCCAAAGGTCAAAAGCTCCCTTCACAAAATCATAGTGTCCTCCCTTGAGTGAAAGCTTCTTGTTCACCACTGCTTCTCTCACAAATGGATATGTCAAAAGGTTCCCCAAAGATACATTTACAGCCTCCTGCATTTGTAAGCACATCACGTAAAAATTTGGTAAATAAAAATTAAGATGTGAAATCTCTTTTAACTTACTGATATGAAAACGGGTCAACTTAATTCGTGTTATTGATAACACATTGAATCAGTACGTATAAAAAAATCGACAATAATTATTCTTTTAAGGTTATTATTAAGAAAAATTTGGGTAACTTGGTTGAACATACCTTTTCACACTTGGTGCATAGATCTGAATAATCCAGATCGGCAAAATCTCCCTTCACCTTGCTCTTGGCAGGCAGACCAATTTTGACCCATTGCTCAATGAAGTCACTGCTCATTCAATATGCATAAAGAAACTGTTAGTAGTACTCTTTTAAAATACCCGATAAATCACAAACATTGGTGTCAATCTATTTAGTAATGATTCAACAGGTAGTATACTAGTATGCAGGATTTAAAAATAAGACTTTTACATTTAGGCTATTAAGCAAGATCAACAACAATTTGCATCTTTATACACGTCTAACGTCTAAACATCTATAAATTCAATTCATCTATAAATTCAATTAATCTGAGACCTAAATAAAAATCATCATGCCATTCATTTGAGCTTTTCATCATATTGAGTTGGTAGTGGGGTGTCATTCAAAGAGGAAATGGGTATTATTTAAGAAAACCATGTTCTGTGGACACAAATCATTGAAATATTCCTAAAGAACATCTTTTTAGTGTTATGTATTGTCAATAAAGGGAACTATTCATCTGCTCATTTAAAGGGGCAGTGATGAACCACGAAGGGGACTAGCTAGCGAGTGCGTTGCAATTTGCAACCCTCCAATATTTGTGGTTGATAGAAGTGTTCAAAAAGTTTGATGTAAAATCAAGAATTGTATACTTCTTGTTAACTAAACAAAAATATAATCAATTTAAACTCTTGTCTTCCCATATATTTTCTAGCTATGGTACTGCAAAGAAGTATTCTGAATGCTTCACTTCAATGAAAATCGTAAAATAAAACACGACGCATACTTCATGACAAAGTGATGTGTCATTTGATGATAAAATTATAATTTAAACATCTTTTAGTAACAACAAAACATAAGGACTGTGTGAAGGCGTCTTTATGTTATGGATTCTTTCTACTTGATGTCAAGAGCCAAAGAAGACATGTATGCTTGTCTATATATAGGTTTCTTAATTTTTATTTTATCAAATACAAAATATAATGTTATAGACATTACATCATTTATTCAATGCTTTGCATAAAGATAGAGAGCCAGCAAATATAATTACAGAGTATCTGTTTTTGGTCACCTGGAAAGCAAATATATATTTGAAAGTTCTTTTTACTTTGAGAAAAAGAATACCCAGGTGTGGAGAAATGATATTTTGGCCTAAAAAGTGGACATATAAATAGTCAATAATTCAGTAATTTTTAATAAGTATCGACTTTCAAGCATTATCTTAGATGTTTTATACGTGACATTAAACTAATTTTTAAACCGAACTTTTATGTCTATATATCATTCTTCATCAAATCATCTTCCTAAAAGGAAAGATATTTGTATTATTTGATAACATAAACCCGTAAATGACAAAATAATATTTCATATAGTATTATAATAATAATTATTTCTTAAATTTTATTAGTTTGTTTTTTAGTATAATATGATATAATGTTTGTGGTAAACAAAGAAGTAACTTACGAGGCAGTAGTTCCATCTTCAGGGATGGACATGAGTCCTTTGATCCCACCACAACAGCTATGTCCAATTACTACAATATTCTCCACCTGAAAGTACAATCAATATTAACACCATTTAATCTACAGGGTACATTAGGGGAAACAAAGGAATATTTGCAGCAGTAAAATGAAGCTAAAAGTTGCAGTAATTGAATGATGATATAACTCCCAAATAGCTGGGATGACTAAAAAGTGGTCCATTGAAAAATTAAAAATATAATAATAAAATAATAAGGAAGACAAGTTGTCAGATTAAGATAGGATAAGTACAGAAGTGGAGCCACACTCAATTATTGTAATAGAAACCGTTTAGGCAAGGTTTATCAGCAAAGCAATGCTTTTTTCTTTTTAAATATATACTCCCAAGTGAATAACAAAAGATGGAATATGCTATGTGTGAAAAAAGAAACTTTATGTTATTTTTAAAAATTTTAATATATTCCTTGTAAAAGTTTGAGCTCTTACGCGATTAGAAACGCTTAAGCGAAGTCTAATTTTAGTTAAAAGGTTGTGGACTTTCGATTATTGGTCGTTTGAAAATCGTAATATGAATAGTAATGAATTAGATAACTATGCCCATCTTACCACAAAAAGGTCAAGGTCATGCATTGATGGTATTATTTGTAATTAAGTGGTGACAAGGAAACACTAAACAGTTTGAAAGTTTCATATTTGATTAAAAATGAAGATTAAAATCCATAATCAATAATTTAGATAGTCTTGAATCCACAAGTACTCTTTGACTTAGAGGCATCTTCTTAAACTCTATGATTGGCATATTCTTTAACATGGGACTCAAAAGAGGCATGTAATTAAAGTGGGAGTTGCCAATTGTCTCCCACTCCACCCCCATTCTACAACCATATAAGTCTCCTTTACTAAAGGAGAAACCCAACTACCATTACATAGAATAAAGTTTGGCATGCTACATAGGGTCCATAGAGCACAATATCTTCCTCTCATATTTATGGTTCCTTTTAATAAAAAGAGAAAGAAATATTATTACTAGTTTTTGTCAATTAAACATATTTAACCATCTTGTTGATTTTAAGAAAATAATAACAAGTTTTTCTGTTTTGCTGTAACAAATAGATAAAGTCATGAAGTTGAGTTATAGTACTGAAAAGGATTTCAAAATTCACCTTTAGGTGTACTACTGCATATTCAATAGCAGCTCCTGCTCCAGAGTGTTTTATCTGCACACATAAATTTACAATAAGTCAACTAAGCAATATGCATTTCACTAGTTACAGAACCAAATGGACTGTTGTTCAAACTTCAAAGCAAACAAATTTTAAAACTGATTAATGTACCAATGTATAGACTAGGGAGTATCATATATGTCGTTGGCCGCATATACGATATGTGCAGATCACTCTATGTACCAATATCAATTTTACATATCTAATTAATCCTTAAAGTTTTTGAAATATACTCATTAGGTCTCTTGCTTATGCCTTACTACATGCAATAATCCGTACAATTTGTTTCACAGAAATTTCCCCTTAAACTTGTGACTAAAAATGTGTTGAATGGACACTTTGGTATGAATTCGTAGATGTGTTTTTACTTTGTTCATGGTTCATTTTAAATATATAGTTTGAAATTGCATCAATGCAAACTTTTTACATAAAGGCAAACTGATTCTGTCATTAAGGAAAGAAGCACGTTTAGCTTGGGCATGCGCTGGATAACATGTTAGCAGTTATGTTCAAAAGATGCATATGTGTTTGACTTTACATTAAATAGAGAGAATTAATTAATCAAATAAACTACTAAATAAATTTCCTTGATTTTCTATATCTAAAAGCAGAGTTAATTATAGTATTAAAATTTGATTCATTACCGTATCATAAGGAGGAACCATGTTAGCAATGTTTCGGACCACGAAGGCTTCACCTGGTTGAAAATCCAGGATGTGTGATGGACAAACTCGAGAATCCGAGCACGCAAATACCAGAAACTGCGTTTTATAAGTTACATGAGAAATTTGGAGCATAAAACAATGGGTTCGAGAACAGATTAAGTTTGAATATATTCGGTTTATTTACATCATTTAGATGTCTGATAATTCAAATATATGGTTATATGTATCGTTTACTTGATCAATATAATGTAACTAATGAATTCTTATGTTCATAGGATGTTATAATGCCAAATGCCTTTAAAGCAAAAGCCATACCTTGGGGCTTTGGCCTGTGGCAAGCGCATTAAACAAAGTGGGGTTTGCCCTGCAAATAAATATATAACAATTTAATAAAAATAAAAAATAAGGGAAATGAGCAGAAACTCATACAACATTTTACAAGGACAACTTAATTTTACTACTACAATCTATAATTAGTTAATTACTTCTCTTAACAAGTCAAACTTTCAGACAAATTGAAGTCAAAGATGTGCTGGCACTTTACCTAATAATCACAATAATACAATATTTTAAGTGGATAATGAAACCATATACGGAGTAATAATTTGCTTCCTCTCAGGTGGTTTCTTTATTTATTTATACGATACGATGGATAGATAAATAAATTTAAGTACAGTGTTAACTAAGGAAGTTGACAAAATGGAATCAATAATGGGTTCTACTGTATACTCTGCCCACTATTAAAAAGGAGTAGATTATGTTAAGAAATGAGTAATAATGATTTCACCACTCAAAAAAGAAAATAAAAAAGGTACGACCAGATGTTATATACTAACATAACAAACACACGTACTCATATTTCTCTTTTTTAAAACGAGCGAATCCGTCTCTGATCCTTTCCACCGGGTTAAACTCTCCGGATTCTACTCCCTCCAACTCCGCCGTGAGCTCCTTTATCTTTGTAGCCACAACTGCGTGAAGCTCATTTTTCTCACTGTAAAAAAGACATATCTCACCGCGTTAGCTTTGACAAACAAAAAGTACCTCTCAAAAATATCAAAAATAGAAAAGTTGATTGCATAGAATAAGAAGATACTACTAATTCCATAGAATAGTTACTTGTATGAAATTTTGAATATTATTATTTTATTATCAACTGTTATGATTGATGATAAAGTACACAAGATGCACAAGCTCAACAGTTTATAAGCTTATGATAATCAGTAAAACATGTAAATGTATGATAAAGTATAAGAGGTAATATATACGTAAATTTGAAGATAAAAAATATATTCATATTTAGTTAATATTTTCCTTTACATTTTTACTACAATACTTTTTTTTTTTTTCCAGGAAAAGAGTTTATATATTAATGATACTTTTTTTTGTGTGTGTCTCTTTTTTAATCATCAATAATACTAGTAAATATATTAAACAAATAAAATTTTCATATAGTATATCATAAATAATACTCCCTCCGTCCCATTTCTATTGTCCATTATTTCCATTTTGGGGTGTACCAAATTAATTGTCCACTTCCATAAATCGAAAGTTTAAGGAAATAAAGTTCTTTTTTACCCCTAGTGTATATATATAAGACAAAAAAATAGGTAAAAAGTAGAGTGTAAAACTGTCATTTTATCAAAAAGTAAGAGAGAGATAGTTATATTTTCTTAAACTGCGTGTCTTTTTGTCTGGTGACAATAAAATTGGGACGGAGGGAGTATAAATCATTTTTATTTTATTATATACTATAATACGGAGTAACTACTAGCAATTTGGGGACCCAAAATGACGGTCCACTGACAACAGCTGCAATAGTTAAAAATATAAGGTGATATTTTCAAAGCATTTGATCCAAAAATTCACTAATTAATATTACGAAGTTTCTAAAGCCTTATTCTTCTGACTTCATTTCTGATCCCGTTTTTTCGGAGTTTTTATTTATTAAATTAAATAAATAAATAATCGGCCGGCGATCATCATCATCAACAACAATTCAAACACTTACTCAGTCGTATATACAAACATATACATATACATATAAATAAATATATAGTCATATACTCGTAGATATAGATATAGATATAGATATAGATGTAATAGTTACCTGAGAAGCTTCTTCAGTCCATCAATGGCGTCATCAATTGAATAACCGTTAGTAGCCATATCTTCTACAACCTGAAAATTAAATCAAATTTTATGAATTTGTTAGAAATGCAGAGTTAATCATTCGTTCAAATTGATACACAAATAACATATAAAACACGCTCATTTACATATCTACAAATCCAATCAGATAAGAAATCACGATCACGATCACGATCATAATCGTAAATTAGTGTTTGAACTGCTGAGTATCGTGATCGATGAATCAGAAACAAAATTTCAATAACGATGATCGAAATTTAAATTTAAAAGGTGGATGGTGATGATGAGTAAATGAAATAATAGTAAGAATTAAATGAAATTAATTGATTAATAATAATGGTGAAAATGGAGTAGTGATAAACCTTTTGTTAATGGTGGTGATTGGGGTTTTGAAAGGAGAAGAGAAGAGAGGTGTATCAGACGGAACACGTTTGTATGATTATAAAGGTGGGGGCTACTAGTATTTATAGCATACTAAACTAAACTAACCATGGTTAAACTTATTATTATTATTATTATTGGGAAATGCTAACAACAGCACTTAGGGCTGTCAATAAGACACATGTAACGCATTTATTAAACTCAAAGTTTCCTTGTTTATCCAAAATTATAATTAATACAGCTATGATTTACATTAAATTAATTGAAACTTTCCTTTTATTGGTGATGTATTAATTGAAATCTTTGATTATAAAGGAAACTTCTTGTTCAATAAATGCATTATATGTGTCTTATTGACAGCCCTAAGGGCTGTCATTAGCATTTCCCATTATTATTATTATTATTATTATTATTATTATTATTATTATTATTATTATTATTATTATTATTATTATTATTATTATTATTACTACTACTACTACTATTACTACTTCCGTTCCAAAATTATTGTCCAGTTTTGACTTTATGAGGTCTTTCTTTTTCAACTTTAACCTTAAATATTTTTGTTTGGATTATATAATACTTAATGAAAATTATACTAATGAAAATACATTTAAAACCCAACCCATTCATATATTTTGCTTCAAGTATTATATAACACAAACAAAAATATTTAGGGTTTACGGACCAGATCGCCAACGTACTTTACTTTTTACCCCAATGTCACCAATGAACCGATTTTATTACCAAGGTCGACACCAAATGTAACATCCTGTAATTGGGCCCAGTAGAATCAGGTATTTATTTAAATTTAAATACGTACATTTAATTGTTTGAATATGTTTGATTGTGAAATAAATAGGTAAATAAGTCTCAGGAGATATTGTGGCTAGTAAAATATTAGTTGTTTTAAATAATCTTAGACGACGGTAAAATAAAACAATTTTCTCGCAACTAGTAATTAGGTTCCAGACAATAGATCAAAAGGTGGTATAATATGGTACTGTAACTTAAATGGGCCGGTTTAATAAAAAGGAGGGGATCGATCTTATTTTCCCCAATCCCTCATTTCATCTAGTTTTGATACCTAAAAGAAAACCTAGCTAAAACCATTACCAAATCAAAAGCTTAAATCAAAACGATTGAAGAATGGAAGCTTAAATCTTTGTTAAGATCACCATCCTCATCTCTTTGTATTCTTTATTTTGTAAGTGATATTTTATATATAATGAGTTTTAGGTAAATTATTGATTGTTATGATTTGAAGTTTGATGAGCTAAATAGATGGTTGCATATCGATTAGATGATGATGATTGAAATTCTTGCACTTGATTTCATGATAAAACATGATAGATTTAGTGAGTTTTAGTTTGAATGAAAATAGTTAGGTTATAAGTGGTTTTGATGATTGGTGAAGAATTGTTGTTTGAATCATGATTGTAAGTTGTTATTAGGTGTTATGGTACATTGAAATCGATAAAAATCTGAGTTACAAGTTGAGTTTGGTTGATTTTGTGTCTTTTGGTTCGAGCTGAAATGTGCAGGAAAACCTGCAATTTTCGTGCAGATCCTTAATGGGAATCCGGACGGATTCATGGGAATCCGGACGTATTCCCGGGAATACGGCGGATTCCCTGGCGTATTCGAGAACGGATTGCTTAAAATAAGTTCTGACTTGGAAATTGATCGGGAATACGGCGTATTCATCTGAATCCGGCCGGATTCAAGTGAATACGGACGTATTCAAGGGAATCCGGGCGGATTCCCACTGCAGATCAATGCATTATCTTTTTACTAATTATGATTATATATCTATGTGTGTATTGTATCTATTATATATTACATGTTTGAGTTGCAAGTTAGGAGTAGGTGAATTGATTGTTTTATTAACAATGTGCATTTATATTACGTTACTAATTCGAGTGTTTTAACGTGATTTCAGACAAGGTGAAGACTCAGTGAAATTAGTCACTTGAGTAACTGAAGTTAAAGTGGACAGGTGAGTGGACTTTGATCTTTCACTATGTTTGGTGATCACTCATGTGGTTACTTCAAGTGTTAATTATGCATTCTTGTGTTAAGGCATATTGTGAATTAGAAGCAAGTGTTAAGAAACCTATTGGTGATTGTGTTAAAGAGGTCAATTTTGTTGGACGTTTTGCTACAGGTTAGTCAACACGAGAGTTGTGAACATGTGTTGTGAATGGAGCTTGTGTTGACTAAAGGTAGCAAATCGTTATCGGTTAACCACTGTATTGGCCTGCAGTTGGTGTAAGTGTCGCTTGGTGGGCCACCGCGGCTGAGGGTGCCACAAGGGCCACCGATCCTCTAGTGATGTTGAGTCAATGTGTTAATTGTTGTGGACTCATAGTGTTAAACTAAGTGTAGTGTTTGTGATGAGTTAACTCACTTAGCTTCGTGCTAATCCCTCGTTGTTTACTCCTTGCAGGTTAATATATTTTGTTTAGGGCGGGTCTTGGAGTAAATTGAAGGAATGTTCGACAATGATGAAACTCTGATGACTTTTGTACTAGTTCAAATGTTTTGTTAAAGTAACGCCCATTTAATTGTGTAGTTGTATAATGAAATACTTATGTAAAGGATTTTGGTATATTTGGTTAATCCAGGGTTATATATATATATATATATATATATATCTATGGGATATTGCTTCCGCGATGTTTAAAAAAAAAAAAAAAAAAAAACATGTGATTGAAATTAGGGGCGTTATAAGTTGGTATCAGAGCCTAGATTTGGGCGAATTGAACAACTTAGAGTGTTCAATCCCAAATCTTGTGTCGAGTTGTCAAACATTCCGGGTTGTGGGGTTAGCGATAGTGCGAAATGTGTTAGTATGTTAGTACTAACAATTAACAAGTGTTGAGATGTGTTGTGATACAGATGGCAGAAAATGAGCAACCACCCCGTACTCTCTATAATGTCTCGACTGTTCACTCCGCTCCAGAAGACGAGGATCATAATGGTACTTCGAATCCGGTAAATACAGAAGTTGAAACTAGTCAAGATTATATACTAAGATTAGAGAACAGGGTAGTCGAACTTGAGAGAGAACGTGCAGGGTCATCTCAGAGATCCATTCCTATTTATTCGCATGTTGCTACTACTACTCCTCCCATTACTGCTTCTACTCGGATTCCGGTTACTTTTCCTCATGTTTCGCAACAACAACAGCAGGGTTATGATTTTCAGTCATCAGTGCCGTTTCCTTCTTTTGGATCGACTGGTTATCAGGCACAGTTATTTCCACCCTTTCAGTTGCCGAAGAAAGGATGTTCTCTCAAAACCTTTATGTCTAGTAAACCATCCTCTTACTCTGGAAGTCCTGATCCTACGATTACCTTAGACTGGTTACGTGATGTGGAAAGGAAGTTAGAGGTTTGTCATTGTGATGATGAAGACAAAGTTCCATATGCTATCCAATTATTGAAAGGTGAAGCTATGTCGTGGTGGGATTCGATAACTGCTCATTTCAATCCACAACAAAGGAGTTCTATTAAATGGCAGGATTTTCATGCCGAAGTATGCAAACAATTCTGTTCGGAATATAATCTTGATCGTGTCAGACAGGAATTTATGGATTTACGGAAGACTGATGAGATGTCAATCGATGAACTTATCAGGCAATTTTCTGAGAAGTTAAGATTTGTGCAACAGTGGGTTCCGACTGAAAGAAATAAGATTAGTCATTTTGTGAAAACCTTACCTCCAGATTACCGTACCACTGTGAGAATGGCTAATAGTATTTCTCAGGCTTTTGAGTGGGCACGATCCGTGGATAGTGACGTTATGGCTAGGAGGTTGCAAAATAAAGAAAGGTATGCACAGAAACCGAAGAGTGATTCTTCCGGTAAAGGAAAACAAAGATGGCAACCTTCCCAATCAAACAAGAAAACTAGTTATGGTGGTGTTCCGATGGATACTTCTTATTGTGCAAGATGTCGATCAAAGCATACCGGACCTTGTTCTATTCGGACATCTAGGTGTATGAAATGCGGAGTGTTAGGTCATAATGCGATCGATTGTACTTATCCCAATAATGTGTGTTGGACATGTCATAAAGAAGGACATCGAGCGGGTGATTGTCCTGATGCAAGGAAGCAGGGTACGGGTACGGCTAGAGGTTCCTCATCTTCTGGCCAGAAAAGGAAGATTCCACCAGCTGCTACGGGTCGAGCTTTTCAAATGACCGTGGATGATGCTGTGCTTACTGATGATGTGATTACTGGTACTTTCCTTGTTAACTCTGTACCAGCTCGTGTATTATTTGATTCTGGAGCAAATTGCTCGTTTATATCAGTGCAATTTTGTGATAAACTGAAATTGATGCCCTCTGTGATTTCTAATCCCTTAGAAGTTGAGGTAGCTGATGGTAAGACAGTTCCTGTTACCACATCGGTATCCGGAGCTAGTATATTAATAGAGGATCATGAATTTCCAGTTTCTTTCCTATTGATGCAAATCCCTAGTTTTGATGTGGTTCTTGGTATGGACTGGCTGAGTCAAAACAAAGCCGATATCTCTTGTCATAAAAAGTTGATAAAAATCCCAGTTTCCAATCTATCATATGTTGTGGCGCGTGGGGAACGTGCAAAGGGTAGTATTCCTGTAATATCCATGATAAAGGCTAGGAAGTCTTTAGTTAAGGGTTGTGAATCCTTTGTGGCCTATGTTGTAGATGTTAAATTAGAAAAGAAATCCATTTTCGATATTCGGGTGGTTTCTGAATATTCGGACGTGTTTCCGGATGAATTGCCTGGTCTTCCACCTGTAAGAGAGGTAGAATACCAAATTGATTTAATTCCTGGTTCGTCTCCAGTAGCAAGGGCTCCTTATAGATTAGCTCCTTCCGAAATCCGTGAAATGATGGGGCAAATTCAGGAATTGTTAGATAAGGAATTTATTAGGCCGAGTTCATCGCCGGGGGGTGCTCCCGTGTTGTTTGTGAAGAAGAAAGATGGTACTCTCCGTATGTGCATCGATTATCGGGAATTAAATAAGAGAACGGTGAAGAACAAATACCCGTTGCCCAGAATTGATGAATTGTTTGATCAATTGCAAGGATCCTCATATTTTTCAAAAATTGATTTGAGATCGGGATATCATCAAGTCCGAGTTCGTGAGGAAGATATTCCAAAAACCGCTTTTCGCACGAGGTATGGTCACTATGAGTTTTTGGTTATGCCGTTTGGTTTAACAAATGCTCCTGCAATCTTTATGGATTTAATGAATCGGGTGTGTCGTCCATATCTTGATCAGTTTGTGATTGTGTTCATCGATGATATTTTAATTTATTCCAAGTCTGAAGCGGATCATGAAATGCATCTGAGACTGATACTTGAAACATTGAAAAGAGAGCAGCTTTATGCAAAGTTTTCGAAATGTGAGTTTTGGTTACGTGAGGTGCAGTTTTTAGGGCATATCATTTGCAAAGATGGGGTTAGAGTGGATCCATCTAAAGTGAAAGCTGTTATGAATTGGAATGCGCCTAAGTCTCCTTCAGAAATTAAGAGTTTCCTTGGATTAGCAGGATACTACAGAAAGTTTATCAAAGATTTTTCAAAGATTGCGAGCTCATTAACTAAGTTAACTCGGAAGGATGTGAAATTTCAGTGGACCGAACAACAAGAGGCAGCTTTTCAGACATTAAAGCAATTATTGTGTCAAGCCCCTGTTTTGGCGTTACCTGATGGGTCGGAGGATTTTATTGTTTATTGTGATGCATCGCATACCGGATTAGGTGGTGTTTTAATGCAAAGAGATCGTGTAATTGCGTATGCTTCAAGACAGCTTAAACCACATGAAAAGAATTATCCGACACATGATTTGGAGCTTGCGGCTGTAATTTTTGCCTTGAAGATTTGGAGACATTATTTGTATGGTACGAAATGTGTAATTTGCACGGATCATAAAAGCCTTCAGTACGTGTTTTCGAAAAAAGAATTGAATATGCGTCAGAGGCGGTGGTTAGAATTGATTAAAGATTATGATTGCGAGATCCGTTATCACCCGGGTAAAGCTAACGTGGTTGCGGACGCGTTGAGTAGAAATATTTCTAGTGACAAGGTTTGTTTCATGCGATTAGAGGTGTCCTCTGATTTGATTTCTCAGTTAAGAGTCGCACAGATTGAAGCTTTATTGGATGTAAATTTGAAATCTGAGATCATGTTGAAGCGAAAGGATTTGTTAGTTGATGATTCACGTGGGTTGAAAACTTTTCAGTCTCGGGTTTGGGTTCCATTAATTGGTGGACTTCGTGAGTTGATTTTGACGGAGGTTCATAAATCGAGATTATCTATTCATCCCGGTAGTACGAAAATGTATAACGATTTGAAACCTCTTTATTGGTGGCCAACAATGAAAACGGATGTAGCAAGATTTGTGGAATCATGTCATATTTGTTCCCAAGTAAAAGCCGAGCATCAAAAACCTTATGGTTCGTTGAAACAATTGGAGATACCCGAGTGGAAATGGGAACACATCACTATGGATTTTGTCACTAAGTTACCACGTACGCAGAAGGGCAACGATATGATTTGGGTTGTTGTTGATCGTTTAACTAAAAGCGCCCATTTTCTTGCGACCAGTGAAACCGCTTCTTTGACCCGTTTGGCTCAATTGTATATTAATGAGATTATATCGAGGCACGGAATTCCATTATCTATTGTGTCAGATCGAGATTCCAGATTTGTGTCAGGCTTTTGGCAGAATCTTCAGAAAGAGTTAGGTACTCGAGTTAATCTTAGTACTGCATATCATCCTCAGACAGATGGACAGTCAGAAAGAACCATTCAGACTCTTGAGGATATGTTGAGGGCGTGTATTTTGGAGTATGGGGGTTCGTGGGATTCTCACCTGCCGTTAGTAGAATTTGCGTATAATAATTCGTATCATTCGAGTATTGGTATGCCACCATATGAAATGCTTTATGGACGTCGTTGTCGAACGCCAACTTGTTGGTTAGAGGCGGGAGAAAAACAGTTTGCGGGTCCCGATATTGTTCAGATTACGGCCGATAAAGTTGCTATAGCTCGCGAGAAATTGAAAGCCGCCAGAGATAGACAAAAACAGTATGCTGATCCGCGTCGTCGACCAGTTAATTTTGTAGAAGGAGAATTGGTTTATTTAAAAGTGTCACCTTGGAAGGGCGTGATTCGTTTTGGTAAGCGTGGGAAATTGGCTCCGAGATTTATAGGTCCATTCAAAATTCGTCAAGTAGTTAATGACCAAACTGTTGCCTTAGACCTTCCTTTTGCATTAAGTGGTATTCACGACACCTTTAATGTTTGTTATTTGCGGAAATGTAATGTGGAGGATCCAACCCAAATCCTCCCGTTGCAAGATCTTAGAGTTGACCAAGGTCAGAAATTAGTAGAAGAGCCCATTGAGTTAGTTGATAGAAAAGTGACTAAATTGCGCAAGAAGGAGATACCTATGGTTCTAGTGAAATGGAAACATAGTTTGGGAGAAAATCTTACTTGGGAGACCGAGTCGAGTATGAGGGCTCGTTACCCTAGTTTATTCGAGTCTAGTTAGATTTCGGGGACGAAATCTTTTAAGGAGGGAAGATTTGTAACACCCTGTAATTGGGCCCAGTAGAATCAGGTATTTATTTAAATTTAAATACGTACATTTAATTGTTTGAATATGTTTGATTGTGAAATAAATAGGTAAATAAGTCTCAGGAGATATTGTGGCTAGTAAAATATTAGTTGTTTTAAATAATCTTAGACGACGGTAAAATAAAACAATTTTCTCGCAACTAGTAATTAGGTTCCAGACAATAGATCAAAAGGTGGTATAATATGGTACTGTAACTTAAATGGGCCGGTTTAATAAAAAGGAGGGGATCGATCTTATTTTCCCCAATCCCTCATTTCATCTAGTTTTGATACCTAAAAGAAAACCTAGCTAAAACCATTACCAAATCAAAAGCTTAAATCAAAACGATTGAAGAATGGAAGCTTAAATCTTTGTTAAGATCACCATCCTCATCTCTTTGTATTCTTTATTTTGTAAGTGATATTTTATATATAATGAGTTTTAGGTAAATTATTGATTGTTATGATTTGAAGTTTGATGAGCTAAATAGATGGTTGCATATCGATTAGATGATGATGATTGAAATTCTTGCACTTGATTTCATGATAAAACATGATAGATTTAGTGAGTTTTAGTTTGAATGAAAATAGTTAGGTTATAAGTGGTTTTGATGATTGGTGAAGAATTGTTGTTTGAATCATGATTGTAAGTTGTTATTAGGTGTTATGGTATATTGAAATCGATAAAAATCTGAGTTACAAGTTGAGTTTGGTTGATTTTGTGTCTTTTGGTTCGAGCTGAAATGTGCAGGAAAACCTGCAATTTTCGTGCAGATCCTTAATGGGAATCCGGACGGATTCATGGGAATCCGGACGTATTCCCGGGAATACGGCGGATTCCCTGGCGTATTCGAGAACGGATTGCTTAAAATAAGTTCTGACTTGGAAATTGATCGGGAATACGGCGTATTCATCTGAATCCGGCCGGATTCAAGTGAATACGGACGTATTCAAGGGAATCCGGGCGGATTCCCACTGCAGATCAATGCATTATCTTTTTACTAATTATGATTATATATCTATGTGTGTATTGTATCTATTATATATTACATGTTTGAGTTGCAAGTTAGGAGTAGGTGAGTTGATTGTTTTATTAACAATGTGCATTTATATTACGTTACTAATTCGAGTGTTTTAACGTGATTTCAGACAAGGTGAAGACTCAGTGAAATTAGTCACTTGAGTAACTGAAGTTAAAGTGGACAGGTGAGTGGACTTTGATCTTTCACTATGTTTGGTGATCACTCATGTGGTTACTTCAAGTGTTAATTATGCATTCTTGTGTTAAGGCATATTGTGAATTAGAAGCAAGTGTTAAGAAACCTATTGGTGATTGTGTTAAAGAGGTCAATTTTGTTGGACGTTTTGCTACAGGTTAGTCAACACGAGAGTTGTGAACATGTGTTGTGAATGGAGCTTGTGTTGACTAAAGGTAGCAAATCGTTATCGGTTAACCACTGTATTGGCCTGCAGTTGGTGTAAGTGTCGCTTGGTGGGCCACCGCGGCTGAGGGTGCCACAAGGGCCACCGATCCTCTAGTGATGTTGAGTCAATGTGTTAATTGTTGTGGACTCATAGTGTTAAACTAAGTGTAGTGTTTGTGATGAGTTAACTCACTTAGCTTCGTGCTAATCCCTCGTTGTTTACTCCTTGCAGGTTAATATATTTTGTTTAGGGCGGGTCTTGGAGTAAATTGAAGGAATGTTCGACAATGATGAAACTCTGATGACTTTTGTACTAGTTCAAATGTTTTGTTAAAGTAACGCCCATTTAATTGTGTAGTTGTATAATGAAATACTTATGTAAAGGATTTTGGTATATTTGGTTAATCCAGGGTTATATATATATATATATATATATATATATCTATGGGATATTGCTTCCGCGATGTTTAAAAAAAAAAAAAACATGTGATTGAAATTAGGGGCGTTATACCAAACTTTTTACTTTTGTCTCAATGTCACAAACGAACTAATTTTATTACCAATGTCGACAACGAACTTGTTAAATATGTTTTGAGGTCACCAAAATACTTTTTTTAACGAGCTACGTTTTGAATTTGTTGATATGGTGTTGCCATGTCATTTCATTTATGTGACCAGGCTTCCACGTAAGCTAAACTTGTACAAGTATGGTTAATTATTCTTCTCCTATCGAATAACATGTAATTTTTGATTGTTTTACGAAAATCACCACTTTTCGAGTGAATCTAAACGCAATTACTACCTTTTTTTTTTATCAAAAACGTAACCCAAAATTACATGTTAGTCGGTCGGAGAAGATGAAGTTAACCATACGTGTACATGTTTAGCTTACATGGAAGTCTGGTCACATAAATAAAATGCATGGCAACACCACATCAACAAATTCAAAACGTAGCTCATTAAAAAAAGTATTTTGGTGAACTCAAAACATATTTAACAAGTTCGTTGTCGACATTGGTAATAAAATTAGTTCGTTTGTGACATTGAGACAAAAGTAAAAAGTTTGGTGTAGACCTTGGTAATAAAACCGGTTCATTGGTGACATTGGGATAAAAAGTAAAGTACGTTAGCGATCTGGTCTATAAACCCAAATATTTAAGGTAAAAGTTGAAAAAGAAAGACTTCAAAAAGTCAAAACTGAACAATTATTTTGAAACGGGGGAATATTATTTTTTTAATGGGAAGTTATTGTTATTATATATTAGTTTTTGATGTATAGTTTTCTGTTAATTTAATTCTTTAGGGCTTTCATTAGTAAAATTGTAAACGCATATAGTTTTTAATCAAAAATTCAGAAGTCAACATAAATTTAGGGGAAAACAAAGGGTGTATTATGTCTTTGTACAACTACTCCGTATTAATGATTGTTTGAAAGGTTTACCGGGAACCTTAAGATCTTCGTTAGCACACGTTGATTAAGCATTTGGACGCATTGATTAAGCATTTGGACTAGATCAATATTGGTTGTGAGTTGTGACTTGACATGGTCTATTTTTGTGCTTTGATTTTAATTAAAACTTATTAAATCAATGCATTCACACATTTGGTATAAACTATCTTTGGCAGACCATGTGGTTGGTAGAATTGATCATTAGTGTACATTGTGATTATATTTATTAGTGTAATATAGATTTTATGTGTAATAATATGATCAATCAAATATGCTAGTTTATGTATTTGATTATGTTACCCGTCACAATATATTTGTTAATAATCATTTTACGAACACAAAATGGAGTCATTAATCTCTTGAAATTTGATGGAAGAATAAGCGAATGAGTTGATTGCTTAATACTACGTAGTTTGTTTGGTTGATGAGTTTTGTTTTAATAGATGGGAATCAAACCTATCATTGTGAAACGACGGTTTTATAAGAGCACAGGGTGTGCTAATACGTGGCTTCAACGTTTTGATATGAGAACACCGGGCGTCAGTGTTCTCCCACTCCGCACCAGTGTTCTCACCGGTGTTCTCCCATGATTTTGCCTTCAGCGTTTGTGTAGAGACGGTGAAGAAATCAGTGTTCTAACATTTTTTTTGTTTTGTATTTCTTTTTTATGCAGAAATCACGAGTTAGTTTATTAAAAAAATCAAATAAACAAATAATAAAAAACTCCAGAACACTGTTCAGAACACTGAGAATTCAATTTCACCACACCACAAAATTCTCACTTTCAACATTCTCCAGAACACTGTCCCAGAACACCGACATCACACCCTGTGCTCTAAATTTATTCACATTCTCATGACACTATTGATCTCAAGTTTTATACCAAACACACCTTTAGACTTATGAATTAGTTTTTCTTATAATATAATAATTATATATATTATTATATTATATAATATATAATATTGCAATTATTTTGAATTGACTAGAGTGATATAAACTATATTAAAAGCATCTATGAAAATAGTGGATTGGTTAGGATCAAAGGTCGTGGCAAATCACATTTGACCCTAAGTCTTATAAACTCTACTTCACAAATCACAACATAATAACGTAATTAAACGGTACTTGTGATCATTATTTAATTGTATTTTTGTATTTGATGCACATAATACCTTGTAATTCAAAATATTGAGGGTTCGAGTCCTATTGATGGTGTAATTGTATATATTCGAGATAGTGGGGTGTGTTGGCACTAGCCAAAAGAAAAAACTTTGTAATCCAATAGAAATTTGAGGGGTTAAATATAAAATGAAAGTTAATAAACAATACGACGCTAAAAAAAAGAAAAAAGTATGAAAGAACATTAATGTATGATTTTCATTTTGTTATAATGGAATATATGAATGAATATGGATATGAATGGTTTTAAGTTTCAAATCCCAAAGATTCAAACTTTTAAGAAATTAATTAATTAAATTAAACCATATTGAATATCTGGTGGGGGTGTGTTGCTCTTTCTAAAACAGGTACGGAGTATTTTTTAGATAGAGGTGAAACATGAAACTATGAAAGTACTATATAAAAAGTTAAAAACAAACAAGTATTCAACGCGGTTTAATAATTAACAGAATAAAGGGCATAGAAAAGGGATTGATGACGTGGTGGACCCATTAAGGGCCGAGTCTACTGACTAGTGGCTCGATTAAGCGCACACCAACCGTGGCTGGCTTGCAGATTGTACGAATCTGTATGGCTCGTAGGAATATTAATTCTGCTAATTGGAGAAACTTTAGTTATGGCTAGCCATATCCATATGTTCCCACTTCCAACCTCTTTATCCATTTATTTGCAACCTCCAAGGCGCTACCTCATTGTCTTTACTATTTAGGATTTTGGATTGTTTGTTGTCTAAATTTCATAAAAAGATCGTGAAATATCAAAAAGTTCGATAAAGGAAACATACCAGTCATTTTTATATAAACTTTTCTATATGTTCAATTGGTTGCATTGCACACTACCTTAGACCATCTGCAATGCGTCATGCGTGGGGGCATTTTTGCTGGGAAAACGTCCAAAACGTCGGTAACGAGGCATTCTGGGTGAGGCGTTCTGAAGCCCTCAACGGGCAAAAACGGAGCGTTCAAGCGGGACCCACATGCATTTTCAATTTATTTTTCGTTTTCTTTCGCATATTTTAATAAAAAAAAATCAAACCAGCTAGCCGTTGGTTGTTATTTTAAAAAAATAATAAATTAAAATAAAAAAGGTGACCATTGGAAACGGCTACAAAAAATTTTTTTTTTTAAAAAACCTATTTTCCTATCCATACATACACATACTCAACTACATATTTTCACACAACAATTCAACTACATACTACACACTTTCTCCACAAATCAAACCCACTTTCATCAACAATGTCTTCTTCAAATCAAAACCCCAATCCCAACTCAAATCAAACCCCAAATCCGGAAAACATGTCGTACACAAGTATCATGTTATTCGGAACACCAAATACACCCAGCTCGAGTAGCTCACCCCCTATTCGCAATCCGAATATGCAACCTTAGGGAATGTATCCACCATATTATCAACCACCAATTGATTACAACCAACAACAACAACCTTACGGAATGTATCCGTCCATGTACCATCAACAACCATTCTTTCAACACCAACAACAACCCCAACAACCCGAACAACCAATCACCCAAAGATCCGAAAAACAACCTCAACAATCTCAATCTCCAAAAAAAAAAAAGCCATAAAAAGCGTATTGATTCGGCTCCCAAAATATGTTCAAAAAGGAATTAGTCGGCAAAGGAAGAAGCGTGGTTGTCGATATGTTGGTGTGACACGTCCGAGGACTCCGTCGCCGGCAACTCACAAAAATGAGGTACTTTGTGGTTTACGGTGGAAGAAAAGTTTAACGCCAACAATCACGGTTGGGTTAGCAATGCCGACGCACTATCCGCCAAATGGCGTTATATAAATAAATATTGCAAAAACTTCAATGCAATATACGAACCAAACAGCCGTGCTTAGGGTAGCGATAACGACGATACGATGGTGTACGAAAGATCCGTTGAGGAATACTTTCAAACGTACAAAAAAGACCTTCAACATGAAACAATCTTGGGAGGTTGTAAGATTTCATCCAAAATAGCGTGTACCACTTGGGGTTCAAAATGAGGAAACCGACTTTTTCACGGACTCGGTTGATCTCTCCGATGACAACCCGACTCCCCTTCCGAACGAGTTTTTTGAGGATGACCCGTTTCCACGGCCCATGGGCCGTAACCAAGAAAGGAAAGCGGCTAGAAGTTCCGGTTCTTCAGACGCGTCAACTTCTTCACGTACAACTACCCCGAAATCAAAGATGGATGAGATGATGGATGGTATTACCAACTACAAGAATGAAATGTTACACGCAAGGAAAAAGGTGGTTGACACTTTCACTCGAAATGAAAACCTTCGGACCGCTATGCAAGGTGTAACATTCCTTCCATTCAATATCGACCACATGGATCCTCGAACCCTAAAGGCTCATAACATAATGAAGAAAAAAATTATGAGGCGGTTTCGGGAGTTCTATGAAGCCGATGACGAAGGCGACGAGGAAGGCGGCGAGGAAGGCGGAAATGAAGACGAAGATGACGACCAGTCTAATTATTGTATTTTTTAAAATATTTATAACTAAATCGCAACTTTTAATTATTGTAATTTTAATTTCTAGGATCGTAACTTTTTTTTTCGCAATGTAACTTTTTTATTTTTAATTAGTAATGAAGTACTTTTTAATTATTGTTTTGTATTTTAACTGATTAAAGAAATGTATTTGTTTTTGTTAAAATATATGAAAATTAAATTAAACTGGTAGGGCCTAGAGGCAAAAATGGGCGTTCTGGCATTCCGGGTTTTACCACTGCAAGCGCTGACGTGGTGTTGATGCTAACGTGACGTCCAGAACGTCCATCAGCATTGCAGATGGTCTTATGGGTACAAAGCTATATACTTGCTACTTTGCTACCAAAACATTTCTCTCTAGGTGTTAAACTTTTAGTATTTTGTCGTTAAATTACATAAACTTAAATTTATGTTCAATCTATGGCTATCTTTTCTTGTTTCTCTTTAAGGATATTTTTTTAATTATAATTATAATATTATATAAAAATCAATATTAGGCGGCCTTCTAAATTTTTGTGCTGCTGGTGACCAAATCTTTTAGGTATACGACTGAATTGGGAGTATGGATAAGAAACATGTTATTGATCAATCACCATTTAAATTTATCTGCACTTTTTATATTTTTGATCCTTTCAAAAATATTTTTTCGCAATAACTGTAAAATGTGGGGTTCGAATGAGAAAAGGAATTTGTGTGAGAATGAGGAAACCAATGATATTGTGCCATGTGTACAAAGAGAATGTTTCAAATGTACAAAACCCATTTACCCCCAACATCAATTATCTCACAAACGACAAATCGAAAAATTATGAAAATTGCACCATTAAATTCAGCGTTTTCTTGTCTTCGATTTGTCGTCCCTCAAGATATACTTTCGACGAGTTTTTTTTCCATCTTTTTTGGTGGGTTTCACATTTACTAACACATGTGTTAAAGTGTTGCGTTTAGGGTTTGGGGTTTAGGGGTTAGGGTTTAGGGTCTAGGGTTGGGGGTTTGAGGTTTCGGGGCGGCAAATCGCTTTACAAAACCCTAAACGCTTTACAAAACTCTAAACCCTAAATCATACTAAACCCTAAACCCTGCTAAACCCTAACCCTAAACCCTGCTAAACCCTAACCCTAAATCCTAAACCCTAAACCCTAGTCCTAAGCCCTAAGCCTAACCACAAATCAAATGTACAACCAATCACTAACACATGTGTTACTAATTTGTAAAACCCACCAAAAAATGAAAAAAAAAAAAAAAGTTGTCAAAAGTATGCTTTGAGGGACGGCAAATCGAAGAGGAGAAAACGCTGAATTTTATGGTGCAATTTTCATGACTTTTCGACTTACCGTTTGTGAGATATTCGAGTTTCAAAAATGTGAAGGAAATGAGTATTTGATGAAAATGAGTAGTTGAAATTGATTCCCCTATTTTTAATGTACTCATTTAAACTCTACTTATATTTTCGCAATAACAAAAGTCAAAAACTACACGAGCGACTCTTATCCTTATGGTTGTCCATTCTAGTCAACTAAAAGGCATCATAACTGGTATAGGCCATTAGGCCGCATATGTTAAGTGCCCAATAGCCCATCGAATAACAATTGACCTTTTTCTTTTTTCTTTTTAAGAAAAAGGAGAAAAAATGAATATTACTCCGTATTATATTCACATGAAATCAATGTTTGACATTAAGTTTGACCTGTTCGGTTGCTGACTAACCCAATTTAGCAATTTTGCATTGCTTTTGCGCCTTGTGTGACCTTCCAAAGGACTATATCTTGGAAAAGTAAACGTGCAATAAGATTAGATATGGATATCTATTTAGTTATTCATGTTTAAATTACAATATCTGTTGGAATGTTTGATCAGCTCAAGTACGAATTATGACGCCTATAACACATTTTTATAGAGGAATTCAAATACCTTCATAGATAATGTAGTTATATGCTGTTTGGTTAATGTGTTATCCAAAACTTTATGTTATGGTGAGACCGTGCAACTGACCACAACTGACCTACCCGCGCTGCATATACACTAACCCCGTCTGGTCATCTCGGAATGAGGCTATATGCGTAACGAGAGATGCATGTGGCAAGGTTTGGAGTATTAAACTTGGGGTTAAAATTTGACATTTGAAATTTAAACCAACGATGTATAGTCAAGTTTACCAAAATAACATGAAACCTAATGACATAATTATGAACATGGAGAGATAATTCAAGAGTTTAATAGGGATTTAAATTCCAAGTTGAACACATGCTTTATTAGACTTTATAAAAACATAACACTAAGAGTATAGAAGCTCTTACCAAGGGCTTTTTGGTGCAACATAGGAGGCAATTCTTAAATGTTCCACCCATCTATTATCTTTTATGCTTATTCACTCCTGTTACAAATCATTCAAATCAGCACACAACAACAATGTCACCATTTGAATGCGGTGTTAAGGAATGCATAACAACTTGATTGTCACAAATTATTTCGAACACCCGATTGAGTTTCTAATGTCCACCATGGCTACATTATATGATGTTTTACGAATTCATATGTACATCTTATCTATGACAATGTCATCGCATAAGCACGTCGTGATGATTCATGTATAATGCATAAACGGATGCACATTGTGCTTCCAATCTTTATACATGAAACACTAGTAATTAAATGAATTTTAAAAATACATATTTCTAAATACGTATGTCGATTCATCTTTAAAATACTTATACAATGATATAATATACAATTGGGAAGCTAATAAGAGTATCCCATCTTCTATAGTTCCTATAAAAGAGAAGAAAATACCTTATAAAAGTAGTTGTTTCTCCAAATGAAGCAAATGGGCTTTCTCTCCAAGAGAAGTGCTTCATGGGGATATGGGGTCTAGAATGTGGGGAAAACAAAGGGTAATGGCATCGAATATTGATATACCAACTTGTACATTAGGCAATAAAAGTCGTACATTATATGTATTCTACAACTATATACATTGAAAACTGGTATTAAATATTAAACTCTAGTGGACAATGTTAAGTGAAAAGGCAATTTGGATAAAGAAAGTGATGGGGGAATTCACCAACGCTTCTTAATGTGTTATCTTCTTGAGATGAGAGAATCTCCATGTTACACATTTACAAATTTGCTCCATACGACTAGACATTTATTTAGGCCAGAATATTGGCCAAATCTCAACAATATTTAGGATTCATATTGTGCTATCAACCTATTCAAAGAACCCAATGACAATTTCAACCTACTTTTTAGAATTCTTTCAGGGCCATTCTCGGGTGGACGAAGTGAGCGACTTCACATGACCTTAACTTTTACGGGCCTAAAAGTAGGTACATGCACCATGATAAATAACTCAAGTCATCATTAACGTATACAGTTACAAACAAAGAGATAAATTAAACTAAATCAACACAACAATACGTTTGAATCAAATTATAGGGTATCATTTTGACGATTAACTTTTCAGATGATTATCACTTAATAAAACCTCCATTGGTCTCACATAGATGATTAATTTCTCTTACCTCAAAACTAGACACGGCCCAATTGACTCATATTGTTATAAACATGTTAATAAAGGATGCTCAAAAGTCAAAATCCTACATTAAAAGGCAACACTATACGTGTAAACTTAAAACTTTACATAAAGACTACTTGCAATGAGGTGTGGCCAGGCCCGTTTTATCCACCACAACGCCTGCAGTGGGCATTGTGGTCCGGAGGCGTTGTGCTTCCTGGAACGACAAAGAGAACACTAAAAATGGGGCCAAACTAATGTTTTTTTCCTTTTTATTTTCTTCTTTTCTTCCCTTTTTAGTCTGAACAAAATTAATTTAGTTGGATATACCCTCCACAACACTTGACAAGCTCTTTTTATAATTGCATGTGTTACGGGATAACATCGTATTATGCTAACGTACCATCCAACACGCCCTTTAACAAGGTGTTAACATTGCAAGTGGTCTAAGCGAAAGTGGAGTTCTGAGTTATGAAACATGTATTTGTCTATGTGACAGTTAGAGGTGCACAGATGGGCTTTAGCCCGAGCTCGGGCCTAGAAAAAGCCCGAAATAGCCCGAAAAAGCCCGGCCTGAAAAAGCCCGGCCCGAAGCCCGGCCTGGCCCGAAAGTCCCAAAGGGGCTTGAAATTATTTCTGAAAGCCCGGTCCGGCCCGGGCCCGGGCCAGACCGGGCTAAGCCCAAAGCCCGAAAAAGCCTGAAAAAAAGCCCAAAGCCCGAAAGCCCGGGCTTTTTTGAGATAAAGCCCGAGCTTTTTCATGAAAAAAGCCCGATCCTATATTATTTGATATGTTTTTGATATTTATATTTGAGTTTTTACTTATATAATATGTATATAACATATATCTTGTTTTTACAAAAATTATCTTTCATATATAATGTAACTTATACCTTTTGAATATGCAAAGTTTTCAATTCATTAAGTACGTATACGAGTATATATTCATTTTATCGATAGATTCTTAAACTACTACGATAATATCTTATATGCATTATAGTTGTTTATTATAAAATACAACGTACAATAACTCATTTTACCCCAATAGATACAAAATTAATAGTTATATAGTACTAAAAATGTAATAAATAATTAGTAATAAATGAAATTAAAATTAAAAAAGCCCGAAAAAGCCCGGTCCGGGCTTTTAAAAGCCCGGGCTAAGCCCGTTCGGGCCTTAGTAGGCCTAGTTTTTTTGTTAAGTTCCGGGCTTAGCCCGGCCCGGGTTTTTTTTAGACCCGGGCTTTTTTAAATCGAAAAAACCCGGGCTTTTTTTGGCCCGGTCTAAGCCCGGCCCTGCCCGGCCTTTGTGCAGCCCGGGCTTTATGCAGCCCGGGCTTTGTGCATCTCTAGTGACAGTTATACCAATAAAGGCTTGATGAAAACAGAAAAAAATAAAGTGACTCTAACTATTGATGTTGGTAATCAATAGACACATTTAACCTCAAGAAATCCAACTTTTAAAAAACAACCAAGGGCTATTATTGTAATTACGCATACTCCATCATCCATAAGCTGAATTTGGCGGGTGGGAATATTTTTAACTGTTTTGCACCCAAAAAAAGGGGCACACACGCACTCAAACAGACCTAAAATCCAGAAACTAAATACATCAAATTCACAGTTTCACACACACAAAAAACAAAATGGATGCATTTTAGATAAAATCTGTTCGAGATCATCAAAACGATTCTTCGATTTCTCTGCAACGTTCTCAATCAGCTCAGTAAGCACAAATTTCTATCATCAATTTCTTAGTTTCTGTTCCGTACTTGATTGTAATACAACATTTATGTATACATTCCATATGCTAGGGTTTATTTCGTGATGACTCTAATTTCGGATGACGTATACGTATAGTTAATACATAATTACATATTATTCTTCAATTATCTCATATGCCTATAGAATCTGTTATGTTGAGTTGTAATACAAGTCTATACCAGAGGTTAGGGTTAAGCCGTACAGTTTTTTAGATTCTTGTTTGTGATCTATGTGATTGTGTACATCGAAGAGACTGATGTGCTTTTCGGAGCGATTAGCGGAACTTGTAGATTTTTTAGAGGTCATTTTACGCTTTATATCGATAAGTAGTTTTATGCAGTTGATATTGTCAATAAACAATAAGAATGCTCAATAAAAAGTTATAATTATAATCTTGATTACTCGAAACCTAATCAATTCTAAAGTTGCATCTTCTAACACTCAAAATATGGTGAAAGATTTTGTCCTTCGATTTCGTGTTCGTTTATATAGGCTATGCAAAATGTTTCAAGGCACGAGAGAGATGTGCTATTAATTCTGCTGGTATTAATCGATAATCACTCGATAGTTATTAAATGCTAAAACAAGAAAATTCAGAAAAATTGACTTTCTAAAGAGCAATACTACAATGCGCCCGGTATATTCTTCCTAAAAGCTATGATTCAACATGTAAATTAAACCAACGTCTGATCAATCAGCCCTAAAAAGTGATAAGGTGTAGAATTGTCTGTAAGTGTTCGTTAATCATGGAATCACTCCTTCCAAATGCAGATACCTAGCATCTTTCTTAGCTTCATTAGTGTTGACGATTTGAGGCGTTTGATGACATATGTTCCAGAAATAAAATTGATATTTATTGTATCTTCTCTCATAATATCTCTCAAGAGTGAATTTTGATTTCTATATCTCGTATTAGCGACTGATAAACATGATTTTTTAGATGGATAATTACTAAATTGGTTTAACAGTAACTGCTTGCAATAGGTCCTTGTGTGATGTAAAGTTTAACTCAGAGTGCTGCTACAAACTCTATTTTTGTATTTAGAAATTAAACAGTTGGTCGTTACTTTGATGACTATGAATATTCTCTTGAAGCTAACATGAACCTCGTTGCCCAAAGTGTGTTGTTCATATTGGATCTCTTGTAGGTTGTTCATATGAACACTTCTTAAAACTTGCCACATTGAAAATTAATGTGTCAGCTATACAATTCCCTGAGATTTAGTTTTGGTGGATATGATGCCTTCATTTTTCTCTAAACATTCCGTTCATGTCACATTTTACATACTCAGGCTGATGTTTATTTGATCAATAAATACCTGCTTTAGAACTCTCCATCCAGAAATTGTAAACTCATCGACTCAAATTCACATTCTTTCAACTGTTCTTTATTTCTGTTTCTGCATATTAAACATCCACTATTTTCTGCCACCTTTGAACTTTAGCGGCACCTTCAAAGCAAAATGACCCTGAATCAATTTCGGTTTGACCTATTTCATATATCTATTTCTGCTCGTTTGTGTCACATTGGCAATTTTGATGTCATTTGATTGGAGTCTACAAGGTATAAAGCATAAGTTGCTGATATTCTTTCCAAAGGTTTAATGGGACTCCATCCATTTTCTTTGAGATAACATTCATTCATGTCAATTTCTGTTCTATGACTTCTATCATGTAATCCAGATTTAGAAAAATTCCACAAATAGTTCGTCTCAACTTTGGCGAACAATAACTTGTTTCAATCAAATAATACTGTAACAGTGATCACTATTCTAATACTTTCTATCATCATCTCGGTAAGTTACATGTATAGTTGTTTGCAGTGATGCCCGTACCTAAGTTGTAAAGTTTTATGGTCCAGGTTATGTCAGGCATACTGCAGTGAAGTGGTATTAGCTCGTGCATGTAAAGTTCCTGCCTGGCACTTGTTGGCGATATTTCAATGAACAAACTAGGTTTTACGCAGCCTAATTTGTACAGAGTTGCTCAGTCTTATCCATCTCCTGTGATTTCCTGCATACACAAAACACCACATGGTGCAGAGGTTTCACGAATAAAAAGTCCAAGTTCACAGAATAGACATCCAAAATCTTTAATTGATGAATCAGTGGCATCTGACACTCTTAAAGATGTGCACATAGTAAGATTAGAGCATTTTTATGGTCTGACCTAGTTAACTGCGAGTGAGTGACTATTGTTAAACTAGACTATATGCTTAAACAATCTAATTCTATAATTAAAGGTGGCAAAACGGGTATATCTAGCTGTTTGGATAACAAGTGAAAACAGGTTCGATTTAAAATGAGTAACTTTCGGTACGGGTTGACTTGGAACACTTTGGGCGACTTTTGACCAAATTGACTTATTTGCCTTTTCAGCTGATATTAGAGGTGGCAAAATGCATGGGTCAGGTCGGGTCGGGTCACGGGTCTAGATGGGTTTGGGTCTAAATGGGTCCGGGTCTAGATGGGTCATTTAGAAGGACGGGTCTAAACGGGTCCGGGTCAAATGGGTCTCGGGTCGGGTCATCGGGTTCACCAAACTTTTTTTTTATTGAGTGAAAAATGAAAAAAATGAAATGAGGTGAAAAAAAAAAAATTACCCACTAGACCCGTCTAAACCCGTTGGTTAATTGTTACACAATTAGAGGTTATATTGAAAAAGCCATTTAGACCCATCCAAAAAATGGGGAGGAGACCCAACAAACTCATCCCCTCCTAAAAATTAACCAAATTGACCCATAATTAACCAATGGTTCTAAAATTGCCACCTCTAGCTGATATCTTTGATTTTATCCACCGACTTGTTAGAGATATAGAACATAACCCAATGTGATCAATTTGTAAGTAAATGGAACAACATTGCCACCTCTAAGTTCTACACTTTCACTCTACCATAAATCATTAAATTTCTTGTGGGGACCAACAGTGTCATTATTTATCTTAATTATGATTAATTTTGTCAGTCCACACAGTTGCTAGATGGCTTTCTTGACCTTGCCAAAGATAACACAAGCAAGGATCTGGAGACATGTGGTGCGCTTGGTGCTTTTCTTGTAAGATCTATGCTCTTGACTACTAATGTTGGTCACTCTAATTGTATTATACGTTGCAAGTTCTTTCTATGATTCAAATTTGTATTTTGTTATCAGCCTTAGGCTCTTCTTCCATAGTTCCATATCTTTACTTTTGTTTTTTCCCCCTAAATGAATGGGTTGCTTCATCACCATTTAAGTTTTCTGTTCTCATTCATGCATCATTTTTCACTTTACTTTTCTAGCTGGATTCATTCTATGTTGCCTCATGTTGGTTTATAACCCTTGCCTCATGTTGGTTTATAACCCTTGGTTTATAACCCTTGGTTATTTTGGTCACAGAACTAAGTTGTTATATCCGCTTTGTTTCCAGAAAGAAGGGACCTATTACGTAACAACTCTTATAATACCAAAACAAGATTCAACTTCTAGCTCTGTGAGTCAATGTTTGTTTCTTGTTTTTAGTATTTTAGGGTGCGTTTGGTTGTAGGAAACCTCTCGCGTTTTCCCAAAAACTTTTCTAAGAAAACTGGAAAACTAATAAACGTGTTTATATTCGTGTTTTCCGGAAAAGGTTTCTAACAAAACAAAAATTTCTGTTATCCTTTTCCGCGTCTGAACACGTTTATGTAACTAAACGCACCCTTAGTTCTATGTTTTCTAGGTTCTTTTCAATCATATGCTGAGGCTTTACGTATTTTGCTTTTTGATAGTGTCAGGCTGTTAATGAGGAGGAGATATTTGCCATTCAAAATGAACAATCCCTTTTCCCTATTGGATGGATCCATGTATGGCTTTCTGTATCTTTTCATAAACTGTTTTTTGGGATTTATCGGCGTTGGCTATATGATTGTTACATTCAAGATAGTTCAGAACTTCAATTTTGTGTTTGTAGGCTAGAATTAGATACGGAGTATTAGATTTCGATGGCTCAAATGGGTTAAACAAACACTTCACTCAAAGTTGTCAGATTGATTAAATGGGTCGAAAGTTGCGCAATATATATTATAAGATGCTCACAGCCTCCTAAATCGCATTATTTGAACTATTAGATTATTAACTTAATTGCTCAATTTTTGTATCATTTCTAATATTAATTAATTGTATGTAAAGTTAATACGTCGAGAAAAAGTCTTGATAGGTGTACAACTAGGTCTACGAGACCTGACCCATTTTGACTCAATACCCCCCTGGCTATCCTAGGCATTTGATCACTTCTAGCTATAATAGTGCAAATATATTATTTTTGTTATTTTCAACATCTTCTTTAACGTGTCATATGCTTTCTACTTTTAATCTTCAGACGCATCCTTCCCAAAGTTGTTTTATGTCATCAGTTGATCTGCATACCCAATACTCTTATCAGGTATAACTCTTATTAAACTACATTGCTCTGTGGTAATTGTTGATACAGTTTTGCATTCTGTATATAAAACTGTGAACTGCATAATATATCTTATCAAGCCGATATAATTTTACACTACGTCAACATACGCCTACTTACATATGTATCTATAAATAACATATTACTGGCCAAAACTAGATAATCATATTTCTAACTCTAGGATTCCCTATTAAACTTGCTTGTTCAGAAAATACATATTATACAAAAATATGTAGATAGTACAAATGAAATACGGAGTAGATATACATAAACAAATACGTATGTATGCTGTTACAACTAAGATTAAATAATAAAAGTCAGTAATCTTATTTGTAATCAACTATAAGATTCACTCAAAATTGTTTGTTCAAAAACTAAAACCAAATAATGTCATTCTTGACACTAATCTTTACATGTATATAAACAGTTTCATCTAGTGAGATTATTCTTTACTGTCTTCCATTCTTCCTTGTAGTTTGTTGAAGCAACATGGTTTAGATTAATTTTGTAGATAGAACTTAGAGTTGCATCAAATATATATGAGTTGGTAATGTGCTTTTAGTCTACATAAAATCATTTTGTTGATTCATGTACTATTTCAGGTGATGGTACCAGAGGCAGTTGCAATTGTCATGGCCCCCACAGATACATCAAGGTATGCAACACTGGAAGTGATTATAGTTTATTTTCTTTCTAGTTGTTTTTGGGTCAAAGCCAAATGAAAACTTGAATCCTTTTTTCTTTACGCACACCCTACTATAGAACTTCAATCCCCTTGCATAAACGGTAGAATTAGTAAAAATGGGCAGGCCAGGGTAATATATCCAAATGGGATCTAGTTGAAGCATGGTTCAAAACAGGAAAGGTTGGGTTGACCCGAAGTACCGTACTAAATCAATTTTTTAAATGAACTGATTTAGTAGGGTGTGTGCCTTGAATTTTTATGATACCCTTTGGGCACTTACTGGCCCATTCGACCCATTTCCATTGTTGATTTTTTTTTATCATTGTTAGCCCATTTAACCCGTTAAAAAAAACAAACATAACCTGAATTGACCTTTTGACAAGTATATGGGTCCAAATTGCTTCTTTGATAACTTGTCTAGACATTGAATGAAGATCACAAGATCATAATAGCCTTTCATACTGAAGGTGTTACTTTATCATTGGCCGTTAGGTGTTAAAATGGATTAGAAATCTAGTTTAACTAACGAAAGTTTACGTTTGTAAGTTTTGTATGTCATGAATGAACATATAGAATGAAGATCACAAGATCATAATAGACTTGCATGCTGAAGCTTTTACTTTAACATTAGGTTAAATGGATTATAAAAGTAGCTTAATCTACAATAGTTTAGTGACGGAAGTTATTGCGTGTCAGGAGTTATGGGTTTTTCCGATTATCCGACCCTGATGGGATAAATATATTGAGGGAATGCCAAGAGACAGGATTTCACACCCACAGAGAACCTGCTAATGGAGCTTCCATTTATGAAGACTGCTCAAGTATATATCTTAACCCCAATCTCAGACTAGAAATATGTGATTTGCGCCATTAATGTTACAACTTACAACTACAAGTTTACAACAACCATAATAAGCTAATAACCCTCCTGGAGCCAAAACTGGTAATTGACCTGGTGCATATATATAGTTATAATAATGTATACATTGGCATCCTCTTGATTATTATTCTGATATTATCACACTAGTTCATATTCCTTTCACTGTATCTCTTTAATTAAAGTAGGTAGCTAACTTGCCTCTTGTAATCGTACCTCAGCTGTGCACATATATATTGAATATAACAGGGGAATTTGGGTCGAAATGTCCAATTAGTGCTTTACAATCCAGGTTTGTCTTCTATATAAGAAGGGATATAATTTTAGTTAGTAATTAGTGATTCAGAATAGTCTTCCTTATAGCAGTCAAAGTGCTTGTACTTTTCTTTAGTCGTCTTACTTGAGCTGTCCAATGTTGAACATAGGAATGATAGATTCGAGTTGGTGTTTGATAGTCAAGGATTATCCTTACATTAGACCAAAGAGCGAGCCTGATATAATGACTACCCTAGAGAATAACATTATTGAAGAATAAACAAATTGCGTTCGTTCATGTGTTACCTAGTACATAAAGAACCACGTAGCAGATTGTAAGAATCCTTCAATTGTTTGAAGCAATGCCGAACACCTTCAATTGTCACTAATAGTGTTACGGTATCAGAGCATTACAAATGTAGCTCTCTATCTAGTTATTGAGACGTGAAAGTATAAAACAGGTGTTGCCACCTTATGACCTTAATTCAAATGGTCCCAAAGAAGGGGAAAGATAATGCCATGTAGCATTTACCGACTTGTGATTACGAAGCATCCCCCACCAACTTCAAATAATTATAGAATGGGTTCGGTAAAGCAAACTCTCTTGAGTTATGGCATACTCAGGTAAAACAGGAACTGGGTTGTACTGCTGGATGCTTCAATAGAAAGAAACCTTTAGGACCATGCTGGTAGCCTGGTACAACACATATTTGGTTAATGTGAAAACTCTTAGACGCATCGAGTGTGGAATAAAACATGGCCTTTGTCTCGTTTACTTGATCTATTATAACCTTTTTCGTCTTTCAATGATTCAATCTTGTTTGTTTACTTTATTTATTAGCATACACTGATTGAAGGAAAGCAATTCATTTATACACTTTTGAACGTTTTAATTATTAGGTTTTGTTGATGACAACCCTTAAAAGACCGTCACCGGTAGAGAGTTTTTTATTTCACCCCAAGAGTTGTCGTTACGTTTATCTTAGAACAACAAATCTTCGCGATGGTTTAACAACGAACTAGCAATCTCTAAACTTAAACCTCTGAAAAAACATGAATACACGAGTTATGTTTGCTTTTAAAGCCAAACCTCGAATAAATTTACAAGCAGCTTCCTTTCAAAGCCCATTGGTAGCCCTAAATTTGATGCTACACTCTAAAAAAACAAATCAAACTAGATTTAACATAAAACATCAATATATTACAGGGGGAGCAAAATTACATAAACAACCCTTGTAATTTAAAAAGGGTGAACATTCTTGCTCAATCCACCGTTGACGTTGGTAAAAAACCCCATTAATCCCGGCCGGTACGGTAAATACGACTTCCGGCGTTCTTCTTCCGTCTGACCTCCTTTTTGCTTCAAATACACTTCATGTGGAGACGCGGTTGCTTTTTTCAACTTCGTTCCTTTTTTAACCGCTTTTGACTTTCCTCCGACTCCCGCGTCGTTGACTTTGGCTTTTCCGATGGACCGGTCAACGACGTCGTTCGACGACGCACTTGCCTCTTTATTGTGTAAAAACACGTAAGCATCACGTCCGTCACTATTACTCCGGTTCATTTCGTTTTTGAACCGCCATAGTTTTGAAAATCCGGTTGAGTTACTTTTGATGTTGATCTCCGGCTTTCCGGAATCCGGTTCTTTTGAAACCGCCGCCGCAACTCCGCCGGTGCTTTCGTATTTCGACGACGGAGACGCACGAGGTGACTCGACGAAGACGTTATTCACCGGAACGTGAATTCGTTTTTCGTCGTCGTAACCGCTGTTTAGCAATAAGCTTTGATCGAATAACGGAAAAACCGGCCGGATCTGACCGGATTCAAATACCTCACTTGACGACGAATCTGTATCACCTGCACACATAAATGTAAAATCACTTTCATCTTCTTCTTCACCTTCACTATCATCTTCGTTATCATGTTCCTCATCATCGATGTGTTGTGAATCAGAATCATGACTGTCAGCGTCGATTTGAAGATTACTGAAACCGGAGATGACGTCATCATCAACAACAGCAGGTGTGGATTGATGAACAGAATCATGAGGATGACCGGAAGAAGGTAAACTGATTGGTTGATTGATTTCCATAACGTAGATTAATTAATTAATTAATTAATTATTAATCAATCAAATTAGTAGAAAGGGAATGAAATATTTGGTGTGTTTGAAATTTGTGTATATAGATAGAGATGTATGAATGAATGAATAATGAATGTGGTTGGATGAGATGGTGACGGCTAATATAGTAGGTGGGAGGGTGGTTGTAGCCTGTAGGGCTTTGTGTTTGGGTAGTTGGGCCCTAGAGTCAAACTAACTTGTTTACTTTTTAAGACTTACGGAGTATAATTTTAGGGATGGGATCAGATAAAAAAATAAAAAATAAATAGATACGATTAAATTAAGAATTAAGAATGTAAATATATGTAGTTTTAAAAGGACGATTCTAACATATGGCATTCAATAAAAAAGAGAACGAAGAAACTTTTTAGAACATGTGAGGAGTATAGTATTGAGTAATTTATGTCTATTATGAATTTTCTAAATGTAGTCTTCATAGTTATGTTTAACAATCAAAAATATCAAAAGGTCAATAGCATAGTAGTATTAAGGTGTCCCTTTCAACAATGAGTTTGGGGGTTCAAGTCCGACCAATTTAATTGGTTAATGTTTGATATTTAACTGTAATTAGTTGCCGGTTTCAAAGTAGTTTATCGATTTCTAACTTCATGTTTGATGAGTTGCAATTCACAGTCGGTCTATATCTATTCAAGTTCATCTATAATTTCCCTTTTATTGTATCGATTATCAATGATGTTCAATTTGGTGTGGAACTATCTATTTACTCACTTTTGAATAAATCAGTTTGACGTACATTTTGTGTAAGGTGTAGATAAGGTAATTTTCAAGTCAAGTAATGTTCAATTTAAGTGAGAACTAAGATTCATATGCAACTAATTTGTACATGAGTTTGTCTTCTAGAACAAAATGAGTCAATCTAATTAAAATAATGATCAACATGAATAATATATGGTTTGAAGCTAGTTATCTAAAGCATATATACAATATTTTAGTTGTTTATTATATAGATATTTTAGTTGCTTTATCATATAGATATTTTAGTTGCTTTATCATATAGAATACTTTGTTAATATGATGATATGACTTCTTTTGATAATTATATGCAATGTATTAATATAATTACTCTTTCCGTAATTCCGTCTATTCTCACTATCCACGTTACTATTTTGTATTGTCCAATTTAATGGCACAGCCAATTTAAGTTATAAAGACATATAAGATTTAATTGGAGTATAGTGTATGCATAGTTGTTAAACTCTTACGATTCACGAGTCGACTCTTACAAGTCGAGTTAAAAATCCAAAAAACGAGGCGACTCGAACCCCGACTCTTAAATGACTTTGACTCTTACAAGTCATCTATTGACTCTTCTGAGTCGTGTGTGACTCTTACGAGTCTGGTACGACTTTTACGAGTCAGAAAATCAGATAAAATTTTGGTGTAATGTAATATAAAAGATAAAAGGACAAAATAGAAAAATAAATGACTATAATCTATTTTAAATCAAACATTTATATTAATTGACGGTCAAATAACTTAATTATCGACTTTTATAATGTTTTACTTCACTTAAAAACAAAAAAACTTAAATAATAATATACATATACATATAAAAATACATATTTATTCAAAATAGTGACTCTTACGAGTCGAGCCGAGTCACGAGTTAAAAAATCGAGATTCCGAATCGCGAGTCGAGTCACGAGTTAACAACTATGAGTATATGATTACACATATTTAAAATCGAGTTCATTTCTGAAGAGGACATTGACGGAAGACTTATTTATGAAGCATAGAAATGTGTTAAGAGATCAAATAGGTTTGTACCTTTTTTTCGTACTTATAAATTATTACGTATTCACTTGTTGTATTCAGTATTTTAGTACGAAACCTACTTGATACCCGTATGATGGCATCTTTTTTTGTTAATATAACACCATATGATTATTAGACAAATCATAAATAGAGCCACATACATAATTCAGCAATTATAGAGTAGTTTATTCAGTTATGCTAAATAAACAAAGGTGCACATGTTTATTTTAATAGAAAAAGGTTAGATTTAACACCTAATCATTTGGAATCTATCTCAAGTAATTGCCAAACTAAATATATTTCAATAGCGCGTGGCCGCGTGCTTGAATTGACTACTTGTTATACTCCATCTTCCATGAAGTTTCAAGACTGATTACCAAAGATCGTCCTTCATCTTTAGACAATTTATATTTTTCGTCCTTGGAAATCATTTGTATGTTTGTGAAACAAATAAAATAAATCAGTTGAAAATAAAAAGAAAATGTTTTTGCTTAATAAATCATTTCCCTGTAGATTCATATTGATTTCCATACAAACATAATACAAGAAAGTCGCTACAACATAAATCAGTTATCAATACTTCAGGTTTTACCATAAGAATAAGGTTCAAATGAGTGCAATATGAATTAAAGAATTGTATTTGGTACTTAAAAATACCGAACTATACTAAATAAAAGTGATTTTATGGCTTACTTTTTTTGCTTTAATAAATTACTTTGGTTTTACGTATACTCCTTATACTACTCCCTAAAAATAACATGAAAGATTGAGTAAGTGAACTGCCAACTCACAAGTCACATCAACACTTTCTCAGAAATATTGAACCCTACCTGTTATAACATGAAGAACTGAATAATATCTTTATTATATACTAAAAAAATAAAATAAAACAAGAAAATAAATAAATTGGTCCGACCCTCACTGTCTTTCCTTCACCGCTTGCAAGACGGTCTCATCAAAGACGGAGTCAAAGAAGTGACAATGCTTACAGTGTTGTTCTAACGTAGCTCCGTTTTTGGCACAAAGATGTGCCAATAGGTAGAGGTCTTAGAGCACTCCCTCTGAGACTCCAAGTTCTTCATAATTAACTCTCACATAATCGTCATGTCAGCAAGGTTTTCTAAGAAATGACCCGATGAGGTGCCACTGCAATTGATAAATGCAAAAACCGAGGGTGTGTTTAGTTGTGAAAAATTTTCCACAATTTTCTAAAGAAAATAGTTTTTTAGAAAAGTGTTGAAAATTTAGAAAACGCGTTCAAAATGTTGAAAAAGTAGATTTTGGAAAACTAGTTATATCTTGGAAAATTTGGAAAATTTGGAAAAGAGGAGGGAAGATTATAAAGGAAAATTTAGAAAAGTGGGGGGGAGTTGTTTTCCACCCCTAAGTTATATTTTGGAAAAGTGGATTTTCCATTTTCTCGGAAAATTTTCTCAAAAAACTTTATTTTGAACGCGTTTTCCACTTTTTTTGGAAAAATTTTCTGGAAAACTCTCATTTTTTCTACAACTAAACGCACCCTGAACTTTTTTAAAACTCACCACTTATTTCAGTTTTCATTTTCCCCACATAACACATACTTGATACACTTTTATTTCAAAACAGACATCTAAAAAACCATTCATTAATTAAAAAGAAAACATTACATTGATTTAAAATCCAACATTACATTAATTAAAAAGAAAACATTACATCAATTTAAAATAAAACATTATATTAATATAACTTTAAAGTTACTAACTAAGCTCTAACACTGAAAGTCGGTGGGAGTTTCCAAATATGTTGGATGTGATGGCTACAATGCATATCTCGATTGCATAGTTCTTTGTACATACGAATGTGCACTTCAACTTTATCCGACCACGAACGTCGCGAATGGTTAGATGGGTTTGCAAGGTAGTCTTCTTCGAGTCCACATATTGCGCGTTTGTTGTCTTCATTTATAAGGTAATGTAAAACTACACAAGTATGCATGATTTTCCAGATCTTCTTTATGCTATATGCTCTTGCCGGGTTTTTTATGACTGCCCAACGACATTGAACCATACCGAATACCCATTCTACGTCATTTCTTTTGCACCTTCTTGGATTTTCTTAATTTTCATCAATAGGGCCTTTAAACGATTTCACCAATCGTGGCACATTCCGGAAAAATACCATCGTCGTGGTAATATCTTTTTTTGTAGGCAGTCCCGTTCACGTTATACCTTTTTTGGTGAGCCCCATCTTCGAGTACGTCGTTGAATAGATCTGATTCATTAAGAACGTTGATGTCGTCGTTGAAAGCCGCTGGACCAAAGTAAGTGTGTCAAATCCACATATCGTATGACGCTACTGCTTCAAGCATGATTGCTGGATACCCATGATCACCTCGTGTATATTGACCTTTCTGTGCAAAATTGGACAGTTTTTGCTAGGCCGGTTAATGTGCCTTTCACGAACTGATTAAACAGGTGGCAAATTGGTCTAGTGCCTAAAAGTGATTTAACATTTAACATATTAGATAAACCCAGAGTTCAAGTGTTACATTTACAAATACATGATTAATAATACAAGTAAACTGACCACCACACATATAAGGCTAAAGAACTTATCGTTAAATATAGTATAGTATAGTAAGTTAACCAAGATAATCTCAGGAAAATAATGATTTTGGTGGATAAATCAAATCACAAAATGGATAGCACAAATCATCAAAAACCTAATAAACATAATTTACAATGAAAGCAAATAACATAGATGATCACAATTCACAAAATAAAGATAAATCAAATAAGGTATATGTATAGATTTTATACCTTTCTTAGAACAATTTATTAGAAATCAGGTTTAAATCAAGTTTAATATCACGATATAAGGATTTTATACCATAGCATTTTCCGACATGGTCTGGGTTTGACTTTCTGTAAAAAGCCGTCAGCATTTTAATTAGTTGTTTTAGTTTAGATTAGATTAGATTAGATTAGGTAGGCTATAGGCTAAATGACCATTTATGAAAACCTAGGGATTTGTTAATTGTATTGAGAAAGACAAGTTTGAAATCCAACTTAAACCAATACTTTTTCCTAAAAACCATGAAACCTAAAGTACGGTATGCAAGAAACCTAAATGTTTTCCCTCGTTTATCACGCTTAAGTTTCATGGATAGAAATTGATTAAATAAGTCCGGATACAAGTTCTAAGTTAGTTGTTTAATGGATTCATAATCATTGTGGTATTAAGAACGGCTAGACATGTTATGGACTTGTTACTCTATTCCTTCGCCCACGAACGAATACGTTCAATAATATGGGCCACTGACTCCCTCACAGGAGAGTGTGGAGAGTTGAGCATTGTCTGTCTGGTCAGAATCATGACACCTTAGTGTAACAACTCGCAAATTTAAACGCGATTAATTATATTAATCACTTGCATTATTAGGCTAATTCCCTACTTGAGTGAATTCACAACACATTTTAGAGGTAAGTCTAGCATAGCCCAACTAGTTAGTACGCGCAGTATTACGTATTCGTAATTAGTTGTAATTACGTACAGAACAATTTGAAAACAAACGCGACAAAAAGTACGACTGTTGGTGAACAAAAATTATTTAATAAAACGAAATTATTAAATAACGTAGTAACTAATAAATATTTTGTCAAAAATATTTACCAATTTATTTTATAACGCAAAACGTCAAAACGTATAATTAAATTTGGTTCCATAAAAAGAGCCTAATTAAATATAATGAAATATGTAATTTAAAAATACATTAGTTGAAATAAAGTAACATTTAACGATCGGGCAAACAAACACGGGACTAAAACACGGAGGCAGAAAATGGGGACAAAACCCCACTCCCACCTCCACCTTTTCTCATTCTCCATCTTCCTCTTCTCTTTCATCACTCTCTTTTCTCTCTAAACTCACCACCAAAAATCACACCAAAACAACAAAAACTACTACAAAAACGCACCGAATCATATAGCTTCTTTGGAATAAAGTGACCACGAGACCCCGACCTACATTTTCATCTTTTCGGATTTCAAATCCGACACCCGTAAGTTTCCGACAAATCCCGCAAATCTTTAGATTTCAAAGTTATAATTGCTATTTCTTGTTTAACATACTTAGAATAGCATGTTTTAGTGTTTTATACAACCGAAAACGTTCCAAATCAACCAAAAATCCGACTTTTTCTCGCTGTTCGTCGAGCAGGCGACTACGTCGCATTGGGACCGAAAACAGTACTGCGACGTAGGCCTTTACGTCGCATTACCCTTCCTTACGTCGCACATAGCGACGCAGACCACTACGTCGCATTAAATTGCGAGCGTCGCCTATGCGACGCAACCCATGACGTCGCAAAACCTGAATGCGACGTAGACCCGTACGTCGCACCCTACGTCGCATAACAATCCAGCGTCGCACCTTACGTCGCTAAAAACAGGAAGTTTAAAAACTTGTTTTCACTAAGTGTCGAACTAACCGGAAATGCATATCTTTAAACGATACGATTCACGAGCTTTACAAACAATACAAACACTCTTATTTTACCGAAATTAGGATTTCAAACTATCACCAACGAGTCGTATACGTTTTCACAAACAACGAAATACAAACATAAACATTAAACGAACGATTTGGACGTGACTTGGTTGTACAAACACTAGCATGGATGATTAGTTTAGACATCCACATACTTATTAAATCTCGTACGTTTAGGACGTTAGGAGATTTCAGACCGTACTTGGGCTTAGGTTTGCTAGCACTCGCACAACTACTTAAACTCAACAGGTGAGTTCACAGCCCCTACTTTTACTGATTTAACTGCTTTTGAACAGGGGTGGAAAACATAGTCAACTATTTTACTTATTGCCATAAACTGCTTTTACTTATATGATTGTTTATCATACTTGTTTACTCGAACTATTAGAGTACTTTGAACTATTTAACTGTTGAACAAACTGGTGTTTGCGAATTAACATTTACATATTGACACACTGAACTAATGGGACAAATTATCGACAAACTGTTTTAACTAGACCGGAGAACGACCGGTAAACTGTTTTGCAAACGACTGTAAACTATTTTGGTATCTTACCGGAGAACGACCGGTACATATTTGTAACTTGTCGGAGAACGACCGACACTAACTTGGTATCTTACCGGAGAACGACCGGTACATTTGGTAACTTGTCGGAGAACGACCGACACAAACATAACTTTTAAACTTGTTTGGTATACCGGAGAACGACCGGTACTTTTGTGTAAAACGCTGGAGAACGACCAGCCACGTATTTTAGTGCCAGAGAACGACTGGCCAAGGGACGGGAGAACGACCCGTGCGTCTTGGATGGGAGAACGACCCATGCGTTTGTTGGACGGGAGAACGACCCGTGCGTTACTAGACCGGAGAACGACCGGTAAACTGTTTTTGTTGAACGGGAGAACGACCCGTGCGTATTTGACCGGAGAACGACCGGTACTGTGTATTTGTAACTCGCTGGAGAACGACCAGCACGTGTTTTAACTTGAACTTTGGGGCGAACAACCCACAAAACTGGTATTTGGATAACATTCTACAAAACTTATACTCGACTATTATGGCAATACTATTTGTGAACATATTTGGATAACAACTGTGATACAAACTTGATTCAACTTGTGTAAACTTAAAACCTGTGAATTCACTCAACCTAGTTGTTGACTTTTACTATGTTTTTCAGGGAATTAGCTGCGCATATAAGAATCGCCAACACACATGGAGAACTAGGCGACCCTTGAAGTTAGGATGCCAACTTTTTGGAAACACATGGATTTCTTTAGTATAACTGAAATGCTTTAGTCATATTTCAGAAATCTACTTTTGTAAACTTATTACTTTTAACTTATACGATTCGAGGAATCGTAAACTTTGTAATTAATAACCTTTGGCATCTTATTACATATTGTTCTGTTGTAATCATAAGCTCTGATACGTATGCATGCTTTATTATTGTGACACCCCAGTACTTAAACTAAAACGCTTCCGCTAAACGAATTTTGGGGGTGTTACAGATTGGTATCAGAGCCAATGGTTATAGCGAACTAGGAAACTTTAGGTGACTTAGAAACCTATAGACCTAGACTATAGCCTTGGCTAGAACGCACATGCATACATACATTTGCATACATCTAAACCATCGTTACGATACCTCGATACGCGTGAACTGTTCACCACATCCGACTCGTTCATTGTACTCTGATCTCATATGAACCTGATCGTGATTAAACGGTTGATGAAAAGAAGTATGTATTTGGCATCATATAATGACGCCTGGCCAACGTGATTATATCATACTAAGTACATATGGGTGTTTCATAGTCGTAAGATACGTGATGGGGATTCGACAAATTTTGCTTGATACTCGAAAACTTGAAATATGTGAAACTTTATTCCTCACATATTTTTCATTGGCATTGACTTCTGCATCTTTTCATCGCAGAACGTCAGCATGCCGCCTAAACAAAGAAAGACTCGAAACAGTCGACGAAATTCTCCACCTGTACCTCCAGAAACAACCGAACAAATCATCGAACGCCGCGTGGCTGAGGCTATTGCTCAGTACGAGGCTAGCAGAAATCGTGAAAACCCAACCAACAACAGTGGAGCTACCCCCGTCAACAGCGAAACTCCAACTAATACCCAGCAGGGGTGTTCCTACAAAACCTTTCAGTCTTGTAAACCCAGCACCTTCACCGGGACCGAAGGGGCCATTGGCCTGGTCCACTAGATTGAAAAGATGGAATCAGTCATCGACATCAACGACTGCGCCAACGACAAGATCGTGAAATACGCCACCTGCACTTTAGCCGACAAAGCGCTAACCTGGTGGAACGCTCAAGTCCAGATTATGGGACGCCCAGCTGCTCATTCCATGACCTGGGTAACTCTGAAGCAGATGATGATGGAGGAATTTTGCCCTCCCAACGAGATGCAGAAACTCGAAACCGAGTTTTGGAACATTCAGATGATCGGAGCTGACATTTCCGGTTACACAACTAGATTTCAGGAGCTTGCACGTCTGGTGCCTCACATGGTAACCCCCGAGAGCAAACGCATTGAGCGTTACAACAGGGGTTTGGCACCACAAATCCGAGGCATGGTTATGTCCTCCAAACCCGCCACTTTTAGGAGCGCAGTGGATCTGGCTCACAGCTTAACCGACGACGCGGTCGAGATTGGAACCCTGAAAGCTATCACGGGGAAAACTGAACTTACCCGTACTGATGCGGGCGACTCTGGAACCCACAAACGTAAATGGAACAATGATGGTAACGACCGTCAGGGTCAACAAAACAGAAACCCGGGAAACACCCGAGCCTTTGCCGCAATCACCAACTCTGGACCCAAAACCTATCTTGGCAACAAACCAAAATGCGACAAGTGCGGGATGCATCATAATGGCAACTGTGCTTTCTGCCAAGATTGCAAAAACTGGGGTCATTTGGCCCAAAACTGTAAAACCAACCCTCCTCCTCGATCACACGCCTGTTACGAGTGCGGCGAATCTGGACACTTTCGAAATCAATGTCCAAAACTGAACAACAACCAGGACAACACCGGGAACAACAATCAGAACAACAACCGCGCCGTTAACAAAGGCTACACCCCAAGCCGCGCATACATCCTCCGCGCACCGGAAACTGTTGCGGACTATGGCAAGCACGGTATGTCTTACCAACTATTGCTACGATTTAACGTTTCTTTCATTCGAATGTCAATTCGGACATATCACTTGGTAAACTTCGACTATAAACGAACGCATAACTATTTAAACTATACCGCGAGTATACTAAACTGATTTAAAACTTTTCTGGCAACGATTGAGCGCCACCCAAACTGGTATTATTATTGACGACGTGACTTATTCGGAGAACATACGCCGCGGGCGATCCGACTTGATTTTTAAATCTCGGGACGAGATTTCTCTAACATGGGGAGAATGTAACAACTCGCAAATTTAAACGCGATTAATTATATTAATCACTTGCATTATTAGGCTAATTCCCTACTTGAGTGAATTCACAACACATTTTAGAGGTAAGTCTAGCATAGCCCAACTAGTTAGTACGCGCAGTATTACGTATTCGTAATTAGTTGTAATTATGTACAGAACAATTTGAAAACAAACGCGACAAAAAGTACGACTGTTGGTGAACAAAAATTATTTAATAAAACGAAATTATTAAATAACGTAGTAACTAATAAATATTTTGTCAAAAATATTTACCAATTTATTTTATAACGCAAAACGTCAAAACGTATAATTAAATTTGGTTCCATAAAAAGAGCCTAATTAAATATAATGAAATATGTAATTTAAAAATACATTAGTTGAAATAAAGTAACATTTAACGATCGGGCAAACAAACACGGGACTAAAACACGGAGGCAGAAAATGGGGACAAAACCCCACTCCCACCTCCACCTTTTCTCATTCTCCATCTTCCTCTTCTCTTTCATCACTCTCTTTTCTCTCTAAACTCACCACCAAAAATCACACCAAAACAACAAAAACTACTACAAAAACGCACCGAATAGCTTCTTTGGAATAAAGTGACCACGAGACCCCGACCTACATTTTCATCTTTTCGGATTTCAAATCCGACACCCGTAAGTTTCCGACAAATCCCGCAAATCTTTAGATTTCAAAGTTATAATTGCTATTTCTTGTTTAACATACTTAGAATAACATGTTTTAGTGTTTTATACAACCGAAAACGTTCCAAATCAACCAAAAATCCGACTTTTTCTCGCTGTTCGTCGAACAGGCGACTACGTCGCATTGGGACCGAAAACAGTACTGCGACGTAGGCCTTTACGTCGCATTACCCTTCCTTACGTCGCACATAGCGACGCAGACCACTACGTCGCATTAAATTGCGAGCGTCGCCTATGCGACGCAACCCATGACGTCGCAAAACCTGAATGCGACGTAGACCCGTACGTCGCACCCTACGTCGCATAACAATCCAGCGTCGCACCTTACGTCGCTAAAAACAGGAAGTTTAAAAACTTGTTTTCACTAAGTGTCGAACTAACCGGAAATGCATATCTTTAAACGATACGATTCACGAGCTTTACAAACAATACAAACACTCTTATTTTACCGAAATTAGGATTTCAAACTATCACCAACGAGTCGTATACGTTTTCACAAACAACGAAATACAAACATAAACATTAAACGAACGATTTGGACGTGACTTGGTTGTACAAACACTAGCATGGATGATTAGTTTAGACATCCACATACTTATTAAATCTCGTACGTTTAGGACGTTAGGAGATTTCAGACCGTACTTGGGCTTAGGTTTGCTAGCACTCGCACAACTACTTAAACTCAACAGGTGAGTTCACAGCCCCTACTTTTACTGATTTAACTGCTTTTGAACAGGGGTGGAAAACATAGTCAACTATTTTACTTATTGCCATAAACTGCTTTTACTTATATGATTGTTTATCATACTTGTTTACTCGAACTATTAGAGTACTTTGAACTATTTAACTGTTGAACAAACTGGTGTTTGCGAATTAACATTTACATATTGACACACTGAACTAATGGGACAAATTATCGACAAACTGTTTTAACTAGACCGGAGAACGACCGGTAAACTGTTTTGCAAACGACTGTAAACTATTTTGGTATCTTACCGGAGAACGACCGGTACATATTTGTAACTTGTCGGAGAACGACCGACACTAACTTGGTATCTTACCGGAGAACGACCGGTACATTTGGTAACTTGTCGGAGAACGACCGACACAAACATAACTTTTAAACTTGTTTGGTATACCGGAGAACGACCGGTACTTTTGTGTAAAACGCTGGAGAACGACCAGCCACGTATTTTAGTGCCAGAGAACGACTGGCCAAGGGACGGGAGAACGACCCGTGCGTCTTGGATGGGAGAACGACCCATGCGTTTGTTGGACGGGAGAACGACCCGTGCGTTACTAGACCGGAGAACGACCGGTAAACTGTTTTTGTTGAACGGGAGAACGACCCGTGCGTATTTGACCGGAGAACGACCGGTACTGTGTATTTGTAACTCGCTGGAGAACGACCAGCACGTGTTTTAACTTGAACTTTGGGGCGAACAACCCACAAAACTGGTATTTGGATAACATTCTACAAAACTTATACTCGACTATTATGGCAATAATATTTGTGAACATATTTGGATAACAACTGTGATACAAACTTGATTCAACTTGTGTAAACTTAAAACCTGTGAATTCACTCAACCTAGTTGTTGACTTTTACTATGTTTTTCAGGGAATTAGCTGCGCATATAAGAATCGCCAACACACATGGAGAACTAGGCGACCCTTGAAGTTAGGATGCCAACTTTTTGGAAACACATGGATTTCTTTAGTATAACTGAAATGCTTTAGTCATATTTCAGAAATCTACTTTTGTAAACTTATTACTTTTAACTTATACGATTCGAGGAATCGTAAACTTTGTAATTAATAACCTTTGGCATCTTATTACATATTGTTCTGTTGTAATCATAAGCTCTGATACGTATGCATGCTTTATTATTGTGACACCCCAGTACTTAAACTAAAACGCTTCCGCTAAACGAATTTTGGGGGTGTTACACTTAGTTCCTCGTGACATATTAGTTGATAACCGACTAATAAGGAATCTATTGGTTATACCATAAGTTAATGAATTTCATAAGCAACCCAATTTAGTTAATCGTTTTCCCGTAAGAGTCATCATCCCATGATTATTAACTAACGAACTCACAACAAATACTACTTTGCATTATCTGACATCTTATTACATTTTATTCGCTTTATTTAGTTTACTTAATTAACTGAACCAAAAACCCCCAACGCACTCTTTTAAAACATTTACTAGAAAAGAAAGATTGATTGGATCACCTCCGTTTCAATTCAGTTTCTCTTTAAGAACGACTTTAGGTCTAACTTACCGCCTACTAACCCTTTGGTTCAGTACTAGTAAGTCACACTTAGACCCCAGCAATTATAAATTTTAAAACCACCCGTTGACACCGACTCAACAGTAGACAACTAGCCTAGATGGTCTTGCTGGAAATCTACTTACTTAACTTTATATGTTTAGGCATTTAAAGGTTACGGGTTCGGAGAACCTACACACTACCCACTGTTTGCTACTGCTTACTACTCGACTCAGGTGAGTCTTACAGCCCCACTTTTACTGTTTTACATACGGGGTGAGATACATTGCTTACTTTTCTTGAACACAAGTACGAACTATACATTTTACTATACGGGATTGCATGAGTTACTTACTTTTCACTGAAGTCTCTCCATCATATATCGTTAGTTATGGACTTAAGCGCGAACACTAGTTAATGAATCCATTAGGGAAATGACCCTCCCCGCCCGGGGTAGTAGCGCTACCACGAACCGTTCTGTATAAACGGGAGACTATTATTCGTTACTTATGCTTGCTCAGTTACGAGCATGTCACGGGAGCAACTTATCACTTACGGGTTAAGCTTCAATTATGAGTCTCATGGCAACGGTATAACTTACATATTTTACATTTGCAGGATTGAAAATACTTGATTTACGCCTGCGGGCACAACTGATGAAATCTTGTGTTCAAAAACTGATATTACTTACAAACCTGTGAGATTCACCAACATTCGTGTTGACCTTTTAGCATGTATTTTCAGGTACCCAGACGGAGTAGGATTACTCCAGGACATAGCTAGAGTCGCATGATTTCAACTAAATTGCATTAACGGAGATTCTCAGCATTATCTTTTGTACATTTTGATTATGTAATAGAATCTCCCGCTATACGCGTGGACTCTAGGGAACTACATTTTGTATACGAAAACATTGAGTTTTCAAACATTTATTTCATATGAAATCGTTTTACGACGTCTTATTTAGAGGTCGTTTGCTGTATATCTTGTGCTTTGTATATTGATTAGTAACACCCAAGTATGCTTCCGCAAATCATTAATTTGGGGGTGTTACAGATTGGTATCAGAGCCTAAGGTTATAGTGAACTAGGTTGCATTTAGTGGGCCTAGACTATGACCGTTAGGCAGTATTTCCTTATTAGGCATGACTGGTTCAGGAATTACAGCATACGACTTTAATTTAACATAGCCTGATCAACTATGTACAATTAAGGAAAGATGATGTAAGGTCTGAAACGATTATGTTGAACGGGGATACGTTAGTTGACTCTGACCACGAGAGAACCGGGCCATTACTTGATACGTGCTAGACGCTAGGCTGGATATTATGTACTTACCTATATATTAGCCTCGTCTTACCTACACTCTGCCACAGGAATGGCAAACACACCACCCAATTCGTCATGTTCTCATCCATATGGATCACGAAACCCACGAGTAGCCAGGAGAAACACTAGGAGACCTCGAAGCAGCCCCTATTCTGTTCGTAACTCTCGGAACTCGGCACACCTCACGGTGCCAGTGTTGGCTGCCCGACTCCATCATCAGGAGCAAAGGCTCGAAAATCTCGAACGGGAACAACACCGAATGACCTACCTGCTCCGCCAAGCACTTGATCATATATCACACCTCCAGCGAGAACAAGAAGACAACAACCTCTCTGTAAGCATAATTCAGGATTCAATGACCGCTGAATTAGGTGCGGATGAACTTGTAAGAGACCGACTAGAGGAATGTGAACAGCGTTCACAGGAGGCTGAGGAGTACTCTCGAGCACTGGTACAACGACTGGCCTTGGTTGAAGACAACGCCAGGCAAGCCAACAGACTTGCAGAAACCGTGGACCGCCTTGTCGCGCTGATGGAGCGGATTAATCTGCATCAAGATTAGATCAGTCTGTAACCTGTAACCAGTTAACTACTTAATTAGGACCTATGTAATCCAACCGGATGTAACAATTCCCGGCACTTTTGTACTGTTCTGTAACCTTATGGAAAAACTTGTACCGTGTATCCAACTCGATTATCTAAATGGAATGTGATTATCACCTCGTACTGTTATCGTGTATCTCATCATATACACTTGTGATATATCAGAAATTTCGTGCAATTATCTTATTTCTTTTCCTTGTTCTTTTCTTGTTCAGCATCATGCCACCTCGCCGACAAATCACCCTTAGTGAAGCCGAAATTGCGGGTCTGATTGCTCGCAGCGTGGCACAATCCTTGGCCACCCGAACACCAACTCCTAGTAACGAAGATACAGCTACTAATGGGCCTCAACCCAAACCCTGCTCTTACAAGGACTTTCAGAACTGCAAACCCTTGAGCTTTGCGGGTACCGAAGGAGCGATCAGTCTGGTACGCTGGGTCGAGAAAATCGAATCTGTATTCCTTATCTGCAACTGCACGGAGGAAGACAAGGTCAAGTTCTCCGTCAATACTTTCTCTGACACCGCTCTCACCTGGTGGAACACCTATGCCCAGACTGTGGGTATTGCTAATGCTCACAAACTCCCGTGGGAGGAGTTGAAGAAGATGTTGAGGGGCGAGTATTGTCCCAGGGATGAATTGAAACAGCTGGAAGTGGAATTCTGGAACCACAAAATGCAGGGTGATGACATCACGGGGTACACCAACCGTTTCCACCAACTAGCATTTCTGTGCCCAACCATGGTCGATCCTGAGTACAAGAGGATCGAGAAATATGTCGATGGACTTCCTGACATACTTCAAGACCTGGTGACTTCATCCAAACCGGGTACTATCCAGAGCGCCATCCGTATGGCCCATGAACTGACGGCAAACTCTGTCCGCCGTGGCCCAACATCAACCCCATCTGCAAACAATAAACGCAAATGGGAAGGAAACCCCAACTCATCCAACCAAACCACCAACAAAAAGCCTGAGTCTGTTAAGGCTTATTCCTCGGGGACTACGGAAAAGAAAGGGTACATCGGGAACAAACCCTACTGTCCCAAATGCAATCGTCATCATGACGGTTCTTGCCCTTGCACCAACTGCAAACGGTTCGGGCACCTAGCCAAGGATTGCCGAGCCAACATTCCTAACCCCAACACCAATGCACCAAAGACCTGCTTTGGGTGCGGAAATTCTAGGCATTTCAAGAGCAACTGCCCCAAGCTGAAGAACAACAACAACAACAACCGCAACAACAACGCCCGGAGCAGAGCCTTCGTGATCAGCTCAGGGGAAGCCCGTCAAGACCCGAATGTGGTCTCGGGTATGTTCCTCCTCAACAACTTATCTGCTTCTATTCTATTTGATACTGGTGCCGATAGGAGCTTTATTTCTGATGAGTTTTGCCCACTACTTGATATCACCCCCGCGGCCTTAGATGTTAAGTACACCGTAGAACTTGCAAATGGTAAACTCATAGAAACCGATAGTGTGATACCTAATTGCACTTTAAACCTAGCCGACGAAATCTTCTCAATCGATCTCATGCCTATTGAACTAGGAAGTTTCGACGTCATCGTGGGTATGGACTGGTTGTCCAAGAATCGGGCCAAAATTGTTTGTCATGATAAGATCGTCCGCATCCCTCTCGCCGTCGGTAGAACCTTGATCATACAGGGGGAGACCAGTGGGTCGAGACTAAACATAATATCCTGTTTGAAAACCCGAAAACTTCTAAGGAAGGGTTATCCAGCAATTCTCGCACACATCACGGAGAAAAAGTCGGAGGAGAAGCGACTTGAGGATGTGCCAATTGTTAGAGACTTTCCCGAAGTCTTTCCAGAAGAACTACCTGGTCTACTCCCACCTAGAAAGGTTGAGTTCTCGATTGATCTCATGCCGGGTGCCGCACCGGTGGCCCGAGCACCGTACCGCCTAGCCCCATCCGAACTTCAGGAGCTGTCCACTAAGTTACAGGTTCTCCTGGATAGAGGATTCATCAGACCGAGTTCTTCACCTTGGGGAGCTCCGGTCTTGTTTGTCAAAAAGAAAGACGGTTCATTCAGAATGTGCATCGACTACCGAGAGTTGAACAAGCTAACCGTCAAGAACCGATACCCACTTCCCTCGAATCGATGATCTGTTCGATCAACTTCAAGGATCAAGCTGTTATTCAAAGATTGACCTACGATCGGGTTATCATCAATTGCGTGTTCGCGATGCCGACATCCCAAAAACCGCATTCAGAACCTGTTACGGGCATTACGAATTTCAAGTGATGCCATTCGGTCTAACCAACGCACCGGCTGTATTCATGGACCTTATGAATCGGGTGTGCAAACATTATCTTGACAAGTTTGTCATTGTCTTCATCGATGACATCCTCATATACTCACGAAATGAACAAGAACACGCACAACACCTCAGAACCATCCTACAACTGCTTAGACACGAGGAGCTTTACGCCAAATTCTCTAAGTGTGAGTTCTGGATAAAACCCGTTCAATTCCTCGGACACGTTATTGACAGCCAGGGAATCCATGTTGATCCCGCCAAGATTGAAGCAATCAAGGGCTGGGAGTCACCGACCACTCCAACTGAAGTGAGACAATTCTTAGGTCTTGCTGGTTATTACCGTCGATTCATTGAAAACTTTTCAAGAATAGCTGTTCCCTTAACGACACTGACTCAGAAGGATAAGAAATTCGACTGGACTGATAAACAAGAGTCAGCCTTCTAGCTGTTGAAACTCAAACTCTGCAGTGCACCAATCTTGTCCTTACCCGAAGGCACCGATGACTTCGTAGTTTACTGCGACGCCTCACACCAAGGACTTGGTTGCGTGTTAATGCAACGGGACAAAGTTATCGCTTACGCCTCCCGACAGCTGAAAATACACGAAAAGAATTATACAACCCATGATCTTGAACTGGGAGCTGTAGTGTTTGCACTCAAAATCTGGAGACACTACTTGTACGGTACCAAGTGTACTATTTTCACTGATCACAAAAGTCTCCAACACATATTCGATCAAAAGGATCTCAACATGAGGCAACGTCGATGGGTCGAGTTGCTTACCGATTATGATTGTGAAATCAAGTACCATCCGGGCAAGGCAAATGTTGTTGCCGATGCTCTCAGCCGAAAGGAACGACCGAAACCACTTCGGCCCTCAGTATGACTATTCATAACGATCTAAACATTCAGATCCTCGCCACTCAACTCGAAGCCTTGAAACCCGATAATATCAAAAACGAGGCCTTACGAGGCATGGACAAACAATTCGAAATTAAACCAAACGGAGTTAGGTACTTCGCCAACCGAATCTGGTTGCCAAATTTTGGGAATCTGCGGGACTTGGTGATGGATGAAGCTCACAAGTCCAAATACTCTATCCACCCGGGATCTGACAAAATGTATCACGGCATCAAAGAGTTTTATTGGTGGCCAAACATTAAAGCTGAAATTGCCAAGTACGTCAGCAAGTGTCTTACTTGTTCAAAAGTCAAAGCCGAATACCAGAAACCTTCCGGCTTACTCCAATAACCCGACATTCCTGAATTTAAATGGGAACAGATTGCCATGTGTAACACCCACGTATTCACTGTTTGGCGGAAGCAAGTCTTGGGGTGCTACTAATCAAATATCACAGCACAAAGATAAAGCAAACGACATCTATATGCAACGTTTGTAATTTAGTTACATTCCCATAGATATAATGTTTGAAAACTTAATGTTTTCGTATACAAAAATGTAGTTTCCCTAGAGTCCACGCGTGTAGCGGGAGATTCTATTATATAATCGAAATATACAAAAGATAATGCTAAGAATCTCCGTTAATGCAATTGTGTTGAAATCATGCGACTCTAGCTAAAGTCCTGGAGTAATCCTACTCCGTCCGGGTACCTGAGAAAACATGCTAAAAAGGTCAACACGAATGTTGGTGAATCTCACAGGTTTGTAAGTAATATCAGTTTTGAACACAAAATTTCATCAGTAGTACCCGTAGGCGTAAAATCAGTATTTGCAATCCAGCAAATGTAAAACCAGTATTTGCAATCCAGCAAATGTAATTAAGTGAGTTATACCGTTGCCATGAGGCTCATAATCGAAGCTTAACCCGTAAGTAATAAGTTGCTCCCGTGACATGCTCGTAACTGAGCAAGCATATGTAACGAATAATAGTCTCCCGTTTATACAGTACGGTTCGTGGTAGCGCTACTACCCCAGGCGGGGATGGTCATTTCCCTAATGGATCCATTAACTAGTGTTCGCGCTTAAGTCCATAACTAACGATATATGATGGAGAGACTTCTGTAAGTAGTAAATAACTCATGCAATTCCGTTTGGTATAGTAAGCGGTTTAGTACTTGTGTTCAAAAAAATCAGTAGCATGTATCTCCCCCAATAAGATAAAACAGTAAAAGTGGGGCCGTAAGACTCACCTGAGTCTTGTAGTAATCAGTAGCAAATAGCAAGTAGTAAGTAAAGCAAGTAGGTTCTCCAAACCCGTAATCTTCAAATGCCTAAACATATGAGGTTATGTAAGTATGTGTCTCGCGAGACGTTTCGTTTAGTTGTACACAACTAGTATATCCAATGTTTGTCCGTATGTTTGTAATTGTTTGTTTTGAGAAGACAGGTTTGGCCCGTTGGTGACGGTTTGTAATAAAAATTTAAAATGTTGACTTTGCTACAGTAAATGTGCTACAGTGAATTGCTACAGTAAAATTTGACTTTGCTACAGTAACTTTGACTTTTCTATAGTGGAAATCCTTCAAAATTTTCAAGTTTTTCTGTTTTCTGCGACATAATTTGCGACACAAGGATTTGGTATGCGACACAGGCGTTGTGTCGCATAGGGATGCGACACAAGAGCTCTGCGACACAGTGGTTGTGTCGCAAAAGCTTGCGATGCTGATTCAACAGCGACATAAGGGTTGTGTCGTATAAGGTTTACGACACAAGGGTACGACACAAGGTACGACATAAGCTACGACACAAAATACGACACAAACGGATTTATGCGACACAACTTGCCGACACAAGCGTTGTGTCGCAAAGATGAACACCAGCCCAGAAACCCAGCGACTGACGCGTTTTTCCGATTCAAATCACAAATCTAACATATTTTTAGGCTGTAAAATCGTGTTTTCTTCATACATATGGACAATACTAAGTTGTGTAAACATTATAACATCAAAACAATACATCAAAATGAGTAAATCTAATGATTTAGGTATTTTCTTACAAATGCAAATCGAGACCAAACGGGGAAGAAAACGAGTATGGTGCCTTTGTTAATCTTGTTCCTCTCATGATGGTGATTCCAAAAATGTAATTCTTGTGAGTTGATTTGCGAATCCGAAAATTGGTGGGGATTTTTAGAGAGTGTTTGAGTTTGTGTGTGTTTTGTTAAAATGAAAATGAAATGAAGAAAGTGAGGTGTAGGTGGTGGGTGTTGTTGGCTGATCCAAAAGAGGAGGGAGGGAAAACGCTCCCTAATATACAGTGTTTACTCCGTGTCCTAATCGTTTAATCCTTCGTTTTTAATATTTGACCAAGCAGTTATGTTTTAAAATGCTATCCGAATATTTTAATGAAAAAGACTTGTAAATGTTTATCAAAATACTTGTCGGGACATTTAAATTATTTGGTTCACGTTTGATACGTTTTTGTTAAAAATATTCGTAATGTTGTCGCGCTCATATGATAGTGTCCGTATATTAATGTATTTATACAGTTATATATGTTCCCATTATTCAAATAAGTTTTGTCACCAACGTCCAAGTAAAATGTCTCGGACTCTGTCCGGTTGATTCGTACGATTTATCCAAATCGCGTAAGTACACACATATATATAATCACCTTATATTTACAAATAGAGTCTGTAATTAGTCCTATTACATACTAATTACAAGTAGTTACAAATAATTAGGCATAATTAATTATCCTAATTAGGCAGGTGTTACACCATGGATTTCATAACCAAACTCCCTAAGTCGTCGAGCGGTTGCGATACCATTTGGGTGATCGTCGATCGTCTCACCAAATCAGCTCATTTCTTGGCAATCAGAGAAACTGATAAAATGGAACGCCTCACACAAATCTACATCAAAGAAATCGTTTGCCGACATAGTGTCCCTATCTCGATTATCTCTGACAGGGATGCTCGTTTCACATCTCGCTTCTGGCAATCACTCCAAAAATCACTGGGTACCCGTCTCGATATGAGTACCGCGTACCACCCTCAGATCGATGGCCAGAGCGAACGAACTATTCAGACACTGGAAGATATGCTACGAGTCTGCGTAGTTGATTTCGGTACAAATTGGGAAAGGCATCTACCGTTGTGCGAGTTCTCGTACAATAACAGCTATCACGCCAGCATCAAGGCTGCACCATTTGAGGCACTGTACGGTCGTAAGTGCCGATCACCGATCTGTTGGACTGAAGTGGGAGATAGTCAGCTCACTGGTCCTGAACTCATACACGAAACCACCGAGAAAATTGTTGAAATCCAAAACCGACTCAAAGTCGCGCGTGATCGTCAGAAGAGTTATGCTGACGTGAGACGCAAACCACTCGAGTTCCAAGTTGGGGATCGAGTACTCTTGAAAGTATCACCTTGGAAAGGCGTAATCCGATTTGGCAAACGCAGGAAGTCAAATCCCAGGTACATTGGGCCTTTTGAGATCCTTGAACGGATTGGCCCCGTGGCATATCGATTGCAGCTGCCATCCGAACTCAGCAGCGTGCACCCTACCTTTCACATTTCTAATTTAAAGAAATGTCTGTCCGACGAGACACTTATCATACCACTAGACGAGATTCGCATCGATAACAAACTTCACTTCGTTGAGGAACCCGTTGAAATCATGGACCGTGAGGTCAAACAGCTAAAACAGAGTCGTATTCCCATCGTAAAAGTCAGGTGGAATTCTAGACGTGGTCCTGAATTCACTTGGGAACGGGAAGACCAAATGCGACAGAAATACCCACATCTCTTCCTAGACGACGCACCGACCGTGCACTCGAGCTAATTTCGGGACGAAATTTCTTTAACAATGAGAGAATGTAACACCTGCCTAATTAGGATAATTAATCATGCCTGATTACTTGTAACTAGTTGTAATTAGTATGTAGTGGGACTAATTACAGACTCTATTTGTATATATAAGGTGAATTACATATATATGTGTACTTATGCGATTTGGATAAATCGTACAAATTAACCGGACGGAGCCCGATTCATTATACTTGGACGTTGGTGAAACATTTCAATTTAAGCATGAAACATTATTTAAAAACACTATGGTATTCGAAATAGTACTTTAATGATACTCTCAAATTGTCCTGTTTCGTACAACTAAAACTACGCGATTAAAAACAAAATACATAAATTTATTTAAAGATTTGACAATATAATTCAATTAAATTATATAACAAAGATTCGTATTTTTAAATGAATAATCAACGCGAAAAATAAATAGTTAACGCTTAAACAATGGAGAAAACGAACACCGCACGGGACACGGACAGAGACTGAAAAATGGGAGGCTTAACCTCCCACCTCCTTTCTCATTTTCTCATTTTCTCATTTTCTCATTTCTTTCTCTTTCTTCCTCTCTTCTTTCTCTCTAAACACAAACCACCACCATCTCACAAATTCACAAAATAACACCACTAAACTACATCGGATCATACATCTCCTTTGGAAGAAAAAACTCACCGCATCACGATCTACCTTCCTACCTTTTCGGATTTCTCATCCGACACTTTGTAAGTTTCCGACAAAACCCGAAACTCTCCGTTTTTACTCGTTTTTACTTGTTTGTTGTTTATAATAACTTTAAATGTCCAAAAATGGGATGGGTAAAAGATTTGGACCAAACGGAAGCCTTTCGGCCGTTTTTCCGGCCACCGGAGCCTGATTAGTCGCCGACGTCGCATTTGGCCCAGACTTTATGCGACGTCAGCTACAATGTCGCAATACCCCTTACAACGTCGCATATAGCGACGTCATCTCTTACGTCGCACAAAAATCTCAACGTCGCATATAGCGACGCAAGCCTTTACGTCGCACTAACTTGCGAAGTAACACATAGCGACGCCACCCACAACGTCGCACTAAATTGCGAATGTCGCACATAGCGACGCCACGATCAACGTCGCAGTTAGGACTGTGACGTCGCACCCAGCGTCGCATAAAACAGAACCCTGAAAACTCAGATTTTTACTAAGTGTCGGAACCAAGATTTTACCACCTAATTTTACTCCAAATTCAAATTTCGGATACGTTTTCACTAAAGGAAAGTAGTAGGAATAAAAATTTTCCAAGCTGACTTGGCAGCTCGACCCCAACCAGGGGCTCCGCCCCTTGGACCCCGCCAGGGGTTGCCACCCCTTGGAACCCCGCAACCAGGGGCGCTGCCCCCGGACCCTCGTCATAATGAGTTTGTAAATACATTTCACACCAAGTGTCGAACTTAAACAACTTCAAACCTTATTACGATACGACATTATAAACAAATTGAGACATATTTTTCAAGAGTAACACTTTGGAAACACTAATACAAACCGTCACCAACGGGCCAACCATGTTTTCTAAGAACAAACGATAACGAACCAACATTGGACATAACTAGTTGTGTAGACAACTAGCCTAGATGGTCTTGCGGGACATCTACTTACTTAACTTTATATGTTTAGGCATTTAAAGGTTACGGGTTCGGAGAACCTACACACTACCCACTGTTTGCTACTGCTTACTACTCGACTCAGGTGAGTCTTACAGCCCCACTTTTACTGTTTTACATACGGGGTGAGATACATTGCTTACTTTTCTTGAACACAAGTACGAACTATACATTTTACTATACGGGATTGCATGAGTTACTTACTTTTCACTGAAGTCTCTCCATCATATATCGTTAGTTATGGACTTAAGCGCGAACACAAGTTAATGGATCCATTAGGGAAATGACCCTCCCCGCCCGGGGTAGTAGCGCTACCACGAACCATTCTGTATAAACGTGCGACTATTATTCGTTACTTATGCTTGCTCAGTTACGAGCATGTCACGGGAGCAACTTATCACTTACGGGTTAAGCTTCGATTATGAGCCTCATGGCAACGGTATAACTTACATATTTTACATTTGCAGGATTGCAAATACTTGATTTACGCCTGCGGGCACAACTGATGAAATCTTGTGTTCAAAAACTGGTATTACTTACAAACCTGTGAGATTCACCAACATTCGTGTTGACCTTTTAGCATGTATTCTCAGGTACCCAGACGGAGTAGGATTACTCCAGGACATAGCTAGAGTCGCATGATTTCAACTAAATTGCATTAACGAAGATTCTCAGCATTATCTTTTGTACATTTTGATTATGTAATAGAATCTCCCGCTATACGCGTGGACTCTAGGGAACTACATTTTGTATACGAAAACATTGAGTTTTCAAACATTTATTTCATATGAAATCGTTTTACGACGTCTCATTTAGAGGTCGTTTGCTGTATATCTTGTGCTTTGTATATTGATTAGTAACACCCAAGTATGCTTCCGCAAATCATTAATTTGGGGGTGTTACAACAACCGTACAATCAATATTTCTAAGATCGTGAGTACACCGTACGATGAACCGTACCATCCAGATCATGACTCAACTGTACGATCAATATCTCTAAGATCGTGAGTACACCGTACGATGAACAGTATCACCAAGATGGTATTTCAGCCGTACGATCAAGATCATGAGATACCGACACGTGGCAAAACTTGCACACCAAGGTGATTAGAGAAGGTTATAAATACAAGGACTTGGGCACTATTCATGGACACCTCAAAATACACCTTCATCTTCATTTCAAAAACCTAATCATCAAGAGGAGATTACTATTCATCTCCTCGCCACTTCTGACTCTTACCACCCTTAGTTTCGTACGATACACTCTAACGGGTCCTAACGCAAGTCGCGGAGAGTAACGAGTTGGATCCATTCTCATTGCACTCAGGTATATTTTATACTTGATCATGAAGTTACCCACTGATAGATATGCCATGAAAAAATAACCTAAAACGTAAGTTATCAACAAATCGTGATGGTATTGAAAGTTTATCAATTAATCATCGATCAAATTAAAAACTATCAAAATCATGAAACTAACCTGCACAATGTCAAAGCTCTTATTCATAGCTGTAAAACCAATTGATGCACAAACACAACTTCCTAAATAAAAATCAATCACATTCAAATAATTCAAAACTATAAACGATAGTGAAAGAAACACAAAATTGAAATCTTAAAGCTATCATGATAGAAGAGATTATTACCATTCGAAGTGAAGACGATTGCGGAATTTGAAGTGGCATGGATTTCGCCATAAGGCCGGGGTTATGTTTTGGAAGATGGAGGTTGCTAGGGATTGATAGTTAGAACCGGAAAGATTTTGTTTTTAAATATGGAAAATGATACTGTCAATAACAATTCAGGATATGCATTAATCCTTGTACTCATACCATAATAAACTCTCTGACCCCCTAATTTTAGTTGACCCCCATAAATATCACCTGAAGTACAACTAATTTATACACGTTATTGACAGCCCTAAGGGCTGTCATTAACAATACCCTTTAAATATTATTAGCCGACTTTTTTATGATTTTAATATTAATATATTTTAAAATCTATTCTATCTATCTATCTTATCTTATTTTTTATTTTATATATATATTAAATTGTGTTATCGAGTTTGGATATAGGTAGAAAAGAAGGGAAAGGAACAAAGAAGAAAAGAAAATAAAGAAAGAGGAAGGAAGATAACTTAATGAATTTTGTTATTAAGTTGAAGGGAAAAGAAGGGAAGGAAACTTGTTCCTCTTAATCATCCCAAAAAATGGAAGGAAAGAGTTTCAACAAAAATACATATCCCTCATCTTCCTTTCCCTTCATTTCCTTTCCTTGTTAAAAAAACTCAAGAACATAATTTTGCTCTTCAATCATTCCACTTCCTTTCTTTTCCACCTCCAACTAACTCGAGAATACAAAGAAAAATCTTGAGAGAATAAGGACCATTAGATGGAGATTAACAATTAAAATCTAACCCTTAATTTATTTAATAACATCATTAATCTCATTTTTATGTGACTAGAAGACTAATAAACCCTTTTATATTTACAATATAAACCCTTCAAAATCTCCTGTGTTTTCTTTTATTGTAGATAATCCTTCAAATATTTTATGAAAATTTTAATTTAATAACTAATTTATTATTTCTTCAATAATTTAAACTCTTTACTATAATCTTATTTATTTTATTTTTTCTTAAAGAAACCCCAATAATTTATTTTCAATTCCAGAAAATTCATAACTTAATTACATCATCCAATGATTTAAATTCTTATACGACCTCCTATTTTGAATCCTTTTATTAATTTTCTAATTTATGATTTTTGGATCATTGATGCCAACGGTGTATGTGTGTGCGTATATGTATGTAAATCAGTTGTATGAATCCGTGCGAACAATAAGTACTTACGTATTTAACAATTAAACTAATGTGGTCTAATTAACAAAAAATTTCAGCGTATTATAAATTATATTGTTGAAATTGTTATTCTAAAACTAATTTTGTATTTCGTCGTCGGTCTCTGTATTGTTATTTGGCAATAAATGCATATCTTATCAAAAGAAACAAATTTCGACGTTACTTTATTTCTTTTCATTTATCAGCTTTTTCTTACGTCTTTGTTTATGTGGATTGTTTCTGAAGTATTTACTTTTACTTAGTTAATAAATTAATATAAATACTATTATATCTTATATTGAATTAACAGCCAATTTATCATGAGATCTTGAGACAAATATGATGATATTATCATAAGGAATTGATAAATATAACAAAAAAAGTTATACATGCACCATACTGTACAACTGTTTTTGTTTACAGTACAAGTACACTATAACATATTTTGGTGTATGAATCACATTTTTTTGTTGTATTTATCACCACCCTTATCATAAAAACAAAATAAATTAGATCTCTAAGGTATTTTCAATGGTAATATTTTCCTTTCAGATGGCCGGTAAATATCAACCCTATATGTTTACTAAGATTATTTTTTCATTAACCCATGTAGCATATGTAAGTTGGACGTCCTAGGTGATCGACTACCTCGCTCACGGACATTCATGTTGTAACTTTAATAGGTATCTTCGTTACTATCATCTATCTTCAAATGACGAGATCGTCATGCTGTCTAAAGACCACGAGCTATTTTCAATCTAACTTTAAGTTTAGTGGGGTATGGTTGACGACTATTGTTTTTATATAATGAAATTATTTATAAACATACTGCTTGAAACAGGTTCTGAAATTATTCTTAGTGTGTGTATTTATTGTCAATATACCAACAATATAATTAAATTTTAACAGTAAACACTGGATATTGTTCATTTTACACCCTCAATCAAATCGGATTTACATACTCGACTCCATTGTGCACCCTTTTAAATCTGACGTGATACAACATTACAACATTGTGAAGTGTCTTAACGAGTAAGGGTTTTTTCTAACATATAAAGCTAGAAATATGCACATCTTATTATTAAAACTAACACTTTGCTTCATTATAATTCTCAGTGCATGGAGGCAGATGTATTCCAAGTTATCTGAGTGCACCTGGGTTGATACGTATAATCAACAAACGGGAAGTTGGGAATGTGGATACCATGTCATGAAATAAATGTTTGACTTCGTGACTGTCCAACAGTCTAATTTTTCATAAAGCGTAAGTATTATTTATGTACATTCCGTTCCTTCAAATAAATTTTATCTTTCATCATATAACATTTTTCCTTTTAATTATTATGAATATAGGTTTCTGATTTGCGGAGAGATAAAACTTCATTATCGCCCAAAGACCTCAATAACGTTGTGGTGAGGTGTTGTTCATGGTTCCAGGAACAAATTATTCTATAGAATAGGTGAATACGTTATTCCTTTTACATAAAATAATTTATATGATTTTTGAATGCTTAACTTCTTATGTGCTAAAATGTCAATTATATGCTTAGATGTCTGAATATATATGATGGTTACAATAATATTCAGGGTGGGTAATTGGTGGGGTGGTAGAGCAACATAAACATGTGCCCTATAAATATTTCAAGATCAAAATAGCATGCTTGATTAAACATAAATTTTCAATGATGAGATGTGTTTAATGATGAAATCTCATATTAAATTCTTAACGTGGTGACGGTATATATATATATATATATATATATATATATATATATATATATATATATATATATATATATATATATATATATATATATATAATAGCAAAATACCCGTGCAATGCTACGGCAAATTTAGTGACACCGGTAAAATCCATTTACTTCTTCTAAATATGACAATATGACGTATTTATTAATTAAAAAATATATGATAGTATGTGTATATTTAAAGTTGTTATATATGTTTAATTTGAATATATAATTAATTACACAAGATAATAAAGATAATATTGATTATATATGGTAAATAGTTAATTATTAGTAATTGATTATTCTGGGGGTAATAGAGTCAATTACTTATGTTGAGTACATTTTTAAGATAAGTTAGAAATGCTTTATAGATAGTATATATATATATATATATATATATATAGAGAGAGAGAGAGAGAGAGAGATTTGTTGAGTTGGCAGTCTTTAAATCGATTACCACTTACAAGCCAAGTTTATGAAACATCATTCGATAAAATAGTACTACTGAGGGATGAGGGCATCTCAACTACTGTTTTTATATAATGAAATTATATTATAGAAATACTGCTCGAAACCTGAAAGTAGTTTTGTAAAAAAAATTATTTAATAAAATCACGGTCCCAATAAGAGAACCGTGGTCGAGCCAATTTTTTTTTTAATTAAAAAATTATGGCGGACCACAGTTCCCACATGAAGAGCCGTGGTCCGTCAGTTTGGCCGTGCCATTGTTGTCCGTGATTATGTATTACTGATCGTGGTCCGTAAGGTTATTAGACCACGAATTTTGGACCGTGGTCCTTTTGCTTTGCAAATAGATTTTACCTCCGATAGCCCACCTCCCGTTTTCCGTGGTCCATTTATGTTTTTAACCGAGTGCAATTTGTGTTTGTGTAGTAGTGTGATAAATTTCAAGAACGTCTTAATTTCCGAGAAAAAATGCAAAAGATTGAAAGAATGTTGACAATAAGAAGACGTTTACAATGGGATTAAAAGAAACGAAATACTAAATCCTAAGGGGAGATTGTTAGGAATTTGAATAGGATTCAATATGTTGTATTTCATTATTTTGTGATATTTTGCAATGAAAGTTAAGTGGGTATAAATAGGCTTGTACATACTCACTTAAGGATTTTTGATCAATTGAGAAATAACATAATATCATTTTCTCTCTCTACATAATATCATTTTCTCTCTCTACACTTGCATATACTTACATATACATATACATATACATATACATATACATATACATAGATACATATCATATATCATATTATTCCATCCACATCTTTGGTTTCAATTCCCCTAACAATCATCCCCCTTGTATCATGTAATGTACATACAATAGCTAAATTACAAAGTTATGTAGACAGTCAATTTTGTTTCGTACACACAATAAAAGTTAACGTATAACCGAATATACATTTTCAAGTAATTGATCCATATATATATATATATATATATATATATATATATATATTGAGAGGTGAGTTCAAATAAGAATGTTAGTTTTCGTGAGAACGTAGGAAACCCCTCAAAATCACTTTTTAACTATTCGAAGCACATTATTCTTCAAAACTTTTTCAATGATTACTATTAAAATAACTTTTGGAATCTATGATATAAATATAAATAAAAAATATTAACTTTTTTTTCCGAACTTTCGTTATAGTCGTTACTGTTGTGATTATTTAAGATAATCACAAAATATAACATGATAATCACATGTGATTATTCTCAAATATAATGTGATTATCATGTGTTCGAGATAATCACAAAATATAACATGATAATCACATATTATTCATGTGATTATCAAGTTATAAAATGTGATTATTATGAATAAAAAAATTAATAAAAAAATAATAAAATGTCGAAATTTTTTTTATTTGAAAAATAGATTCAAAATGTTATTTGAAAAAGAAGCTACGAAGAAAATTTTGTAAAATAACGTGGTTTGGATTGCTAAAAAATGATTTTGAAGTGTTTCCTACGTTCTCACGAAAATTAGCCTTCTTATTTGAACCTACAACTGTATATATATAAGAACATAACATAACACTACATGATCATGTCGATCTCGTTTCACTTCCCTTGTGCAAATATGTGAACAAAAATATAAATAAATTATACCAACTGTGTAACACAAAATCCACAAATAATACATTGCTTAATTTCCCATTAAGATATTACTTCCTCATATGCAGAATAATAAGTCACAATTAACCTTAGATTTTAAATACCCTTTTAGTTCATTTGGCTATAGGTACTCCATACTAATAACAAATTAAGGGGAGGTGATAAGTCCAACATAGAATTTTAATTTATACAACAAAAATATGCATTAAGCAGTTGTTATCGCTACCCAAATTATGAGGCAAAATTCCAACCCAGTTGAGAGGAATCTAAATTACCAGCCAGCAGCTGCTTTGGTTCCTTTATTTCCACCATACAACCGAAAGAGGCTAAAAGCCGATATGGCAGAGACAATCACCATACACAAACAAGCAATCACAGAGCTTGCTATGCCTACTCCCCCTTGATTACAGAATTTCCCATACATATTGCAGAGTTTCATCCATTGCAGCTCTGGTTCTGAAAATTTCGCAAACATGGCTGATTGTAGCGCAGCTCCCAGTGCAGCTATCATTAGGTAAGCCATAAGCTGCAATTAAAACCCGAGATGACAATATTATTCAAATAATAGTGTTATTCCATTCCAACAACATCACAATAGATAACCCAGTTATCTAATTAATGTTTTTTTTAATTTTATTACAAAGTAAACAAATTGAAAGTAGCAAAAAAGCTCAATATAGGCTACTTAATTTTAGAAACATTAAAATGACTGTAGATTGGGTACTGTTTTCCTTATAAAAAAGGGTAACATACAAAAAACAAACAATGTTAGAATAATCGTCTTAACAACCAATATTTGACAATTTTTACGGTCAGACCAACAATGCCAAAATAAATAGCATTATAAATGAGCAAGTACAATTAATTCAATATGGAGGTAGATATATATATATATATATATATATTACAAATCTATAGATATAAAGTAATGTCTTTCACATGTAAACATTCAATACCAAACAGAGGTAGCTACTTGGTGGTTGGAATATAGTTCATGAATTGGACAACTCATGATGCACAAGGTACATAATAGAGATGCACATGCATGGAATTTAAGCATACATACCTGATCACCGGACAGAATAAGCCAAGCCAAGGGCTTGCTTAAGAGCACACTTCCCCTAAACATACTTAACCCACATCTCAACACTTGCACTAGTGAATAAGCTGCAGTCATCCCATTCACTACCACCAAAAACCTACAAATGAATCATAATACTAAGACGATATATCGTACATGCACAGTTTTGAAACTATAGATCGACCTGGGATAGAAGACCGTGCACGGTCTAACATGTAACATAACGAATCTTGTCTCCAGCTAGCAGTCTGCTAAAGACTAATATACAATAATATACATAAAAGGTAAACTTGATGAGAATTTAGAACATGAAACCTACTGAAAAACAAGCGAACTTACACAAGAGCTTTCATGTCTGTAAATGTGGCTTTTTTCTTGATGGTTAGGAATTCTTGGACTTGCGAATCAGTAGATACAAGAAGAAGAGAAAGAAGAGCAAGAACACAAATGATAGACCTTAAAATCAACTCAGCAATCCTCACTTTTCGATCCATGGCCTTCAAATCGGTAGCATGATACGCAGGAATAGGACTCACACCAACACTCAAGTAACTCATACTGACTAGTGGTTGTATGTACTAGCTATCTATATCACACTTAACTACTCTCACCAAAACTATTTTTTACACACCCATAAAATTGAACATAACAGGTGGTACTCAATCCCATCATTTATATACCCAACAACCATTTTTCAATAATGTCATTCCATCTTAACGAGGGAACTGATTCTTACACCACTACTTTTTAGCTGTACATCATCAAATATGTTTTAAAGTGTTGTACCGTACAATCATGTAAAGCATATTTGGTGATGTACGGCTAAAAACTAGTGGTGTACGAATCATCTTAATTAGAAATATTTTATCTCTCAAAAGTTTAATAAATGAATAGGTTACTTTGAGAAAATACTCGATCAAGTTACTAAAATATTACTCCCTCCGTCCCAAATTGTTTGTCCACTATACTATTTATGTTTGTCCCAAAATTATTGCCCACTTCTAAAAATAAATAAGCATTAATGATTAGATTTTCCATATTACCCTTAACTTTAAAACTACACATACTTCAAAGAAAATAATTTAAATAATGACTGAGGGTTAAAGTTGTCATTATACTAAGGTCAAAGTTGCATTTAATGTGATTTTCTTAATACGTGTGTTTTCAACTTAGTGACAAACAATTTGGGACGGAGGGAGTAATTTGTTGCCGACTGAATTACTAAATTGAATTCATAAGTTAAGTAACTTGATATGCATCTAGTATAACTATTATACGTTAACTAAACTAATTGAAGCTAGTCATAAGTTAAGTAAACTCATTTGCGTGTATAACATTAAAAAGTTAATTAAGTTATCTACACATCATGATTAAGTAAGTTCATAATTCAATAGAACAAATTAGTAGTCGAGTAATTTAACTGAAAATTTTCACAAAGTAAAATTATATATTTGTACGTATAAGGCCTCTCCCAACCGTGACACGAACTGACGCGTCAGTTGCCTGCCAGCTCAGCGCCACGTCAGACTGACACAAACTGACACACAACTGACACACCCCTGCCAACAGCAACATCACTTCCCTTATTTTCAGGGCCCCACACACTATTTAATCTATTTATTTGATACAAAAACTTAAATAACACATTTAAATTAAAACTAAAAACATTACATTAATTAAAAATAAAATATTACAAATCCTAAAAAATAAAATGTTACAATTCCTAAAAAAAGAAAAAAATTACAATTCCTAAAAAAATAAAATGTTACAAATCCTAAAAAAGAAAAATGTTACAAATCCTAAAAAAGAAAAAAATACATTTATTGAAAGCTTAAAAATACAACTAGTAGTCTACTCGGATTCGTTGTCGTTTTCGTTGTCGTCTTCATTGTCGTCCTCGTCTTCATCCGTTTCCGCCACTTGAGTAGAACCCGCACCCGCGTCGTGACCAAAGAACGTTTTGTAGTCCGACTCATAGTTGTCAACCAAGGTTTTTCTTACTTCCTTGATCATTTTTTTCTCCTTGCCTTTGAGAAACGACGGGACAGGCTGCATAAGCATTTTCCACGACTTAATGATCGTTTTTTTGGCCGCGGCTTTTCCGATTTGCACCATTGTACGTTCGGCCACTGATGCGGCTCGTATGTTGGCCAAACGTTCTTGTTCTCTCAAAGAACGCGAAGAAGTGGCGGCGTCACTGGAACCCGAGCTTTTTTGGCTTTTTCTAGAAGACGAACGACCGGGCGGGCGACGAATGGGGTCGTCGGTGAACAAATGTTGCATGTTAGCCGTGAGAGGGTCGGAATAAGGCATGTCGTCTCCAAGATTGATGGGTTCGAGCTCGGGTTGGGATGGTTCTTCGCGGTTGCTCATGACACCAAACGTTGCCAAAAATTTTGGATGGTCTTTGACAACGTTCCAAGAAGTTTCATATGTGAAATCTCTTTTCATTCGGGATTTGAACCTCTTATGACTTCCTTTCAAAATGTGACACCCCCAAATTTAATGATTTGCGGAAGCTTGATTTGGGTGCCACTAATCAATATACAAAGCACAAAGATAATAATGAACGACCACTATATGCGTCGTTTTAAACTTGTATTAATAAAGTTAACGTTTACATCAACAATAATATTGCACTAGCTCGGTTCCTGAAATTGAGAGATTACATGGCATAATTACTTTTACAAAATATAATAATGCAGTCCAATCTCTAATTGTATGTATGCTGACTCGAGCTAGAAATCCCTGCTTGTGCAGTCAACCTACTGCTGGGTACCTGTGATATATACTAAAATGGGTCAGCGAAAACGCTGGTGAGCTCACAGGTTTGTGTGTCAATGTATAATTGTCAGAACCGCAAGATTTATAATGAATTTAAAATGCACTTAAGCAAAATAAAAGTTATACTGTCCATGAGCACATAGTCTGAGCTTAACTGATTTGTCAGGCCCAATTAAGGAAACCTAACATGATTTGCCTCCTACGAGTGCCTAATCAACACTCGTCTTCCCAAATGCTAATACATCCGTTTGACCGATTAGTGCGTGCTAACCCGGATGAGGATTGTCAATCCCATATGATATCATATACTAACATTCACGCTATAAATACTAGAGACTATGCTTATGGAGGACTTTAAATTGATTAGCTTGAAACTCATGTAGTATTTGAAGTTTGGCACTTGCGTTCTACTTGTAAAACAAAATCGAGTAGTAATATCACACCCCTAGTTGAAAAGCAGTGAAAATGGGGCTATGAAACTCACCTGATTTCTGATGTGTTTAACTTAATAAACTGGAAGTAATTAGCGGCGTGTTGGTGTCCAAAGACTTGAAACCTGAATGTGTCCACGACACTTGAATTGTTATTAATTGTATTGGTATCTCGAAAGACTACCATTGAAATTGTTTGTCTAACTTAATGTCCAAATTTCCCCGATTTGGTTGATTGTATTGTTACAAGTTACTATGACTTGTTTGATTGAATTGACACAAGTTACAACGACTTGTTTGATTTTGAAGTATGTTTTGAAAACGCGTACGGCCCGTTGGTGACGGTTGTAACAATAGTTCAAAAGGTTATTATATTGTTGCTACAGTGAATTGCTACAGTAACTTTGACTTCGAAAATTTTGAGTTTTGAAGATTCTGTTTTGTGCGACGTAGCCTGCGACGTAGGCTGCGACGTAAGAGTTTTGCGACGTAAAGGGTTACGTCGCTAAGGTCAACAGTGCTAAGTCAATAGCGACGTAGGGTGCTACGTCGCTCATGCGACGTAGGTTCGTTTTTGCGACGTTAAGGTCTGCGTCGCTATGTGCGACGTTCGCAAGTCAATGCGACGTAATAGGCTGCGTCGCTGTATGCGACGTTGGGGATATAATGCGACGTAGGTCGCTACGTCGCATCTGCTCCAGACCAAATGCGACGTACGGGGTCTGATCGGAGTTTCAACTCCAAAAACGCGTTTTCCGGCCATCGATCGGCATAATATTTTTACCCAACCCATTTTAGGACATTACAAGGTTATACAAACAACTAGCAAGTTATAAATCTTAAAAACGAGAGTTTTCGGAGTTGTGTCGGAAACTTACAAATCGCCGAAATGAAATTCCGGAAAGATAGAAGTGTAGATCGTCGCGAGGTGGTCGTTTATTGTAAAGGGGCTTGAAGATCCGAGGTCGTTTGAGGTGTTTATTTTGCGATTTTGATGATTTTTGGTTTGGGTTTTGTTGAGAGAAAATAGAGAGGTGAGAGATAGAGAAAAAGAGAAATGGAAGAAAGTGGGTGGAAGTGGGGGTTAAATCCCCATTTTCGCCCCGCGTTCCCGCTCCGTGCGGTGTTCGTTTGCTCCGTCGTTAAAAACGTTAAATAATTATTTTATATATTAGTTGTTACTTTTAAAAATACAATGTATTACGTTAAATTTTATTTAAATATTTTACTAACCACTTAATATTTGAATTATAAAAGGTAAGTTAATTTGTTTGCGCGTTTTACATTTTAAGTTGTGTAACTTTCTGATTGTACGATACGAATGAATACGTAATATTATAATAATAATATTTTTGACATAATAGCGTTATTTAATAAAATTGATCACCAACGTCCGTATTTATTGTATCAAAATTCATTCGATTTAAAGCTCGTGCGATTTAAACAAACCGCACAATTGTAGGTATATATTCAACAATATATATAATAATTGATACATTAATTAGCCTAACACAGAACTAATTACATGTATTAAAACTTTATTAGGCACTAAATTATAGTCCTAAATTGACGGTTGTCACATTCTCCCCCTGTTAGAAGAATTTCGTCCCGAAATTTATGCTGAAGTTGTGTTTGACGTTGAATCAGTGAAGAGTTGAGGATACTTGAGTCGCATTTGGTCTTCCCGTTCCCAGGTGAATTCCGGACCGCGCCGCGAATTCCACCTAACCTTGACAATGGGAATACGACTTTGTTTAAGTTGTTTGACCTCACGGTCCATGATTTCAGCGGGTTCCTCAACAAAGTGGAGTTTTTCGTCAACTCGAATTTCATCGAGTGGAATGATAAGTGCTTCATCAGACAGACACTTCTTCAGATTTGAGACATGAAAAGTGGGATGTACGCTGCTGAGTTCAGATGGCAGCTGCAATCGGTAAGCCACTGGACCAATCCTTTCGAGGATCTCGAATGGTCCAATGTATCTGGGATTCAACTTCCCTCGTTTGCCAAATCGGATTACGCCTTTCCAAGGCGATACTTTGAGTAGAACTCGATCCCCAACCTGGAACTCGAGTGGTTTGCGTCTCACGTCAGCATAACTCTTCTGGCGATCACGCGCGGTCTTAAGCTTGTTTTGGATTTCAACGATTCTCTCGGTCGTCTCATGAATGATTTCTGGACCCGTGAGTTGGCTATCCCCAACTTCGGTCCAACAGATAGGTGACCGGCACTTACGACCGTACAGTGCCTCGAAAGGAGCAGCCTTGATGCTGGTATGATAACTGTTGTTGTACGAGAACTCGCACAATGGTAGATGTTTTTCCCAGTTTACACCGAAGTCTACTACGCAGGCCCGTAGCATGTCTTCCAGTGTTTGAATGGTTCGTTCACTTTGGCCGTCTGTTTGAGGATGGTATGCGGTACTCATATCAAGTCGAGTACCCAGAGATTTTTGAAGTGATTGCCAAAATTGTGAAGTGAAACGACTATCTCTATCCGAGATAATGGAGATTGGAACACCGTGTTTGGTCACGATTTCTTTCAGATAAATGTTGGTGAGGCGTTCCATTTTGTCGGATTCCTTGATTGCTAGGAAGTGAGCAGACTTTGTGAGACGATCCACGATCACCCAAATGGAATCGCAACCGTTTGAGGATTTGGGTAGTTTGGTTATGAAGTCCATGGAAATTTGTTCCCATTTCCATTCAGGAAGACTGGGTTGTTGAAGTAAACCAGAAGGTTTTTGATATTCGATTTTGACCTTGGAGCAAGTAAGGCATTTGCTGACATAGGTGGCGATTTCGGCTTTCATGTTCGGCCACCAGTAGAAGTCCTTGATACCGTGGTACATTTTATCGGATCCCGGATGGATAGAATATTTGGACTTGTGAGCTTCATCCATCACCAAGTCTCGTAGGTTCCCAAATTTAGGCAACCAGATTCGGTTTGAGAAATACCTAATCCCGTTAGGTCTGATTTCGAATTGTTTATCCATGCCCCGTAAGGCTTCATCTTTGACATTTTCGGGTTTTAAAGCTTCGAGTTGAGCAGTGAGGATTTGAATGTTTAAATTGTTGTGAATGGTCATACTGAGGGCTCGAACCCGAAGTGGTTTCACTCGCTCTTTTCGACTGAGGGCATCAGCAACAACATTTGCCTTGCCTGGATGATATTTGAGTTCGCAGTCGTAATCGGTAAGCAACTCGACCCATCGACGTTGCCTCATGTTGAGATCCTTCTGATCGAATATGTGTTGAAGGCTTTTATGGTCGGTAAAGATTGTGCATCTGGTACCGTAAAGGTAATGTCTCCAGATTTTGAGGGCAAAAACGACAGCTCCTAGCTCGAGGTCGTGGGTGGTGTAATTCTTTTCATGAATCTTGAGCTGTCGGGAAGCATAAGCTATGACTTTGTCTCGTTGCATGAGCACACAACCGAGACCTTGGTGAGAAGCATCGCAGTATACCACGAAGTCATCGGTGCCTTCGGGTAATGAGAGGATAGGAGCACTGCAAAGCTTTTGTTTTAAGAGTTGGAATGCCGACTCTTGTTTATCAGTCCAGTCAAACTTTTTGTCTTTCTGGGTCAGAGTCGTGAGTGGTATGGCTATCTTGGAGAAATTTTCAATGAATCGTCGATAGTATCCGGCCAGTCCTAGAAACTGCCGTACCTCCGTCGGAGTGGTTGGCGATTGCCAATCTTTGATAGCTTCGATTTTTGATGGGTCAACGTGAATCCCCTGACTGTCAATCACGTGACCAAGGAATTGAACGGTTTTGATCCAGAACTCACACTTAGAGAACTTGGCATAGAGCTCCTCGTGTTTAAGCAGTTCAAGGATGGTTTTGAGGTGTTGCGCGTGTTCTTCTTTGTTTCGTGAATATATAAGGATGTCGTCGATGAAGACAATGACAAATTTGTCAAGATAAGGCTTGCACACCCGATTCATAAGATCCATGAATACCGCCGGTGCGTTGGTTAGGCCGAATGGCATCACTTGGAATTCGTAATGCCCATAACGGGTTCTGAAAGCGGTTTTCGGAATATCGGCATCGCGAACACGCAATTGATGATAACCGGATCGGAGATCAATCTTTGAATAACAACTCGACCCTTGCAGTTGGTCGAACAAATCATCGATTCGAGGAAGTGGATACCGGTTCTTGACAGTTAACTTGTTCAACTCTCGATAGTCGATACACATTCGAAAGGAACCATCTTTCTTCTTAACGAATAGGACCGGAGCTCCCCAAGGTGAAGAACTCGGCCTGATAAACCCTCGTTCCAGGAGTTCCTGTAACTGGGTGGACAACTCCTGAAGTTCGGATGGAGCTAAACGGTATGGTGCTCGGGCCACAGGCGCAGCACCTGGTATAAGATCGATTGAGAACTCAACCTGTCTTGGTGGTGGTAGACCAGGTAGTTCTTCAGGAAAGACTTCTGGAAAGTCTCGAACAATTGGAACATCCTCAAGTCGCTTCTCCTCCGACTTTTTCTCCATGATGTGCGCGAGGATTGCAGGATAACCCTTTCTCAGAAATTTTCGGGTTTTTAAACAAGATATGAGGTTGAGCCTCGTCCCTCCGGTCTCCCCCTGTATGACTAGGGTTCTACCGACGGTGAGAGGTATGTGAACAATTTTGTCATAGCAGATGATTTCGGCGCGATGTTTGGATAACCAGTCCATGCCCACGATGACATCGAAACTTCCTATCTCAATAGGCATAAGATTTATGGGGAAGGTTTCGTCGGCTAGATTTAAAGTGCAATTAGGTATCACACTATCGGTTTCTATCAGCTTGCCATTTGCTAGCTCTACGGTGTACTTAACGTCTAAAGCAACAGGTGTAATGTCAAGTAGAGGGCAAAATTCATCGGAAATAAAACTCCTATCGGCACCAGTATCAAATAGAATGGAAGCAGTTAAATTGTTGAGGAGGAACATACCCGTGACCACATTCGGGTCCAGACGGGCGTCCCCTGAGTTGATCACGAAAGCGGTACTTTTGGCGTTGTTGTTGTTGCGGGAGTTGTTGTTGTTGTTGCCCTTATTCTTCAACTTTGGGCAAGAATCCCTGAAGTGTCCTGGGTTTCCACATTCATAGCAGGACTTAGGTTGTCGGGTAATTCTGTCAGAGAGGTTGTTGTTGGATTTGGGGGCTCTGCAGTCCTTAGTCAAATGCCCTTGCCTCCTGCAGTTGTTGCAAGGAGTACCGCACTGACCAAAATGGTGATAGTTGCACTTGGGACAATATGGTCTGCCCCCGGTGTAGCTGTGGGTGGTTTCAGAGTTGGAGGTGTAGACTTGGATGGCGTTGTTTTTCTTGCTTGAGTTGTGGTAGTGTTCAGTGGATTTGCGTTTGTTGGAGGATGAGGTGCTGGAGGTCTCACGGCTGACAACTAGGGCCATGAGTTCGTGGGCCAATCGAATGGCACTCTCAGTAGTGGTTGGTTTGGATGAGGCGACGTTTCCCTGGATGTTCTCGGGAAGTCCACGAATGTATTTCTTAATGCCCTTACTTTCTGGTTCGACCAAACCCGGGCATAATAAGGCAAACTGCTGAAACTTGGTGGTATAATCAGCGACATCATTTCCCTGCACTTCCAGATGCCAGAATTCTTCTTCCAGCCTATGCAATTCTTCTTCAGGACAGTACTTTTCTGTCAGCTTCTTCTTCAGTTCGGCCCAAGGAAGTCGGTTTGCAACCTCAAGGCCTACAGAGTTTGCGTGGGTTTTCCACCACGTGGATGCACCTTCCTGAAAGGTGTAAACAGCGAATTTGACCTTGTTGTTCTCAGTGCAGTCGCAGAGACTGAAAACAGATTCCATGCGCTCAATCCAACGGATTAAACCAATGGCACCTTCCGTGCCCTTGAAGTATAGTGGTTTACAGCTAAGGAAATCCTTATAGGAGCAGGGTTTGGGTGGTGGAGTATTGGTTGCGGTGTCCTCACTACCAGGTGGTGTTCGGGTAGCCAAGGCTTCAGTCACACTGCGGGCAATTATTCCCGCGATCTCAGCTTCGCTAAGGGTAATTTGACGACGTGGAGGCATGATGCTGAGTAAGAAAGAACAAGGAAATGAAATAAGATACTAGTCCGAGTATGATGAACTAGTGGTGTGTTTGTCATTTCGAGACAAAACGTTTGAAAGAAAGAGGCCTATATTCATATAATATAATATAGCCTACAGTTGTAATGAGGTCTATTCATGTATATATGTATATCACTTAATAACCTATTGAGTGTCTAGCACAGACGTGTTTTGAGTCCCGTTTCTCTCGAGGTCAGAGTCAACTAATGCATTCCTGTTCAACATGACTCTTTCAGATTTCACATCATCTTTCTTTAATTGTACATAGTTGATCAGGCTATGTTAAATTAAAGTCGTATGATGTAATCCCTGAACTAGTCATAACTAATAAGGAATACTGCCTAACGGTCATAGTCTAGGCCCACTAAATGCAACCTAGTTCACTATAACCTTAGGCTCTGATACCAATCTGTGACACCCCCAAATTTAATGATTTGCGGAAGCTTGATTTGGGTGCCACTAATCAATATACAAAGCACAAAGATAATAATGAACGACCACTATATGCGTCGTTTTAAACTTGTATTAATAAAGTTAACGTTTACATCAACAATAATATTGCACTAGCTCGGTTCCTGAAATTGAGAGATTACATGGCATAATTACTTTTACAAAATATAATAATGCAGTCCAATCTCTAATTGTATGTATGCTGACTCGAGCTAGAAATCCCTGCTTGTGCAGTCAACCTACTGCTGGGTACCTGTGATATATACTAAAATGGGTCAGCGAAAACGCTGGTGAGCTCACAGGTTTGTGTGTCAATGTATAATTGTCAGAACCGCAAGATTTATAATGAATTTAAAATGCACTTAAGCAAAATAAAAGTTATACTGTCCATGAGCACATAGTCTGAGCTTAACTGATTTGTCAGGCCCAATTAAGGAAACCTAACATGATTTGCCTCCTACGAGTGCCTAATCAACACTCGTCTTCCCAAATGCTAATACATCCGTTTGACCGATTAGTGCGTGCTAACCCGGATGAGGATTGTCAATCCCATATGATATCATATACTAACATTCACGCTATAAATACTAGAGACTATGCTTATGGAGGACTTTAAATTGATTAGCTTGAAACTCATGTAGTATTTGAAGTTTGGCACTTGCGTTCTACTTGTAAAACAAAATCGAGTAGTAATATCACACCCCTAGTTGAAAAGCAGTGAAAATGGGGCTATGAAACTCACCTGATTTCTGATGTGTTTAACTTAATAAACTGGAAGTAATTAGCGGCGTGTTGGTGTCCAAAGACTTGAAACCTGAATGTGTCCACGACACTTGAATTGTTATTAATTGTATTGGTATCTCGAAAGACTACCATTGAAATTGTTTGTCTAACTTAATGTCCAAATTTCCCCGATTTGGTTGATTGTATTGTTACAAGTTACTATGACTTGTTTGATTGAATTGACACAAGTTACAACGACTTGTTTGATTTTGAAGTATGTTTTGAAAACGCGTACGGCCCGTTGGTGACGGTTGTAACAATAGTTCAAAAGGTTATTATATTGTTGCTACAGTGAATTGCTACAGTAACTTTGACTTCGAAAATTTTGAGTTTTGAAGATTCTGTTTTGTGCGACGTAGCCTGCGACGTAGGCTGCGACGTAAGAGTTTTGCGACGTAAAGGGTTACGTCGCTAAGGTCAACAGTGCTAAGTCAATAGCGACGTAGGGTGCTACGTCGCTCATGCGACGTAGGTTCGTTTTTGCGACGTTAAGGTCTGCGTCGCTATGTGCGACGTTCGCAAGTCAATGCGACGTAATAGGCTGCGTCGCTGTATGCGACGTTGGGGATATAATGCGACGTAGGTCGCTACGTCGCATCTGCTCCAGACCAAATGCGACGTACGGGGTCTGATCGGAGTTTCAACTCCAAAAACGCGTTTTCCGGCCATCGATCGGCATAATATTTTTACCCAACCCATTTTAGGACATTACAAGGTTATACAAACAACTAGCAAGTTATAAATCTTAAAAACGAGAGTTTTCGGAGTTGTGTCGGAAACTTACAAATCGCCGAAATGAAATTCCGGAAAGATAGAAGTGTAGATCGTCGCGAGGTGGTCGTTTATTGTAAAGGGGCTTGAAGATCCGAGGTCGTTTGAGGTGTTTATTTTGCGATTTTGATGATTTTTGGTTTGGGTTTTGTTGAGAGAAAATAGAGAGGTGAGAGATAGAGAAAAAGAGAAATGGAAGAAAGTGGGTGGAAGTGGGGGTTAAATCCCCATTTTCGCCCCGCGTTCCCGCTCCGTGCGGTGTTCGTTTGCTCCGTCGTTAAAAACGTTAAATAATTATTTTATATATTAGTTGTTACTTTTAAAAATACAATGTATTACGTTAAATTTTATTTAAATATTTTACTAACCACTTAATATTTGAATTATAAAAGGTAAGTTAATTTGTTTGCGCGTTTTACATTTTAAGTTGTGTAACTTTCTGATTGTACGATACGAATGAATACGTAATATTATAATAATAATATTTTTGACATAATAGCGTTATTTAATAAAATTGATCACCAACGTCCGTATTTATTGTATCAAAATTCATTCGATTTAAAGCTCGTGCGATTTAAACAAACCGCACAATTGTAGGTATATATTCAACAATATATATAATAATTGATACATTAATTAGCCTAACACAGAACTAATTACATGTATTAAAACTTTATTAGGCACTAAATTATAGTCCTAAATTGACGGTTGTCACACAAAATGTCTTCTTCTTTGGCACCGCTCGGACGAGGATTTGTAACCTCCTTGTAAATTCCTATGAAGATCTTGCAATCCGAACGGATCTTGTTCCATTTGCCTTGAAGTTGGCTCTTGGAACGGTATTGGGGAGCCACCTTGTTGTAGTCCTCCACAACTTTAGCCCAAAACGCTTCTCCAGCTTGTGCAGCGCCTTCCTTGTCTTTTTCTGACCGGTGGATCCATCGTTGCGCCAACAAAACCGCCTCGTCGTCGGACCATCGTACTTGCACCCGGCCAGTGTCCACGGCTTTTCCTTTAGATCTTCCTCTTTTTGGAGCCGGCTCGGGTTCGGGTTGGGTTTCGGGTTCGGGTTCGGGTTCGGGTTGGGGTTGGGGTTGGGTTTCGGGTTCAATTCGGGGTGGAGTGTTGATGTTTCCGAATTGTGGGTAGTTGATTGGTGTTGGTGGATATGGGTTAAAAGCGGAAGGATGAGCTTGGTGCATGTAGTGTGGGTTTCCGAACGCCGCGGGAGATTGATGATATGAGATTGTTGGTGAAAAACCTTGATATGCCAAGGGTTGATACATTTGGTATGGAGCGGATGGACTTTGGAAGGTTCGGGTTGGACTTGCGTATGATGAAAAACCGGGGGGTTGGCTAGGTGACGAGTTGCTCGATTGAGCCGAGAAAGTGGATGGTGGTGAACCTTGATTAACCGGCGGAGGCACGTAGTTGAATAAGTTGTTAAACATATCGTCGCCGGTGGAGTTGGAATTTCGCCTCATTTTTTTTGTGTATAGAGGTGGTGAATTGAGAGTGGTTAATTGAAGAGGTTGATAAAATTTTATATAAAAGTGGTGAGTTTTATATAAAAGTGGTGAATTGGGTGTAAAATAATGTGGAAAGTTGGTTGAGAGTGGGGAATTGGAAAGAATATATTGTATAAAAGTGGGGAATTGTATATAAAAGTAGTGAATTGAGGAGTGAATGTTGTGAAAAATGGGTTGGATTTGGTTTGAATTTATAGAGTGTAAAAAGGAAAAAAAATAAAAAATTAAAATTTTTTTTTTGACCGTTTCACACTTTTTAATTTTTTTTTTTTTTTTTTTTTTTTTTTTTGGTATAAAGCAGCCGGTGGACCCCAGCCCATACCTCTCTCTTCCTTCGGTTCCACGACGCACACAACCGACGCGGTCGAACCGACGCCCCGTGCCAACGGCGTCGGTGCGTCGGTCCAACCGACGCCCCCCACCGACGCGTAACCGATGCCCCGTTAGTAGTGGTCTAATAACCTTCCAGAGCTATGGAATTACAAGCGCTTTCAAGTATTCACCTTTTTACTATGTATTTGACTTTCCGTTTACCCAATAAAGTTTAAACAACTGTCATAGTAGCATAATGTTTTTAATCATATACGGAGTACAATTTTTTCTATTTTTACATTAATTGAAAGGTAAGACGGCTAAAGAAGATATGTAATTAAACGATTAGTATTCTTCTATCAATTCAAAAAAGTGTAAGGTATATGGATATATAAGTGAGGTGACAATTGTCATCTTCATTTATATTTCCTCCGTTTTCTTTCTCATTTCTCCACCTTTTTTATTCATTTCTCCTTCTTTCTTTAATTCTCTATCTTTTTTTTTTTTTCAATTCCCTTTTTTCTAATTTTGTTTGTTTAAATTTTTTTATTTTTATTAAAAATAGTTAAAAAGAAACATTTTATACCTTTAAACAAATTATTTTTTTAAACTTGTAAAGACTTCTATACCACTTTTATAAAAAATTTTTAAATAAATAAAATAAATAATTAAATAAAATTTGTTAATATTTTTTAGAAAAAGTTATCACTTTTAACAATTAAATAAAAAATTAGTATTTAACATTTTTTAAAAACTTTTTTATAGTTTAGTTTTTTCTTTTGTTACATCATTTTCACATTTGTGATGTACCGGATCTTTATATTACGATGCAGATGAATATCTAAAACAATATGCAATAAAAGTAACGTCATTATTAAATTGAAATATACCTATAAAACGTTATTATTGTGTTCACCAACATTATAAAATATGATACACTGGTTTTCTTTATATATGATTCGTCGAGTGTTTATATACCATGCACCGACTTTCAAAATATACCTATAAAACGACATTATTAAATTAAAAAGTGGTGTATCATAGCTATAAAATATGGTGCATCAGATTTATAATATGTGGTGCATCATAGTTATAAAATGAGAAATTTGCAATTTTTGTCCCTGTGGTTTTGTGTTTTGGCCGATTTTGTTCTTAAATATTTTTTCTGCAATTTTTGCCCTATGATCTTCAATTTCTGCAATTTTTGTCCCTCCGCCTAACTTTCGTTAAAAAACTCCGTTAAGTCCGGTAAAATGACCAAACCACCCTTTGTCTTCTTCCATTTAATATCCATCCTTTCATTCCATCATCTTCTTCTATTTTTAATTATAATATTATATATATATATATATATATATATATATATATATATATATATATATATATATACATACATATATATATATATATATATATATATACATACATATATATACATATATATACATACATATATATACATATATATACATACATATATATATATATATATAGTCAAAAGTTCAAATGAGAACCACAAAAAGGTACAGAACTGCGAGAACTTTTAAATTATAGAGATCTCAACATGTTTAATGATTCAATTACATGTGAACATTGATCTAGATTAAGGTTAAAAACAAAATAGTTTGAAAAAATAACATTTCTGTGTAATTTGTTGCGTTTACATGTATAAAAACAATGTAATTTAAAAGTTCTCGCAGTTCTGTACATTTTGTGATTCTCGATTGAACCTTCCCCTATATATATATATATATATTAATATATATATTCCCTGAACAAGCTTGAGACCACATGACGAGAAATTCACAACCAAATGGACTATGCACACATACAAAAAATCACATAAACATCATTATTATTCATTAATTTAATTCTATTATTTTGTTTCTTTAATTCCTTTTTTTTTCTTGTATCATCATCGTCATACGAGGAATATGAAAGACCTGCAAACACAAACCCAAATTAAAATCCCTTACATCATATTTGTTAGATCTGCAAATCTTAAATCCGAATCAAACAATTTCTCTTGGTAATTGAAATAAAAAATGCACATCTTTGAAAGAAGCCACCGATTTACAGGTCTCTTCTTTCATGAATATGTTATTATCTGTCCTTGAACACCATCACCGATCTGTAAGATCTTGTTCGATGCTTCCGGCTTCATCTTATCGGCGGCTTCCTCTTTGGATCTCTAGCAATCAACCAACCGGTTTGTGTTGGGTTAATCGTTTATTTACCGGATCACGGTTTGGTAGCTCGGTCGTTTTTCATTTGGTCTGTTCTATTTAGTGTTTCGTTAATGAAGACCAAGTCAAGAAGCATAACAAGCCCACGTGCATGGCATATGGCATTAGTTGAATTAGAGTGGGTCACCACTACTTGCATTTAGGAATGTTTGTTACCACTAAGTTCGTTTACATTCTTGTTGCTCAAGTTTAGGATAAGTGCATGATTTGTTTATTTAAATGTATATCATTAGTGAATAAAAGTTAAGAGAAAATTTGCTCCACGTTTCCTCTCCATCTCATTATATTATCGTAGCTAGTTTTCAATTCATACTAGTTGATAATCAACAGTTTGTGTGGCCGGAAAATAAAGGTAACGGTGCCGAATTTGTGTGGCCGTAACAGTGCTGGTGACCGGCCAGATCAAAACCAATGCACCAAATACCCACCAGATCTTGTTGCACTACCGACGGAAACCGCTGTCATCGAAACTCACCACCACCGAAATTGACAGTTTAATGATTGATGACAACGAGTCAAACGATTTAAAGCTTCTGTATCTTTTTTCAATTTGTTGGCAGCAGACCTCAAATAAATGTGGAATTTTATTTTTTAGTTTTTTCTTGATTTTGTTATGAAGATTTTAATGAGCTACAGTAGTGTGAAAGGGTTATGTATGTATATGAATTGAATTTCATGTTTGGTAGGGTGGAGAAATAAAGATTTGTCCCCTCATTCGAAAAAATAAATAAATCTTTCCTATCTAATATAAGATGGATTATGCTGATGTCATATTGCTGAGTTGTCCCATTCTAAGACTGTTTCAGTGATGATGTGGCACAATATGATACAAGGAATTTTGTGGTAATTTTGATTTTTCTTAATAAATCATAAAAATTAATTTGAGGTGTGGTTGTGTGATTATTAAATATGAATATGGTTTGTTAAGTGTGAAAAACTCAAAAAGTATGCGTATCTTGGAAAATGCAGTAAGCATAATTGTCTTGAAAATGAAGTTGCACGCCTCCTCCTTGATTGGTCTTTCTGCAAACAAAATTCAAATTTATTATATCCTTCCACCCAAAATTCTCATTCCATCATCTCCTTCATCTCCATACTCATCTTTTCTCTGTATTCACCCTCTTATTTAGCTTTTGGAAATATAAAACTTCCTTTGTACGCTTCCCTAATAATTTAGTTGGGGTTTTTAATTTCTTTATCATCTTCTCAAAACATGTACATCTTCCTCATCTTCATTTTAATCTATTAATCTTCATGCGATATTTAGGGTTTATATATTTGATCAGATTCTTGCTTAATTAAGGTTAGTATCTCGAAGTTTAATCCTTTTTGCATTTTGTACGTATATTTTATTTCCTTTAATTCTTAATTTGGGTTTTGGATCTGAAAATACAAGATACACATACCAGCTCTAATTTTGCAATTTTAGGGTTTATCAATCGTTCAGATCCACTTACAAAAATGAGTTCCGAAACGAAGAAAGGAGGAAGGGGAAAACCTAAACTTCTTCTTTATAGTGAATGTGTAGTGCAGGTTTTTTGGTAATGTCAGTGTGATTCTAATTTATTTGTTTCTACAGGAAATTATAGAGTTGGGTTTTAAACTTTGCAAAAGATTTCAGAAGACAAATTGTGAAGAAGTATTGGGCCAAACTACTGCAACTTTGAAGTAACTTAAATGTATGTATTTGCACATTTATGGTATTTACTTCCATTAGTCATTTAAATTTGTTTCAAATGTATGGTATTAGACACATCTCAATTTGTTTGTGACTTCTAAATATGAAATTACTATATACAGTAGTTCAATAATGCTAAAAACGTACATTTCATTGATTTAATAATTTCATACATGTGTATTCATTGCAATTGCATCTGATTTTTGGTATCTTTGTTCGTGCAAGTTGAAAACAAACAAAAAGAGGAGGTAGTAATGAGACAGAAGTTGTAATTCCTCCCCATAGTTAGCTTTCAGGTGGAGGGCTTGGCCGCTCGGGAGTCCTCTCTACCTCAGCAACACGAACAATCCACCAGGTTTGGCTAATAGTTCATGGTTCGTTAATTGATGTTATTTCATGAAAGCCAAAACTTATGAGTGGTTATGTGGCTAACTGGAGGACCGACAGGCAGCTGTGCTTGTGATACATAACAAAAATCTAATAGTGACTTGACACAATGCAGATGTATCTTGCATTCAGTTTATAGTATATTCCTAAATCCTATTGTAGAGTTGAAGATTACTTGAAATGTTAAGTGCCGATCTTAACTATGACCAATTCTAAGCCTCAAGGCACTAGCAGTGGAAGCTAACAATTGGGAAAATATCGAGAATCTTGCTCACTCTTCATGTAGCTCTTTGCATTTGCAGTTCCCTGGTAGCGAGGATCAATTTTCTTTAAGCGCAACAGTGTTGGGTATGATATGTGTAGCAAGTGTAGGTCTCTAGCTTGAACCGAATTTAGATACTTATATAAAAGGTGAGCCAGTTGTTTGAAGATTGTGTCATTAAATTTCTGGGACTATGGGTTTCGAATACGATAATGTAAGTTTACGTTCTCATTTATTTATTTTAGGGCGTATGTGGCTGTTTTTATCAAAGTGATGATACTATTCTGTTTATTGATGAGGTTCACACGGTAATTGGAGCTGGAGCAGCAGAAGGTGCTATTGATGCTGCTAACATATTGAAACCAGCTCTCGCCAGAGGTGAATTGCAGGTAACCAAGTCAATAATATCACATTCCGCTTTTTTATTAATGTTTTTATGAACAATTATATAGCGTGATCATTTAAAAATAAATACATAAAATTATCGACACTAGAAATAAGATAATGGAAGAAATACAATAACATAAATGAAGCGATTTGAATAGTCTGATATTTCTCATTAACTAATTTTGAACACAATGTGTGTAGTAGCTAATTAATAGTGTCCTTGGTCTATTATCTTATCACAATACAATTTGTCTATTCTCTTTTTATTACTCTGTGTTCTAAGTTCATGGTTTTATGTGACAGTCTATTGGGGATACAACCCTTGATGAATACAGAAAGCATATTGAGAAAGATTCATCTTTGGAGATACGATCCCAACCTGTCAAGGTACTTGAGCCCTCTGTTGAGGAAACAATACAGATCTTGAAAGGACTCCGTGAGCGATATGAAATCCACCATAAGCTTCGTTACACTGACGATGTTGTAGTTGTTGCAGCTAAGTTGTCTCCCCAATATATTAGTTGTCTCACCAATATATAAGGTATTCACATATGTAAAACCTTCTGTACATAAAATTCTATGTTATTAATTGTAACAATATAGTTTATTAATCTTATATAATACATTCGTCAAAATTTCACTTTTTTTGTTATTGATTTTCCGTGAGCTAACCGGGACGAATATTGTTACTTGACATAGCTGCTCGAGGAAGCCAAAGAGTTTGAGAAAGATCTTAGACAAATTACAAAGGAGACGAACGAAGCTATTTGTGGCCAAGACTTTGAAAAGGTGATTTCTACCTTTATGACCTCATCGTTTTTAAATCTTCCCGTTTTACTCCATACAAGTTCCTTGATATCGAGTTCATTATGCAAATTATATCAATGCCTATGTAAATATATATACAACACATAATGTCATTATCTATTGTTTTGTTGTCAATAATTTTTGTTTTTATGGCTAACATTCTGTAATTGTGCAGCTCAATGATTTGGAGAAGATAGGACTTTCGTCCAAGCAGCTAATTTCTATAAAGTTCTCCCGGGTCGCATAAAAATTTAAAAGGGATGGAATTGATTATGTTGGGGACTTTTGGTTTCTGTAAATGGTTGAATAAGAATAGGTTGTAGGCTGTAAATGGTTGGAGGTGTAAATGTATATATGAAACTATGGTTGTAATATTGATAGTTATAATCAAATATATTTTTGTAAGATGGACTTGCTGTCGATAACGTTGTCGATAAGGAAGAATAATACGATAATGGCTGTAAATGGCTCAATTATAGCATGTTGTACATGGGACATTGAAATAAAAGTTATATATCTTATGTTATACTACATGTTAGTCATGAATTATTTTTTTTTTTTTATGATATGTACTTTGAAAGTTAGTGATTTAATGTAAATATTGACCTCTTATAAAACCGATATTTTATTTACTATTTTATATATATAGATTTTATATATATAGATTTTATATATATAGATATATGTATTTTATAAACAAAACATGCGTATACTGAATAACATAGAAATCTCGATAACATAACGTTTATATAGTTAAGTTTTCTCAAAAATAATATGCGTTCTCACTTCTCACCATTGTTAATAAATAAAATTAAAATATGTGTTTCACTAAATTGCATACAACACATAATAAAACAAATTTACTTATTAATAACAATATTTAAATTTTTATTTATAAAACCCGTGTAGTCACGGGTCATTGAACTAGTGGTGAATATACAAAGGAGTAATGATAAATAGGGCTAATTAGGTAGATCTAAAAGTGGACCTAATTTTTTAATTGGTTGAATTTTTTCTTTCTTTTAATTTAATCCAATCAATTTTTCACATCTACCGATTAAAGTTTTAAGCTTATATTTAGGCTTATTAGTTTAGTTCTAACAATCATTTTCCTATACATATATATATATATATATATATATATATATATATATATATATATATATATATATATATATATATATATGTAACACCCCAATTTTATCAGGAATTTAATTTCGTATACGGATATAATTTTATAATGAGGTAATATGATGTAAATAAAGAGATATAGTGAAAAACGTAAAACGAATTACCAGTTTTAGACTGTAAATACAAAGGAAATAAAATAATAAGTAGATAGATGCGTGGGATATATGTGTTTATTCTCTTTATTTCCAAAACATTCCAGTAACTTTCTCAGAAGCTAAGAAAATCGCAGGAGATTATATTCCCATCAAAACTCAATTGTAAACATCAAATTTAAGCTAGAAATCATCTCCTTCTTCCATTTAATCATTGTAAGTATTGATTTCTTAAGGTTTTAACCTAGTTTTTGGGTTTCTAGTGGGTTTCTATGGGGTTATGATGAATTAGTAAAATTAATACGAAATTAGGGTTAAGAATTGTTATAGTTGTTGTTTATTAGTGTTATTGAGCTAGTTAATGAGTAAGTTACAACTCAAAAGTGATGAATATGATTGATTGGATATAGGTGTTCTTGAGTAAACATGGGGTTTTGATTATATGCTTATGAATTAGTGTTAACTAGTTAAAAGTGTGAATTATGATGCAATTAGATTATGAAAACTATGATAGAACATGATTTAAGTGGAAGTGTTAATAAATTGATTAGGTTAACCAAAGTGGGGAAGGGTTTAAAAGTGATTAATGGTTTACAATCATGATTTCCTTGAAGTTGAACATGTTGTTATGTGATATGTGTATAGGTAATAAGAAGTTGGAAGTGTTACCTTTGGTTGTGTATTGTGAATCATCATTTCAAAGCTAAGGTGAGTAGTGTAAGGATTTAATCAAGTAATTGGTTGTTTGTGTTTCCGGATTACTTATGAGTAAGAGGATCACACAATCATGTGAAGTTAATTATGCTTTATTTGTTTAAATTGTTACTTGTGAAAGTGTTATGATATGAATTGATTGTACATGTTACCGGATAGCTTCCGAGCTAGAGGTGGGTAAAATCAAGTGGAGATTTAGTGTATTATGTGAGAGTCCCGTAATCACTATTAATTAGTGATTTGGAATCACACAGTGTAAAGTTTAATTGTAGAAGGGGGGGTTGAATACAATTTAAAACAATTTCAGATTTTACCAAGTGTTTCAGTTTATCTTAAGTTGATTATCTATAACAGAGTATGACGGTATTGAAATAACAAGTTAAAGATATAACAGAATCAAGGAAAGACAAGTAATAATAGCTGAAAGTGAATTGTATTTATTAAATTCACAAAGTGTTGAATGCGGAATGGATTAACCAAAGTTAATCCAATTCAAACACTTAGCTAGATTATTACAATGAAGAGAATTAACTACAGTGGACATACACGCTGATAGTTAACCTCGCTGAGTCTTAACATACACCTAGACAAACTGGTTCTCTGACAAACAGAAGAACGGTGCATGTAACGACTAGCCTCAATAGTACAAAACACTGAACTATTTATACTACAAGAGTTCCTAAAATATCGCCTACAAAATAGGATCTCGGAAGGACACGTGTTGCTGCTTGATTGGTCCTGATCTCTGATAAACCGACATTCTGCGGGTCCCAATTCTGTTACCGCAAATATCTCGTTACCTTAAAACCAATCACTTGCTGCCACGTAATCTTTCGGACATTCTTTGAACTGGAACACTCTTGCTGATGTATAGATAAGAACAATACTTTTTAGTACTTGGTGATTGAAAGGCTTTATTGAATAGTCACTGAAGATGCAGCAATCCTCCTCACTCACTGCGAGCTAACATGCTCTTGTAGAATGAATTGAACAACGGATCTTCAGTGACTAGCTGTTATTCTGGCAGTGACTTTTGCCTTTATTGATATTGAAGAAGTAATGCTCTCGCTGACGTAGGTCAGCGACACACCAAGTTGAATATTAAATCTTCCTCAGAATATCGTCCAAAATGAATGACGAACAGCGAAACTTTATCATTAGCAACAGCAGCTTCGATACAATCCATTTCTTCATTGAGTAGTGTATAGTTGAGTTGGTCAGCGACCAGTGACTTCATCATGGTCAGCGACCAGTGACTCAACAATCTCCCCCTAAATGATTGTGATTGAAGCTCCCTAGACAAACTAGTTGCTGTGAAAGTTTATAGTCAGTGTTTAAGAATTTAAACATTCAGTGACTGTATACTTGTGATCCATTCATCTTTCTGATTGGATTCTTTTGATTTGATCTGAGTTTTGCACTAAGTTCAAAAACAAAAACTAGGTTTCATTGAACTGTAGAAAGTAAATTTCGTTATAATAAACCTAATCTATTACAAGCCTCAATTTAAACACCCCCAAACTTCTTCTTCTTTTACGATGCCCAACTCACTCTATAATTCATATTTGTCACTGGATGGTAGGAATCTGTACTGTCTAGCAAGCCCTTCTTCCATGATTGCTTTTCTCATAATTGAGTTCTTGGGAAGCACGCTGGTATTCTGATGAGATGTACAAGCTGCTCATGATCTATCTTTTCAAGTTCTGATTCTCTTTGGAAACATAGCTTTCCATTGAAGTCCTTGTAAACAATCCCTTTCTCACCTTCAGTAACTTCAGTGCCTTCAATTCTTGGTACTCCATCAGGAATTGACAGATTCAGTTTGTTGGTGTTTGGAATTCTGATAACTCTGTTGGTACCTGTCCTGTACCTTGGACTTGGTGGCTGCACTATCTCTTCACCAAATATGACAGTGTCTTCTGGTCTAAGTAGCTGTAGATCCACCATTTTCTTGAACAATCTGTCAATCTCAGCCAAAACTTCTTCCTTTGCAGCACTTGAGGAATGATTGACAGCAAGTCTAATTTCGTTCCATTCTTCTCTGTGTAATTTACAGACTTGATCAAGATTGATTGCTTGAGAATCCAATCCTCTGTGAATAAGTAGCTGAGCTTGAGACTTGTTCTTAGGCTTCTTCAGGTAGACTTTTGTGATAGGAGCAGGGTTTGATCTTCCAACCATTCTGACAGCATATTTCTTTCTGTCAATCTCATCCAACATTTTATCAGCAGAGGACTTTGCTCCCCCTTTCTTTTTCAACTTGCTGCCCTTTTTATTTGCGCAAATTTCTTTTTGAAGATCAGATTCTTCAACATCTTGAAGGAGTTTAGACAGCCTATAGTCTTCATCTTCTTGCTTTCTTTTTAAGAAGATTTCTCTTTCCTTTTGAATGGCTTCATCTCCACTCAGCTTCAATAAATAAGCTCGATCAGAATCAGCTTGTTCTTTCAGCTTTCTCTTTCTTTCTTCTTCTTCTTCTTCATCTAGCTCAGCTTGATATTTTAAAAGCATCTCCCTCTCATGCTTCTGTCTCTCTTTAATTTTTCTTACTATTCGCTGCTGTTCAGTTTCTTCATGATGAGAGATTTCTGAAGTTACAACTGATGACAAAAGATGAGCAGGAACAGAAGAATCTGACTCTGTGATCTCAGATTGAGAGTGATGATGAGTTGTAGTGGTTGTTGCTTCTGTTGGAGTGGTGAAAGTGGGAATTGAGATGGTGATTTGTGTAGCTGCTTTTGTGGTTGTGGTAATTGGTGCAGTTGTTGTTGCTGGAAGTGGGGTTGATGATTTTGTTGTTGCTGATGGAATGACTTCTGTTGCTGGGAATGCCTCAGATATGACAGTGTCTGTATGAGGTTGCTGAATGATAGTTTTGAGATTGTGCATGGCGGCAGTTATTTCTTCTTCAGAAAAGTTTATCCTTTTAGAAGAAATGAACTCTGATGTGGGAGACTCGCTGGTCCTTTTTCTTTTTATTAAAATAGAAGATATTGGTAGCAAATCTTCCATTTGATAATCAGAGACAACTGGTTGCTGATCTTCTTGCTGATCTTCTACTTGATCATTAGTAACCAGAATAGAGGAGAGTAGTTGCTGATCTTCTTGCTGATCTTCTATTTGATCAGCAACATCTCTTTCTTTCTTATCACTCGTACCAGCATCAGTGCCTTTTTCAATAGTCTCATCATTCTTGACTTCTTTATCAGCATCTTTATCAGCACTATTTTGCATATCAGCATCATCCTGTTTCTTTTCATCACTTCCATTATTGCCATTATTGTCATCATCATCATCGTCATCTCCTTCATCCATATTGACAACATCATCTTCTTGTTGTCTATTCATCCATTCCCACCTCATCAGCTCAAAGCTTGCTGACTCCCCCATAACTCGTGCATTCTCATCAGCGGCCCACTCTCTGACTAAATAATCATACCTCCTTTGTTCATCAGGATGAAACTCAGGGAAAACACTTATCTCTCTTTCCTCAGCGACATCCATATCTGATGAGTCATTATCAAAAGGAGTGAAATCCTTAGTATCATCATCATCTTCATTCTCCCCCTCAGCCTCAGAAACGAATTGAATGATCTCCTCAAGTCTAATGCAGATTTTCTGATGATCTTCATGCATAGTTTCTAGACCAGTGATGGTTTCATGGTGGTTGGAGATAATTTGTGGAAGCTTGCTGATAAGTTTATCAGCATGAGTGATATATTCCACAACAGAAGATGCCATTGTTTTTTGTTTTTCATTTAGAGAGATTATTGCATCTTCATGAGTTTTGAGGCTGATTCTGGTGAATGATGCGAGATCAGTAAGAGATTGTGCATGAGTTTCCAGAAGTCGATAGTGATCTATTTCAGCTTTTGCAATAAGAGAGACCTTTTCTTTGATAGAATCACTCCAATCTGGAATGGATTCATAAGCTGATGCAAGAGAGTGAACCTTATTAGTGAGATCAGTGAGTTTGCCAGTCAAAAACTCTCTGTCTTCAGTAAGCATCCGAATTTGTTGTTGTGAAGCAGCAATGTACTCAAGCAGCAGTTTGTCTGTTGATGAGGTGGTGGAAGTTGATGCTTTGTTGGTTGTTTGTGGTTCAGATTGAAGTTCAACATTTGGTTGAGATGGTTGATCATCAGCAGTTTGAGCAATGTTATCACTAGAAATAGACATTTCATCTAATTCCTGAATGGGTGAGGTTATGAAATCAGCATGTGGTATAGTGGAGAAGGGTAAAGATGAAATATCAGTATCATCTGGTTGCTGATTCGTCTTTGGAAGTGAAAGATCATATGATCCATGTTGTTGATCTTTTTCAGAAGAAGAAGATGAAGAAGTATCCATTGTTGGGCTTCCTCAACATCATCAGCTTGTGTTTTAGCTGATGGATCATTGGAAACAGAAAGGTCAACCTGTATCTCTCCCTGTGACTGGGGAGAGACATTGTCGGTTGGTGCAGTGAAAGATGAGAATTGGCCCGGGTCTGTAGCAAGTGATGTGTCATCAGTAATGAGTGTGTTAACACCCACTGATGACACTAGCCCTTTGACTAAAACATCATCCTTTTGTGAGAATGATGAGTGGCTGATGGGTTGACTCGATGGATGAGTGTGGGTTGCACCCGAATCACTGCTTGTAACAACCCCAAAATTAGGATCAATTTTAAAATTTTCCTAATTACGTGATTATTACTTGTATATAATATGAAATAGGATTATATACGTTATTTACTTATTATATATATATGGATGGAATATATATATATACGCGTATACGATTCGTACATATCGTATAAAACAACAAGTGTACAAACTTGCGGACATTGGTAAAACACTTATTGAATAATGTGAAATTATTTAATTACTTTGACTACTACTTTATATTATGTTCATAATATAACGAAAGCGTACGTTTTAACAAAAACGTTACCGAACTCTCCGAAAACTCGACCAACCGACAAAACAAAACTAAGTTATGTTTTATAACTTGAAAACTAGTATTTTGATGAAATACTTCAACTAAATTATCGGGTATTATTTCGTATTTTCAAACGTATATTTAATCGCGTATAAAATGATTTTTACGTTTAAACGACCGGGGAAACGAACACCGCACGGAGCGCAAACGCGAGGGAACGAAAAATTGGTGAGACCACACCATGTGGCCCCACCATGGCCGGCCAAGGTCAAGGGGACAAACCCCCCCTCACCTTCTTGATCACTCAAACACACAAACATCAAACCATTCACCAACTTTCCCTCTCCTCTCTCTCTCTCTCTACGGTTTCTCTCTCTCTCTCTAAAACCCACACTAAAACACCCTAAAAACACCATTAAAACACCTCGGAGGCTAGGCTCGGTTTGGAGAAAAGCGATCACGAGAACGAGGGCTACAATCGTATCTTTTCGGATTTTCGTTTCGACAACTTTGTAAGTTTTCCGGCGACTCGAAACTTTTCCGATTACATTTATTTTACTTCCATGTTGTTCCCCTAACTAAATGATGTCCGAATATATAATCTAAACTCGTTTTTGAACACGTTAACGTAAATGTCGGTTTTGGTCATTTTAAAGAAAACGACACCACAAACATTAAAAACAACTACCAATAGTTATTATGGACTTATTACAACATATTAAAGCTAGTATAAAAGTTCTAGACCCAACGGAAACCGGAAAATACGTTTTCGGAAACTAAATTTCCGAACAGACCTCTTGTGTCGCATCGGACCGAAATCTCATGCGACACAACACTATGTCGCATGTTATGTCGCACGTTATGTCGCAATGTATGCGACACAACGCTTATGTCGCACTATATGTCGTACCATCTACGACACAAAGTTTACCTATCGCTTGATTGCGACACAACGACTATGTCGTATCATTGTGTCGTACCCTTGTCTGCGACACAATCATTGTGTCGCATAAACACTAAATCAGAAACAAATCCATACGACACAGACTTTATGTCGCATACGGTCTGCGACACAAGCCTTGTGTCGCAGAAAGCCCAGATCAGAAAACAAAATATATTCTAAGTGTTGGAATCACTTTTCGACTACTAAATCAATTACGATGCTACTTATACCTGAAAATACTATACTTTTGAAAGTATACAACAACACTTGAATACGTACAAGACTGTACAAAACTAAACGTGAGATTTCACTCACACACGCGTACGGGATTACACTTGGAAATACTTAGGAGATTACACTCCAACGAACAAACACTTGTACATTACACGGGATTACATCCGATACAAACTTACAAGTTCACTCACTAGTTACGTGCTGGATTACACGTTAACTGATACGAACATACATACGAATACTTACGAGGTTTCACTCGTACCCTTTGGGGTCTAAGCCCATTGGAACGTACACAAACGATACAGGTTGTAATACAAACAAACGATCATACGAGTATACTTTACAACTGTACCACTACTATGAATACATAATAATAATGGATGGAATTATTATTATACACCGATAACAAACGGACAGTACAACTTTTATACAAACTACGATTTACAAACGATTACAAACTTACAAACAAACTAATGGACATTAACTAGTTTGGGAACAACTAGCGTGGATACTTTACAAGTATTCCATTTACTTACTAAACCTTATGCGTATTAGGACGCTAAGGGTTGCTAGTTCGGGATACTACTTGCTTACTTACTGCATTATCTGCCAGACTCAGGTGAGTCTCACAGCCCCTACTTTACTGTTTTTACTCAGGGGTGAGATGCATTACTGTTTTACATGAACACACAAAACTTACTTGCTGCCATGATTTACTTACTGTATGAGATTACGAATACGCCAACTGCATGAGTTTACGACTAATCCAATGAAATCCTCCTGAACCATAGTTGTTAGTTATGTGATAAGCGCGAGTTTTAGTATATGGATCCATATGGGACTGACAATCCCCGCCCGGGGTAGCAAGCACTACCACGAACCGTTCCTGTAGAAACGGGCGTTTCTTACTCGTTCCGTATGAATGTTTTGGATTACATTCATGAGGGGGTACCTATATTTACTGTACGTTAAGCTTCAACTATGGTGGCTCATGGCAATTGTATCAAACGGTTAGCATAACCTGCAACCACCACTTATTAAACATAAGTTAGCGATGAGCATAACCTGTGATCGTTACTTACTGGCTGGCTATGATTTACAAATACTACTTGTGTGTTCAAACTGTTTACTTACTTACAAACCTGTGAGATTCACCAACCTTTTTGGTTGACCGTTTTAGTAATGCTTCTCAGGTACACAGCATCAGTAGGGATGCCCAGCAGGATAAGCTTACTTAGCTCGAGTCGCATGCATTTACAAGCTTGGAGATTTTCTTACATTACTTTTGTACTAGTTGTTATGTATTAGAATCTCTAGGAATTTACTTGAACTCGAGCTTGTATTTTGAAACTACTTATGTATTAATGTAATAACTTTTCGAACGTCTCATTTAGAGTCGTTCACTGTATCCTTTGTGCTGGTGATTATTGATTAGTAACACCCAAAACGTCGCTTCCGCAAACTGTTAAATTTGGGGGTGGTACAGATTGGTATTTGAGCCTAAGGTTATAGTGAACTAGGTTGCATTTAGTGGGCCTAGACTATGACCGTTAGGCAGTATTCCTCATTAGGTATAACTGGTTCAGGAATTACAGCATACGAGTTTAATTTAACATAGCCTGATCAACTATGTACAATTAAATGAAGATGATGTGAGTTCTGAAAGGGGTTATGTTGAACAGGAATGCATTAGCTGATTCTGACCTCGAGAGAACCGGGACTTTTACTTGATTGTGCTAGACACACACTAGGCAGTTATGTGTTATATATATATATACATAGGCCTCTTTCCCCGATACGATACTCTCTCTCGACTACTACGAAATTCACTTTCAAATTTTATCAAACAAACGACAACCCGACTCTCGTCGTTCCATCCTTATTCGATTTTTATAAATTCACGACTACCGACTTACGTCCGAAGACTTCCACACCGTTATAACTGACAACCATAGTTACTCGAACGTCCTTCGATATAAAGATCGAGACCTTGTTTTCATTTACTATTCCTACCTAATTCGACGTTTATACCATTCTACAACGTACCCCACCGTACCGTTATATGTATCCCAATAAAATCATTTTCAACTCAAGTCTCCGTCAGACTTCAAATTATACAACCGATTTTTAACACCAAAATTTTATAACAAATGTATTTTTGTCAAACATGTTACAAAATTTCTTACAAAATGTTTTATAAAATTTTCAAAAATTTCTTTAAACGTACTAAATCATCACCGCCATAATTCTTATTCAAATCCTCACATGTCCTTTATTATTGTTTCAAGGAACATGCCTCCTCGACGTCAAATCATGCTTACTGAAGCCGAAGTAGCGGGTATAATTGCCCGTAGCGTGGCTCAAGCCCTAGCTACCCGAACATCAACCCCTGGTAGCGAAGATACAGCTACTAATGAACCACAACCCAAAACCTGCACCTACAAGGATTTCCATAACTGCAAGCCGCTGAACTTTGCAGGAACTGAAGGAGCAATCGGTCTGATTCGATGGACCGAGAAAATCGAATCAGTGTTCCTCATCTGCAACTGCAAGGAAGAGGATAAAGTTAAATTCGCCGCCAGCACTTTTTCTGACACCGCCCTTACTTGGTGGAACACTTATGCGCAAACGGTGAGCATTGCCGATGCTTACAAACTACAGTGGGATGAACTAAAGAATATGCTGAGGGGCGAGTACTGCCCAAGAGATGAGCTGAAGCAACTAGAGTTAGAATTCTGGAATCACAAGATGCAGGGTGACGACATCACCGGCTACACCAACCGTTTTCACCAACTGGCACTTCTGTGCCCATCCATGGTTGATCCTGAATACAAAAGGATCGAAAAGTACGTTGATGGACTTCCCGAACGACTACAAGATTTAGTGACTTCATCTAAACCGGGAACCATTCAGAGCGCCATTCGTATGGCACATGAGTTAACGGCCAATTCTGTCCGCCGTGGCTCGACTTCAACCCCACCCGCGAATAACAAACGCAAATGGGAAGTAACCCCCCACTCATCCAACACTACCTCCGACAAAAAGCCTGCAACAGTCAATGCCAATGACTCAAGGGCTTACAAGGGGAGCAAGCCTTACTGCTCCAACTGTAGTCGTCATCATAACGGCTCCTGTCCCTGCACTAAGTGCAAGAAATTCGGGCACCTGGCCCAAGACTGCCGAACCAACCCCACTAGTACTGATACTTCTGCACCCAAAACCTGCTATGAGTGCAACGGTACCGGGCACTTCAGGAAGGATTGCCCTAAGCTGAAACCCCGAACCAACAATACAAGGAGTAGAGCTTATGTAATCAATGCTAGGGAAGATGACCCAAATCCGAGACTCTGTGATTTACTCAACCCGGGTACGCGTATTCTTTGATTACCCGAATCTGTTTTCTCATAAATCTCTCGCTTAATGACTTGTGTATAACTGTATTTATTCTGTGTGTTTCTTTGATCCTAAGTACACAATAGGATTAGGAAATGACCGACTACTTAAATCCCGACAACACAATTTGCCTTACACTTCAGATACAGTAACCCAAACTCCCTTCCCAATTATCTCACACTGGTTGAGACCGGGAGCTCGTATGCTATTCGTTACTTTAAACAGATAAATTAATATAACTTCACTTACTTGAGGCAAATTCTTAAATAGAACACTTATTTCGTAGGAAATGACAACTCATTCCGTCAACAATCCTACACTGCAAAATGAACTACTCAGTGAGGAACCAAAGATGTTTCCTTACCTCCTCGAACTCGAGTGTGATACAGAACACTCCGCTGAATCAGCAGCAGCACCTGCCCCTCCTGCTGCTCTAACTGCTGCAAAAGCACCAGTTGATGTAACCTTGACTGCTGAATCAGTCAGCCACCTCAACCAAACTATTGATTCGCTGCGGCAACAACTGACTGAAGCACGGGAAGACATTGATGATCTACGACGAATTGCCTTCCAAAATGACCTGCGTATGCGTGAGTACGAGCTACGTTTGATAGCTTTAGAAAACCCTACTTCACCACCAACTTCACATGATACTCCTACTGAAGAGGATACCGACACCGACTGTACGTCACCTCCAACAAAAAGAGTGAAGATTACTCCCTCCAAAACCACCGGAAACTACTTGGGAAAGAAACCTTTCTGTTCCCGATGCACTCGGCATCATGAAGGACCGTGTACCATACCCACCGGTCGATGCAAATCCTACCCTAAAAGTACGAATCCTCCTAAGGTGAAACTCTGCTTCAACTGTGGGAGTGCTGGCCATCTCAAGGCCCAATGCTCACTACCATCAGGCAACAAAATTTAGGGTACGTTACCACTTAACGATTACTTGGTTTCAAACACTGTAGGACCTACCCTACAACTGTAGGCTGCTAGTACACATTGTAGCTACCTGACTAGTATAGAACTACCGATTACTACTTCGAACAAATTTCGGGACGAAATTTTATTAACAAGGGGAGAATGTAACAACCCCAAAATTAGGATCAATTTTAAAATTTTCCTAATTACGTGATTATTACTTGTATATAATATGAAATAGGATTATATACGTTATTTACTTATTATATATATATGGATGGAATATATATATATACGCGTATACGATTCGTACATATCGTATAAAACAACAAGTGTACAAACTTGCGGACATTGGTAAAACACTTATTGAATAATGTGAAATTATTTAATTACTTTGACTACTACTTTATATTATGTTCATAATATAACGAAAGCGTACGTTTTAACAAAAACGTTACCGAACTCTCCGAAAACTCGACCAACCGACAAAACAAAACTAAGTTATGTTTTATAACTTGAAAACTAGTATTTTGATGAAATACTTCAACTAAATTATCGGGTATTATTTCGTATTTTCAAACGTATATTTAATCGCGTATAAAATGATTTTTACGTTTAAACGACCGGGGAAACGAACACCGCACGGAGCGCAAACGCGAGGGAACGAAAAATTGGTGAGACCACACCATGTGGCCCCACCATGGCCGGCCAAGGTCAAGGGGACAAACCCCCCCTCACCTTCTTGATCACTCAAACACACAAACATCAAACCATTCACCAACTTTCCCTCTCCTCTCTCTCTCTCTACGGTTTCTCTCTCTCTCTCTAAAACCCACACTAAAACACCCTAAAAACACCATTAAAACACCTCGGAGGCTAGGCTCGGTTTGGAGAAAAGCGATCACGAGAACGAGGGCTACAATCGTATCTTTTCGGATTTTCGTTTCGACAACTTTGTAAGTTTTCCGGCGACTCGAAACTTTTCCGATTACATTTATTTTACTTCCATGTTGTTCCCCTAACTAAATGATGTCCGAATATATAATCTAAACTCGTTTTTGAACACGTTAACGTAAATGTCGGTTTTGGTCATTTTAAAGAAAACGACACCACAAACATTAAAAACAACTACCAATAGTTATTATGGACTTATTACAACATATTAAAGCTAGTATAAAAGTTCTAGACCCAACGGAAACCGGAAAATACGTTTTCGGAAACTAAATTTCCGAACAGACCTCTTGTGTCGCATCGGACCGAAATCTCATGCGACACAACACTATGTCGCATGTTATGTCGCACGTTATGTCGCAATGTATGCGACACAACGCTTATGTCGCACTATATGTCGTACCATCTACGACACAAAGTTTACCTATCGCTTGATTGCGACACAACGACTATGTCGTATCATTGTGTCGTACCCTTGTCTGCGACACAATCATTGTGTCGCATAAACACTAAATCAGAAACAAATCCATACGACACAGACTTTATGTCGCATACGGTCTGCGACACAAGCCTTGTGTCGCAGAAAGCCCAGATCAGAAAACAAAATATATTCTAAGTGTTGGAATCACTTTTCGACTACTAAATCAATTACGATGCTACTTATACCTGAAAATACTATACTTTTGAAAGTATACAACAACACTTGAATACGTACAAGACTGTACAAAACTAAACGTGAGATTTCACTCACACACGCGTACGGGATTACACTTGGAAATACTTAGGAGATTACACTCCAACGAACAAACACTTGTACATTACACGGGATTACATCCGATACAAACTTACAAGTTCACTCACTAGTTACGTGCTGGATTACACGTTAACTGATACGAACATACATACGAATACTTACGAGGTTTCACTCGTACCCTTTGGGGTCTAAGCCCATTGGAACGTACACAAACGATACAGGTTGTAATACAAACAAACGATCATACGAGTATACTTTACAACTGTACCACTACTATGAATACATAATAATAATGGATGGAATTATTATTATACACCGATAACAAACGGACAGTACAACTTTTATACAAACTACGATTTACAAACGATTACAAACTTACAAACAAACTAATGGACATTAACTAGTTTGGGAACAACTAGCGTGGATACTTTACAAGTATTCCATTTACTTACTAAACCTTATGCGTATTAGGACGCTAAGGGTTGCTAGTTCGGGATACTACTTGCTTACTTACTGCATTATCTGCCAGACTCAGGTGAGTCTCACAGCCCCTACTTTACTGTTTTTACTCAGGGGTGAGATGCATTACTGTTTTACATGAACACACAAAACTTACTTGCTGCCATGATTTACTTACTGTATGAGATTACGAATACGCCAACTGCATGAGTTTACGACTAATCCAATGAAATCCTCCTGAACCATAGTTGTTAGTTATGTGATAAGCGCGAGTTTTAGTATATGGATCCATATGGGACTGACAATCCCCGCCCGGGGTAGCAAGCACTACCACGAACCGTTCCTGTAGAAACGGGCGTTTCTTACTCGTTCCGTATGAATGTTTTGGATTACATTCATGAGGGGGTACCTATATTTACTGTACGTTAAGCTTCAACTATGGTGGCTCATGGCAATTGTATCAAACGGTTAGCATAACCTGCAACCACCACTTATTAAACATAAGTTAGCGATGAGCATAACCTGTGATCGTTACTTACTGGCTGGCTATGATTTACAAATACTACTTGTGTGTTCAAACTGTTTACTTACTTACAAACCTGTGAGATTCACCAACCTTTTTGGTTGACCGTTTTAGTAATGCTTCTCAGGTACACAGCATCAGTAGGGATGCCCAGCAGGATAAGCTTACTTAGCTCGAGTCGCATGCATTTACAAGCTTGGAGATTTTCTTACATTACTTTTGTACTAGTTGTTATGTATTAGAATCTCTAGGAATTTACTTGAACTCGAGCTTGTATTTTGAAACTACTTATGTATTAATGTAATAACTTTTCGAACGTCTCATTTAGAGTCGTTCACTGTATCCTTTGTGCTGGTGATTATTGATTAGTAACACCCAAAACGTCGCTTCCGCAAACTGTTAAATTTGGGGGTGTTACACTGCTAACAATGGGTTGAGCCATTGTAGCTGTCTGTAGGCTTCCCTTTATAGAGTCACTGGACTTTTGTGAGTCCAGTGTAGCAGTTTTAGGCATAGGTTGATCAAGAGTGCCCGCAGGAACTGAACGTTCAGTTGCTGCTTCACTCTTGGCGTCTTTATACGTCTTTTTCTGACTCTGTCCCTGATCCTTTGATGTCAGGGACTTTAACTTGATTTTCTTAGGAGCAGTTGGTGGCTTTTGCTTTGGTGGTTGATCAGCAATGGTCACTGGAGGTGTGATCAGTGACGTGATCGATGGGGGGGCAGAACCAGATGGATGTATAGCTTGTAAAGGCTGGGGAGCAAGTATCCCCTTTGGTTTCATAAAATCAGGGAGAAGCACAGTTGCAGTTTTACCAAAAATCTTACTTCCTATCAGAGTAGGTTCAAAACCTTTAAATGAAATCCTGTCATAGGATTTAAATTGATCTCTAAAGATAAGAGAAAGGAACCTAGGATAGGAAACAAATTTTGCTCTGTTAGATTCACAGATTCTAGAAACAATATCATCAAAAATCACACTTGCATAGTCAACTTTTAAGGAATTGACCAGTAACCAACTTAACTGTGCTTCTAGGGAGTTGAATTGATCATAACTCCCTGTTTTTGTGCCCAAAGATTGAATAAAGTTTGAAAATAGGGCATTCCACACACCATCCATTTTAGATTTAAGAACAGTAGAGTACTTACGATTTCCATTGCTATCCATAGTATATTTGCATTGAATCCCAGTGAGATTCACTATGCCTCCTTTGGCATCTTCTTTGTCAGGCAGTGGATCGTAAGAATCATGTTCAGGGAGTTGTAAAACAGTACGGATGGTGTGTGCAGTAATGATTATTTCTTGACCTCCGTTATCGATAAAACCTTTAAGTTGAGAGGTACTATTAACGATTGAGTGAGTACAGGTATACCAAAACTCACTCAACCATTCTGGATTCATCTTTTCAGGGGATAAAGTGAGAGCAGGGAGAATAAAATGATTTTTCAGAAAAGTGATAATCTCCGCGTACTCTGGTTTGGGGCATGAAATATTACCCAAATAATTTGCTTTTGGAACTGTAATGATATCATCTTCACCGACTGCAGGAGCTCGAAGAGCTTTGATTTCTGCAGAGGTAGTGTATGAGTTGAGAAAATATTTTGATTTAGCCATTACAGAACCTTTGAAAATCGTAGATTAAAGGTGTATTTTAGGGTTTTGGAAAAGCCAAGGGTTTTTCGAAAATTAGTAAAGTGTAAAGGTTTACAAGTTGCTGATTTGTAGGTTTAAATAGTACACTTTACTAATGATCGTGTGGCTAAGATGAAAACAACGTGGGCAGTCGTGGTGGAAGATGTAGAGGTGGAGAGGGTGATGATGGTGGTGCGTGGTGGCATTAATGGTGATGGGAATGGTGTGCCGGAAAAAGTACGCTGACGTAAGAAAGAGAGTGTCAGAGGCGCGCGATTTTTCCGATATACCATAAAATATTTAATTTTGAAATCCGTTAAGTTAAATACACAAAGTACTAACTATAACGAATGTTTTGTTGATAGAAAATCACCATTAAATGATATCTTCAGTAAGTTTGAAAGTTACTGAAGATACATAATCAATTTTCTTGATTTACCTCAAAGAGAAAAAAAGTCAAGAGTAATAACATTGTTTCTTTATTTAGGCAAGGATGTAGTCTCGCTGATTTAAACACAACTTAGAATACTGAATAAATCATAGAGATGTGATCACTTTATAAATAAAGAAAACAAAAAAATTATTATTCTTGAATAAACCATGAAGATTTTTTTTTTAAATCATGAGTAAAGATTATGTTGTATAAAAGTTGTATAACATATCGTTAGATTGCTTCGTCACTGATTAAGTTACAACTTAGAATACTAACAAAATCAGCTTAGAAGAAATTTAAATCATTGATATAAAACCGTATGACATCATAATAATTACTCATGAGATAAAATGAACTATATGATTAGTCCAATTGATGAACCCATCCAGAGATAGGTTCATAGTGGCCAAGCGCTGGTTTTGGCTTCCACTGATTTGGATAAACTGTGTCTGAATGTTCACTGATAGTGTTTTGTTTTTCAAACAGTGAAACAGAACATTCAGATGACACATGTTGCCTGTAGCCACATTTATAACATTTTTTGTTCAAGGAGCCGGTCTTTTTGGCTTTCTTCTTTTTAAGTTGTTGATCAGACACAATCACACAACTTTTCTCGCTGATTGTTACTTCTTGCATCTTTGACTTTAGGTCACTGATAGAAGTTGTCTCAGTGACAGATACAGTGTCCGAGAAGTTACTGATGATAGTTTGATTATCAGCGATGGTTTTGATGAGATGAGATGTTACTGATGATTTGACAGTTTTCAAAATTTTTATCTCATTATCATTATTTAAGACATCAGTATCTTCAGCGACCAACTTGTTTTTAGTAAAATAATTTGGTCGTGGCTCACTGAAGATGGAGATGGGTTCAAATACAGCTTCTGAAAAATTACCCTTGGGATCAAAAACAGGGTCAACCTTTGTTGAATCAGCGAGGGATGCAGCATATTCATAATCTCCTCCCAAAATAGCTTTGACTTGTTTTGGGATTTGATTATTTACACAGTGATTGACTTTATCATTTGACTTACACCAAAATTTCATGACCTTTTTAAGCTGTTGAAATTGTGTTTCAAACTTAACCTTTTCTTGAACACACACTTGATTAGCATGAATTTGTGCATCAAGATCAAGTTTTAATTTCTTCAACTTTGACTCATTTTCACTTTGATCATTAAGTTTGGATTGTAAGTCACAAATTTTACGTTTCTGCCCTCTTTGAATATCATGAGCATTTGATAAGTCAACTATCAAAGACTCAAAGACTTTATCTTTTTCAGTAGCTGTGTATGTTTTAAAACAGTGTACCTTGTAGAGAGTTTCAGGATTCCATTCAGATGCTGAACATTTAGGAGAGACTTCTTTGATATCTCCAAGAGGTTTAGCGTCATTAGCCATCAGACAGTACACTTTGTCTAAACAAATCATTGCTTCTTCTTCATCAGATGATGAGGAATCAGAATCACTGAATGAACCTTCTTCAGCAACGAAACCTTTTCCTTTCTTCTTCCCAGATTTAGCTAATGCCTTCAATTTCTTGTATTTTGCCTTGTACTTGTTGTACTTGTCATTTCTGACATCTGGCATGGGTTCAGGAACTTGATGCACTGACTTTGATCTGCATTCAGCTGCAAAATGACCAATTCTGCCACACTTGTAGCATTCACCTTTAGATTGAAATTTATCAGATGATGGAGCACCAACGAATCTTCTTGATCTGGTGTTCCTTCTGAAATTAGCAACCATCATGGCCATATCCTTCTCAAGCTTCTCCAATCCTTCATCATACTCATATTCTGACTCTTCTTCATTCTGACTTTCTTCTTCTTCAGCTATCAGTGACTTCGATCTTTTCTTAGACACCTTTAACTTCTGTCTTTGATCGATTTCATCAAGCTCTGCTACAAGGGCATTGGATATCTTCTGACTTCCAAGAGTAGCACGAATATGCTCACTCTGATCAGCTTGCTTTTCTGACTGCTCCCAATTGAGCAAAATACCATAGACCTGAGTTAGATTCAGAATTGAATAATCATTTCTCTGTCTGGTACACGTTGCAATAGTTCCCCAGATTTTCCTTGGCAGCAGCTCAAGAAACTTTTCAACAACAAATCTCTGTTCCTTGCCTATACCAGCCTTCTCCATTTTTTTTATCAGTGACTGGTATCTGGTGTAAGTTGAAGACAGAGATTCATTTGGTTCCATTGCGAACAGCTCATACTGGCGAGTGAGATTGACTTCCCTGCAGCGAATAATATCAGGAGTTCCAATATATATATTCCTAAGGGTATCCCACATATCTTTAGCAGTTTTACAAAGCCTAATTGATTCGAACACTTCATCAGGAAGTGCCATGCCTATGTAGATTTTAGCTTGTTTATCAAGTCTAACCAATCGCCTATCCTCATCAGTCCATTGTTCCTCTCTTTTAGGTAAAACCATTTCTGGTATAGCTGGAGTAGTAGTTGTTGCAATTACAGCAGGAACAATAGTAGTTGGGATATGGGGACCATTGGTTATGATATTACAGAGACGGTCATCAACTAAGTCCAAAAACATCATCATCCGGGACATCCAAGTTTCAATCCTTGAAGGATCAAAAGCTGGAGGTTTGGTTGTAGAACCATTTCCCTTTTGATAATCAGAGTCAACACAGCTGTACTTTACTGATTCCATAGCAGACCTGGTTAATTGATTTTAAACCAACTCTGCTTTGATACCAATTGAGAGTCCCGTAATCACTATTAATTAGTGATTTGGAATCACACAGTGTAAAGTTTAATTGTAGAAGGGGGGGTTGAATACAATTTAAAACAATTTCAGATTTTACCAAGTGTTTCAGTTTATCTTAAATTGATTATCTATAACAGAGTATGACGGTATTGAAATAACAAGTTAAAGATATAACAAAATCAAGGAAAGACAAGTAATAATAGCTGAAAGTGAATTGTATTTATTAAATTCACAAAGTGTTGAATGCGGAATGGATTAACCAAAGTTAATCCAATTCAAACACTTAGCTAGATTATTACAATGAAGAGAATTAACTACAGTGGACATACACGCTGATAGTTAACCTCGCTGAGTCTTAACATACACCTAGACAAACTGGTTCTCTGACAAACAGAAGAACGGTGCATGTAACGACTAGCCTCAATAGTACAAAACACTGAACTATTTATACTACAAGAGTTCCTAAAATATTGCCTACAAAATAGGATCTCGGAAGGACACGTGTTGCTGCTTGATTGGTCCTGATCTCTGATAAACCGACATTCTGCGGGTCCCAATTCTGTTACCGCAAATATCTCGTTACCTTAAAACCAATCACTTGCTGCCACGTAATCTTTCGGACATTCTTTGAACTGGAACACTCTTGCTGATGTATAGATAAGAACAATACTTTTTAGTACTTGGTGATTGAAAGGCTTTATTGAATAGTCACTGAAGATGCAGCAATCCTCCTCACTCACTGCGAGCTAACATGCTCTTGTAGAATGAATTGAACAACGGATCTTCAGTGACTAGCTGTTATTCTGGCAGTGACTTTTGCCTTTATTGATATTGAAGAAGTAATGCTCTCGCTGACGTAGGTCAGCGACACACCAAGTTGAGTATTAAATCTTCCTCAGAATATCGTCCAGAATGAATGACGATCAGCAAAACTTTATCATTAGCAACAGCAGCTTCGATACAATCCATTTCTTCATTGAGTAGTGTATAGTTGAGTTGGTCAGCGACCAGTGACTTCATCATGGTCAGCGACCAGTGAATCAACATTATGTGTATATGATCATAGTGATATGAATTGTGATTGTACATGTTACCGGATAGCTTCCGAGCTAGAGGTGGGTACAATCATAAGTTAGTGATATGAAGTTTATGAAGTTATTGTAACATCCACTCCTTGGGTCTAGTTGTATTTAATATTTGCTGACTTCTAATATTTAATTCGTGTGTCAGAAAATAGGTTGGTGTTATTATTTGAAAATAATTGGTTAAAAAGTCACATAATTTATTGTGACTAGTAAATTGTTAATTGTTTTAAATTAACCTAGTTGACAGTAAAATAAAATAATGGTTCCCCGTAGATGGTTTTTAAGTTCCAGACAATAATAAGTACGGGGAATGAAATTTAAACAATTAGATGATAATATCATATCTTTGAGTCGGTTTATTTTTAGATATATCTATGCATATGTACGTACCATACATACTTACCCATTTGATGAAACCCTAGCCTTTAATCACTAAAATCATATCTCTACATCAAATTGAAGCCCCTCAAATTCGAATTCAAGCTTCCATGATGAGATTAAATCATCCTTTCATCCTCTAATTCATTGTAAGTCTCCATTTCTTAATGTCTATAAACCTAGAAATTGGGGGTTTTGTGTTTTTATTAATGAGTTGGTTCAAATCCGGAAATTGAAGCTTGATTTTGTTAAATTGTTGTTAGTTGAGGATCAATTCATGATTTCTAACTAAACCCTACAATAGAATTGAAGAATTTCATGTATGATTATATAGAAAGTGATGGGTTTAGTTGAATATCTATAAAATGAAGGTTATAATCATGTTATAATGATTAGTTGATACTTAGTTCATGATTATAGTGAAACCTTAAGTTAGAAAATGAAGAGATTAATATGAGCTTATGAAGAAAGTGGTGGGTTTAGTTGTATATTCATGAATTAAGGCATGTAATCAAGTTATAATGGTTAGTTGATAATATAATCATGTTTATGAGTTAAGTCATAATCTAGAAATGATGAACTTGATATATGATTATAAATAAAGCTTGAGAGTTTAGTTGATTTTTAATGAATCAATGTTTTAAGTTGATATTATTAATAAATAATTGATAATAGTTGATTATTAATGATGATTATCATGACTTAAGCTATAACTTAACTAAGTGATCATGGGGGTTACAATGATCATTATGATCGTAATGGGTTATATGGTGTATCGGGTGTTGTTTACTCATTAGAACACTTAAATTGATAATTAAAGAGTATTGTGTAAACTAAGGTGATTAAGTGTTCATTAGATTAAATATGATTGTGATTAGTGACTATGAAACTTATAGTTACTAAATATGTTAACATATTGATAATTGTGGTGATTGTGCTAATTCGTGTGAATTGAGTAATTTAGATTTGTTGAAGTAAATCTATTGGGGTGATGCTATATAGATTTAAGGCAAGTTACTAACTTGTGTTGTTCTATTGTATTCTCAGATGTGCAGAAGGCTCAGTGATATTAGACTACTGAGTGGATGCCTGAGGTGGTCGGTGAGTGGATCTCTAATCCTCAGCGTAACTTGGTTGTAACAAGTTTGGTTACAACAAGTAACGTGTTATTACTTTATTAGTTGCATTGATAATTATGTTGATAGTAATAATACTGTTGATATGTTGACTAGTTGAATATGTGACTTGTTGATTACGTGATCACTTGAATTAATTGGCCTTCGGGCATCAGTTGTTAATGAGGCAATGAGTTGTTGAACTGTTGGTTGGGCTAGTTGGTTATCCAAAGTTTAACACACCTCCTGTGTTAGTTGAAGATAATCACTAGCTATCGGTCTCGTCCGTATGGCCATACGGATAGGTTGGATAAGTGTTCTTGGGGAGCCACCCGGGTTTATGGTTATCCCCAGAGCCGCCGATCCTCATTATGGTGTTGTTGATTAGTTGATGAGTTGTATTGTGTACTTGCTTGTTTAGTGTTAAGTGTTGTACACAAAGTTGTTGAGCTAAGTTAGGCTGTTAATTAGTTATCTGCTCACTTAGCGTTATGCTAATCCCCCACATTAACACTTCTTGCAGGTTTTGGCTTTAATATTAGGTGGGCAAGAAGTTGGACTAGAAGGAATGTTTGAATACAAGGCTCTACTCTGATAGTTGATTTGTATAAAATAATGTTTCATCATGTTTTTATATAACACCTCGGTTGAAGAAATTATAGTTTTGAAAAGGTTAAATTTTATATGTTGATACAATGAAGTAAATTATTATTATCTATATGGACTTACGCTTTCGATTTACTATATTTAAATGATTATAAATGAGGGGTGTTATAAGTTGGTATTAGAGCATAAGTTTGGGTGAATTGTATATTATAAGATGTTCAATTCCAAACTTAGATTTGTGTCAAGTCAAACATTCCAGGGGTGGGGATTAGTGGTTGCATGAGAAAGTTGCTATTCAATGTGGGCTAACCTATAACAAGATGCTTGAGTGTTGTTTTGATTGCAGAGACGGAGGAACATGAGGAACCGTCTGGTATTCTCAATGATTCCTCAATACTCGTGGGCTTAGATATGCCAGGTAATTTTCGATAAGCTTGGTGAATTTTAATAAGCTTTGACTATTTACTTTATTATGATATGATTGTTAGTAAAGTAAATTGAATTATTAGTGATAATTACTTGTTAATGTAATGATAGAGATATAATGAGTAATTAAGAAGGAAAAATTGAAATTTTAGAAGAGTGTTGAAATTGTGTAGATACATGGTTGACAAAGGTGTAATAGTTATGTTATGTGAAATTAAATGTATCTACAATATGAAAATAAAATATGTGTGATTATAAGTTGATAAATGCAAGGTGTAATTATAGATCCTTGCTAGGGAATTATTTGACATATGATAAATTGAATTAATAAGTTTGGAGTTGTGTGGTTGTCTAAAGTAGAAAGTGCCTATTGAATGAAAGGTGTGCATTTGACTTGGAAAGGTCAAATTGTAGGTGGTTGTGTCATACTTGATGATAGTTGTGTTATAAAGTGATGAATGTGATTAGATGTTTATGTGTTTAGCATTGATCATAATTGGGTTGAATTATGATCTTTGTATTGAAAGTGTTAAGATAGAAAGTCAAAGTGATCAACGAGTCCAAATATGTATTGACAAGTTGTAAAAAGTCAAAGTGATAATGAAATTGGAAAACTTGTTGAAATTGATATAAAAATGATGATTTTAGTGTGGATTGATTGTTTGAATAGTGGTTATATGGGTTGAAACCCAAATGGGTTGTTAAAGTGCCCAAATGGGTCACTTATGGGTCAAATGGTTAAAATGCATGTTGGTTCAAAAATAATGAATGTTAAAAAGACTTTGAGTCATAAGTATAGTAACAAAGGGCGTTGAAAGTAATTTGGGTAGTCAATGTGGTTGTTTGGTTGAAAATGCCCAATTGGACCCCTAAACGGGTCAATGAGTTAAAACATGATATAAGGTGTATATATAGGTGATGAATGTGCCCACAAGTCTTAAATATATGTAGAAACATGTTGACAAAGAGTGGGAGTCTGAAACCATGCCATTTGGAAGTTGGTGTGTCAACCAAAACGGCTAAAACGGCCTAAAATGAGTCACACGTTCGTTTTCTCGTAAAACGAGTAAATTGAAAAAGTGTAAAAAGAGAAAGTTTCGTTTTGGCATAGTGGAGGTGCCTGCAAAATTTCATGACTTAATTCTTCACGGTTTAAGAGATATGCACGTTTGAATTTTGGAAAATTGCACTAAAGCTGCAGGTCTGAAAATAGCTTAGGGAACGCGATCCTAGCATGAGGATCCGGATCGCGTTAGTATGTTGAAATTGGTTGCAGTCGAATTTGTGCTGGGGAACGCAATCCCAGCAAGTTTTCCGGATCGCGTTGGCAAGTGTAAATCGATCACCGAGAGTTTTCTTAAGGTGAACGCGATCCAGCCCCATCTGTCCGGATCGCGTTTGCAAGAGTAAAGTTGACAATTTTTTTTTGCAAATTTCAAAAGTGCATAAGTGTTTAGTAGCGTTTTTACCCACGGAAAAATTGACACATTTTCTTTAAACTCCGATTGGGGTGAAATTTACACGGTCACTCGGAAACGTTCCAATGATCAAAGCTAAGTATCTTAGCCTAGGTGTTTTTTTGGCCATTCGGGGTCGTTTGGGGCCCGAAAATGGCATTTTACTATTTTTCGGACCTTATTTCGGACTTTTAGTTTACGTTTTGAATTGGGCTTTTGTTTCTTTATGCCCAGAGGTCAATCCTGTGACTATATGTAATATTAAAAGTTGTTTTAAGAGGTCCACACCTTTTATGGTGTATGAGTTAGTTGTAGGCAGTTTATTTAACTGCAAAATAACAGTAAATGGAATTGTTGATTGTTGCTAACAAGGGTTAGTAAACATTGAATATGAAATCATGTTAACTATATTATATGGACTAAATTGAAATGTGATGAAGTAATTGGATTACTTAGAGTGCTATAAAGTGCTGAAATAAACATTTTAAGAAAATTATGATATAAGTGCATGAACTTATATATATGTGATAGTTGAACATGAAATGAAGTGTTTACCTATAATTTGACTAAAAGTACATGGATTGATGAGTATGTGTTGAATGTTATATATATTATTGATGAAATGTTTAGTACTAAATGTACTATAAGTATTAAGTTGTATAAATAATATTTAACATTGAATCCAGTAATAAAGAAGTTGATCGATGTATTCATGTCGGACATTGTTGTAGGATGCCTGTATTGTTAATATAAACATGATGATATGAGTAGTTACGTTCAAAGTGACCAGTTAAAAATATTAGTAAGTTAAAAAGTTAGTTGTATACATGTTGCACGGTGGTATTATATATGTGTAAAATGTTGATATCATTGTTGTGAAATATGAGAGAGAAAAGATAATTATATGGGAGATCGATGGTATGAATTGGCCTGAGAATAAAGTGTGACTGACATAATATGACGACGTCTGGCCAACGTATTTATATTATGTCATTTCACATGGAGTTGTTGAGGCTACTCAGTACCAAATAAAGTTAACCGTTTTAATATAACCGGATGTTGAAATGTAGCTGAGAAATAGTCAGATATTGATTAAAATGGAATAGTAGTAAACCACTAAGTTGTTGTTACTAACGTGGTATCTATTGTACACTTGAAGTGTATGTGTGATGCATGGTTAATTGTAAAAACTTAAAAGATGATATAAGCAAAGTAGAGGTCAGTTGAATGTGAATAATATTGTTGAATGGATGATTAATGACAACACCTTATGTAGTTGAAATACCATTGTTGAAGATGTTTGGTATTAACAGGTGTTGTCTAGCATCCCAAATTGTATGATGTGATGTTAGTTGATTACATGATAATAAGTTTAACTATAGAAATGGACCTCTACATAATGCTTATTAGTTAATCTTATATGTTGATGATTATATGATTGTGAATTCCTGTTAAATAAAGGATTTCATATAATCGAGTTGTATTTATAACTGCAAGTTGTAAAGTAGTAATTAATGAGTTGCTAAAATTTGAAAAGCTAGCAAAGTGATAACTAAAGAAGTATATAATTATTAGTTAAATTGCTAGTGACGGATCGAGTTACAACTTGTTGCTAAGATGCATGTAGTAGTGTTCAGTACCACTTGTTGTTATTGTGGTTGTCGTTGTCGTTATAGTTGTATTTGCTACTATAGTTGCTGTTGTGATAAAGATGATACTTTACTTGACTATGTAAGTGGTTGATTTAACTCATTAGAGGCAGGGTATATGCACAGTATTGGTGCAGAGAGCATGTATATTTGGAAATGTGCATGTGGAAAGGATTGAAAACATACATCTAAATTTATAACTTGCTCACGGGAGTAATGTATAGTATGTGTGCGCATTGTGATTAAATAGTTGATTTTGATACACCTCATGCTGGTTTTAACATTTGGTGTTAGGTATTGAAATTGAATACTAAGCACAACTTATGTGTTTATGTGAATTCAGTTGAAATACACACTGGTGGTGTGTGAGTTGTATGAAAAGTATAATATTAATAAAATGAAATGTATGGTTCTATTTCACTAGATTGACTAAGTGTGATCAGATTTCGAGGACGAAATCTTTTAAGGGGGGGAGATTTGTAACATCCACTCCTTGGGTCTAGTTGTATTTAATATTTGCTGACTTCTAATATTTAATTCGTGTGTCAGAAAATAGTTTGGTGTTATTATTTGAAAATAATTGGTTAAAAAGTCACATAATTTATTGTGACTAGTAAATTGTTAATTGTTTTAAATTAACCTAGTTGACGGTAAAATAAAATAATGGTTCCCCGTAGATGGTTTTTAAGTTCCAGACAATAATAAGTACGGGGAATGAAATTTAAACAATTAGATGATAATATCATATCTTTGAGTTGGTTTATTTTTAGATATATCTATGCATATGTACGTACCATACATACTTACCCATTTGATGAAACCCTAGCCTTTAATCACTAAAATCATATCTCTACATCAAATTGAAGCCCCTCAAATTCGAATTCAAGCTTCCATGATGAGATTAAATCATCCTTTCATCCTCTAATTCATTGTAAGTCTCCATTTCTTAATGTCTATAAACCTAGAAATTGGGGGTTTTGTGTTTTTATTAATGAGTTGGTTCAAATCCGGAAATTGAAGCTTGATTTTGTTAAATTGTTGTTAGTTGAGGATCAATTCATGATTTCTAACTAAACCCTACAATAGAATTGAAGAATTTCATGTATGATTATATAGAAAGTGATGGGTTTAGTTGAATATCTATAAAATGAAGGTTATAATCATGTTATAATGATTAGTTGATACTTAGTTCATGATTATAGTGAAACCTTAAGTTAAAAAATGAAGAGATTAATATGAGCTTATGAAGAAAGTGGTGGGTTTAGTTGTATATTCATAAATTAAGGCATGTAATCAAGTTATAATGGTTAGTTGATAATATAATCATGTTTATGAGTTAAGTCATAATCTAGAAATGATGAACTTGATATATGATTATAAATAAAGCTTGAGAGTTTAGTTGATTTTTAATGAATCAATGTTTTAAGTTGATATTATTAATAAATAATTGATAATAGTTGATTATTAATGATGATTATCATGACTTAAGCTATAACTTAACTAAGTGATCATGGGGGTTACAATGATCATTATGATCGTAATGGGTTATATGGTGTATCGGGTGTTGTTTACTCATTAGAACACTTAAATTGATAATTAAAGAGTATTGTGTAAACTAAGGTGATTAAGTGTTCATTAGATTAAATATAATTGTGATTAGTGACTATGAAACTTATAGTTACTAAATATGTTAACATATTGATAATTGTGGTGATTGTGCTAATTCGTGTGAATTGAGTAATTTAGATTTGTTGAAGTAAATCTATTGGGGTGATGCTATATAGATTTAAGGCAAGTTACTAACTTGTGTTGTTCTATTGTATTCTCAGATGTGCAGAAGGCTCAGTGATATTAGACTACTGAGTGGATGCCTGAGGTGGTCGGTGAGTGGATCTCTAATCCTCAGCGTAACTTGGTTGTAACAAGTTTGGTTACAACAAGTAACGTGTTATTACTTTATTAGTTGCATTGATAATTATGTTGATAGTAATAATACTGTTGATATGTTGACTAGTTGAATATGTGACTTGTTGATTACGTGATCACTTGAATTAATTGGCCTTCGGGCATCAGTTGTTAATGAGGCAATGAGTTGTTGAACTGTTGGTTGGGCTAGTTGGTTATCCAAAGTTTAACACACCTCCTGTGTTAGTTGAAGATAATCACTAGCTATCGGTCTCGTCCGTATGGCCATACGGATAGGTTGGATAAGTGTTCTTGGGGAGCCACCCGGGTTTATGGTTATCCCCAGAGCCGCCGATCCTCATTATGGTGTTGTTGATTAGTTGATGAGTTGTATTGTGTACTTGCTTGTTTAGTGTTAAGTGTTGTACACAAAGTTGTTGAGCTAAGTTAGGCTGTTGATTAGTTATCTGCTCACTTAGCGTTATGCTAATCCCCCACATTAACACTTCTTGCAGGTTTTGGCTTTAATATTAGGTGGGCAAGAAGTTGGACTAGAAGGAATGTTTGACTACAAGGCTCTACTCTGATAGTTGATTTGTATAAAATAATGTTTCATCATGTTTTTATATAACACCTCGGTTGAAGAAATTATAGTTTTGAAAAGGTTAAATTTTATATGTTGATACAATGAAGTAAATTATTATTATCTATTTGGACTTACGCTTCCGATTTACTATATTTAAATGATTATAAATGAGGGGTGTTATAGTTATGATATAGAGTTGCTAGTTTTACTAGCATAGTGTTTATGTAGCTATGTTATGTATTATTTGGTTAAGTTGCTTATACGCTCACTAAGCAAAAGTGCTTATTGTTTAAGTGTTTCAATGTTTTAGGTGGAAGTGGTCAAGGAAAGGGGAAAGCGGTTTAAAGGGATAGCGTGGATTGCATGATATTAGAGTATGGCAAGTTTTCTCTTTGAAGTATCGTTTGTTCTAGCTTGTGTAAATCGCCCTTTTAGACATGTTTTAAAAGATAGTCATGGTGAGCCATGACATATGAAATTTTGATATAGTTTGATCTTTGAGGTCAAGAATAATAGTAAATGATGTATATTATGGTTTTCAAGTTTTAATGTTAGTGTTTGAATATATTAGTGTTTTTAAAATGAGTTCATGGTTGAAAATAGTCAAATCGTGTTTTCATTGTATATGGAGTGTTGACATGTAGTCAAACCTTCCATTAGTCAATTATAGGTTGTGATTGGCTAGTCAATGGGTCAAAATAGTCTTTGTGGGTCAGCGGGTCAAAAAGGGTCGATATGGGTCATTAAATGTACTTACGGTCTAAAACGGGTTAGAGATGGGTTAAGGGTGTGGTGATGTGTTTTACAACTTTGTTTTGATGTGTATGATGAGTGGTTAAAAGTTCCATGTCTCAGCCTTCATGGTTTGAGATTTGGTATGTTCACAAAAGAGTCGTTTTTGGGTCAAAAAGAGCTACACGTCAAAATCTCGTATTATTGTGAAAATTGGAAAAGTGCAAAAAGGGAAGTCTTCGTTTTGACCATATGAATGTGCCTGCAAAATTTCATAACCTAACTCTTTGTCGTTTATGAGTTATGTGCGTTTAAAGTTCGATTTTTGGTCATAAAACTTTGCAGGTTGAAATCTGCTGTAAACACATGAATCCGGGCGGATTCTGATGAATCCGGGCGGATTCCCGAGGTCGGATTCCCAAAAATCACTTCTGTTCATGAGTTGGGCTGAAAACGCAAGGGAATCCGGGTGGATTCCCCTGAATCCGGGCGGATTCCCCTGTGTCCCAGAAATTCGAAACTTAAAACGGTCATAAAAGATGAACCGTAACTCCGTTTTTGACGTTCTTTATATCGTTGAAAAGCTAAGAGAGTCTACTTTTCAATGGTTATGTCCTTATGATGAAATTTTGATTGAGTAAAATAATTAAATTAGGTAGAAGTGTGTTGGTACAATGAAATATGAAGTTTTGGGTATGGTATTGATTTAAATCAGGACTGGGACCAATAGAGAGTGTTTTATGATATAAAATAAATGAAATTAAAAAAAAAAAAAATTGGTTCTGTTTTCGGGGCGTTTCAATATATATATATATATATATATATATATATATATAGGATTAGGATCTAGGGAGAAGGAAAATATAGTAGAGAAAGGAGAGAAATGATCCTAGCCATCAAAAAATCTAATCAATGATTCAAAATTATTGGTGGAAATTATGTTATATTAATTATAATTAATAACCTTTTAATGGATTGATAGGGGTAAAATAGTAAAAATGTTTTTGTATTGTATCAACGGATTCAAACGTGGTCAACTAGTCTAGCTAAAATATAGGAACTTCCACTTTGCTTTTTAACTCCTCAAAAATTGCTTGCCTCATTAATTATTTTTTTATTTTTTATTTTGTACATTCGTATACGTTTTGCATAGTAAATATGTGGGTTGACCAACATTTGAAATGAATCATAGATTAATCAAGCAAATAACAAAATTTTGAAACAAATCGTTAAAGCTACATTTGTTAGAAATTCTAATTTATTCTACCATTATAATATTAAAGAACTACGGAATCATAGTCATAAAATTGACTGAATCAATGTATGAAAAATTGGTTTTTCTTTTGCAAATCTGAATCGTTATAACAAAGGTGTGTGATATTACTTAATCGTAGTCATAACTTGATTATTCAACTTGAATCAAAACTATAAATGGCAATTTAGTCAAAATGCAATTTTGTAACTCAATGTTAATTTTTAATTGTTCTTTATTGAATCGACATGTTCTTACACATTTTAGAAGATCTGCATGCATATTAATTTGTTATATGGCAAGAATGCATATGAAATTGTAAATTATTCGTTAGACAATATTGAAAAATCCGATATATGATAAGATGGTTAGTCTCCTTAATGGTAAATATATTGTGAATCAACTATATTTTCACTAATGTTGATTTCTGAATCAATGTTATAAAATGTTGATTCGGTAGTATTAAAATTTCTGAATCAATGTAAAAAAAGAAAGAATCAATTTGCTAAAACATGTATGATTTTGAAGTTCTTATACTGTTTAGTAATGATATCTAAGTTATATATTTTCCAATCATTATCTCATATTAGTGATTCAATGTCAAACAAGTTTCATGAACTATGATTTTGAAAGTGTTGACTACACATTTTTGAAGCAAAAGTAATGTTAAAAAAATGTAAAATTTTAAGGATTAAACCATTATTAACTTTAAAATAAATGAACCAATGTGATAAAATTGTAAATCAATGTTGTAATTCCTTAATCAATTTTATACAATTTTATACCAAAAAGTTAATATTGTCTATTGGAAAAAAAAAATGAAGATATAGTGAGAATAATATAACTCGAATGAACCGGAATGTGTAAAAAATAATATAATCAAAAACTAATAAATGTAAAAAATAAATCACTAAACATGATTGAATGAACAAAAAAATTTAAACTAATATAAAGCTCGATGATCTTGGATGTCGATCATGTTGATCCAATTTTAACCGACGATCGAAACTTTTATTTATTGGTAGTATATTGTCTTACATTTGACTTGTATAGAAGATCAATTAAAACACAATTTTTGAGATCGAATATAAAACGTAATTAAATTCTTTCTTGCAAAAAGTTTTTGGTTGCTTACATGATTACATTCTCAGGCATTCAACGATCTTGATAAAATAATTAGTATTTGAAAAAAAAATATATCCAAGAAATAAAAAAGAAAAAGAAAAACCGTCATCCATAATTATAGGAAATAAATGAAGAGATCAAATTAATTTGAAATACCAATTATACCCTTATAACCCTAATTTGATATGAGTGGTTCAAATTGCTTCTCCACCTTCTCCACTAAAATTACCTTCTTTTTAGATCTTACAACTATATATATATATATATATATATATATATTGGAATAATATGTCATTTATTATATCGGTTAAGCCTATATTTAGGCCTATTTAACAAAACGATTCGTAGGATCCCGATCCCAACAATCTTGGTTTATACTTATTCAGCAAGAGAACGTACTTGATAAATTATTATTATTTCTTTCAGCATTCTATTTGCGTCAATTTGATTAAAACGTATTCATTGGACTATTGGAGATGCACGTTACAAACAATTTATCAGATTGATTTTTATTAATTGAAAATTGTCATATCAGTGTATTGTTTGAGAAAAAATAAATTAGTAAAGACGTACAATGACATCTGATCTGGTGAAATAATAATTAATATTAATAATTTAATAAATAATAATTAAACCAGTATTATAAGATAAAACTGATTCAAACAGGGATATGATCTGATCCGTCGAGTCAACCTTCATCCAAGTATCTCAAACTTGCATGGACCATGGCCTGCCGTAAAAAATGCAAAATGTTAAAAAGTTTTTTGCAAGTAAATAATGCTTCTATAATCCAAAAAAAAAGTAAAATGTTTTTATGAGTAATAAAATTTGTAATAAAATGACAAATCACGTTGATCATTTATAGGTAATGTCTAAGGGTCAGCTGCATTTTGAGTGGAATGATGGGCAGATAATATGAGTCATTGATTTTATGATCAACGACATGTATTATATGCATACATCGGGCCAAAACTCGTGTATATATGCTTATTGTACGCAAGGGCGAAAGATAATGAGGGCAGAGTGGGTCCCGGACCCCTCTAAAGTTGAAGGATGAACTAGCAAATATGTATGTATTTGGAGGGCCTAAACTAAATATCTTATATATAATATACATTAGCCCCTCCAAGAAAATAGAAATTAAACTAAAAGACCTCCCATTACCAGCTACGGAGTACTATAGATATTCTTTTTGCTTCTATAAAATATAATCATAATGAAAAAGCTTGACTCCAATATTCTATTGATATTTGTTGTTATTTGGCTCTCAAATGATCAAATCTTATGTTGGTCTAAACCGATAAATATGTATATTTCAAAAAATTAGTTTAAGTTGGTTTAACTAAAAGGATGATTTTTAATTTAATGATGGGTCGCTATATATATATATATATATATATAATGTATTGGAAAATGATTTATAGACCTAAATTTGTAAAACTAAATATAGACCTAAGGATGTGATTGGTAGGTAGGAAAAATTGATTGTATGAGATTAAGAGAGAGAAAAGTTCTAACCAATCAGAAAATTAGGCCTAGTTTTAGGTCTATGTTAGTAGGCTTATATAACATTACTAGAATGTATAACTATACGATGCTTTTCAAACATAGAAAAGTTACATTTACATTGAACAATTTTGCCCCCCCCCCCCCCCCCCCCCCCCCCCCCCCCCTCCCCCCCCAACCATAACCTTCAAGTTCAGCCACTGATTGTACGTGTGTGTATGTATGTATGTATGTAAAGAGAATATTTAAAACTGTGTATATATGCTTACTTGGATCAAGTTCGGTAACAAAAGCATCAGCATTGAAATAGCAACTGCCTCCTTTGGCTTTCATCCTTTGATAATAGCTATTGAATGCAAAAGATGCATGATCCTTGATGGTATTTGGTAGGAAACAAGGCTGGTCTGCTTCTATTTTGCTACAATCTGCACCATTTTCACATGCCCAAATAAGTGCCCTTTGCAACTCCTCATCTGGGACTTGCTCATCAGCTATGCACCATTCCTCAAATTGCCCATCTACACCCAAACCACCATTATAAAATCACTTACATCAAAGAAAGATAAGAAAAAGAAACGAAAAGACAGCCCTAACGACTATCATCAAGGATATATGTATATATGTGTGTGTGTTTCCAGTGCTTAACTAAATTATACTGTATCGTTTAAGCATGTCGATTGTTTTTAAAGTCAGATCTTTGGGTTCTCGTTAACAAAATAAAAATAAAACACGTGAAAATTTGACGATTCATCGTCTTGATATATAACAGGTACTGAGTTACAATGCAAGTAACTAATGCATAAGACGTTAAATATAGCTCGGAATCCAGCATGGTTACCTGATTTATGTGGCAAGGTTATTGAGAAAATTGTTAAAAGAAGAAGGATGTTGAAGAACGAATGAGCCATGATTTGTGTTTTTCGACCTGTGAAAACTATACGTGGTTTGTGTTGTGTGATGAAGGTTAAAAGGAGGATGGTTGTCACGCAAATTGTGAGCTTCCTTTTTCTTGGTAGAGTATATCGTTATTGTTACTTTTGGATATCAAATCAAATCAAGGAATTAAATGAGATTGATATTGATATGATAAGAACCTTTAATGATTAACTAGAATCACCTTTGTTTTAGTAAAAATGTCTCAAATACACTTCCTTACAAGACTGATGTCACTTTTTATTAGATTTTATTTATTAGGATGATGTTCTTGCTTTGGACATCAAGGAAGATTCCAAAAAGATAAAGTGATATTAAAGCAGAAATAAGTGATGATGTTAAAAGATTTACATTAATTAAAAATAACATGTACGTTATTAATTCCCAGTAAATCCTAGAAATGTTCAATTTCGCATATTCACATTTCGGATAATGAATTTTGGTATCCTAATTCAAAATTTTGATTATGTGAAATGTTTGAATTTTTGAGTATCCGAACTCGAATATCCAAAAATCATATAAATCTACTTTTAAGTTTATCAAAATGTCACATTATATAATGAAAACCTAAGGGTGCGTTTAGTTACGGAAAACTCCTCCATTTTTCTGAAAAATTTTCTAAGAAAACTAAAAAATTAGAAAATGTGTTCAAATTGTGATTTTCTAAAGAAGTTTTATAAGAAAAATGAATCTAATGATTTATGGTATCCTCCATTTCCTATTTTGGAAAATGAAAACTCCATCATTTACATTTGAACGCATTTTCTAAGCACCATTAGTTTTTCAAGGGACTCAAAACTCTAGAAAAATTGAAAAAGAAAAATGGAGATAGTTTTCCGTAACTAAACGCGCCCTAAATTATTGAGTTCATCGGTTCATGTGTTCGAAACTAAAAAAACACTACTACCTAATATCATTAATTATCAATATTCAATAACTATAATGCATTTAGGAATTAAATTTTTAATTATAGTATAAAGTAAGGAGCCTTTGTTTTAGTTTTCGGATATCGGATATTCAAATTATTTGAACAGTTAAATCAAAAGTTGAAAAATCAAATATCCGAAATATAGTATGGAAGTAAGCCATCTAGTTCTGAAGTATCGCCTCGTCATGCGCAATCATACACTTGAAGTTGAAAATAGAATGTAGAAAAGTAAAATCAAAATTCAAGGCTAGAACACCTTACTTGCAAAAACTTTACTGTCAACAATTGATACACATTCCGCTAATCTATCAATCCTTAGCTCGCGCGTCCAATTTTCTCCATACACTATAACACCAAAATACTCGATCTCCCGTCATCTATGTGCTCGTGTCGTAGATGCATGAATGGTATCAACAAGGTGACAGTCCACATTATGCGGAGAGTCAGTGGCGGAGCCACGTTAGACATAGAGTGGGCCTTGGCCCATCCACACAAAACCCATAATTGAGATTATTTGAGAATATGTAGCATATGGAAATAAGAATAAGAATTGTTCATTATTTAGCTCTTGGCCCACCCAGTTAAAACTATACTTGGCCCACCCGATAAAAAAGTAGTGAGATTTTATAGGGTAAACTGGTAAAGTGTCAACCAGAGTGTAGGATATGAGATTTTAGTTTAAATGCTAGGATTATATTACTACTTCCGAATTTTCTACTCGTATTAGTTGATGATTACATGAATTGACTAGTAGTAGTCACTCAAGATTCTTCAAGGCACTTGCTAAATTGAAGCCTTTAAGTCACTTATAGAATTCGTAACTAAATAATACGGAGTAATTGAGATAAGACTTGGTTCAAGGTGTAAGTTCTTTGAATAATGTGTTGCCTTCGTTAATGCATTGGGTTTGATTGTTTAAGTTATTAGTCATTTCTTCACTCCTACGAGGGTCTTCCTTTTAAACCAAACACATAAATTTCTCAATTATTTTCATCATTAGTGTTATAATTTATTATTTACTTATTTCGAAAATGAACTGATTTGTACACCACCAAAATTTAGTCATACACCACTAATCTTGCTTTAATGTGTTGTACAGTACAACAAGATAATGCATACTAATAGTGTATGTCTAGGTTTTTGGTGGTGTACAGTTGACAACCCTTTCAAAAACAAAATATAAAACAATGTTCCTAAACCAAAAGTAGATAAGTTATCCCACATCTGACCTTAACCACTCCTGTTGGTTGTCTCAAGCCAAACAACATATCAACAAAGGTGAAGTAACTATATCAATATTAAACATCTTATTAACGGCAACATATATAGTACGTAAGAACAAGCAAATAAAGTATATGAACCATTGAGTACCCAGTTAAAGCTAACCACATAATTATAACAATCTACCTCTATAAGCGACTTTTGTCTACATAGCGGTAAAATTCGAAAATCCGGCACAAAAGTCCATAGAACCTTTGGTAATTTCATAAGATCTCAGATAAGCTAATACACGACACAAATGTTTACGAAGTTTAATGCTAATGGCAGTGAAAACCAATTTATATAAACATATGAACCGCAATCACAATCAAATTAAACAAATCCAACCATTAATAGTGAAAGAAATTGAAATACATAAAAGCTGCTTGAATATACTAACACCATGAGAGTTTTATTTTAGCTAAGGGGGAGGCTCGAGGGAGCGTCAACAACTTTGTAGCAAACCTTTGTCCACGATAGCCACCATACACTTCGGATGAGTCAACATTAACACTCATCCATCTTAGCAAGGGTGAACAAGCAAGTAAAGACTTCATCAAGCGTACTTCATTCTGTAAACCTCTAATACAATATAATGTCACATAACAAAGCTTCAACCGCCCCATTCTACTACAGTCTACCTCTGATGAATAAACTATGGGTGGTGGGACCGGATAATTGTATTTAGCCTACAAAAATTTAATTGTATTCAGATGCAAAACTATGATAGAGTTTAAGATGATTACTAAATGAACATGAATCCAACTCACTCTGATTAGAAGGATCTCCAAATTTGGGAAGCCACATATCAATGCATAAGCAAATGATACCGTATTAGCACACCCAAAATCTATCATACCTAATCCAAGAACCTTAAGGCAGGGTAAGGGAGTCTTGAACCTCTCTTCATTGTCTGCCAATACCTACAAGAAACATGAATGGTAAAATATAGAAAAATTCGATCTGATTAAGCCTTGGTGATTATTGGTAAAATGAATTTCATAGATATAGCTTAACCATACCTTACAATTCGAAAAATATAGAATAAGCTCTTGAAGTTTCGAAAATAAACTCATTTGTTGAAGGACATATGAACTTGTGATCATCGCCGCCCTATCATTCAGATCACACAATGACAAACCTAACTTTTTAAGATTCTTAAGTTTTGCAATCTCAACTAGTTTTATTTTGTCTGTAGTGTTGTCAGGTTTAAGTGAGAGAATCACAAGTAATGGACACAGAGTGAGAAATTCTCCAAACGTGTAGGTTTCGAATATTACAGAAGACAACTGCAAGGTCAACAGTTTTGGAAAACCACGAAAGTTAGGTGTGGGACGACAAATAGAACACTTATCAAGGTCTAAACTTCTCAACTCTAGACAGGAGAACAGATGGGCAGGCAATTTTATGGGATTTTCAGTATAATTTATAAGAGTGAAGTGCTTAATTCTATTTATGGACAATAACATAACCCAATCGTTGATATCTCCATCAGTGAAATGATATCTGAGGTCTACGTACAAGACACATTTTGTTATGACACCTTTATGAAGAAGGAGGAGTCTACTTATAATCCTCGGATAATCGTAATATAAGCTTCTTTTACGTTTCAAATACACAAATAACTTGTCATCAAATACTAGCTGGGAGAGCATAGTCCACTTAAACCTCCAGTTTCTCGATAAGATACCAGTCCTCACTGCATCTGGTATTGGTAAACAATCTAGAATATGAATTATAACATTCTCTGGCATACTGCTAATAATATCATCATCTTCTTGTGTAAAGTTGGAAGTTTGAGGTCTCCCTTGAATCATTTTCTTATTCTGACAATAAAACAAATTAAAGTCATGAATACGGAATAAAAGCCATCATATTCACAAATCATCTTTTTGCATATACAGAGTTTTTTCTTAAAATTTCATATTTCTTTTCAATGAGAACTATTCTAACTGCCCAAAACATATGTTACCTAAATATACATGAAATATAATACCATTCCCATTCCTTACATGCTAATACTTCCAACGAGCACCCCCTAAAACTCTAATACACAAAAGGAAAGAACTTGAAGGTAGAATAATAATAATGTAAGAAGATGGAGGTAGAAGGACATATTCATGTCAAGGAAACAAGCCAGCTCTCTACAAAATATAGAGCACACTTAACCCCCACAAAACCATGGTACCTTCACCCATTAAACTTCTAAACCTAAACTAATACTAGCATATAATTAAGGTGGTATGATTGTTGTATCCCATTCGCATATATGGTCCAAGATACTACAAACCAAATTTGTTTAAATAGTATACGTAGCTAAAGCTTAATGTATACATCGTTTTCTTTGAATTGAGAAAAATGTTAACAACTCATATCAAGTAAAAATGCATTATATTTTTACTGATTTTTCAGACAGTATTTATAACATTATTATTAACAACAGGTCGATATATATAGGAAACTTCTTATTACTGTACACGGTTAGTAGCACGTTTGTTAGGATCGATATTTTACCTAAGATCGATTTTGGGCAAGATCATGATTTTAAGATCGAATCTATATCTTAAGCTCCTACACAAATACTTCGGTATTTTACATGATAACTGATATTCTCTAATGACGATTAAACTATTAAAGATGACGAATTTATTAAATTAACTATGGGATATCGACTAAACGGTGAGTCTTTTAGACTTTTATATGAGATAATTGTTGTGGAAATAATCGTGCTAATTACTCCACCAAATGGGTAAAGCCCGTGAAAAATTGAACTAATAAAATTATAAGTGGAAAAGAATTATTCCGATAATTTACTAGCGCAATAGATCACAATAACGATACCCCAAATAAAGCTATTGAAAATAAACAACACAAATGAACACCAGAGATTTAACGAGGTTCGGCCCAATTTTGCCTACGTCCTCCCAATACACCACCAACTTTATTATTTCTTGTACAATAGAAATAATACAAACTAGAGAGAAGAGAGAGTTACAAACAACTACAAGTGAGCTGAATGTGTTTTGGTGTGTCTGAAACTCAAAATGAGGGCTGCCTTTTATAGGCAAAAAATTGCTCCTGCTAGTTATCTTCATACTAACGTGGTCTTCATTTCAACCACATGAGTATTCACTTGCAAATTGACTCCTACTAGCCTACTTACCACCTAGCTAGTTGCCCCCTACTTGCCTCTTTATTTGACTTGCCTTTTGGACTTATGATGAGCCAAAATTCAACAAATCTCCACCTTGGCGAATAACAAGTCTCAAACCTCTACCTTGGCGAATGCCCAAAGGTCTTCAATCTCTCTCTCTCTCTCTCAACCATCGTTGGTGGTGTCTTCAAATCAATTTTTAAGTTTTGACAATCTTGATCAAGTCCAAACAAGAATTGAACTTGATCGCAGCCAATACTTTTGTCAACATATCAGCAGGATTCTTTGCGGTGTGGATCTTCTAGATTCTAACTCCACCTTCTTCGAGTATCTCTCGTATGAAGTGATACCTGACATCAATGTGTTTTGTCTTTGCATGATAAACCTGGTTCTTTGCTAAGTGAATTGCACTTTGACTGTCACAATGCAATTTCACAAACTTCTTATCAATTCCAAGTTCACCAAGCAACCCTTGAAGCCATATTGCTTCCTTCACAGCCTCTGTAACCGCCATATACTCTGCTTCTGTTGTCGACAGAGCAACAGTAGACTGTAAGGTAGACTTCCAACTGACAGGTGCTTTTGCAAGAGTAAAGACGTAGCCTGTAGTTGACCTTCGCTTGTCTAAATCTCCGCCATAATCCGAATCACAATATCCAACCACCCACTGCTTATCATCTTGTTCGAAAACCAATCCAACATCTGCTGTATTATGGATGTATCTCAAAATCCATTTAAATGCTTGCCAATGCTCCTTTCCAGGATTATGCATATACCTGCTCACTACTCCAACTGCTTGGCAAATATCTGGTCTTGTACACACCATAGCATACATCAAGCTACCAACAGCATTTGCATAGGGTACATTTTTCATGTACTCTCTTTCATCGTCATTCTTTGGCGACATAGCAGCGCTGAGTTTAAAATGAGGAGCGAGCGGAGTGCTAACAGGTTTTGTTTGTTGGTTGATCCCAAAACGCTTTAGCATCCTTCTCAGATAGTTTTTCTGAGTCAAACAAAGCTTCCTCGATTTTCTATCTCTGACTATTTCCATGCCAAGAATCTTCTGTGCTTCACCAAGATCCTTCATCTCAAATTCCCTATTCAGTCGAGTCTTCAAGTTTTCAATCTCCACTGAACTCTGAGAAGCTATCAACATATCATCTACATATAGAAGAAGATATATGAAGGAACCGTCTTGTAGCTTTTTCAAATAGACACAATGGTCATACTTGCTTCTTGTGTACCCTGACTCCAACATAAACTTATCAAATCTCTTGTACCACTGCCGTGGGGACTGTTTCAACCCATACAAAGACTTATTAAGTTTACACACTTCATTTTCTTTTCCAGCAACTTTGAATCCTTCTGGCTGAACCATAAAGATTTCCTCCTACAAGTCTCCATGTAGAAATGCAGTCTTTACATCCATCTGAACTAGTTCAAGATTCAACTGTGCTACCAAAGCCAACAAAATTCTAATATAGGAATGCTTTACGACTGGAGAAAACACTTCATTGTAATCAATTCCTTCTTTCTGAGCGTAGCCCTTAGCTACCAATCTTGCTTTGTAGCGAACATCATCTTGGCCGGAGAACCCATCTTTCTTTGCAAACACCCATTTGCATCCAATTGCCTTCTTTCCATTTGGGAGATTGGTCAACTCCCATGTCTGATTCTTTTCAAGGGACTGCATTTCTTCACTCATGGCAATCCTCCACTTCTCATTCTCTGAATTTCGAACAGCTTCAGAGTAAGTAGTAGGAACATCATCAGCTGCAATTGAAGATGCACAAGCCACCGTATCTGTATAGCAAGCAGGCTTTACAATTACTCTCTTAGGCTTGCTGGTTGCAATTGATTCACGTTGCGTTTGAGGTTCGAGAGTCTGAACCTCCTCTTCATCAAAATCTCCTTCTACCATAGGAGAATCAACACCCGTTTCCGGATCTGCTGGTGTAATTATTCTTTCGAATTCCACCTTTTTGGTGGTTCCATCTGACTGCTCAACATTCACCTTCTTCAACATGGTAGATTCGTCGAAGGTGACATCCCTGCTAAAGATCGTTTTCCTCGTCTCTGGACACCACAAACGATAGCCTTTGATTCCAGAGGTGATACCCATGAACAATGCTTTCTTTGCTCTAGGATCCAACTTTGATTCTTTTACATGGTAATATGCAGTGGAACCAAACACATGTAAAGAATCATAATCAGTAGCAGGTTTCCCAAACCATTTCTCCAATGGTGTTTTTCCATCAATAGCAGTCGATGGCAAACGATTAACGAGGTGACAAGCATAAGTTACAGCTTCAGCCCAAAACTCTTTACCTAACCCAGCATTGGATAACATACACCGAACTTTCTCCAGCAATGTTCGGTTCATGCGTTCAGCCACCCCATTCTGTTGTGGTGTATGTCTGACAGTGAAGTGTCTGACGATGCCTTCATCTTCACAGACTTTTCTAAACTGATCATTCTTGTACTCTCCGCCATTGTCTGTACGGAGACGCTTGATCTTTCTGCCCATCTGAGTTTCCATCATCTTTTTCCATTTAAGGAAAACTCCTAACACTTCATCCTTTGTCTTCAAAGTGTACACCCACACTCTCCGAGAAAAATCATCAACAAAGGTCACATAGTAGTGTTTCCCACCCAACGAACTTGTCTTGGAGGGTCCCCACACATCAGAGTGGACATAGTCCAAAATACCCTGAGTATTATGAACGGCTGTCCCAAATTTGACCCTGGTCTTCTTCCCGCTAATACAATGCTCACAGAGATCCAACTTACAGGAGCGAACTCCTTTCAACAATCCTTGACTGATGAGAAAATTCAAGGATTTTTCACCTGCATGACCCAAGCGCATATGCCATAGCCTAACCGCTTCCAAATTTCTATCACCACTTGTAACAGCTGCGACAGTTCCGACAACTGTTCTACCCTCGTAGTGGTACGTGTTGTTGCTTTTACGGTTACCCTTCAATACTACAAGCACACCAGAGATAATATTCATAACCCCATTTTTGGCTTTAACCTCGAACCCTTTAGATTCTAAAGTTCCCACAGAAATGAGATTTTTCTTTATCTCTGGCGAGTACCGAACGCCTTTTAAAGACACGATTGATCCATCCTGATTTTTCAAACGAACTGAACCAATCCCATTGGTAGCAAGAGGAGCTTCATTTGCCGTATAAACAATTTCTTTGTGATCTTGAAAATCACTAAACCACTCCCGGTGTGATGTCATATGATGACTACATGCGGAATCTAATAGCCATACATCCGAAGCGTTTCTGGTTGACAAGGTTGCGAGTGAGAGATCAGATTTTGAATCATCACACTCGGTCACATTCGTCTCTGCTACAGCCTTCCCTTTCTGAGATTTTTCATAGTTTTTCAACCTCTGACAATCTCTCTTCCAATGACCTTTTTCATGACAAAAGACACATTCATCTTTGCTTGGTCTATGCCTAGACTTGGATCTCCACCTATTTTCGGTGTTCTTCTTCTGCGAACGACCTCTGACTAACAAAACCTCTGAGTCACCACTTGAACTTACATGTTTGTCCTTCTTTCTCAGTTCTTGACTGTATAAGGCAGCACAAACTTCGCTTAGAGATACGTCATCTTTCCCGTTTAGTAGAGTTGTTTCGAGTAACTCGAACTCATCGGGCAGAGAACCCAACAATATTAAAGCCAGATCTTGGTCTTTGAACACCTCATCCATATTCATCAAATCGGTAACCAGTTGATTAAAACTGGTTATATGATCATTCATTGTGGTACCGTGTACATAAGTAAAGCGAAACAATCTTTTCTTCATGTACAATTTGTTCTGGCAACTTTTCTTCAGAAACTTCTCCTCCAATGCCCTCCACAATTTGTGCGCGGATGTTTCTTTAGAGAAAGCATATCGCTGTTCTCTAAAGAGACATGATCGAATAGTACCACAAGCTAACCGATTGATGGTTCGAAAGTTCTTCTCTTCAACATCTTCTGGTTTATGTTCTTCAATGGCAATGTCTAGACCTTGCTGAAAAAGCGCGTCCAGAACCTCACTTTGCCACATGCCAAAATGACCGGTACCATCGAAAACCTCCACAGCCAGTCTTGTATTTGACAAGAGTGGTCTCGTCCAATTTGGTGAAATTAGTTCACCCGATGTGGAAGGTTTGACAACTTCTCCCTCAACCATTTTGGATACAAATAATTTTCAATAGCTTTCAAAATAGCCCAACGGATATCTTTTCTGATGTGGAAGATCAAGTTAAATTGCAACCACAGAGCATACTAAGAATAACCTCGGCTCTGATACCAATTGTTGTGGAAATAATCGTGCTAATTACTCCACCAAATGGGTAAAGCCCGTGAAAAATTGAACTAATAAAATTATAAGTGGAAAAGAATTATTCCGATAATTTACTAGCGCAATAGATCACAATAACGATACCCCAAATAAAGCTATTGAAAATAAACAACACAAATGAACACCAGAGATTTAACGAGGTTCGGCCCAATTTTGCCTACGTCCTCCCAATACACCACCAACTTTATTATTTCTTGTACAATAGAAATAATACAAACTAGAGAGAAGAGAGAGTTACAAACAACTACAAGTGAGCTGAATGTGTTTTGGTGTGTCTGAAACTCAAAATGAGGGCTGCCTTTTATAGGTAAAAAATTGCTCCTGCTAGTTATCTTCATACTAACGTGGCCTTCATTTCAACCACATGAGTATTCACTTGCAAATTGACTCCTACTAGCCTACTTACCCCCTAGCTAGTTGCCCCCTACTTGCCTCTTTATTTGACTTGCCTTTTGGACTTATGATGAGCCAAAATTCAACAATAATACATATATAATTTTTTCTAGCTCAATAAATTAAGGCACGTAAGATCGAATAAGATCTAGATCTCAAGAATCTATGGTTAAGATCGAGATCCTAACAAAGATTCTAGGCTTCCAAGGACCGTAAGATCTTAAGATTAAGATATAGATGTTAACAACGATTAGAAAAGTATATTCTTAGGTAAAAAGAATTATAATGCAGCTTACAACTTTTATTGTATATCATTGCATGGCCGAACTTGAAGCTGTGCATAAAAATTAATTTTATCAAAGCCAACTATAGAAACTATCACATTAAAAAAAAAATAGTTTCTATAAGTTACATTCGTATGATACTTTCATGCCAACTTACGAAATATGGATCCGCAACGAACTTTCACTTTTGTACCGAGTTAAATAACGAATCCATTTTAAAACTAATAATATCATGAGGTGACCGGTACAAACCGGTCATTTTCAAATGTTAAGCGTATTCATTGTTTATGACACGGTGGAAATTATTTTGACACATAATTAGATGGAAAATACTCCCTCCGTCCCAATTTTATTGTCACCAGACAAAAAGACACGCAGTTTAAGAAAATATAACTATCTCTCTTACTTTTTGATAAAATGACAGTTTTACCCTCTACTTTTTACCTATTTTTTTGTCTTATATATATACACTAGGGGTAAAAAAGAACTTTATTTCCTTAAACTTTCTATTTATGGAAGTGGACAATTAATTTGGTACACCCCAAAATGGAAATAATGGACAATAGAAATGGGACGGAGGGAGTAGTATTTATGGTACGCTTCGGCAACGAATTTTCACTTTTGTACCGACTTATGTAACATCAGTTTATCGTTGTAGTATTAAAATGTGTTCGTCACCTAACTCGATATAAAAGTGAAAGTTCGTTGTTGATTCATACCACTAACCCTGATATTATTCCAAACATTGATATATACCCTAACCAATAGGAAAATAAAAATAAAAAAAATCACACCTTCTCTTCGGGCAGATCGTTTGGGAGTTAAATCAATACATCAAATATTTCCAATTCAGTATCCAAAATATACAATTCTAATTAATATCGAACAGAAACAAACATTATAATTGAGAATTATATGAAAGGAAGCAAACCATGAATCGGGTAGGAAACGAACGATGAATCAATCCAAAGTTGAGAAAGAAACAAATATTGAGCGTGTCTGTGGGAGATTTGAAAGGAATTGGAGAAGATAAAAATTATCTAATCTAATCTATATATTACGAGTAACAAATAAAATAAAAAGAGAGTCCTTTTTATAAAAAAGAAAAAATAAGAAATTTGACATCATTTAAAGACTTACTTGTTTTATGACTTGTGATAAAAAAAAAATAATTTTTATTATACGATTACTTTTTTTTTTAACAATATTACTAGTTTAGGACCCACGAAATTTTCGGAATCGTCTATGTAAAATATTTAAGTCGCCTCATATATATGTACGTCCGGACTAAGTTAAATTATCAATGTACGTTAATGGTAAATTAATCATGTATATTAGCATATGAAGCAAAACGTAAGATATGATTCGAATGATATGAGTATATGTATACCGAATGTATTTATGGATTGCATTAGTAGATCAGAGAATTTGTTACCAAAAGACTGTTCAAATGTTCACCGTCTGAATTGGACGACTTAGCTTAATTATCAGTGAAGCACGACTATCTTGTGAAATCATTTACTTTTATTTTTGTTTGAAGAATGATAAGATATATTTTGCTATATTATTTGATAAAATTCTTATATTGTTTTCATTCTTTGTAAATTTGTTTGGTTATGCTTGTTACAACAGTGAGAAATCGTTCAAACAGTTACTCGAACAATGTTAATTATATTCAAGAAGTTAGTAAGGATTTTTGGGATATACTTTTCAAGAAAATTGTAAGTTATATTAAAAAAAAAACGCTAGAGGTATGAGATTATTATTATATTTTCAAGAACTTTAACATGCACTTATTATTAAAATAGACCTACGTGATATTGTGATAGTGTAAGCGAAAAAACAAAAGGCAAAAACATAATATTTTGAGATTAGAAGTTTATATCGAAATTTCACAACACTTCTATTGGCAATCATGTGATATGATCAACCTTGCTTGTATTATAATAATTATCAATACGAGCGTTATCATACTTTGTCTAACAGATTTCACCCTTTTTGACTTTTTAGTTTAAAGAGTAGACTCGGGACCAAAGCTAACTCAAGAAGAAACCTGCTCAAGAATATATATGGAGGGCGGTTAGCGGGTTTGGATGCGCTTTGGGTACATATCTTTTTATTTCGCATTTATGAGTATGGTGATACCCGTCCAATTACCTATAACCGTATCCGTAGTTGTTTACCCGTATTCATACATGCATAATAGTTATTATTAATTTGAGCTTATATATTCTATATGTATAATCTTTTTTATATGTAAGAAGATAATGCACATATTAAATGGTGAACCTTATACCATACGATTTTATATTTGAATTTCCACGATTGTTACATTTTAATTTTGTATGATATGAAAACATGGAATTGTTCGCTATCTTGAACGTACCGAAAATTTGAATTAGTTAATTAAATAGTTAAATTGCTAGCTTCATAATTTTAATTCAATATACTATAGTTTATGGTATTTTGATTTCAGTTTTTGCCGTATTTCACATTTGCAACCTTATTTCAACAACTAAAATTTTCACTAGTACAGATTTGGGCTTTCGTCACACATGGTTGATTTGAAACGGTCACACATTCCAATATTTATGTGACCAAAGGGACAAAAAAAAAACTGGACGTTATTATTTAGCCACATATGAACTCCAATCGTGTGACCATTCTGAAACGTATTTGCCACACCTTCGAACATTTATGTGGCTAAAGGGAACTGCAAATTTTTTGCATTTCATTTAGTCACACATGAAGTTGGAACGCGTGACAAATCTTGTCACACACTTGAACACTGTGACCAAACGCCACTATATGGTCACATGGAGTAATTGTTTATGTGACTAAAGCATAGAGTCGATTTTGTCACACATGATTAAAGTGTAGCCAAAGCCAGGTACATATGGTCACATAAGTTATTATGTGACCATATGTTTAGTGTCTGTTAGAATGGCAAAAGGTAATGTGTTTAGTCACACTAATTTCTAGCCCGATCATGTGACTATATCGCGTTAGAATAGCCACACCATATCACAAATGTGTATCAAAAGGATCTTTATGGCCACATGCTAGGTGATTATATGTGACCAATATATTCACAACAGTCACGTTTTTAGATATTCATGTGACTATTTTTTAAAGCGAAAATGGGCAAAAATGATTATCATAGTTTGATATTGTAACATCCCCAAATCGGGCCTAGGAGAAAAAGGTATTTCTTTAAATTATTTATGTGATTTATAATTATTACTTGTGTTTGATTTTAAATTTAATAGGTAAATGAGCCTTAGGTGACGGTAAAATAGATTTAACACGTTTGAAATCGAGGTTCCTTGACTATTGAAATGTTAGCTGTTTTAGATAATTTTAGGTGACGGTAAAATAAAATAATTTTCTCGCGTTTGAAATCGAGGTTCCAGACAATAGATTTAACACGGGTATAATTTATACCCAAATTTGCTGAGTCATAACCACAGGTCGACACCTGTGGCTTCAGGGTATTAACACTTCATTTTCTCCCATATTTTCATTTCTTCTCCTTTCAAAGAATTTTTAGATATCAAACAAAGAATCTGATTTCTTCAATTCAAGGCTATGATCTTGATTCCATAGTGTTCTTCATCTTCTTTATTTCATAATCATCTCCATTGTAAGTGTAATCCTCTATTTTCATGTATGAACTTGAATTGGTTGAAATGGTTGATTTAATAGGATGTAATGATGAGATAGAGTAAATTCATGTTTAAATGTGTTTGTGTGATGATTGTTGGACTGATTTCATGTTTATCTTAGATATCAATGGTGTTCTTCATGTTCTATTAAATAAATGTGAGTTTTGGTTTAAATTAGGTTGAAAGATTGATGCATGTTAGTAATTAGAATCTGGATGATGTTTGTTTGTTGTTAATACATATTATTACATGTATTGTGAGGTTATTTGCTGGTAAAAATCGTACATTTCAATGGCATTTGGTAAAAATTGGGTTTGTAGTTCGTAGTTGTAAGTTGCAGGTCTGTTTGGAGCTGAAAAGCTTTGAAACGCGATCCCACTACTTGACCTGGATCGCGTTCCTTAGTTATAAATTGGATCCTTCGTGTTTTGGTCATGTAAACGCGATCCTGACCCTTAAACCGGATCGCGTTCCTCAGTGGTTTTCGGTAACAGAATTTTTTGTGAAGAGGAACGCGATCCCAACCCCCCTGAACTGGATCGCGTTTGCCTTTGTAATTTTGAAGAAATTGAGATTTTGTGAACTTATGTGAATCTAACCCTTATGTTGTTTAGTTATCGATATTTCTTGATTATCAATGAATGTAATAGAGTATAGTCATATTAAATTATGAAACAAGATATTAACTTTTGTTTTACTGTGCATTTACAGAGATACCGAAGACTCAATAAAATAAGACTTTTGAGTTTGGGGACTGAGACTGACAGGTGAGTGGACTGGTTCTCACAATTTAATCTTGGTGTTAACAGTTAGGTGCATCAATTTTAAGTTGCTTGTAATGACTGATTTATCGTTGCGTTAATGATAGGATTATTGATTAAACTTGTGGTTTGATGGATGGAGTGATTTCTTGTGAATAATTCCATGATAGGTTGGAATGATAGAGGTCAATTTGGGTTTAGTTGCTATAGGTTAATCTTTATGGGTCGGATGAACATTCGTTGTGATTTAATCCATATTGGTTAAAGATAGCAATAAACTATCAGTAAAAATCTCTGTATTGGCCTGCAGTTGATTATTAAGTGTTCTTGGAGTGCCACCGCGGACTGAGGGTATCTCAAGAACCACCGATCCTCTGTTTGATTGTTTGTTTAGATGATTGTTGTGAATTGATTGTTATACAAAGTTAGATTGTTAGATTTAGTTCATTCACTTAGCTTTGTGCTAATTCCCCACCTACTCTTGCAAGTTAACTTTTGGGATATGATTAGGCAAATGGTGTTGTTTTGAAGAAATGTTTGACAATGGGAACTCTGATCGTTTTGGATAAATCATGTTTTGTTAACATAACACCCAGTTATTGTATTAGCGTTGTAATTATACTTCATACTTATAAACTTGTAATGTTTTGGTATGACTAAATGTCATATATATAATGTTATATATCTATATTGGTATGAATGGGATTTACGCTTCCGAATAGTAAAACAAAAAAAAAATGTGTCTTAAATTGTGGGGTGTTATAGATATTAGTCACATTGAGTGCTGTTTGTGTGGCTATATCATGAGACCTTATTGGTCACATGGAGTAATGGTTTGTGTGACTATAGCATAGAGTCGATTTTGTCATACATGATTTAAGTGTAGCCGAAGCCAGGTATATATGGTCACATAAGTTATTATGTGTGTCTAAAGTTTAGTGTGTGTTAGAAACTTAGAATGGCAAAACGTAATGTGTACATGATTTCCCCCAAAAAAATTTCATTCCCCGCCCACTTCTTCCCCAAAAAATTTCAGTTCCCCGCTCCCTCTTCCCCAAAAAATTTCAGTGATTTCTAATTAACTTGCCGCCTTTATTATTTCCCCAAATCAAAACCCTAATCACTACCCATCTCATCCTCTCTGCTCTTATCATCTTCCCTCCACCTCCAATTCAATATCGGCTCTCCCTCCTCGACCTCATCTCACCCATGGGCTGAATTTTATATCCTACAGATTATTATTATCATTGTTGCTGAAACATCATCAGACTCTACTTCCAGTGTAACATCCTCTCCAGTGGCCTGGTATTTTTCTATTTAAATTTAGTATTTAATTGTTTTATATTTTAATTGCTATAAATTGCGTATTTGTGAAACTTGGTGAAATAGGTCTTAGGACTTATTGTGGTTAATAAAATGTTGCTTGAATTAATTTATTAAAGTTGACGGTACAATAAAATAAATTTCTCGCAAACTGGTTTTAGGTTCCAGACAACAAATTTAGAACGGGTATAAAATACCAAATGTGTTAGGTCGGCTAAATAAAGGGCCGATCCCTTTTTGGTGATCACTTTCCCAATTTCATGTTCTTCATTTTTCTCTCAAGTAAAAACACACACAACCTAACCCAAATCAAAAGCTTAAATCCTCAACTTGAAGTGTGAATTGAAGTGGTGATCTTTTACTAAGCATCATTATCATCTTCTATCTCTCATCATCTTGTTCATCTACCCATTTGTAAGTAAGTTTTTATGTTAAACTCAAAGTGTTAGGTTTGATGAGAATTGATGAATTGATTTGGTTCTTGATTTATATAGTAATTACTTGTGATATATGATGATATGTGATGATTCTTGACTAGTTATATGAATCAAATCCAAGTTCTTAAACCATGATTGAAACTAGTAGAAAACCTAAATGGGTTTGATGAATTTGACATGAAAATAGCTTGAATTGATGTTGTTGATATTATATAATGTTAAGTGATGTTAGTAGTTATGGTGGAAGTTATTTTCAGCTCCAAAAATCTATTGTGTATAGGTATTGGTAAAATTTTGGGTTAAATTCGAGCTGAGGTTCTGCAGGAAACAAACTGGGTTGCTGAATCAACTACGAAAGCCTATCGGCTAAGCTTAGCCGATAGGCTATGTTAGTTCAAAATCACCACAGAACTTTACCCTTGAATAAAAAGTCTGAAATTAACTATGGAAGCTGATCTGCTATTGCATAGCCGATCGGTTAAGGGTGTGAAGCCGATCGGCTAGGCTTAAAGCTTAACGGCTTTGGCTAATGTCAGGACCAAATTAGTTTGTGATATTTGAATGCTATGAGTAGTGTTATATATATATATATATATATATATATATATATATATATATATATATATATATATATTAAAGATAAAGAACTCTCAGAAAATAAAATAATTACTTGTGTAAGATGTTTGGTTACATATTATTTGTTGATTACAAGTTATTAACTTGTGTGTTTTGTGGTATTTCAGATACCCCAAAGACTCAGTGAACAGAAGCTGAGTGTGGAGACTACAGAGTTATCGGTGAGTGGATTCGGAACTCACCATTGAATTTAGTTGTGATCATTGGATTACAACGAATAAGCGTGATATATTATTGTTGCTTATTTAATATACTTGTTGATTATTACTCTATGTGCAATGTGTGGCCTTCGGGCATCAGTTGTTAATGAGGTCAACGGGTTGTTGAATGGTTGGTTGGGCTAGTTGGTTATCGTGTGAATGATACAGGGATTTACTTCATTTGTTGTGTGTATTGAACTGTATCTGAGTAGGATAACCACAAGCTATCAGTCTCGTCCGTTATGGCCATACGGATAGGTTGGATAAGTGTTCTTGGGGAGCAACCCGGGTTATTGGTTATCCCCAGAGCCTCCGATCCTCATTATTGTGTTGTTTACTGTAATTAGGTGATTATGCTAAGTTGAATGTTGTGTGATGAACTCACTCACTTAGCTATGTGCTAATCCCTCCTCTCTACTTCCTACAGATTATATTTTGGGATAGATGGGTAGCAGGAAGTTGATGCTCTAGGAGCTGGGAATGTCTTGACAAGCAGGCTACTCTGATAATGTTTTTGTACTAAACAAGTTGTTTTTATATGATGCCCCAATTAAGATATGGTTAAATAGTTTTTGAACTAGTATGAATTAAGCTATGAACTGTTTATGTAATCTAATTATGGTGCAGTAAAAATAATGATGTGTTTTAAATTACTACGCTTCCGTATTATTAATATAATATTGATATATAAGTTGAGGGGCGTTATATCCAGGTCGGACTCTGAACCCGATTCAACTGTCCACCCGGAACCCGAATCAGATCCGCTTCCCCAATCTTCTGATTACAATACTCGGCAGATGAACTACGGTGACCGCCCACTAGAAAACGGTTTAGATGTCGGCATTTACAGGGTACATAAATACATCATACATTGATTATATACTTATTTTCTTATAAATTGCATAAAGTTCTGATCTTTATTCAATTTACAATATGAATTTAAGAATTAGGGTTTTTGTTGTGTTGAGTAGGCATGCTTAGGTTACATAATAACATCGATTATATAAAGTTGTCTTTATAATGCATAAAGTTTTAATTTTTTTTTTTGTTTTTCATTTTTGAATTTTATAGCTAAGGTTTTTTGCTGTTATGAGTAAGCATATACAGGGTACATAATGACATCGATCATACTCACTTTAGACTGCATAAACTTGCTGATTTTAATTGTTTAAATAGATATAAACAAGGTCCATACAGGGATTATTTTGTGTAGAATGAAGTTGTTAATCTTTGATTGTTTGTTAGTTGCGAATAGTTATAATTTAGGCTATGATTTTTGATAATCATATAAATTTTGTGGTGCAGGCAAACATCATAAGGATAGGAAGACAAATGTAATATTTGCAGCAATATAAGCAAAGGGTGAGTGATACAATCGGCCATGAAGAGACCGAAAAGCTTATAAGCCGATCTTTAAAACTACAGGTTGATTTTTTTATTGTGGAGGGTTGCTTTGTTAATATGGTTTTGCTCACTATGCGCTCCGTGTTTGAAGTTTTGTATGTGTACTGCTTGTCAAAAAATATGTGACTAACATGTGTCATGTCTCTTTGCCAATTCGGCATGACATGTTATGATGACCTCAGAGAGACGCTGAGCTAGATGCTGAAGCAAAGAAGGACCCAAGTCTAATAAGTGACAATGATGGGATTGCACAGAAGCTTGAACTGATATACAAACGGTTGGAGTTCATTGATGCATATTCTGCAGTGTCTCGTGCAGCTTCTATTCTTGCGGTCAGGCCCTACTCCATTTGATTTAGTAACTATTTTATGTTACCTGATTTGCGGGCTAATGATAATATGATCATAGATTCAATCTCTAGATCTTGTTAGCATGTCTTTGCTAGAAAAATGACTCCATTCTGCTAAATACAATCAATTGATTGATAAGTCACCTAAAGAAAGACATGGTCACTTATTTGAATTACCCAAATAGTACAAAATTGTCACTACCTTCAAGTTTTGCTGTGGTGTCATCACGACTTTTTTTGTTGGAAGATGCACTCTCATGTGGTTACTGACTCGATAAATGATCATATTTCACATTTCACTAACTTTTAGAGTTTCAGGGTCTCAGTTTCACACTAGAAATGCAGAAGAAGTCAACACGAGCTTTTTAAGGAGGATGAAGAATGAGAATTGCGCTTGCTGGTGCACTTTTCATTGAGCCTGATCTGTTACTACTCGATGAGCCTACGGATTGTCACGGGTAGTTAGTGGGTTGTCTGTTTGTGTTAAGCTGATTAAAAAACTGCTAGGCTAGCTAAAGATGTCTTTAGCTTTCATTTTTCAATATAGGTAATTGACGGTGGGATACGACTGTCACCTTTTATTATTGTTGTGTTTTAGTATCAATACTTATCACTATCTTTTATTGCAATCTTTCATCGATAAATTTTGATACAATGCGAAACGTGCATCTCTTGTTCAATCTAGAATCAAGGTAGAGTTTCTTGAAAATGTTATACCTCATACTATTAATCAGTAGGTTTTGCGTTGTAATGATGTTTTTTCTCCCCACTATTGTCAGGAACTGGAGCGTTTAGGGCATGTTGATGAAGTTGTTAATGATCTAGATTGTGTAATGATGTTCAGCATCAGGTTTTTTTTATAAGATTTATAATGATTCATTATACAGGCTTCTTGGTTACTAGATTCTTGAAGACTGCTAATAGGATATGGAATTGGCGTTATCTCCTATGTGGTAGTTGCAACACTTATATTGTTCCATTTGTTACACCGATTTCGATTTCGATTTCGATTTCTTTGAAATCTGTAAGGCCTCAACTTTGAATAACCAAACCGGTACCACTTTATGTAGCAGAAATAACACCTAAAAACCTCTGTGGAGCGTTTACGTATGTTAATCAGGTAATAGCAAGATATTATATTTGAGATTAAATAATGACTAGTTTAACTGCATTGAGCACCCTTTAAAGCTGATGATAGATGTTGGCATATCTGTAGCGTGGCTTATTGGAATTCTTATTTCTTGGCACAGATCAGCTATTTCTTGGCACAGACCAGCTCTTACCGTAGATGCTATATTATTTCACTATCACCTAATCTTAACTCATGAAAATAATAAACGTCTGGCATCTTGTGTAAAACAGGAGGTAGCTGGAAGTTTAATCTATATATTTACTCATTATTGCAGCAATTTGAGTTGGTTTAGGGGAAAGCATATGTTGTTGCAGGTCTTACACCAAATTCCCGTGAGTCACATACTATTTATTTGCATGATAGAGGATCTACAAGTAGATGGCAGCTGTTATCTCTTTCCACACTCAGACAGTATCAGTAAGTCCACATTATGTCTATTTTTGTTTACATAGGGGGGCAAAAGGGTTATGTTAGGTAGCAGGTCAAAGTCAAATGGGTAATTTGGGATGGTCACGACGGGTCCTGCACACACTTTATGTTCTTATTCTTATCTGTAGATAGTTGTAATAGAACCTGATTACAAAAGTAAATTATTATTACGATAATAATCTAAACTTCTTTGTGAAACGTTGTAAATGGTTTTATGCATTTGAATACATTTCAGATGAGTTAACCTGCTCAACTCATTTCTTTTTTAGTTAATGCAACGTATTTTACCAGTAGGAGATAAAATTACACCCGATGCAACACATCTGTTTATTTGTAGGCCAAAAATGCCATCTCTACTTTTTCATGTTTGGTTGACTATTTTCTCTGGCATGATTTATTTAGACAATTATGTTTCAGGCCATTCTTTAATCCCTGAAAATCAGTATCTACTCATCAGAAGACTCGATGGATTTTTGTAGTAGATGGCACTCGTTCTCTGTCATATGATGTGCTTGCTATCAGCTTCTGTTCGCCGTCTGCTGACTGTGATTCCGTTATTCCAATCAACCACAACCTTGTGTATGCAACTGCATTGAGTAATGCCCCAAAGAGCTATGCCAGGTAGTTCCTAATCTCATGAATTCCTTACTACTATTTGACTTCCTAAGGACATTTATATGGTTACAATGTTAGTAAAAACTACATGACTTTTAGATCAGAATTTATGAATGTTAATTTGTAACCTAGAGGTGGTTATTTCAATCCATCTACTTTTCATAATGCTTATGACATTCTAAGTTGATGAATATATAACAATTTGAGTGTTATTTTGATACAGTGAGCATTTATAATTACTTAGAAGCTAATCAGTTTTGTTTGATGTTTGCAGGTTATGTGAGCTGCATTTGGTGTTAGCTGTTCCTTTGGCATCTTAGAAAGAAAAACTAGTTATTATGTAAAACGTTCCAATTTTAGTTTTGGTACATGCAATTAATTATGTATATTGAAATTTAATTTGTGGTGTTATATAATTCATATTATAATTGTTACACAAATTATTGATTTCTTATGTGTGACTAAAAGATGTGGTCACATAATATGGTCACACATTGTGGCCACTGTTTGATTAATTATGTGTGACTAAATACTGTAAAATGCCACACAAACATACAATTCAAGTAGCCATTGGGTGAATAATGGTCACACTTTTTATCACCTACGGCCACTTTTGATTTAATTTTATGTGACCAAATCGAAGAATAAATCACTCTTTGTGTGACTAAATGATACAAACCGCCACACAAACATAAAAATAAAGTGGCCATTGGATGGCAATAGTCACACAAAATGCAAGTTCACTTGACATTAAAATCCATATGGTCACACTTATTATCACCTACGGCCACGTTTGATCTAATTTTGTGTGACCAAATCCCCGAATAAATCACTCTTTGAGTGACTAAATGATACAAAACGCCACACAAACATAAAAATAAAGTGGCCATTGGATGGTAATAGTCACACAAAATATTAGTTTACTTGACATTGCAGCCCATATGGTCACACTTTTTATCACCTACGGCCACTTCTGATCTAATTTTATGTGACCAAATCCCCGAATAAATCAGTCTTTGTGTGACTAAATGATACAAAATGCCACACAAATATAAAAATAAAGTGGCCATTGGATGGACAATAGTCACACAAAATACAAGTTTACTTGACATTACAAAGCATATGGTCACACAAAAACCACGTTTACGTGACTTTAAGGAGCATTTGGTCACGCTTATTAACACCTATGGCCACTTTTGGCTTCATTTTATGTGACCATATCTCCAAATTAAAACACTCGTTCTGTGACAAAATGTTACATAACGCCACACAAACATAGAATTCAAGTGGCCATTGGATGAACAATAGTCACATATAATACACCTTTACTTGATTTTAAAGAGCATATGGTCACACTTTTTATGGTTTTGGTCACTCTTTTTAAATGGATACGGCCACTAACCATTTAATGTGGTCGTATGCACCCTATGGTCACGGGACCTTTAGTCACACACACGTTGAAAAACAAACGTGACCGTAAGCATATCGTCACGCTTTTCTGGTGTGACCAAAGCCCAAATCTATACTAGTGTTTGTTCGTTCGGTCAAAGTTACATAAATGAGGATAACCAAAATCCGCAAATAAATCCGTAAAACTGATGGGTAATACTAATTGGGTACCCATCGGGTATTGGCTTTGGTATGGTTACGAATATTCTAAACGGGTATGGGTACAGGTACACTAAAACCCGTCTGAACCCGACCCGTTATCATCCCTAATCAAAGAATTTGAAATTGAAAATTGATAAAAGAATTTAAAAAAGTGATCGTATAGAAATTTAGATCATTTGGTGATGGAATGAAGTCATGAATTCTTTGAAACTGAAAAATAACTTATTGGGATTTTTTTTTCCAGAAAAAGGTAAAGAAGATCATAGGAAGAGTTTGAAAATTAATTTTTTTATAAAATATTTGAAGGAATATTTACAATTAAACAAAAAACAAAACATTTATATTGTAAATATAGACTGGTGTATATTGTAATTATAGAAGGCTATATTAGTCTTTTAATCACATAAAAATAGGATTAAGTATGTCATTAATTAAATTAAGGGTTAGATCTTTATTGTTACTAATCATCTAATGGCTATTATTTTTTCATGATTTTTCAATTAAAAAGATAGATACCATTACTTGATATAAGTTTTCTACTAAATAGAATAATTATGCGTGGTCATTTCTAACTCAGGCAGATAGTAATACAATCAAAATTAAGTATCTATTGAACATAAAAAATAAAAAATAAAATAAAATGTAATTTGAAATATACTCCACTCGCAAGAAGCATCAACATCAGGCAAATCACATGTCAAAAAATCACCCACAAACGCTGAGGAACGGAGGGATCTGGGTGTTTGCCATGGCGGTACCACTTGAGCTATGCCCAATTGGTTTGAACATTAATTCTTCAAGACCCAATGACAAATGTGATATTCGGCTTAATTCAAAATATTATAGATTTTAATTTTCATACCTCTATAATCATAACTCGAAAAATCTATTTAAACTTTGAATACTGAATATACAAGCGAAAGGTTTTAACCAGTTCTACAATGTACATGCCCATTTTATACGCCGAATTAGCAACATTGTTTTAAAATTAATAACATATTACTAGGGTTTTCAAAATATTTGAATCCGGTATTCGAATATTCAAAATATCTTATTCGAAATTATATTAAAATTTGAATATACGAATTTTCAGGTATCTGAAGTTGTGAATTTGGGTATTGAGTAGTGATATTCAAATTTTAAGTAATTCGGGGGCATCCCATGACTTCCTAGAGGTCATAGGTTCGAATCATGTCATGTGTATTATTTATCATAAAGGTACATTACCACCAATGAAGCACATGACCCACAACGTTAAGGCTTAGTCGGTGCGAGTTTTGGCTCGGACGTTGTGGTATATCTGATGGAGGTGATTTGCCTAGCGATATATGTTGGACTTTGTAGAGGGTCCGGTCGTACTCCATTGAAATATGAAGCGGCTACAGTGGGTGGCCCAAATACCTATTTGAATATTCAAAAAATATATTTTAATTATATAGATTGTAGATTAAGTATTACTCGGTAAAACTTTCAATTAGAGGGCATTCCATCACCATTGAAACGGTTACTTGACATCTAGTAAAAACAATTACTTGACATCTTTCGACTTTTTATGATTTTTTATCAGGCGTATCATGTTAAAAGTGACACCACCAATTTATTTAGGAAGGTATGCCTACTTATTATAAAAACATTTTATATAAGAACCTTGTCCTGACTAGCTAACGAGAGATGTCTACTAGAACCGTATATGAATTTCTAAAATAAAATGAAAACTGAAATGAGTATGACAAACAGACGAAGCTTTAGTTTGGTCTGGTGGACTTTTGTCATTATATCCTTAAGTTTATCGAAAGATTAATTTAGAAGCCCAAAATCTTAAAAAAGGCCATAAGTTATATAGTTGGGTCAATTCATTTTTAGAGCCCGAAATCCTAGTCCATACTTCAAGCAAGTTTCAATTATTAACGCATAATTGCCCTTTTTTTATTTTTGGAAATAATCAGAATTATGAATTATATACGTTGATTGACATATATTTAATTTAAATATACAATATGGCATGATGTTACTGACAGCCTCCCTATTTATGAAATGTTACATCTAGTCATGATGATTACACTTTATTATGTTTAACGGTACGTTAAGTCTTGACCGTAATGTATATATTATCAGGTCTGAGAGGCCTATTTTTAAACTTATCTTTAATCTTTAATTACTTATAAAGAGTCTTCCATGTTGAGTCTTATGACTACTTAAAATTTTTAATTCCCACAATACCCCTCATCACCATTTAAAATATGCATGTGTTTACGTATCTTTGATTGTGGGTTTAATTTTTGGTATATATGATCATTTAAAGTATAACCCTTTCCAAAAATACTCTTGCACCTACCCCTTTCCAATTTCTAAATATCACTTCCAAAATTGCCTAAGGTTCATCAACGAATATAAAGTCAAATATCAATTCCAATAACTATAAACACTTAACATTTACACAATTTAAACATAAACCTTTACATTTGATCATCATTAATGTATAAAATCAAATGTGGTGTATCGAGAGACTTTAAATGATCATATAAAACTTTAGAGTATGAAGGTGGATGATAATAATTTACATCTTTTGAGAGACACATTTAATTTGTTGTTTTAACTTTTTTCTTGCAATGAATTTTTATTTATGTCATAAGTGAATTATATTTAACCGCATAGTGTGAGAATCACATCTATTATTACTGCATTATCTTTTATGTCATTGTGTACACGCTATTTTTACTTTCAAACACAAATGTTTGTATAGTATATCTTTATGACGACAATAAACTTGGACACTATGTTTGTAAATTATATCATATATGCTTTCTAGGTTTTACATGCTGGCCACTATTATCTTCGTCATAAAAGAACGTCGTTTTATAAACTCGGTACCGCCGCATCGTGCGGGTACCCTACTATCAAACAATATTGATCATGTAATTATTGAATACCCAAAAGAGATTAAAGAAAGCATTCGAAAACAATCTCTTTAATAGATTGACTAGATTTTTTAAATATATTAGCATAGAGAAGAGTTCAATTGAGACCATTTATTTTGTGTGAGAATGGGGGAACCAACCACAATATGCCATGTGTCACTTTTTTCTCTCTCATCCACATTTTTAAAAATTAAATATCTCACAAACGACAAGTCGAAAAATCATGAAAATTGCATCATATTTTTCAGCGTTTTATTCTCTTCGATTTACATTCCATCAAGGCATACTTCCGACGAACTTTTTTTTTTCATTTTTTGGTGGATTTTACATATTAGTAACACATGTGTTAGTGATTGATTATACATTTGATTTAGGGTTTAGGGTTAGGGTTTAGAGTTAGGGTTTAACAGGGTTTAGCAGGGTTTAGTGTTAGGGTTTAGCAGGGTTTAGGGTTTACAAAACCCCAAACTCCCAACCCTAAACCCTAACCCCTAAACCCCAAACCCTAAACCCTAAACGCAACACTGTAACACACGTGTTAGTAATGTGAAACCCACTAAAAATAATGAAAAAAAAACTCGTCGAAAGTATGCCTTAATGGACGGCAAATCGAAGAGGATCAAACGCTGAATCTAATGGTGCAATTTTCATAATTTTTCGATTTGTCGTTTGTGAGATATTTAACTTAAGGGGTAAATGAGTTTTGTATTCTCTTTGTACACATGGCACCATATCATTGGTTCCTCTATTCTCACACAAATTTTTAGTCTCATTTGAAATTAATGATGTGATATATATTTGAATACTGCTATTATGCTAATAATAGCAGTATTCAAATATATTTTAATAACATCATTAATTTCACAACTTAGGCCACTCCCAACCCTAAATCAAACTGACCGAAACTGACCGAGCCACGTCAGCGCCAGCGCCACATCAGCTTTTTCACAAAACTGACCAAAACTGACTGACCACTCACATCCCTACTCCATCACTTCAATTCTTGAGACCCACTGGCCAATTAAAAAATTAACTAAAACACAACAATTTAAATAAAAACAATAATTTAAATTAAACAAATTCCATTAAAAATAAAAATTACAACAATTCCATTAAAAATAAAAGTTACAGCAATTCCTAAAAATAAAAATTACAACAATTCCTAAAAATAAAAAGGACGATAATTTAAAAAATACTAGAATTATAAAGTAATCTAATCGGAGCTCGACTCGTCGGTTTCGTTCGCGTTTTCTTGCTCGTCCTCGTCCGATTCGTCGTTTCCATATTTATCTTGGTAAAGTGTCACAACTTCTTTCCTCGCGTTTTTTAGCATTTTAATTTCTTTTTTGGACGCCTTTTTCAGAAGTTTTTTACACAAAAAACTCAAAGCTTTGTAGGCGGCTTTTTTCATCGCGTTTTCTTTGATCATTTTAATTGCTTCTTGTTGCGCTAAAGCAGTTTGCTTGACTGCTTCAAGTGCATCCTGTTTTTCAGATTGAACGCTTCGTGAAGACGATCCGGCCGAGCTTGATGCCTGACTTTTTGCCGCCTTTCGGCCCGGAGGACGGCGGATGTAGTCATTTTGGAACAACCGTTTCATGTTGGAATCACGCGCCGTTGCAGTCGGTTGTTCATCCGCGTCCAGATCGGTGACAAATGGTTGGAAAGAATCTTCGTTAGCCATTACTCCAGGGTCAGTAAAGAATTTTGGAAATTTCTAAGAACATTCCAAGATGACTCGTAAATGAACGCACGCCCAACTTGGTGTCGGAATGCATTTCGGGTGGCAATCATAACGTCGTTTTCTTCGGTACCGCTTTGTGGGCAAATTTCTTTGTAGTGTTTGTAGAGAGCTTGGAACGTTTTTGTGTCGTGAGAAATCTTGTTCCATTTGCCAGAAAGTTGATTACGATTACGGGATGTTGAGACACAAGAATTGTAACCTTGCAGCACTTTAGCCCAAAATGAATCGTTTGATTGATTTTTTCCTTGAACACCGTTTTCGGAACAATGTATCCACCGCTCCGCTAAAATCCTTGCCTCATCGTCCGTCCAACGTGTTTGAGCCCGTTTGGGCCTTTTTTCCTTTTGAACCCGTTTACCCTTTTTCTTGTTGTTTTGGGCTTCGGGTTCGGGTTCGGATTCGAGTTCTGGCTCCGGGTCCGGGTTTGCCTCGTCAGAGCTTTCTTCCAAAGTTTGTGGTACGGTGAAATTCATTTGTTGTTGACTGGGTTGGATGAGCTTGGAGAAAAGTGTGGGTGTTGTGGTGACCATTGTGTGTTTTGGAACCACTGTGGTTGTGACCATTGTGTTTGGTGGGGGAATTGTGATTGTGGTGGTGAGGATTGTGTGTTTGTGTACCACCCTTGGAATGCATAATTATTCCTCGGGTCGTGCGGATCAAGGGGGAACGGGTTTGCAATCGGTGCAAAGTTGGCGAACCCGGTAGGTTGAGTGTTTGGTTGAGACGAAGATCCAGAAGCATTGGTGTTTGGTGAGCTCGGGTTTGGAAACTGGTTATTCAACAAATTTTGCCACATATCTTTCGCAATATTTTGTTGCTCTTTTTTGTTGTTTTTGGAAGTTTTCTTGTTGTTTTTGGACATTTTTTTGAGAGAGTTTTTGAGGTAAAAAGTGTGGTTTTTGAAGTGTTATAGTTGAGAGGATTGTTGTGTAAAAGAGTTGATAGAATAAATTGTGAATTGTTGTGTGAAAATAAGTAAGGTTGAGTGGATGTATTTATAGGGTAAAGTGTAAAGTTTTTTTTTAAAAAAAAAATGTTTTTTTTTTGGTGTCCACGCTCCTCCCAAACGGTCAGTTTTTAAATTTTTTTTTTTTTTCAAACGGTAACTAAAACAAAAAAAAAAAGGAAACGGGCCCCACGAAAACCGAATACCCCCTTCGGTAAACCGACCGACCAAACCGACCACCGAAACCGACCGGGCCATGCCATCCCTGTCGGTTCGTCGGTTATAGCCGACGACGAAACCGACCACCGCGTTGGGACAGGTCTTAGGGTCAAAACACCACTCACTAGTCACATTGAGTTAGCAACATTTATCTATTTTCATAATATCTTCTATATGATCCTCAGTGAAAAATAAGATCATATTCCTTAACACCATTAACCCCAAAAATCCCAAAATGTTTCTCAAACTCATTCCCATTTTTCTCATTCTCATCAAACAAACCAAACAAAAAAACCTCAACACCAACCCCTGGCCTCTTTGGTGTACCAACATTATTCAAACTTCTTTTCACAACATTCCCATTATAAGCCTTTGCGTTTTCACCACTCGCCACGTCACCATCCGTGGTGGGCCACCCTGTTTCCGTCACCACCACCGTTATCCCTCCGAACCCTTCTTTTTCCATCGCGAATATAAACGCATCAATTGTTTGATCAAACAAGTTATCGTAAACCAAACCTTGATCATTCAAAGGACTTCCTGATCGAAACAATGCTGAATCTAATGATACGGATTGTTGGTTGTTTATGTAACTAAAGTAAGGATAGACGTTTACCATTAGCGGCGATGAAGTGTCGCGTAGGAATTGAAGTAAACGGGTCAAATCGGGTAAGATATTTGGGTCGAATGAGGATGCCGATGGAGGGTAGGAATTTGATAGAATTGAAGCTGCCTGTGCTGATGAAATCTTGATTTTATCTGATAAGTTAAGAGTTTGTAAAGCTTGATGGAGGTTGAGAATTGTAGGAATTACATGGGGAGTGTAAAATGGATCTTTCAAAAATATTTCGTTTCCAACAACTAGATACCTGTTAAGCAACAAATACTAAAATATAAATAGATTATTTTATCTCTCCGTTTTAAATTTATTGTGTACAGATAATAAACATACAATCTAAAGTAAAGTACTATTTACTTATTGAATTTGTATTCATTCTCAGTAAATACACCAAATAATATGATTCGTTCATTAATGTTATGCTATTGTATACTTAGACCACTCCTAACAGGTGACTGAAACTGACTGGTCAGTTTGTGCTAATTCAACGCCACATCAGTTTTGGGAAACTGACTAACAACTAATTGATCACTGCCAACAATAACATCGTCAAATTTTTTAGCCCCATTTTTACCAGTATACCTAAAAAAAAATAAAACAAATAAAAAAAGTGACTATACGTCAGATATCCGACTAAAAGAAGTGACGAGCCAAAGTAACCAGGTGGTGCCATTGGTGTCATTTAAGGGACGCCCGTCGAATGCAAACTGACGCACCACCGAGGCACCGAAATATCCATTGGGACTGCCCTTAGCTAACTTATATTTTACTTAATTTTCATTTTTTTTTAATTTGTATAATAGTACTTAGGGGGAGACCGGGAGTGTTCACCTAATTTTAAGGACTAATAAAAAAATTGTAAAAGATGAGGACTTAATATTTATGCTCACTTTAACAAACTTATCAACCGTAGAAAATGAATTCTTAAAAGTTACCGGATTTGATCCGCAGGTACATGCGTAAATATATTGGATTGAAGCCAATCCTGAGCAATGGCAGCAGTGCCAGCAGCGAGTGCAGGGAGTTCTTCGTTAGGAACTCCAATTGTAAGTTGTATTCCAGTGCCAGAAAACGGTTGCAAAGATTCGGGTTGAGGGTTAAATAACCGAACGCTTGAGATTCCATTCGTGTTGATGAGGTTCACGACATGACATCAATAGGTGGCGGAAGGTTGTTAGCGACATGACCATAGCAAATTCCGATTGGTACACTGCCTGTTAAGAATAGACGAAATCATGCAAATTGATCCATTAAAGTTTGTCGATGTTATTAGTTGTTATATTTTGTTGGGAGGTGATCTCTACACCACACATATTGATCCATACTTGACAAATAACCATATTCGAACAAAACCATAAGTAAATTATTTTGTTTGATTATATTGTGAAAGTAAATACATTATGTTTAATAACATATGAAAGATATATAACTACCTGCAATGTGAAAGAACACGGTGAGTGTGTATAGAGAGACGCAAAGATGATGAGTTATACTTGTGTAATTTGTCATTTTATTGAGGTGTTTGTGATGTTGGTTGATGTTAGTTGTACTTACTTATAGGTCATTATTTTGTATTAAAAAAATGGGTTTATGTAAACCAAGATAATTGATTATCTAATGAAATGATTTAGGAAAAGATTATTTTCTCGGATAACATTAACTTGAGATGTGACTTTTCCTCAAGAACTACATCTCAGTAAATGTTCAATTGTTTTCTGTGAAAGCCAAGAGTTGAGAAATGAAATTGAACTTAAGATCTATTGCACGAATGTCTCTCTTTCACGTACGGCCTCATAAGAATATTTACAATGGAGATAGTTATCGAGCGGCCTAGGCCACATACGAAATGATTATTTGTTTCTAAGGCCGAAATCAGTATTATTAGAAATCATGTTAGAAAGGTCTTTTATAGTTTGGTCACAATATCCAAATGGGTACTCTTAAACCTCTCAAAACTAATTTGGTTTACTTTAGTTGGAAAAGGTTTTACAGGAGTGATTTGGAAATATGGAATGGCGATTGATTCGATATATCAGAGTCACAATGTAACATGTTACGAATGATTTTAAGTCAATTAAGTTTAAGGGGTTTGAACTTAAACGGGTAAGGTTCAAAGGGGCAGTCCTATATAAGGCTTAATTCACGAATTCTACTTATTCTCTCTTTTAATTTCTACCAATCGTTATATCATTTTCACCAATTAAATTTTTAATTTTTGATTTAGACAAACATTTTTTTAGTCACTAAAGCTTTTTCTTCAATATTTTTAGTGGTAAACATGCACTATGGCCCATTTCTTGATTCAAGTGAAGATCACATAAGAGCACTCGGTACACTGATACGTGGCATCGACGTTTTGTGACGAGAACGCCGGGCTTCGGTGTTCTTCCACCCCTAGCCGGCGTTCTCGCCGGTGTTCTGGCAAAATTTCGAAGCCAGCGTTCCTCTACGAACGGTGGAGAGAGACGACGTTCAACCATTTTTTGCTTTATATTTTGTTTTCTTTCTATTTTTTTTTTAAACTCCGATGCTAAAGTTTTCTTCTTCATTTGTTTTTAATGTGTGTGTTGAGTTTGTGTGTTGTGTAACTTGTATGAAGAAGAAGAAGAAGTGTGGGAAAGAAGAAGACACAGTCTGGGAAAGAAAAAGAGTGGTGCTCCACACTTTTATAATAATAATAATAAAAAAATAATACAGTAATAATTAGGAGTTCTTTTTCTTTGTTTCTCTTTTTGTACAATACTGGAAAATATTAAATTAAATGTTTTGTAATTTTTATTATTTGGTTTTAATAAATTTAATGTTGTTTTTTTTAACTTATTTGTTTTTAATATTTAATTTATACAATTATCTTTATTAAAAAATCAAATAAAACAAATAATAAAAAACTCCAGAACACTGAGAATTCAGTTTCACCACACCACAAAATCTTCACCTTCAATATTCTCCAGAACACTGTCTCAGAACACCGACACCACACTCTGTGCTCTAAGAGCACAGGGTGTGGTAACCGGTGTTCTGGACAGTGTTCTGGAGAATGTTGAAAGTGAGGATTTTGTGGTGTGGTAAAACTGAAATCACAGTGTTCTTGACAGTGTTCTGGAGTTTTTTATTGTTAGTTTTATTTGATGAAAACACACAAAAAAGGAAAGAAAACAAAACATAAAAGGTGAACGTCGATTTTTTCAATGTTCTTATCTGGACGTTGGCACAAGAACGGCGTACTGAACGCCGGGGAGAACTTCGGTCCGGTGCGGTAAAACCTTAAACAATCAGCGTTCTTCTACAAGAACGGTGTGCCACGTCAAGCACACCCAATGCTCTGATAGATCTAATCTCGGGCTTGAGAAAAGGGCATAATTTATGTTTTAACAAACTTTCAAAGGTAATCTCTATTATTTCCTCTGACCAAGTATGCCCGGATACAATTTTTGTCTCTTTTAAGTTAAACTTACAAGAGCGTCATTATTATAATAGAAAGATACTAAAAGAACTTAAGCTATGTTTGAGATAACAAATACGTTGTTAGCAATCTGTTGTTAACACTTAACGCCACGTAAGTTAGACGCTAATTTTATCTTAACATCACATAAGTTAGACGCTATTCTATTAACTGCACCAACGATTTCCCACTTATATTTTTCACACCTCATTTCTTATAACAATAACTTCGTTTTCATAGTTAATGTGTTTCCTTGTCTCGTCGCTTCATTTGTCATGTGTGATTATCAAGTTATATTTTTAGTTATGAGCAGAATTGAGCGAGTTGAATAATCAACGGGCCATTTGGGTTCAAACTTGTTTAACTTAACTTTAAGTTTAATGATATTCGAATTTGAGTTATGCTCGAACATCTAGCAGTTTCAAAGAATTTCTTAGAGGCCACAAACCTAGAAGCAGTGAATTTGAGTTCAATAATTGTGTTTAACATTCAATACACGTTCTATAAGTTTGTGTACAAGTTTTTTTTACTTGTTCTTTATTCCTTTTTAATAATTGATGCAATGTACTATATATATTACTATAGTATCATATACTATAAAAACCAGATAAGTCAATGTGCAAATCAAGGTACATGTGTGTTAACGTTGGTATTCCTGAGATGATAATCGTATTTTATAAAATGACATTATATTTTTCATAATTTACTTTCATTTTACCCTAATTAAAGACATAGTATTATTTTCCAGACAGCTATATATCTAGTTTATATAAAATAAGTGAGGTATAACATTTTTAATTAAACGAGTAGAGTTCAAATGATTACATCAGTTTGGAGTGAGAATAGGGGAATTAATCTTAACCACTCATTTTCATCAAATACCCATTTCGCTCACATTTTTGAAACTCAGATATCTCACAAATGGTAAGTTGAAAAATCATGAAAATTGCACAATAAAATTCAGCATTTTCTCCTCTTCGATTTGCCATCGCTCAAGGCATACTTTCGACAACTTTCGGGGGGATAAAACGCTGAATTTTACCCTCTTCGATTTGCCGTCCCTCAAGGCATATCCCCCCGAAAGTTGTCAAAAGTATGCCTTGAGGGACGGCAAATCGTAGAGGAGAAAACGCTGAATTTTATGGTGCAATTTTTATAATTTTTCGACTTACCGTTTGTGAGATATTTAATTTTAAAAAAGATGGTGAAAATGAGTATTTGATGAAAATGAGTGGCTTAGATTGATTCCCTCATTCTCACACAAATTCTTATTCTCATTTTAACATCAACCCTAAATTAATATATCAATCACACAATGCATTTTAATTTAATCAAAAATAAAACCTCTATTTTAATTACATCCTGGATGGATGCATCGTTATATCTCGTTTCAGGTTAAGAAACCATTCTGGGTTTAATTTATTTTAAAAAATATATTTGATATATATTAATTATATAACCAAAACAACTTATTATATAACCAAAACAACTTAGAGTCAGATTTAATGGGCTAAATTTGGAGCGGCCCAGTGAGTTAGTTTGAAATTCATGAGTCCATAAAATTTTTTTGCATTGTCAGCAGCCCATCATGAGTCCATTACAATCTGCAGCCCATTACACATCTTGAGCCCAATATCAACCAGACCAATAGACCATCAGCATTAATTTTTCATACAGTATTAATCAATTTAATTAAGTTTAACCCAAGATTAATATTGAAATGTTTTATATTCTACCAATTTTAGCATCTGAAAATGCAAGTTTTTACTAATCAAAACAACTATACGCATGAACGTAATATCACACGATTCAATACTCTACTCGAATGTAACCACAAATTGATCTTGATGACATGTTGCTCGTTTAATATTTCATCTATGTTCTAGTTTAGTTTGTCTTGCAGTTCTACAGATAAAAGTTTCTTACATTAAGATATAAATTTGAAAAATTTATTGCATATAACGCAATTACAATGTAAAACTCAATAAACTTTAAACAATAAGAAGTAATTAAATGCAATGCAAATAATATAGTGTATCTTATCTTAATATTATATATAATGCAAAATACACAATATGATTAATATAATACAATAACAGTTATAATGTGTTAATGGAGCAGTTTCATTATATATTGATGCAGTAAGCTAGCTCTTTTCATGTTGTTCTTCATCATATATTTGTAGATTGTTTCATTTTCCTAAAGTTCATCTTCATCTTCGTTACAATGAAGTTATCCAAGGTTTTGGTAATTACGATGTTCATGATTGTTGTGGTTGTCATAGGAGAACGTTCGGAATCAGGAAAATGCGATGTCAACGAGATAAATGCTTGTCTTCCTGCAATCGAACATAGTATTCCTCCGACCCCAGAATGCTGCGACAAGCTAAAACAAAACATGGAGAGTTGTTATTGTGATTATCGTCGCGTGTATCCTAATATTGGTTTCGTTTATGCCGGTTGCTATATCAAATTTGATGAACTTTGTTAGCATAACATATAAGCTTACAAATAAATTAATATAATCACTTTATATATTTATATATCACTATCTATATCACTATCAGTTTCATAATATATACTATCTTTCAATCTTAGGTAAACTTGGTCCCCAGTACTTTACTAATAACCTTGAAAACATAATTTTTATTTGCCATATTTGATCGAAGCCTTCTAACACACAGCTCATACAAGTTCCATAATTTGCAAAATGAGCAGTTGTGGTCATATTGCAAAACAGAGATAGTGATGTAAATAATGCAATAACAGGGACACATAAGTAGTTTTTGCTCAATTAATAATCATAGAATTAGTTTTATGAACTTTTTTTTTATAGATCCAGAACTGGCTAGCCATCCAATAAATTACAGAGACCTCATCACTAGATGAGCACACTTATGTAATTAAATAATTCCTAACTTACCTACACACATAAAGATCTATAACGTTAATTATTGCTGAGGTGGCTATCCATGCAATCGCTTAGGTGGCCTTCCACGTGGCCTCTTCACCACATCTGCGGACTCATCGTTACGTTTCACAGCCCCACATTTGTCACACCGTGGCTTCTTCACTGTCACTTTTTTCTTGGTGACATTTGCTAGACATAACTTATTTTCAGTTTTAATAAACTTGAACACACATTCATCTCCAATTGATAAGTTATTACTTCGGCGAAAATCAGTCCACCCCGAGGACAAATGGTACCTTTCTGTGGGATTGCCGGTATCTAACCGCACACCCATTTCCCACTCTTCTCCTTCACGATTTTTCAATATTATGGTTCTTTGGGCCTCTATTTTCGCCAACTTCACAAATCCTGCCGGAAGCCGCTAAAAATACAAATGTAGAAAAAAGTGAAATTACTTTATAATATATGCAAAAATCTTGTAAAAGATTCAATAATATTCATGTAAATTAGTGACATAAGTTACTAATCATAATTCTTACCAACATAGTATTGTGTGTTTTGGATATAATTGACTTAAACATAAGATCACCATCATCCTCACCCTCACCATCACCATCATTATCATCATCATCATCATCTATAACCACAACATCATCACCATCCATAACCGCAGCATCCTCATCCTCATCATCATCATCATCATTATCATCATCATCATCATCATCACCATCCTCCTCCTCCTCCTCCTCCTCCTCCTCATCATCATCATCGTCTTCATCATCTAAATGATCATCAACAGCAACAACATCATAAAGTTGAACTCGGGAATTTGGGGGCAATACCTTTTCACACCCATCTGGTTCATAAACAAACATCTTAAATGTGGTATCATCAACTAGCCTAAATAGAAGAAAATTCGCAAAACCAAGTTGGGCATCTTTAACAACATTGGTCCACCCATTAGTAAAATAATCTATGTCACCAATCTTTTCAATCTTCAATTCCCACACATACCCTCCATTTGCAGATCGAATAATTGGGTTCGTAGGGATATTGTTAGCCAAATATTTGGTAACAAAACTAGATGGCAGTGGCTGCAAAATTATACAATTTCATTAACGAAAAACTAAATAAAAAGAACCAAAGAAATTATACGTGTGTGTGTGTGAAGAAGCTAGATGTGTACCAAATTAGGAGAAGATGGGTTCATCAAGATCTGGTAGAACTCAGGAGTAGAAGCCATTCTTATGTAAAACTATCAAGAATGAAATAATATGAGTAGTGCAACTTTGTAGACTTTTTAGTTGCAAGATATAATAATTTCAAGTGTAAAACACAACACAACACGGGGTGCTGTTTCTACTATATCCATGATGTAGTCCATTCAAGTGTATTTGCTTTTAACTGTAAAACAGTTTCTACTATAAGAAATTTTATATATCAATAGACTTATTATGCTAAAGGCTCATGCACACTCAAGCATGCATGTTTGTCCACTTTCAGGCATATAAACTTCTTGTATAGTATGCTTTATATACACACATATATACTGACATACATAGATACACAAAGTTATATAATAATTGATATATACAGAACATATATTTCAAAACAAATGACTAGTACAGGGTAATTTTGTAAAACCAGTTAAAAGTAGAAATGAGTACAAAACTAGCTACAAAAACGTATCATACATCGTGTAGTTGTTCTAAATACGAATTAAAGACTACGATCAGTTGCTGTGGTTAAACTTGCCTCCACAAAACGAAGACTTCAAAGACGATACTTTGATAATAGGAACTGGAACACCAAAAAATATAAGACTGAGTCTACACAAAAATCATCTCCATTTTTCTTATTTTTTTCAGTAATCTGTGTATATGTGAACATTTCTTCATTGAAATAAGAAGTATGGGGATGGTTGAATATATAGAAATTATTTAGGTCCATGTGACTATCAATGAGTAACTTTCTAATTGTAACATATTTCCATAAAAACCTATGGAATCAAAATACTAAATGGGAAATTTTTACAGAGGTAATTAAGTTAATTATTTTATGTAGTCTCAAAAAAATAACTTTGTTCAATTAATTTACATCACAGGTGTAGTATGTAAGAACGTTGGAAAACATGGTTTTTTTTATCTTTCTGAAAAAAACGAATGTTAACAGTATAAATAATCCTGTTTGTTTCATAATTATTGTATCTATACTAACATATGTAGTTTAATCAACTTACATATATGAAATTATTAAGAAATGAGGTTATAGCATATGCCAACCTCAATATTTGGAAGTGACGTAAGCGTATGAATTCAGAGACAAAATGGCCGTGGTTCAATCGCATATTTAAAATGTTTATTGTACTTATGTGGCTATGGTTGGCTAGCTTGATGCTAACTAACTATAAAAAAAGGTTAATTTGGAGGGTACCCGACCCCCATACAATATTTCAATGGTACAAGTCCACTTCACTCGTAAGGAGCATTAACGTTAGACAAATCACGTTCACAAATCACCTACATGTGCTGAGACACATATTCGAACCCTTGTTGGTCACACATGTGGGCCTGAAACTTTGCGGTGGCGGTACCACTTGAGCTATATCCAATTGAAATGTTAATTAACTATAGTTTGATACAGTGGCGAATCCAGGATTGAATATCACATGGGTCCAATTTTACCGAAGCAACAAAATAAGTGAGTATAGCATGCTTTCGTGACGAGTTGAATAATTGGTCGGGTCGGGTCAGATTTTTACATATCATATATATATATATCAAAAGCAACATTCGAATCAAAAGTTAATACAATTGTTCACGACGAGTATTCAAGCCATGAAAAGTATCAATAATGGTATCGTTGCTAATACCATCCAACACATTCTTCTCAATATAAGACACTAGACAATCATTCATAAACTCATCACTTATTCTGTTCCGCAAATCAGTCTTTATCAACTTCATTGCAGAAAATGCTCGCTCCACTGTGGATGTTGCAACAGGCAAGATCAATGCTAATTTCACGAGAAGATATACCTTTGGATACAATATATGTCTGCTAGTTTTGACCATCATCTTGGCAAGATCTCCAATACTCTTCAACTTACTAAACATATCATCTTCACGAACATCCAAAATATAATTTTCTAGTTGCGATTTAAGTGCGCGATGTTCAGAATTTGGAAACTCCAAAGGATAAAATTCTGCCATTTTCACCAATTCATCCACTTTAAATGCTTCAAAAGACTTACGTGGGCACAAGGAAGCGACACAAATAAGTAAACTCGTGCTTACTTCATCAAAACGATTGTTGAGCTCTTGAAGTTGCATATCTATTACCGAATAGAACACATCAACCTTGTAGTGGTGCAAGCACGTAACCTGTGAACCTTTTCGACGACTTATTCCATCATAATATGGGTCTTCCATATTTAGAATTTCAGCATCATTTTTTTCACAAAACATGGTGACATCCCCAAAAAGTTGTTCCCATCCTTCATTCCTCATTTGTTGCAATCTTGTTTTAGAGACCCTTACTTGATGCATAGCATTGATTATATCTTGATCTTTTCTTTGTAATGCCATGTTCAATTCATTTGTGATCCCTAAGATCTCAACCATCAGGTGTAAGCCAAAAATAAAATCAAAGGTTTTTAATGACTTTAAGAGCCGACGTGCTTCTGCTCTATGATCTTGACAATTGCTATCATCCATTAGGTCTCGTAGCACTTGACAAATTGAAGAATATATGGTTAAGATATTTAGAAGCGAACCATAATGAGAACCCCAACGTGTATCACAAGGGCGTTTGATACCAACTTCCTGATTCAAACCTTTACCACTTGGAATTTCACCTAAAGTAGCATTAAGTGAACTGTTATAGTATAAAAACAGGCTATATTATGGTTAGAATAAACTAATAAAGAATCTGACGAACCTGCTTCGAGTGCTTGCTCAACTCTTGTTGCTTGTTTCTCCCTTAGATTGTCTCGGCGCTTATAAGAACCCCAAATCATGTTTAATAACCGAGAAACAGTCTCAAAGAAGTCATGAATCTCGGGGTGATTTTTTGCAACAAACATGAGTGCTAATTGTAACTGGTGAGCAAAGCAATGAACAAAGTATGCAGATCTGTTTTCGTTCATAATAAGAGTCTTTAATCCATTAAACGCACCACTCATGTTACTAGCTCCATCATAACCTTGTCCTCGAATCATATGTGGACTCAAATTACAATCTGACAACACTTTACATATGGTTTCCTTTAGTGACAAAGCTGAAGTGTTACTTACATGTCTAATACCAATAAACCTCTCCACAACAGCCCCTTCACTATTTACAAACCGCAAAACCAAAGCCATCTGCTCTTTACAAGACACATCACGAGACTCGTCTACTAAAATTGCAAAGAAATCACCTCCAAGCTCTTCTAGAATAACTTTAATAGTTTCCTTTGCACATGCATGAACAATTTCTTTTTGAATAGAACCGCATTTCATTTGTGAGTTTTTTGGAGCTTTCTTCAACGCAAAGCGGTATACCATCTCACATCGATCAGCTAACCAATGTAGAAGTTCAAGAAAATTACCTCTGTTTAACGAATCTTCTTTTTCATTATGACCACGAAATGGTAACCCTTGTCGCAATAAAAATCTAACACAATCAATTGAAGCATTCAATCTGATGCGATATCCACTTTTCATCAATTTACTTTGTTTATCAAAAGCCGTTGTAATAGATTGTTTTTGGTTCATTAAATTTCGACACTTTTGAACAGCCATATTGTGCGGCTTTCCAGCACTGTGATTATCAAACCCGTCTATCTTATTCCAAGCATTATATCCAGCTTTTACAAAACTATCTGATCCACCTTGATTTTTTATCTCGGATTTGAAAAGATAACAACATAAGCAGAATGCCCTTTCGCGTTTCATACTATACTCCAACCAAAATTTATTCTTATCAAACCAAGAAGGATTAAATCTACGAGGTTTACCTCCGATAGTTCTTTGTTTGAAAGAATGATTTCGAGGTTGACAAGGTGTAACACCTGCATAATTAGGATAATTAATTATGCCTAATTGTTTGTAACTAGTTGTAATTAGTATATAATAGGACTAATTACAGGCTCTATTTGTATATATATATATAAGGTGATTTATATATATGTGTGTGTACTTACGCGATTTGGATAAATCATGCGAATTAACCGGACGGAGTCCGACACAGTTTACTTGGACGTTGGTGACAGAAATTTACTTAAATAATGAGAACGTATTTTGTTATATAAAATACGCAACCGAACGAGCATTATTTATATATTATCGCGACGACATTTTAACTAACGCAACAAAACGTAATAAACGCGACTTAATAATTAAAATATTGCGACAAATGTTATTATTATTAATTTCAAGGTATTTTTATTTAAATACTCCAGTTACATTTTAAAAATATAACTGTTTGGTTAAATACTAAAAATAAACGATTAATCGATTAGGACACGGAGTAAATACCGTGTTTTGAGGGATGTTTTCCCCTCCCTTCTCTCTTGGATCAGCCAACACCCTTCCCACTCATCATTTCTTCTTTCATTTTTATTACTTCCAAAATACACACACACATAAACTCTCTCAACCTCAAAATACTACCAAATTTTCGGAATCAAAACTCAACCACGAAAATTACATATTCGGAATCACCATCACGAGTGGAGCAAGAATATCAAGACCGTTTTCATCATCTCATCCTCCATCTAGCTCGATTTGCAAAAGTAAGAATTTTCTAAAATCTTAGATCTATTCAATTTGGTGTAATGTTTTGATGTTTTGATGTGTACACAACTTAGATATAACCTAATACATGAAGAATACACGATTTTATAGCTCAAAAATGGGTTAGATTTGCGTTTTTGGTCGGAAAATCACGAAACCCGAAAGTTTCTGGGCTGATGTTCATCTTTGCGACACAACGTTTGTGTCGCATGCTATGTCGCATAAACCATTTAGTGTCGTATTTTGTGTCGTACGTTATGTCGCACTATTGTGTCGCACTTTTATGCGACACAACCCTTATGTCGCTATTAAATTAGCATCGCAAGCTTTTGCGACACAACCACTGTGTCGCAGAGCTCTTGTGTCGCACTTTATGCGACACAACCACTGTGTCGCATACCAAACCTTAGTGTCGCAGATTGTGTCGCAAAAACACAGAAAACCAGAATTTTAAAGTCAAAGTTACTATACAAAAAAGTCAAATTTTACTGTAGCAGTACTGTAGCAAATCTACTGTAGCAAAGTCAACAATTTAGAATGTTTGCTACAAACCGTCACCAACGGGCCAAACATGTTTTCCAACAAACAATCAATTACAAACATACGGACAAACACTGGATATACTAGTTGTGTACAACTAAACGAAACGTCTCGTGAGACGCATAGTTACATAACTTCATATGATTAGGCATTTGAAGGTTACGGGTTCAGAGAACCTACTTGCTTTACTTACTACTTGCTAATTGCAACTGATTACTACAAGACTCAGGTGAGTCTTACGGCCCCACTTTTACTATTTTATCTTATTGGGGGAGAAACATGCTACTACTTTTCCTTGAACACAAGTACTAAACTGTTTACTATACCAAACGGAATTGCATGAGTTTACTTACAAACAGAAGTCTCTCCATCATATATCGTTAGTTATGGACTTAAGCGCGAACACTAGTTAATGGATCCATTAGGGAAATGACCCTCCCCGCCCGGGGCAGTAGCGCTGCCACGTACCGATTTACACGTAGAAACGGGTGACTAATTATTCGTTACTGATGCTTGCTCATTTACGAGCATGTCACGGGAGCAAACTTATTACTTACGGGTTAAGCTTCGATTATGAGCCTCATGGCAACGGTATAAACTTACTTATTTACATTTGCTGGATTGCAAATACTGATTTTACGATTGCTGGGTTGCAATGGCTGATTTTACGCCTACGGGCATTACTAATGAAATCTCGTGTTCAAAGCCGATATTACTTACAAACCTGTGAGATTCACCAACCTTTTGGTTGACACTTTTTAGCATGTTTTCTCAGGTACCCGGATGGAGTAGGATTACTCCAGGATTTTAGCTAGAGTCGCATGATTTCAACACAACTGCATTAACGGAGATTCTTAGCATTATCTTTTGTATATTTTGATTATGTAATAGAATCTCACGCTACACGCGCGGACTCTAGGGAAACTACATTTTTGTATACGAAAACACTAAGTTTTCAAGCAATATATCTATGGAATGTAACTAATTTACAAACGTTGCATATAGATGTCGTTTACTTTATCTTTGTGCTGTGATATTTGATTAGTAACACCCCAAATTATGCTTCCGCAAAACAGTGAATTTCGGGGGTGTTACACAAGGCCCTTTTTGCAAGTATGACCTTCTAATTTCATCTCGTTGATTTACATGGTAAGTTTCCAAAAGTGGGCGTGCTCCCGGATCAGCGGGAAGCTCATTCATATCGACTTTCACATACTTTGATGGAGGGGTTTCTTCGTCACTGGTTTCATCGTCACTGTCTTCAAATTCCATCTCTTGATCAGGTAGTTGTTCTTCAAGGACATTTGTTGTCTCATTCTCAATATTAGGTGAACTAGATTCTCCTTTCTTCTGATACCACCTATGCAAAGTTTGCATCATAACTAAAACAAAAAATAATCAAACTATAGTTGTAAATAGTTTATATAAACATCAAATGTTACTAAATAAAGGATAGATTGTGAATTTTCTAAAACCCACAAAAAAACAAGTAGTAACTTTATAATTATAAAATTCTTCTTTTTGGTTCTTGAAAGACAAAGGGCAGGGGACCAAGGGCTACACAAATGCTTATTTTATGTTTCCTTTTAACTTTTTACTCTTTATGATCTGCACATCACACATGTATATTTTATAACTACTTAAACTTAGTGTAACACTGATTAACTGATACACACATATTGACTCTGTATTCTGTAAAAACCTAAGTCCTCAACTATTCAAGTATTCAACTGTTATTTTCATACTTTCATTCAACAATCTTACAATCATATACTTGAAATTCATAATTTAATGCAACAAAAAAGGAAACAAGTTTTAACAACTCACCTTCTTTTTATCGAGATTACGATTGCAAGAGAGGATGAGAATTTGGATTTGGAAGTTCCGCGCGCGAAGTCACAAAATTGGGGAAATCGGATGGATTGAAATTTTGGGTATCAGGTGAGAAAGTATAAATATCTCCTCAATCTTGTGGGCTTTTGATGGACTTTTTAAATATAATAACATGAGTCCATCTATATTTAATTTAACATGGGTCCTATTTTTTTTTTTAACATGGGTCATATATATATTTAATACATGCTCTGTTGAAAAATTTATGAAGTAAAGTGGGTCCTTGGACCCATGTGAGATGCATGTAGATACGCCCCTGGTTTGATACGGAGTATAACTTAAGTTTGTTAGCAAATTTGACCCAGTATGGACAAATTAGTAGTTGTTAGATCAAGCCATGCATGAAACCGCTAAACAAAACTTCAATTATGATTATTTTGTTAGAATTGTACTCCCAAATTTATTGTCCCCAGACAAGAAATACACAGTTTAAGAAAATATAATCATCTCTCTTTACTTTTTGGTAAGATTACAATTTTACCCTCTACTTTTTAATACCTTTTTGTCTTATAGTATATATATTAGGGGTATAAATGTAATTTATATAGTAAGAGGTTGGATTCCTTGTCCGACCATTATATCACAGGAACAATAAAATTGGGAGAGAGAAGAGAGAGTAGTTAACGCAAATGTGGCCATGTGGGCTTAGGGTCTAGAGTTCTAGACCACCAAAGTTGGACTGATGGCCATATATTTTGGTTTAACAGGATTGATCCACATGTATACGGAGAATTTCTATAAATTGGCAGCCCAAATCAAATAGTAGAATTTATTTATAACCCATTTGATATAAAATCCATCTCAAGTAGAGAACTTGAGTGAGGTCTCTTTGTGTATGGGACATGTTTGTGCGATTTAATGACTCAAGAAGTCAAGGTCAAGTGTGACATCATAAATATGGCCCATTAGTATATCATGGCCTACTTAGCAACATCATTGAAAAAAGGAAAATGATCGGTGCAAATAAAATCTAACTTAGGTGTTATTAGCATTAAAGGAGGAACTCAATGTTTACTTCTAAGAAAGTTGTAGGGTAGAAACTATAAAATACCAATGTTTTGATAACCGATTTTTTAGTTAAATCGATTGACAGCCATGTCTCGCTTAAAACCTCACTGATTACTATATCAAGTAAAATTAGCCCTTTTTTTAGAAAAAAAAAAAAAAAAAAACATAAAATAAAAGTTACCTTTTTTTGAGCAAAAAATAAACTTCAACTGAAAAGGTCAAAAACATTAAATTGATTAATCGACTCAAAGAAGTTAAAACGTGTTAAGTGGTGATTTAACATTATCTCATCTAATTAATTTTTAATCTAAATTAGCATGACTATTGCAAGTTTATTGATTTTACTGTAAAACTGACTCTTTGTCAGCTCCTATCGACTGGTTTCATGGTCAACATGAGAGAGGTAAATCGCGTAATCTGCAGTTAAAGAAACATGAGGACGGAGATTGAAACTCATGACCTACACCTTTACGCCATATGTCTCTCACCACCAGGCTACAATCGCAGGGACAGTTTTTTGATTTCGTCAATACAAATACGCAATTCTTAAAGTTTTTTATTTAAAAAGTGGCACACACTCTTGCTCTATACAAAACTTCTATAGATTCTTCCGTTCCCTGTATCAAAAGGAAAGAATAATTCCAAGATCATCATCCTTGCTTCATTATACCTCCCCATCTTTTCTACCTTTTACTTTTAATTATATGAAGAAAAAAATACATATATGTCTTTTTCTCTATATGTTTGGACAAAAAATCTTAAATTAAGTTAGTTACATTAATTATGTCTGGTACTTAGTTTATACTAACGATTAAGATACCATATCATATTGTTCCATTTGAAAGTACGTTTCAAATATAATATGACCGCCACTTTTTTGTTTATGCATAATTCGAAATTTTTTGAGGGGGCAACGACCCCTTCCCACCTTTCTACATCCGCCTCTATTAGGGATGACACCCGATGGTCGTGCGTACGGATATGTCAAACCCATCACCAGTCCGCGACGGGTTTTTTGTACTCGCAAACCCGTGAATACCCACTAGCGGGTTTATTTTTACACCCATACCCGTGACCCGCGGATACCCGCGAGGTCACGGGTAACCTGCGGGTTTTAAATAATATAAATATTTTATTTAAATATTAAAAGATTTTATATAATTTTAATGTATAAAAATGTTTTAAAACATGTTCAAATCAATGGATTGTAATTTTAAACGAATTAAATTGTTAAAATTTAAGGCATGCGGACTAATAGTTCGATAACTATCAATTTATTTGATAATTTTTTTCTTGATCATTTGATAAATTTACTATTCGAAACATGAAAACTATACTTTTTGTCTCTATATGAATAGTTTTATTTTATATAGTTCAAATTAACCATTATATATACATATATATGTAATAAAAGGTATCTAACTATCTATAATGTGTTTTGTAGGTTTGCGGGTCGGGTTTACCCGCGGGTATAAGTCCATATCCATCACCCGCCCGCGACCCGCCAATAGGTAGAAGTTCATACCCGTAACCTACCAATGGGTAAAATTTTTACGGGTTTACCCACCCACTATGGGCGGGTACCCACGGGTCACGGGTTTTTTTCTCGCCCATTGCCATCCCTAGCTTCTATCTTGATGTCTTGATGTATATGGTTCAAGTCGATTGATGATAGTATATGTTGAGTTGTTGTATATAACTATCTATAGGTTTGCAAGTTACATGATAAAACAATCACAACAACTCCATGTATGGACTCATAAAATGCTACTTGTTTGATTAAAAAGTGATACACAAGAATATTTCTTTATCCAACTCTTTAGTAAAGCAAAAGTCACTGGTTTGGATTCAAAAACCCTACTACACCCCTCTTCATTATAACGCATTCTTGCCCATACAAAACTAACACATCCATTTGAACTAAAATCCACTAACCTAAATCTCTTTCTTACACATTTGTGCTTCCATTTCACTACTAATAACTCGAAAACATACAAAATGTCACAGCAAATGCCGCAACAAATGCCACAACAAATGCCTATTGTGTACCCGGTCACTGGCACTGTTCAAACTTCAAACACTTCGTCAAATGGATCATATGGGTCGGTTTTCATTGTCTTAGCCGTGATTGTAACCATCTCTGCATTCGCTTGCTTTCTTGGACGTCTTTGTAATAAACGTCAAAATGTGGTAAAGCCATCTATGCAAAGCCTTCCTACAAAAGGAAAAGATGCAAAGCGTGATAAAACTAATGGTTTTCAAACAAAAGACGGGGATATTGAGTTTGGGTACGATAAGAGGTTTGCTAGTGCTAAAGTGGGCACCACTAATGAACCAACCAATATGGCTCGACGTGATTCTTTTGGGAAACCAAACACGGTCCAACCTAGCTCGTTTCATGAACCAACCATTGGGCGACCTAGCTCTTTTCATGAACCAACCATCGGCCAATCTAGCTCATTTCACAAATCAAACAAGGTACAACCTAGCTCGTATCCTGAACCAGCTATGGGGCGACCTAACTCATTCCAAGAACCAACCATGGGGCAATCACACTCTTTCCATAAAGGTGAATCTCAAGGTGATCAAGTAAGGCTCGGTGCTGATCGAGATAATGATCAAATCAATTTCAAGATTCGTACCCGGCCACAACGTTATTGAATAAGCAAATGAATCTCCTCAAACTTAGTATGCCTATAAATTACATTACATTATATATAAATGTATTACCCACGAAATAGTGAATCAGTGACCTACATGCCATTCTGAAATTTGGCTGCTAGATGTTAATGGTCATATATTATTTATTTTTAATTTTTAATTTTTTTTTCTTTTGATTTTTGGTGTATATGCTTTAACTATGAAGTGAAGTTGTGAAAAAAATTATACTACGCACGCATTTAAGAGGTCGGATTTGAACTATATGTAATTAAAGGAACGTGTTAATCGTTTTATATATATGCCATATGCTCCAAGATGGACTGCCATATTCTTAACAAGGTGATATATATATATATATATATATATATATATATATATATATATATATATATGATCAAGAGGGAAGTGCAAAAAATGGGGGAAGGGGGAAGTAAATCACCACCACCATTAATCTCACGAGGTCTATAATAATTGGTATGGAGGTGCACCCATGTGATCACCTCTATAATTATAAAAACCCATTTACCCATTTACCCCTAAAAAAATTTATCTTACAAACGACAAGTCGAAAAATTATGAAAATTGCACCATAAAATTCATCGTTTTCTCATCTTCGATTTAAGATCTATCATGACATATTTTCTACGAGTTTTTTTTTCATTTTTTGGTAGGTTTTTTCCGTTTTTTTAGCATATGTGTTTATAATTTGTAAAACCCACCAAAAAATGAAAAAAAATAAACTCGTCGAAAATATGTCTTGAGTGATCTTAAATTGAAGAGGAGAAAACGCTGAATTTTATGGTGCAATTATCATAATTTTTCGACTTGTCGTTTGTGAGATAATTTGTTTTAGGGGTAAATGGGTTTTCATTCTACACGTGGCATACTCTCATTGGTACCTTCATGCTTGCATTAAATTCCTATGAGGTACATACTACAATAATATGGTGCACCTTAATTTGCTTAGATGAGATGATTGGTTGGATCAACACTTCCCCCCTTCCCCCAAAAAATGCACTTCCCTCTGAATAATTTCAATATATATATATATATATATATATATATATAAGAGTTAGCTAGCTAGATGCTAGAGGATACAAACACCAAATCGAAAATCACTCCTTAATAATCAAAGCTAGAAGAAGCCCAAATAATCAACCGAGAAACACTCCTAAACACGACGAAACTAAGACCAAAGACAATTACGATATTACACACACTTAACTGTTTTGTCATCAAACCAATCACACGTACTTTCAATGTCCTCTGCATACCTACCATCAAATGCATGAATTATTGCTCACACATAACATGCTTGGTATACAATTGAGAGAGTACAACTAATTAATACTTACTATCAATTATATTTATATTTAAATTGGATTATAAGACATTATTATTAAAACGAGCTCATTTTTTCACTAGATAAAAGAGAAGGAGAGAAGTTTTAAGTGACGATGTTAGTTAAGCTCAATTTTTTCATTTGAATTTCTAATAGTGAGAAAAAAGTCAAATATTAATTGGATGTATAGATTAGACGTGCAATCTAATATGTATCTAATACATACATGTGTAACTCTTCAATTTTTACTAATATCTTACTAGTTGTGATCAATAATAACTCGTGCCATTAAAAAAAATATGTATATGTATATAAATTTTTTTTTAATCTACTTAAATCTCACTGTTTATTACTCTCTCCGTTTATATATAACTAGATCATAACCCGCGAATTCGCGGGCTAGCACATGATTTTAATAAAAAAGTTGATTCGCGGGATTACGTATTAAAATTTGTGGTAATGAAAGTAATAGTACATTTAAGGAATTATAGGTGCCTATTTTTTAATTATGTTGTTATAGTGACCTCTAGATTGTGATGAGAAAGTGAATCAGAATCTTCGATGCTCATATCTTAAAGCCTCTCGGCTTATCCTTGTCATTTATGTCGTTTCGAGATTTATAAATTAATGGACCCATCTTATTAAACTTTTTTATAAAAGCGTTTGTTGATTTATATTTATTACCCTTTGGATTTCATTAGTGTTGCTCGAATTATTTCGGTATGCTTTAGACTTGATGCTATATTTTGATCGACTCGTTATCTCTATGAGCGTTTTTCTTCCTGTTTAAGGTTTTTTTCACTTGTGCTATATCGGGCCCAGGTGATGAACCCGTATGCAAGTCTCTCTTAAAGGAGTAGTAATATTAATATCATTTTTAAATCCAAAATAATGGTTATCTACCTTTTATAACACACACACAAACACCGCCCAGTTTTGTCGAGCATTAACTACTCAAAAAATGTTTCTCTAACAATTTACATGACTGAATGCATATGCATCGAACCATGATGGGTCGACAGACCAACACTTATTGTCAGTATCTTACATATTTCATAAGCGATTCACATATTGACTAAACTATCATTAGCATAAGCACACAACAATCCTATTTTTATGAATACAACAATTTAGAATGTTTTTACCTTTTGTTTCAACTTCTTTTGCGTCAGTTTCATGCTAATGTTTTAGTTTCACCAATTTGACATACTTTAATAAATTATGTCCCAAATCAACCATTTTTACATAATTCTTTCTTTATAAAATAATATAGTATCGACTGGAACAATAAATTATGTTCGAAATCAACCATTTTTACACTCTCATATTTTTCATGAATTTAATTGCTTACATCAACTGGAACAATTAGAGAAGTTGAAATGCTTGGTTGATAATAATTGTAATGATAATAATAACTATTATAATGCAACTTTATTCGTAAAAATTAAACCTTAAGTAAGGAATTTGTGACATCAACGTGCAGTGGCGGAACTTGAACCTTAGTATTGGGGGGCAAAATTCATGTTATTAATATAAATATAACTTGTTGTGTAAAAAAAAACGTAAAATAGTCATGCACATACAGAGGCGAATCTACATACAAATAAGGTGGGTCATTGGACCACCCTTGAAAAAAAAAAAATTACTACAAAACTATACGAAATTCGAACGAAATCTCCTTGGAAATGAGTTTGGACCTTCCTTGGAAATGAGTTGGAAATGAGTTTGGACCCTCCTTGTGAGTCTTGACCTCTTGAAGTTGATCAAATTTAAGGAAATGAGCACCGGGAGGTTTGTTTTTGTTCATTCATGGCTGAGCTAACCCTAATTAAATTGGGGAAGATGAATGTTCTATTTTAATTTGATGTGCCGTATTGGGTTTGGGCTTGATAATAAACATGGGCTGTTGCATTTTATTGATTTGGGCCTAGTTCAATTCAATCTATTTATAATACACTTTAATTATTCAAGTACTCTTATCATCTTATGTCTTATACGTACTTCCTGATTCTATTATATAGTTCTTTTGAAAAGGTCATTTTGACTCAAAGAGAATTCATAAAATAAGCACATTTTATTTTTAATTTTGCCTTGGATTCATATTAAGTTAGGACCATATTCCTTATTTATGTCCCTTTAATAACTCTAAGGGCCTGTTTACTTTCCACTTAATGGTCTATTTCCAGACACTTCTTAATCCAGACAGATAAATTGTTGTTTCTTTTTCACTTAATCTGAAAGGAATGTCTGTTTCTGAAATAGAAAGAAAAATGAAGCCCTTACCAAAAAGAGGCACTTAATGATAAAATTTACATTTTTTCAACATTTTTTCTCCAATAGAATTTGAACACGTCATTTTTTATTCAAACTTTATATCATTTAAGTTCATCATTTTGGTCAAAACAAAAATAACATTTACATATACAACACTTGTTATAAATAGACATATTTATCCAAACAGACATCACATGTAAACAGCACTTAATAAGAAAAAAAATAAACAGCCCCTAAGTAAGTCTTACAAACATTTTCTAGCGGTTATACAACATAATTAAATTGTTAGGTATAATATTTAATTCGACCCGACCCGACTTGAACTGAATCGGTACCCAATTAATATGATCTACAGAGTAGTTGTTTTTGCCCAAAGAAAAATTTAAAGAAAAATGGACCCACCTTAGCTTCATTCCTAGATTCGCCAGTGTGCACATACTATAAACAAATATAATGAATTTCAAATTATACGGAGTATTAAGTTAACATTTAAATTAAGTCAATCAAAAAAAAATTAAAATCACAAAAATACTTCAATTAAAACTAAATTATATACGGTAGTTATGTAAATAGTAGCTTATATTTACAAGACTATTAAATATATCATGGAAAGAAACAGAAACCCATATGTTCCCGTCATCTTTGGGGGGCAATTTACAAAGAAAAAAGACATTTCCATTTCCAACCCTCCAACTATAAGTATATTTGCTAGTTACACCCTCAAGTTTAGGAGGGGCCGGAACCCCACCCTGCCCTAGTAATCTTCCGCCCTTGTCCACGTGTTCGTTAATAGAAAGCTAGTATTAAGGTTCCTAATACCAAAAAAGGAACAATAGAACTTGAGTAATCTGGGTACAGTTCAAACTTGATGCAACCGCTTGCGGATATGCTGCCTTCAAAATCTTGCTCTAGCCCATTTTAGGCTTCCTCAATTGTGCTATATTGGGCATGGGTACTCAACTCATGTGCAAGTCTCATTTAAACCTTAGACATCAAAATATGGATGAAAGGATCTGACGAATCGCAACCTGTGGGCAATTGTCAATAATGACAACTTTGGCAAGATCAACACCTAAAACTGTCAGATCCTTGGTATAACTTCCATCCGCGAATCTACATGACTCTATAAGCTCGACGAGAAATGATTTTTCCATCTGGATCCAGTATGTCTAGAAGTTGTTTAACATATATGCTCTGGCTGGTTGTAAACACGAAAACTTGAAACATTTCTGAGACCCTTTCCAAAAACTCTTTTAGGTATGTCCTCTTCTTCACATAGACAGTATGCTCTTTGGAATGAAATGATACTTAGAATGTGAAGTATGCGCTGCACCATCACAGTCTTCCAATGAAGAGTGGACCAACGTTTCTGTAATGCCAAATTGAGCAGATTATAGAAAAAGCATAGTAAAAAAAATCAGCTTGAGAAAAAAGAAAGAAAGCACTTTCGAAGTAACTTGATATGACGATTTTAAAAAATTTAAGGTGTTTATTTCGACCGACTTTTCTATAAATGGGTTGATTTGGGTTATAATTTACTCTAATGGGTAAAATGAGTTGAAAGTTACCAAAAGCGTATCTAAATGAATAAGCCTCATAAATCACCTTTATTAAATAAAAGGTATGATGATTTTTATAATAATGTAGTTCCTTCGATCATATTGAAACACTAAGTATTTAAAAAACTTGTCAGAAAATGAAATTAAAGCATAATTGTGGGTCGATCCGACCCAACCCAGCTTGACACGCACTGATAATAACCCGTTTTGACCCAAATTTGCTATGGCTTATAACCTGACCTGGACATTATTTTGCATTAATGTAAAATAACCAAAATGCTCCATACCAGCTAAATCCAGTACTTGTGTCATTGTTTTTCTCTCCCGGGGCAAACTGTTGGGACATAAACTTGTTTCCTCTTCAGAAAGATCGGGCAGATTTCTAATAAACATTTGCGGATCCAAGCATTCAGATGGATCCCAGTCAGGATAAGTATTAATATCGGGCTCCTGATTGCAGGTTCTCAGCAGATGGATCGCAAGATATACGGTTGATTCTTCTGAAGCCAAAACTGGTCCTGAATGGTTTAGGTTGTCATCACAGTCATTGCAAGTCTAGATGCTATCCTGAAGAAAAGGTAGTATCATATAATCATCTTCAAAGAATATGTTCGACTCATCACATCCATAACCAGGTAAGCAGGTAGCTTCCGCAATATCATATATGGACCCCCTTTCAATGGGCGAGCTAGAAACAATCATGTCTGAAATAAAGCAATCTGACACATTACATCTTAGATAATCACTTGAGTTTTTATTGCTACTGCCACTATCTGTATCTCCCACTGATGGGCCATCAATATCCTTGTCAATTCCTACGTAGACACAATAATGGTTTGATAAAGCCCTAAGTTACTGCAAATCAATATCATCAAAATTTATTCATTTTTATATAATTCGCATATCTATATCCTAAAATGTCACCACTAATTTGTCTCTTGACATAGTTTTCTAAAAGCAGCTAATCGACCACCCACTCTTCACGATTACAATATCATCAAGAATCAAATGTATAGTTAATATTAATGTGTATATGTGGCAATTTTGACCCTCTAACATATGAAAGGTAAGAATCTAGTCATGTAATATCTCAAGGATCATATTAAAAGTCTTGATAATGCTTAAATAAGTTGATATACCTTCAAGTACTATTTGCTTCAAGAAATCATATTTAATCATATATATATATATATATATATATATATATATATATATATATATATATTAATCATATATATATATATATATATATATATATATATATATATATATATATATATTATCAATATACCAGATTCAATATTTTCATTACTGAAGTAATTAAATCAAAATCATACCCTTACTGCCTTACATCCATATCAACGGTGTTTAATTCGTTGGGTTTGTCAGAGATGCTCATAAATCGTATCATCTTCAGAAGCATCAATAAAGATCGTATGCAGAATGAATATCACTATCAGAAATAATCCTATGAACCCAAAGTTCAGAAATCAAAATAAAGCAAAATCGTACTACCTGGTGTTGATATAAACTAAGATTCTACAAATAATTCGACACTATTCATGTTTAACGAAAGGTAATACAACATGTACCTACGTTTACAACACGGCCCATTTGGATAGCTAATCTGAATAAAGGTGGGGACAAAGCGAGAACTATATGGAATAAGCAAGCAAGATCAGAATTACCGTTATAAAACCGATTTTTAAAATATAATGAAAGTACCTTGAGCTGGAAAGGATTGTATACATGTCTTTATTTGTTGGTGGCACTACATAATCACGTAGTACAACTACACCATCAGCATCTGCTCCATAAATCTGCTGCAGGTTGATATCAAGGATCACCTGCTCATTCTCAGTAATGAACAGTGTTCTTTGGATGTCAATATGCACTTGCAAGATGCTTCATATATTCATACATAAGTCATATAAATATCATGGTGAAATTGTTTAGAGGCTACATATATTCATACTATTTGGAACACATGAGGAACGTAATTTTACAAATACATTACAGTGAATAGCTATGACTATATAATTTCTACTCCTTTCAGTACCCAAGAATTTATCTATTTGCTCAAAAAAATTTGTAGTTATCAAAAGAACGACCATCTTTGATAACGTTCACAAATCCTCTCTCTTACCTCTATATCTTGAAGATTAATGTTCTGTAAACTAATGCACCATTCGTCATCGTTAAGACATAAGATAATACGATATTGTTATCAACACGAGCAATATATTTATCTGGTAAAAGAATTTGCTAGGTAGAACCATGAGCTGATACAAAATTCAGACAACGATGCATATGTAGCTAGGGTATAATATTACTTACCAATTAAAATTGAAATCGAGAACAGGAACCAAAGTCTGAAGAATTACCCATCATTCCAATATCGCATGATAAGAGCATTTGACAGCCAACAGAGTCCATCTTAGTCTTAATTGCCATATCAACGTATCCCATATTCCTATATAATTAGTAGTAGCTCTCGGCAAATATGATTAATGCATACAAGTTATAAAAGCTCTACAGTTGATTAAAAATCAATGTATAGAAGAATAATGTGAACTATGACAGATCATTCACTTAGTCAATACATGGTTTACTAAATTTTAAAGACCTGATATTAAACAATGGATTTAACAGTTAACACATTTTAAAAATTGGTTCAGAGCTTAAAGCTCCTATGTCATCTTCATCTACGACATTGGCTTTCCCAATTAATTACCGTGACGTCCAAATCTCTCTTAATATGATATATTACACTTTTACAAAAGTAGTCAAACTGTAAATTGAGGCCTGCCCCTACAATGCTTAGTTGTACTTTATGATATACAGATTAAGAGAAGTAAAAGTGATAATATGGGCGGGTCGGCCTAAAAAAACTAAAGTAAAATTTGGTGCCTGAATCCTAAACCCAAAAAATTAGTAACAATAAGGAGATAAATGTCATCAAAGCAAAGTACCTTCCAAGCACAACACCAATTGCAAAGATCTCTTTTGGTTTCCAGCTTTTGGTAATGGAGATGGTTTCAGTCAATCCTTTGAGACGGGCATGATAGTTCCTTCAACACATGAAAAATGAATCAGCACAATAATTCGAATATTTCAACGAAGATGGCTACTATTAATAGAGTATTAGTGACCACTTTGATCTGTGTAGCACATACCACCTATAAAAAGTGATGGCATCAAATTTTACAGTAGTCCAACTCATACAAGACTTAGGAAATGGTCAAGATTGACTTAAAAGGTCAAAATACACCTCCATTTTCTCTATCATAATTCAGATGCAAATTAGATGTCAATTATCAATGCGTATAAATCCATCCACCCGAACACCATAATTAATTGTAAAAGGAAGAATAGATCCGTTAAGTCAAACATTCAGCCCAAGCTTAGCTGATCTGCACCAAAGAGCAAGACCAGCATGACAACAACTAAATACAGTATACAATCTCAGATCACTGTTTGTAATTATATTTCATTAACGCATTGATATTTTCCACATGTAAATTATATGTCAATTATCAATGTGTATAAATCCATCATCCCGAACACCATAATTATTTGTAATATACATCTAACTGACTCCAAACTACAAAACATTCACAATTAGCTATTAGACCATAATATCCTATGATGGAGTATCATTATAGCAATCCTTATATTATAATAATAATAACTTCTACAGACTTTTACCTCACGTGGAGTACAAAGGTAAACCAAACTCCTACCATTAATTCAAACTGTTGAACATACATAGCCTAAAAATAAGAAGAATAAATTAGGGTGCATCGAATGCATATTTCTAGCAAAAAGACTATTCGGGTATCACTTAAGTTAGGCACTTCAAAGTTTTATTAGTATTTTACAGGTCCATTTTAGTTCAAAAATGCATTTAAAAGTATATATCTACTATTACGCAAAGATGAAAATTTAAGTACTAAATCAAAAAGATTAATGTTACAGATGATGTTCAAAGTAGCTTGTATGCCATGCACAAGTCTCGGACCATTGTCTCAGCCCGTAAAGACTGCACTGATGAGTGTATGGAGAGGTAGCAACCAAGAAAATGGCGTTAGTCAAGGACCCATCTATGATGCTAACTGTCAAGAACAATGTCTCATGCTAAAGGTCAAACTTGAGGTGCAACTGATTTAATTTCATAGTATACTTGGCTAATGATTTATTGAAATAAATAGAAAAATAAAATCTGTAATGAAATTGCATATATTGAAAACTTGAGAAAGCGAAAAGTTACCTAAATGAGCCAGTTAATAAGTATAGCTGTCAATAAAATCATGTTGTTGTGTTAACATACGGGTTGCATGCAAAAACCATACCATAACTCTGCAATTCGATGAACCCACATTACTTTGTGTCATGAGCCAATTATCATACAACAATAGGACGATTAATAGCAGAGTGGAATGTCATGGCTACAAACCTGTGAAGCCACATAGACACCAATTCCATCTAGCACCTTAAATATAAATCTTGATAAATAAATAGCCAGATAGTATATATGCTGCTGAAAATGCATAAAGCTCATACACAGTGCATAAATATTTGTGAGCTTAAATTTATCATGCAGCCTAATGCTTACCACTTATTGTACCTGGCTTGTTAGCTCGCCAGTTTCATTTTCATCCTCACCGTCATCAATAACATCATCTATCGCATCTGACATGTTGCTGGTCTCAAGAAAGAGTACGAAAAATGAGTTATTTTGGTCATTATACAGAAGTTCAAGCATGAGGTAGTGAGGCTGTTATATTTGTGCAAACTCTTGAAAAATAGGGCACAGTTATTTAGCCCATTTTCACCTCCATTTTTCTCAACATCAGCGAAAAGAGAATTGAAAGGGAAACATAATAATCTCCTGTATCCACACAAAAAATGATCTTCTCTCTATTCACGTGAAACAAATGGTTTCTATGTTTATAGAGAGGGGGTGTGCAGCTATGTAACTTGCATTGACATGGACAATTCATGAAATAGAAACCATCAAAAAATAAAACATCAATCAATAAATTAGCTTTAGAAGTACTAATCTGGGAAAAAATCAAAATCAAGTAAAACAGCCGTATACCTCTTGATCCATAAGGATCATCTCCATTGATGCCCCTGAGTCGGATTGTTGGTGTACGACTGCTTCCACAACGGTAAGACTTTGGCACGAATCTTCTTTCACCATGCATGAGATTGACGGGTGTAGAAGAATTGAGGTGGGAGTTAATCTGGATTTTGAAAATTAAAGGCCGAATCATGTTTTTTATGCGCGAGATATACTCCAGTTTGTTGCGATCGGAGCTCTGAAAAAAAGAGGAAGCGGTTGTTTGCATAAACGTGCCTTTTATTTCTCCATTTGTTTATTGTTATTTTCTTTTTATGATCTCAAAATATCTCTGACTTATTTAACAAAGGTTATTTTTTATAAATTTATATAGGGAAATGCTATTGACAGCCCTAAGGACGGTCAATAAGTGCATTTATTGAAGTCAAAGTTTCCTTATATAATCAAGATTATAATTAATACACTGAAGTTTTGTATTTAATTCATTGAAACTTTCCTTTTATATGTGATGTATTAATTATAATTTTTGATAATAAAGGAAAGTTTGAGTTTAATAAATAAGTTCAAGAGTTCTTATTGACAGCCCTAAGGGCTGTCAATAGCATTTCCCATTTATATATAATTACGAATTTCAGATTCAAAATCTCAATACACGATCATGTTTTTGAAATTTAATAATTTCAAATTTTAAATTTAAATTAAAAATACAAATTAATTCACTTCCTATAAATTCGCAACAGAAATGTATCACAAGGGTAATATAGTAAAATTAGTCAATGAAAGATGACATATTATGTAAACAATGCTGTTAATCTTAATCAGTGGTTCAGATTTGTTTATCAAACTCATTTAACGGGTTAGATTAAGTCAAACGAATCTACGGGTTAGATTAAGTCAAACGAATCTAACTTCAAAATGTATACGTATTAAGACTCATCCAATAATAATAAAAAGAGATTGTTAATCTCACCTTTTTGAGTTATCACAAATTAATTATCCACTAAAAATAAATAAGGAAGTTTGATCAAGATTCTCCTCATATTAACCTTAGTTGCAAATATTATTAAAAACATTAAAAGAAAAAATTAATTAATTAGTTAAGGGTAAAACTGTTATTTTGTAAAAAATAAGAAAGTAAATGAAATAATGATCATGTTTTTATTAAACTGCGTAGTTTTTGCCGGATAATTATTTTAGGACGAAGGAAGTAGTCAGTTTCAAGTTTAGCTCACTTTATTATTTTATAAAATCAACTTGTACTAATTATACTTTGTTATTTGGAATTAGAATTTACTAATTTAGCAATCCTTATTAAAACTTTTAGTAATAACACGTTAAGATTTATTTAACCTTTTTTTTTTTTTTTTTTTTTTAATCTTTGACTACTTTTATGAAATTCAGTCTTCGACTAATTTGACTTCCAGTCTTATTAGTTTATTACCACGATCAACGGATAACTAGTGTAATACCCGGGCGGTGCCCCGGGTAAACCAATTTTTAGTACGTTAAGTAACATGTATATATTTGTTTATGGTTAACGTAATAAATGTCGTGTTTGAAGAATAAAAAACAAAAAAACTTGCAAAGAAAATGAGGAAGATAGGAAGAAACAATGTGAATCGCTCATCCCATAAACTATATGTTGGAGGTTTTGATGTAGTAGTCACCGAAATAATGATAACGAAGAAAACACAAAGAAAAAGCACAATCACCAAGCTAGATAGACAAAATACTCTATTGGGCAAGTAAGAAAGCATGCTTCTTCACATGTATAATTGGGCCGAGATATCATGTTCACATAGATGTACTTATCAAAACACTAATGAATTTTGACTTTCATATTACTTCTATGTAAATGTAATTACTTAGGTATATCAAATCCTAATCCTAACGTAAATTATAAGAAGGATAAAAGTGACGGGATATTATCACGAAGAATATATCATGACCGTGTGCCACCATAATTTTGTAAATTATCTTATTATGAAGAATATATGTAAAAATCACTAAACCTTGATTGACCCATATTGAGAAGCATTTAGGTGAACTAAATGATCAACTGGGACATATAGAGTGGATGAACCACACTAAAGAGCCACTTGCTAATGTAAAAAGCCAGTTACTCTATGGCAAAGTTCAAGTAACCTTCATAGCCAAGGCATGAATACAAGTAATGAAAAAAAAATCTGAAAAAAAAAGGAAAAAATAAGGAAGTATTATTCAATGGAATAATGCCAAAATCTCATCACAAAATGGTTATAAACCCTTCAAAACTAACATGGCAGAATACACAATAGAACATTTATGGTCACAATTGGTAAATTGGATCTATAGAATTCAATGGAAACTTCAAATAAGTATTTTGATGCTTATCAAAATTAAAAGAAATGTAACTTCAATGTTGCCACTTGCCTGTTGTACCAAGGCTTCAGAAATATTTCATAGCCTACGAAATGACTAACATTTTACAAAGGCTCGATAGTTCAATTGGTGTATTAAAATTAGTCAGTTTTAACCCCGACTATTTCGACCCGTTACACAACTGTATGACCCGTCACCTCTAAATTTAATAGTAGATATGACCCGTCGACATTGGAAAAGGAGTGTACATCATAATCAACACTTGCAACATAATTAATGTTTATAGAGGCAATAAGGGTATGACTAATTTCACAAAGGATCTTTAGGATCAAATCAAATTCAAATGTGGAATTTCTTTATCGACCGATGGTCATGTAATTGGTGAAAAACACACAATAAGCTGTATAGTGAGAAAAAAGAATACCATTATTGTCAAATTTGAAGTGCAGGTAAACTCTCTATGCTAAGATTCTAGCATCTCAACTGCTCCCTGGTCAAAGCAAGAAAAAGTTTAAGATTTAGCTCTATATCGTTTCACTATTTCCATAATTTATTGCATTGCCATTTGTAACTATTTGTAACTGTAAGAGATGTCAAGACTTTGTAGGCTATAAGAATACGAATATAATTAGAATTTATGCTAAAGTACACATACAAGATTTAGTTGTCAAAATTAAAGGTGCTACAGTGGGCAGGGTGAGTCAGGTTGGATAATGGGGCAGAAAATATTCAGGTCCAAACGGGTCATTGTTAAATCTGATACCCAGCACTACTCGACCCGCCCATTCTGGCACCAGTTTATTCCTTAATCCATGCTATCTGTTTATTCCTTATAAGCCACTCAATCCTAGTAAAAATTGGAAAACTTCATGAAACTTGACATCAAATTACTGAACAGAAAATAACATTTGTAAGCTTACCCTTGATAACACATATAACAAATAATTTGCTCATGCATTACCTGCATATACTAATTACTAAGAACGTATATTGTTCTTGAGATGTGTATTTTGACATTTGTAAAAACAACAGAAACCTTAATGCCAACATGAAGCATGGCGAGAGGTAAGGTAGCCAATGCATCAATATTCTTGTCTTCAGCAACAATCACTTGGGGACTTTGTTTCTGGACAAGAATTAGAACAAACACACAAGCACATCAATCATTGCATACATAAATACAGAAGATGCAGTATTAAAATGGCCAATACAAAAATGGAGTTTATACAACTACAAAAAAGTAGTTGTAAAAAAAGAAACAAAATATGTGCAAATTTAGCATTGGCAGACTCTCGAAAATTTGTCTTGCTGCTTTTGAATTACCTGTGGCCCAAACCCCAACAACATTTGTATTTTACAAAATTGTCACACCCCGCCAAACGGTAATTACAATTACATAGAGTGGTTTGCGGAAGCTTAGTGACGTGGCGGGGGTGTGAGCAGTCTAACAACCAACAGATACATACATACTCAGAGCATATGGTTATCGCAGAACGAAATAGATTAAGATGCCATTAGTTAAAGTTTTACAAAAGATTACCACTTGAAAAGTGGTAACAGTAATAGTAGTAGTTGAAGTCAGTATTTCATAAAATACATAATATTAAAAGTAGATTTCATAGGTATGACTGCAGTAGTTGCAGTTATACAGAGGAAATCCAAGTGTCCCAAAAGTAGTGGCATCCTAACAAGTCCAAGGTAGTCCGTCCTGATATGCATGCAGATCTTACTTACGCTGCTAATTCCCTGAAAAACATAGAGTAAATTGTCAACAAAATTGTTGAGTGAATTCACATGTTTGTTTGTTGTGTAAGAAGCACAAGTTAATCATTTACGAATAAACTTCCCAAATAATAGTTGTTCACTTAGTAGGAAACACAAGTTATTTCAATAAAATAACATTTCCAAATCAGTTGTAATTGTAGTAGGAAACACAAGTTAACCTAAATAAAGATTAACATTTCCAAATCAGTGTACGTAGGAAATCACTTCCTAATCAGTAGTTTTGTGGGAATATTTAGACGGTGATCCCTCGAAAGGTGAGCTAAACCTGACGAGTAAGGTAACCCGATCTAACCCTATAACCAAACCACGACCCTAATCTGTTGTTGTTTGCCATGCTAGACAATTAAGTATACGCTCCCAAATCCGTAGGAGGGTCGTCACGGCGATAGTACTATCCGTATACTCAGTGGCTAGAGTCACCTAACTAATGGTTATAGTCTGTAGCCATAAGGTCTTTTATGCACTACATCGTTCAGCCTAGATCTGTACCAAGATTCGTTGTCTAAATTCCCAAAATAGTATGAAAACATTTCATAAATCATAGTTCAAGTAGTTGTGTGAAATACCCTTTCACAAACAGTCACGTATGAATTACCCTTTCATAAACAATCAAGTAAATACATACAGTATTTAAAGCAGTTGTCGCATGCAGTTATACATACGATTTCTATGTTTTTCACCCCGAGTTTTAAAAGCATTAAAACAGTGAAAAGGGGTTTGTGAACTCACTGTGAGTGCTCGGATGTGAATGCTAGCGAGATATGATAACGTAGTCCAAACGTAGTCAACCTATACACAATAATGTATTAACTATAAGTACTTTATTTACTTACGTTAATAATTTGTTTGTTTAAAGAAATTATCAATTTCTTAAGTTTGTGTATGTCGTTGATGATTGTTGTTGAAAATATATAATATTATCCAAGTATTGTTTGTTTGTCGAATTGTCCGAAGTGTGAAAGTATATATACATATATATACTTATATAGTTGAATGTATATATTCTCGCATATATATATTATTATTCGTTGTCTCGTCTCATATCTATATATATATCATATATATATAAAAGTTTGTCGTTAAGTTTCCAAAATCACAAGTCTCACTTTTCATAAGTCTGTATTTATTTTCGTTCATCTAATAATTATCATCCTGTTTCCAACATGATCGTATACGTCTAATTAAATAATTGTTAATGTTATTTAATATATAGTTTCATAATAAAATTTATCGTTCTTTTTCTATTCACTCGATCCATTTAAGTTTAACATGAGATCTATTAACTATTCGGTCCAAACCCAACAGCTCAAGCCCAACACCAGGCCCAGACCGTGACCCGGCCCAGCTCAGCACATGGCCCAGCCGTTCGGCTTGGGCCAGCCGTTCGGCTTGGGCCTTCAGCCGTTCGGCTGAAGCTTCGGCCCAATCCAATTCTCTAGTTCATTCACCCTTTTTATTTTGGCCCAAGCCCAATTATATCCGATCCCGAATGTGACCCGGCCCAGCAAATAGCCCAAGCCAGACCAGCCAGCCGTTCGGCTGGGAGAAGTCAGCCGTTCGGCTTGGACTATCCAGCCGTTCGGCTAAGGATAGCCAGCCGTTCGGCTAAGGCTCCGAGCCCAGAACCCCCTGTTTCGTTTTCCAGTTTCACAGCTCGATTTCGACATGTTTTTAGGCTAAGTTTCGAACGGTTTTCAGGTTTGTACATTATATATCATCAATATATCACGATACATCGCATTTATGACCACTTTTACTTATGAAATTTTGGATTTAAAGTTTTGGGTTTTCAACACTAAATTCAGGAACAATCATAGATTCATCCAAATTACTAAGTTATATACATGGATTGTGTTACGTTAACATCATATTCAACGAATTATAAACATATAAATCAAAGAATTTTAGTTTTCTTACAAAGAAGGATTTTGATGAGATGATGATGGCGATGGAAGATGATGATGAAGATGAGTTGCTTCTTGTTCCACTTCTACTACTACTACTTCACAATCTGATGTTGCTGCTGATTCTTTTGTGTGTTTACTTTTAGAGAGAATGAGATAAATTGATAGATAGATGAGTTGTGATGAAAAGATCAGGAAACATGCATATATAAAAATGATACGGAGGTATGGTTTTGAAACAGAGATTTGTCTCCTCCATTATTGACGTTTGGTAGCTTATTTTTGTACTGCAATTTTTAGTACGGGTATAATTTTAGCAATATAAAATATAACTTTTTATATTTTTATTTTGTAGATGCTATTCTGGTTCGTTATTTATGTTCAGAATAATGATGTTATAATTATTTTAAATAGATGTACAATTTTGTACATTTTACTGCGCGCAACTATTTGAGCGCAAAATTTCAGTTAATTTAGGATTTCATATTTTGAGATAATGTTCTAACTTCCTCCAAACGAATGAGAAAATTTGTATTTTTATGATTCGACCTTTTATGAGCGTTTTAGAATTGTTTCAGTTCGTGTTATAATACGTTTTATGTTAAACGTATATTTAGACTATTTTATCTATATGTTATAAATATATAAATACTCGTAATTAATAATTACATTATTAATTATTTCATGTTACCAAATCTTGTTAATTATTTTTGACGGCTTCGTTCCGATACGTTCGTACGTAATTTATATATAACTACGTATCATGTAATACTTTTTGTATTAGTGTTTTGAGCTCGCTAGACTCATATCACATCATAGGTTTAGTTTAAAACAAATGCTGGGAATTAGCGTAAGAAATGCATGTAATTAAGTATAATTATATACCTAATTTGGAGGAGTGTCACATTCTCCCCCCGTTAATGAAATCTCGTCCCGAGATTTAAGTCGAGCCGTGAGTCTCGGTCACGCTCTCAAATAGGTTGGGGTATTTCTTTCGTATTTCATCCTCTCGTTCCCAGGTAAACTCTGGGCCATGTTTCGAGTTCCAACGAACTTTAACCAGTTTGATTCGTTTGTGTCGAAGTTTTTGTGTTTTAGAATCCATAACTTCAACAGGTTCCTCCACAAAGTTGAGTTTTGAGTCAATGAAGACTTCATCAGGAGGAATGATAAGCGTTTCATCAGAAAGACACTTTTTGAGGTTGCTAACGTGGAAAGTATCGTGTATGCTACAAAGCTCTTGTGGTTGTTTGAGCTTGTAAGCGACAGGACCAACCCTAGCAAGGATTTCAAATGGTCCGATGTATCGTGGGTTTAGCTTTCCGCGTTTGCCAAATCGTGCTACTCCTTTCCAGGGAGATACTTTGAGTAGGACTTTGTCTCCTACTTGAAACTCAATAGGTTTACGGCGGTTATCAGAGTAACTCTTTTGTCGATCTCGTGCCGCTTTCAGTCGGCTCAATACTTGAGTTATTTTGTCAGTGGTTTCCTGGACAAGTTCGGGTCCAGATAGTTGTCTGTCGTCCAACTCTGCCCAACAGAGTGGTGATCGGCACTTGCGTCCATATAACGCCTCAAAAGGTGCCATCTGTATACTCGTGTGATAACTATTGTTGTAAGAGAATTCAGCTAGAGGTAGGTGGGTATCCCAGTTACCTCCAAAGTCTATCACACATGCTCGCAACAAGTCTTCGAGCGTCTGTATCGTTCGCTCACTTTGGCCGTCAGTCTGCGGGTGGTAGGCAGTACTCATATCAAGCCGAGTACCCAGTGCATGTTGTAATGTTTGCCAAAAGCGAGAAGTGAATCGTGCATCTCTGTCAGAGATGATGGATAGCGGCACACCATGCCGAGAAACAACCTCCTTAATATAGATTTTAGCTAGTTTCTCCATTCCATCCGTTTCTTTAATAGCAAGAAAGTGGGCTGATTTCGTCAATCGATCGACAATCACCCATATGGCATTTGCTCCCGATGCCGTTCTAGGTAACTTCGTAATGAAGTCCATTGTTATTTGCTCCCATTTCCACTTGGGCAGTTCAGGTTGTTGCAAAAGTCCAGACGGATTTTGGTATTCTACTTTTACCTTTGAGCAAGTTAAGCATTTGCTCACGTAGGTGGCAATGTCACGTTTCATTCCAGGCCACCAGTAAAAGCCTTTCAAGTCCTGGTACATCTTGTCCGCACCAGGATGTATCGAGTAGTTGGACTTGTGTGCCTCGTCCAAAATCAGCTTGCGTAACTCCTCTACGCATGGTACCCAAATTCGATCCATAAAGTACAACACTCCGTTGTCCTTTTTCTCGAGTTGCTTTTCCATTCCCTTCAAGGATTCATCCTTAAGACGTTCGGAAGTGAAAGCAAGTTCTTGTGCCTCGCGAATTTGAGTACTGAGATTCGAGTGGATTGTCAATCCCAAGGCTCGAACTCTTCGAGATTTGATTCGTTCCTAATGACTCAGGGCATCTGCTACAACGTTAGCTTTACCCGGGTGATACTTTATTTCACAGTCGTAATCATTAAGTAATTCGACCCAACGTCTTTGTCTCATGTTAAGTTCTTTCTGGTCGAATATATGCTGGAGGCTCTTATGATCAGTGAAGATCGTACACTTTGTACCGTATAGGTAGTGTCTCCAGATCTTTAGTGCAAAAACAATGGCTCCCAATTCCAAATCATGAGTCGTATAGTTTTTCTCATGCACTTTTAGTTGTCGTGATGCATAAGCAATGACCTTTTCGTTTTGCATCAGTACGCAACCCAATCCCTGATGCGAAGCATCACAGTAAACAACAAAGTTATCTACTCCTTCAGGTAGAGATAGTATGGGTGCGCTGCTCAATTTCTGTTTCAATAGTTGGAATGCATTCTCTTGTTTCTCATTCCACTCAAATTTCTTGTCTTTTTGAGTTAATGTGGTAAGTGGCTGGGCTATCTTCGAAAAGTTTGCGATGAATCGCCTGTAATAGCCAGCTAGACCAAGAAATTGTCGTACTTCAGTTGGGGTTTTCGGTGCTTCCCAGTTGTTGATTGCCTCAATTTTGGATGGGTCTACGTGAATTCCCTTGTCATTTATCACATGACCAAGGAATTGAACCTCTCTTATCCAAAATTCGCACTTAGAGAACTTTGCATAAAGCTTCTCTTTTTGTAGTAGTTCGAGGACAAGCTTCAGATGTTGCTCGTGATCCTCTTTCGTTCGTGAGTATACCAAGATGTCGTCAATAAACACAATGACGAATTTATCCAGATAGGGTTTGCATACTCTATTCATCAAGTCCATGAATACTGCTGGTGCGTTGGTCAGTCCAAAAGGCATGACTAGGAACTCGTAATGACCGTATCGAGTCCTAAACGCGGTTTTCGGTACATCTTCTTCTCGTACCTTAAGTTGATGGTAACCAGATCGTAGGTCAATTTTTGAATAATAACTTGACCCTTGCAATTGATCAAACAGATCGTCAATGCGTGGTAACGGGTATCGGTTCTTGATAGTTACCTTGTTCAACTCACGGTAGTCGATGCACATTCGCATAGATCCATCATTTTTCTTAACAAACAAAACCGGAGCTCCCCAAGGTGAAAAGCTCGGACGGATGAATCCCAAGTCTAGAAGTTCTTGCAATTGTGTGGATAGCTCTTGCATTTCCGAGGGAGCTAGACGATAAGGTGCACGTGCGATAGGTGCGGCTCCTGGCACCAGGTCAATGTGAAACTCAACTTGTCGTGGGGGTGGCAATCCTGGCAACTCATCAGGGAACACTCCTGAATAGTCGCGTACAATAGGTACCTCGTCTATACGTCGTTCCTCAGATTTCTTTTCTACAATGTGTGCCAGAAATGCTTGGTACCCCTTTCGTAGATATTTACTGGCCTTCAAGCACGAAATCATTTTCGTGGCACTCTTTCGTTTCTCACCTTGAATCACTAAAGTTTCTCCTGTCGGTAACGGTAAGCGAACCATCTTATCATGACATATGATCTCGGCTCGGTTCTTAGATAACCAATCCATACCGACTACAATGTCAAAACTTCCCAACTTAACCGGTAGCAAGTCTATTTCGAAGAGATGACCTTCTAACTCCAAGGTACATCCCGGTACTATTTCTCCTGATTCGATCAACTCACCATCGGCTAATTCTATGGTATACTTGTTGTCTAATTTACGGGATTCAAGTTCTAATAGTGGTCTAAACTCAGTAGACACAAAACTTAAATCAGCACCCGAATCAATTAACATAGAGGCATAGTGGTTGTTTACGAGAAACGTACCAGTGACGGTGTTTGGGTTCTGGCGTGCCTCTTGTGCCCCGATCACGAATGCCCTTCCTTGAGCCGTTTGATTGTTGATGTTGTTGGCTCGGTTGTTGTTGTTGAGCTTAGGGCATCGGTTACGGTAGTGTCCTTGCTCACCACATTCAAAACATCCCTGGTTTTGACGCTCAGTGTTTGCCCGTGGGGGAGGGTTAGTTTTGCAGTCTCGAGTTCTGTGTCCCCATGCCTTACAATTTCCACAATACCCACACCCACCTTCGTGGTGTCGTTTGCACTTATCACATTTGGGTTTGTTACCCAGGTATGGTTTCGATTCAGTAGTGGTGGCAACATATGCTTTCGCATTTCCAGAATGTTTCTTGTTTTGCTGACCCTGGCGATCAGTACCACTACCGTTCCACTTTCGCTTTGCACCACCAGAACTACTAACATCAGTACTGTTCGGTTCACTTTTTCCCGACACAGCTTTCTTAGTCAGATTTCCCATCCTGACTGCCTCGTCGGTCAAACTTTGTGCTAGAGTAACAGCACTCCTGAAAGTGTCCGGTTTAGATGACGTCACCAGACTGCGGATTTGTGGTACTAGACCGTATATGTAGCGCTCGATACGCTTATACTCGGGTGTCACCATATGTGGCACTAGACGTATAAGCTCCTGAAACTTAGTGGTGTACCCAGTAATATCAGCACCAATCATGGTGATGTTCCACAACTCTGTTTCTATTTTCTGCATCTCACTGCGAGGGCAGAATTCTTCCAACATCAAATTCTTAAATGTTCCCCATGACATTGAATAAGCAGCTGGTCGACCAAGTGATTGGATCTGACTGTTCCACCAAGTGAGCGCTTTGTCAGCCAAAGCGCAAGTTGCATACTTCACCATACAGTCAGGTGAACAGTCACTAATGTCCAATACCGACTCAGTTTTCTCTATCCAATGAATCATACCAATGGCACCCTCGGTTCCACGGAATGAAATCGGCTTACAAGCCTGAAATGTTTTGTATGAACACCCTCGGCTAGCATTCACGGGTGTCTCAGTATTAGTAGGGGTAGATCCACTGTTGTTAACTACATGTTCACGACTACGGCTTGCCTCATATTCAGCAATACCTTCAGCTATTCTTCGTGCGATCATCTGTTCGGTGGTTTCAGTGGGTGGTGGTGGAGGCGTAGTCGTCTTTTGACTTTTTCTAGTGACTCGTCGTTTGGGAGGCATGATTCAGCTCTGCGATGAATAAAATGCAGAGTGTTAATGTTGAGATATTGAATGTGAATAGATCAAAGATTCACATTTGATAGAAATGAATGACATGAAAAGATGAATGAACAGGGTTTTACAACACGTGCCTTACGACTTTGAAACACCCACATGTACCTAGCATAATATAATCACGTTGGCCAGGCGTCATTATATAATGTCCAATACATATTTCTTTTCATTGTCGTTTAGCACCGTTAATTTCAGAGGTTCTCAAGAATAATCAATCACCAAGGTGCAATATGTTTCAGGGTTTACAAGAATTGATTACAAAGTTATCGATAAAGTATAGTTTTAAATCACAAGTCGACAGTTGTAAGAGGAAATAATATGGTTGATAATAGGTATAACGAACACGCGATGTACACCAAACATACAATATATATTAAAAGTCATAACGCTGTTACATTAGTTTAGTACAAAATGAGATGGGATTTCTAATATACCCATCAATGGTTAGCGTTATACAAAAGGTAATGGGTTTTCTATACATGAACCCATTCTACTAACAAAGTTCCATCCAACATACAGCTAGTACACACCTAGTACATACATACGTGAACATCAAAAGTAGTAGTATAATCTAGTGTAGGCACAAACCGCCATACACAGGCCTAACGGAACCATGGTAAATACGTCCTAACCGCAACCATCACTGCTGCAGTCATCACACACACACTAGCTACAATCTCTGACACCCTAGCACGCCTCTCTAAAGCTGCAACGCGTGCACGGGTGGATGCTAGACTCTGCCAGTCTGTCTGACGGTGAGTCTCCACAAAATCCATCCTCTGATGGAGCATAGCCATATCCATGTCAGTGCGGGAGGCATCGCTCAGTAGCTCCATCACATCTCTGCTCCTGCTAGAGGATATCCTAAACATGGTGTGGACCACAGCCACAAGGGTAGGCACAGTGAGCTCCAGAGGCTCACCAGTGAGAGATGCAGATGGTGGTGAGTGGGAGGACTCTCCAATCTCAAAGGTCGAGGGAATACCCTCTAGTGATCTCTACTCTCTCAATACTCGAGGCATCCAGTCCAGATGAGAAGGTCGGAGCCTCTTCTGTGGCGGCTCGACAAATGGAACCTCAGGCTCAGTCACTGGCGCCTTATCGCGCGGCGCGAGTGGTCCCCTGGGAAAATCCCGAACACAGATCCTAGCTGTCATCCTAGGTACAGGCACACGAGAGGTACTCGCAACAGGTGGTGTAGAGGTAGGAGTGACCACAGGTGCGGTCGGAGGTGGTACTAAGTAAGCATCACTAGTGTCAACAGACATGGCTCTCAGATGAACGGATGACTCATCCTCTACAGTGATCGTGGGACCCTCAAAAGTAGCCTCGGTCGGCTCTTCATCCGAAGCATAAACATGGTAAAGTGATTGACTAGACATACTGTGACAAAAGAAATTGGGTGTGGCGTGTCAGTCGTATGTTAGTTGTATGCAAAGTATGTATGCATGAATGCACAAATGTTCTAGCCAAGGCTATAGTCTAGGTCTCTAAGGTTCCAAGTCACTTAAAGACTGCTAGTTCGCTATAACCAATGGCTCTGATACCAAGTCTGTCACACCCCGCCAAACGGTAATTACAATTACATAGAGTGGTTTGCGGAAGCTTAGTGACGTGGCGGGGGTGTGAGCAGTCTAACAACCAACAGATACATACATACTCAGAGCATATGGTTATCGCAGAACGAAATAGATTAAGATGCCATTAGTTAAAGTTTTACAAAAGATTACCACTTGAAAAGTGGTAACAGTAATAGTAGTAGTTGAAGTCAGTATTTCATAAAATACATAATATTAAAAGTAGATTTCATAGGTATGACTGCAGTAGTTGCAGTTATACAGAGGAAATCCAAGTGTCCTAAAAGTAGTGGCATCCTAACAAGTCCAAGGTAGTCCGTCCTGATATGCATGCAGATCTTACTTACGCTGCTAATTCCCTGAAAAACATAGAGTAAATTGTCAACAAAATTGTTGAGTGAATTCACAGGTTTGTTTGTTGTGTAAGAAGCACAAGTTAATCATTTACGAATAAACTTCCCAAATAATAGTTGTTCACTTAGTAGGAAACACAAGTTATTTCAATAAAATAACATTTCCAAATCAGTTGTAATTGTAGTAGGAAACACAAGTTAACCTAAATAAAGATTAACATTTCCAAATCAGTGTACGTAGGAAATCACTTCCTAATCAGTAGTTTTGTGGGAATATTTAGACGGTGATCCCTCGAAAGGTGAGCTAAACCTGACGAGTAAGGTAACCCGATCTAACCCTATAACCAAACCACGACCCTAATCTGTTGTTGTTTGCCATGCTAGACAATTAAGTATACGCTCCCAAATCCGTAGGAGGGTCGTCACGGCGATAGTACTATCCGTATACTCAGTGGCTAGAGTCACCTAGCTAATGGTTATAGTCTGTAGCCATAAGGTCTTTTATGCACTACATCGTTCAGCCTAGATCTGTACCAAGATTCGTTGTCTAAATTCCCAAAATAGTATGAAAACATTTCATAAATCATAGTTCAAGTAGTTGTGTGAAATACCCTTTCACAAACAGTCACGTATGAATTACCCTTTCATAAACAATCAAGTAAATACATACAGTATTTAAAGCAGTTGTCGCATGCAGTTATACATACGATTTTCTATGTTTTTCACCCCGAGTTTTAAAAGCATTAAAACAGTGAAAAGGGGTTTGTGAACTCACTGTGAGTGCTCGGATGTGAATGCTAGCGAGATATGATAACGTAGTCCAAACGTAGTCAACCTATACACAATAATGTATTAACTATAAGTACTTTATTTACTTACGTTAATAATTTGTTTGTTTAAAGAAATTATCAATTTCTTAAGTTTGTGTATGTCGTTGATGATTGTTGTTGAAAATATATAATATTATCCAAGTATTGTTTGTTTGTCGAATTGTCCGAAGTGTGAAAGTATATATACATATATATACTTATATAGTTGAATGTATATATTCTCGCATATATATATTATTATTCATTGTCTCGTCTCATATCTATATATATATCGTATATATAAAAGTTTGTCGTTAAGTTTCCAAAATCACAAGTCTCACTTTTCATAAGTCTGTATTTATTTTCGTTCATCTAATAATTATCATCCTGTTTCCAACATGATCGTATACGTCTAATTAAATAATTGTTAATGTTATTTAATATATAGTTTCATAATAAAATTTATCGTTCTTTTTCTATTCACTCGATCCATTTAAGTTTAACATGAGATCTATTAACTATTCGGTCCAAACCCAACAGCTCAAGCTTAACACCAGGCCCAGACCGTGACCCGGCCCAGCTCAGCACACGGCCCAGCCGTTCGGCTTGGGCCAGCCGTTCGGCTTGGGCCTTCAGCCGTTCGGCTGAAGCTTCGGCCCAATCCAATTCTCTAGTTCATTCACCCTTTTTGTTTTGGCCCAAGCCCAATTATATCCGATCCCGAATGTGACCCGGCCCAGCAAATAGCCCAAGCCAGACCAGCCAGCCGTTCGGCTGGGAGAAGTCAGCCGTTCGGCTTGGACTATCCAGCCGTTCGGCTAAGGATAGCCAGCCGTTCGGCTAAGGCTCCGAGCCCAGAACCCCCTGTTTCGTTTTCCAGTTTCACAGCTCGATTTCGACATGTTTTTAGGCTAAGTTTCGAACGGTTTTCAGGTTTGTACATTATATATCATCAATATATCACGATACATCGCATTTATGACCACTTTTACTTATGAAATTTTGGATTTAAAGTTTTGGGTTTTCAACACTAAATTCAAGAACAATCATAGATTCATCCAAATTACTAAGTTATATACATGGATTGTGTTACGTTAACATCATATTCAACGAATAATAAACATATAAATCAAAGAATTTTAGTTTTCTTACAAAGAAGGATTTTGATGAGATGATGATGGCGATGGAAGATGATGATGAAGATGAGTTGCTTCTTGTTCCACTTCTACTACTACTACTTCACAATCTGCTGTTGCTGCTGATTCTTTTGTGTGTTTTCTTTTAGAGAGAATGAGATAAATTGATAGATAGATGAGTTGTGATGAAAAGATCAGGAAACATGCATATATAAAAATGATACGGAGGTATGGTTTTGAAACAGAGATTTGTCTCCTCCATTATTGACGTTTGGTAGCTTATTTTTGTACTGCAATTTTTAGTACGGGTATAATTTTAGCAATATAAAATATAACTTTTTATATTTTTATTTTGTAGATGCTATTCTGGTTCGTTATTTATGTTCAGAATAATGATGTTATAATTATTTTAAATAGATGTACAATTTTGTTAATTTAGGATTTCATATTTTGAGGTAATGTTCTAACTTCCTCCAAACGAATGAGAAAATTTGTATTTTTATGATTCGACCTTTTATGAGCGTTTTAGAATTGTTTCAGTTCGTGTTATAATACGTTTTATGTTAAACGTATATTTAGACTATTTTATCTATATGTTATAAATATATAAATACTCGTAATTAATAATTACATTATTAATTATTTCATGTTACCAAATCTTGTTAATTATTTTTGTCGGCTTCGTTCCGATACGTTCGTACGTAATTTATATATAACTACGTATCATGTAATACTTTTTGTATTAGTGTTTTGGGCTCGCTAGACTCATATCACATCATAGGTTTAGTTTAAAACAAATGCAGGGAATTAGCATAAGAAATGCATGTAATTAAGTATAATTATATACCTAATTTGGAGGAGTGTCACAAAAATCATTTTGGCAGACATGACAAGTGCATAAATAAATAAATAAATAAAGCTCACTAGAAAGCATAGGCAGACGTTCAGATATATAACCTCGACTCTAGATTTCAAAAGTTGCATGCAACAGAATTTGGGGGTTCTCCTACTGCCTGATTCATATACGTTTGGCCATCATAAGTTTTGATTTCCAAGTTGCATACGAAATTTCAATAATCAAATATCAATAGCAATGAATATCATTACGAATCATTTGTGTGCCGAATTAATCAAGATAAAAGGAATCAAATCAATTATCACAATAGAAATAGAAAAAAAAACTTTAATTGGATTTCAGAATCAATAATGATAAGTTTTACCTTTCGATACAGCTAATGTATTTAATGAGAGATAATTACTGCAACTGTGATGGCCAAGATGTGTGATGGTGTTTGTGAACATTGTAGCCATCGATCGCCTTTGTTAAGAGTTTACAATCAGGGTTTACTTTAGATTAATAATTAATTAATAATCGTTGGGGGAAAGAGGGGTGTGTTCATTGGATATTGAGAGGCAAATCACCGTTTACGGATCAAAAATTGACGTGGAAAACCGCTGAGCAAGTTCTTGATGATTGAAAAACTGTCAATGATACTTTAAACGGCTGGGATGAAAAGTTAAATGACTTTGTACGGTCCAGATCAAAAGTTTAAAAAAGCAGTTGACTTAGCTTTGTCAATGTATATTAAGAATAAGAATATCGAGTGACGTGGACAAGATCATACACGTGGGAGACATGTATTGGATACGTAGCTAACTAATTTTGTACGCTTGCTATTTGGAGGTTTTTTGCAACTCCCAACAGAAAGGAATTAAACTTTCCGTATTATTCAATCAAAACTGCATGAATTTATCAATTTGAAGTTGATCAATAGCTCAACAGATTCAATTCCACTCATCAGTAAGTAAATTACATTTGTTTTGATTATTCCTACATGTTTAGTTGCCGCAAAAACCTAATTTTGCTTACTTTGTACTTAATTCGTTTAATATAGAAACTATACGTGATTTTCATGTTTCTATTTGAAATTCGGTTCGTATAATGAAAAGTTAGGGTTCCGATGGTTATAATTTGGAATTGGAGTGAATTTAGTTGAAATTTTAACTTGATTGTGGTTTGTAACCCTAGGCATTGGCCGTGGTGAAATTTGCTTGATGTTTGATTATTTTCGGCTGAATTTATTGTCTCAAACCAAATTTTTGTTTAATACATGTATAGGTAAATACTCAATGGTGTGAAATAGTAAATCTGAATGAGTTTATGTGTTTTGTGTTTAAGATTGTTTAGTACATTGATGATGTGAGGATGTGTTTGGGATGTTAAATTCCGATACTTTTGATTTCGAATTGTAGTGAATGCAGTTAAAAGTGATGTGATTGAGCCTTAATTGTGGTTCTACTGATTGACCTTTAGTTGTAGTTTTCAACCTAGAAGTAGATCCACGTGAAGTGATTTGAGCTTAAATTGTGGTTTCAAACCTCGAATTAGGGCTGTGTGGACTTATTGAGCTCCAATTTGGTTCCAAACGTGTAAGTAGATGTTTCTTATTGACTAATCGGCGGGGCATTGTCGTTGGAAACATTTAGGAATTTTCATTAGTTGTTTCTTATCACCTGATATATTTGCAATTTTCATTAGGGAAACAGTTGAACTCTATTAAGAAGGTAGATGTTCATTGATGGGTGACAAAGAATCAAGTAATTCAAGGAAGAATGTCCAAATGCTTGAGATAAAGGAACGTCCACGCATTAATATTCCAGCAATCCGTGGCTTCTTGTCACAGTTCCCTGGAAAATTTCAGAGGCATCTCAAGGTAAGTTGATTCTTATGAAGCCTATGATGACTTCATTATTTTATCATCTTGGTTAAAATTTTATTCCATATGATTCAGTCAAGGTTCAAGAGGCCAAACGGAAATGAGGGAGCAAATAAGGAGATGTTCAAACTGAATGATGCAAAGTTCAATCTAGAGAAGCAAATGGAAGCTTGGAGGAAAAATCCTGTGTGGGATGATAATCAACCCCCTGGTATTGAGGTAGGAATGGTCTGGTTTTTTCTCAGTGCTCTTCAAACGCTTGAAAAAGAACTAGAATGAAAGCTACATGGACAATTGTAGTAGGTATTAGTTAGACAATCATAGATAATACTGAAACCTGCTAATGGCTTTTAGCTACACTGCATAAAACATATTCTGACACAGAGAACTGTTAGTAAGCTATGCTCGGAAGCTACATTGCATCCTGGTCCAGGCTTCCTTCTGTCTTTCAGTGCATTGCTTGAGATCAGATACTGCTTAAAAGCTGGTCTAATATTGTCAAGTGGTCTTGTTATTTCAGCTCATTGTTTCTATTCTGATCAGTCATAAATATTGGAGTTAATAAGTTATTTAAACAAGTAATTGTAGTATATAATTGGAACTAGTTACTTAACATTTAACAATGTATCCAAGAAAATTTGCCATGCCTATCTACCAACTTGCAGATGGATGTTTTCAGGTCGTTGTACCCAAAGGGTCTTTATGCCAACTAAATGTGAAAGCGAATGTGGGCTTGCCGCCAGATGCAATATATAACATTGTCACTGATCCAGACAATAAGAGGGTCTTCAAGAATATTCAGGTGGTTATTTTGGCTAAAGAGGATGTCATCATTCTCTCGTTACAGTTTATGGCAATATATTTCTTATTCCAGTAGGATGTTTACGGTTCTTCATTTGAACCGGATAATACCGTAGCAGATTGCAAGATCTGATTTTAATGATGGTGGCTTTGCAGCTTTCCACTTTTTTTTTCTTTTTCGTTAAATGTATGCTGAATGATGTTGATTTTATCAGGAAGTACTATCTAGAAAGGTTTTGCTTGATGAAGGTTCAAGGCAGGTTGTTGACATAGAACAAGCTGCTATATGGAGGTTTTTGTGGTGGTCAGGAACCATCTCGGTTCATGTGCTTGTAGATCAGAACAGAGATGACTACTCTGTAAGTACTATATTGTTTTCGTGACAAGTTCGTTGATCTATGTACTCAAGAACGTTCTATCTAGGTTGTCTTTTATATCTAAACGCTCAAAGGGGGTAAGTAAATATTAATTAGCTAAATAGGAAACATGAAATGGGTCAAATGGGTTGGAAGTAGCTTAAAGTGTTTTCATGCATACAGTCTCCTGCATCATATAATATAAGGAAACAGATCATCTTTGTAATAAAATAGTTGTTGTAACCCTATTTAACACAATATATATATATATAGGCCTATAGGGTAAAGGAGGACAAACTAGTGTTTTTGGGTCAACATAACTTGAACTATAAATTATTTGTTTTGAAAAAAAAACCCATTACCCAACCCGACCAACCCATCCCAATCTCTACATCTACTTTAATTAAAGGTTATCGAATCAGTCTATGCTTCTTTTTTTGGATAAAAAAGTGTTATTGGGTCAACCCAACCAAACTAATGTTACTTATTTTGACCCTAGCCCATTACCCAACCTGACCCAATTTTGCGAACTCTAAATTAGGTATTGCTTACCTAGCGTTACTTGATTGTCTGTCATAATTGGCAGATGAAATTCACTCAAGCTAAACCAGGATTTATGAAAAGATTTGAAGGTAGTTGGAAAGTAGAGCCCATACTACTTGATGAAAAACTATGCCATCCATTCAAGCCAAAAACCATATCAGAATATATGTCACGCACTCAAGGTAATGGAAGGATTGGATCAAAGGTGACCCTACAGCAACTCGTTGAACCTGCTATTGTTCCTCCCCCACCCATCTCCTGGTATCTTAGAGGAATCACCTCAAGGACTGTAGAAATGCTCATAAATGATTTACTTGCTGAAGCTGCTCGAATTAAAGGTGTTTCAGCCATTGATCATATCACCACAGACCCCAATCCTAATCAGGAATTATCTAATGAAGAAACATTAGATATCAAAGAAAGATGGGCCATGAGACGAAGAAAACCACGCAGAAGATTATAAAGAAAGTTTAATTTTCATGTCATCAAGCAACTAATTGGTATGTATTCCCACTTGTAACCTTTTGTTTTCCAACGTAACTATCAGCATGTGCTACCTAAGGCAAATGCTCCTTGCATTTGTTTTCTTGATCTCTCTAGTATATATGTTCTTGTGAGAATTGTTATTGTTGAGTATGTGAACCGAATTATATATAAAATGAGACTAGTTTTCTATGCGTTAACATGTTATGGCAAGCCTACGAGTTAATTGATTAATATAATTAATCAAGCAATTGATGAATGACCTTAATTGAACATGATATGTTCTATAAGTTCGTACCCTCTGTAATTTTTATTACCCAAGAAAATGATGATTGCATGCAGCCAGGGGTTTTGGTGTAACTTGTGCGAATAGCTTATCCTAACAGTGAATTATCTATTGTTCAAAAAAGAAAAGAAAAAAAAAACAGTGAAATTGTACCAAGCGTGTATCGACTTTCTTTTTCATATACCTTTTAATTATGTGTAACGACCATGTTACCGCTTCTGAGATATGCACAAACAATTTTTGTACAATTCTCACAATTATTAACTGCTAGAACACGTTGTGCACTATTTATGCATAAACTCGTACAAAATTTGCGTACATATAAACACACTGCAATATGATTTTGTTCCAAAAATAGATTGATGATCTATGGTTTATCACATAGTGAATTCGGGAAACCAACCACTTATAGGGTTGAAATGTCTCTTATGGATAGAGATCTCTACACGACTCATGTAGAATATCCAGTCAATTGATTTCATTTAGCCTATTCTGCATCCAGTTTTGTATTGTTTTGCACCAAGTATTCCCAATAAGGAGGTTTCACTTAATAACTCGTTGTTTTGATTGATTCGTTTACATTGACAAAAAATATATTCTCCGTTGAAAACCTCATCAGGATCAATGTTACGCCAGCTAATTGTACGATTACCAATGCCCTTTGGATCGCTATGCGGCACAACAACATGATCAAGTATGTGTCTCTACGTGTACTCGAGTTACAATATGTGTACTTAAGTGAAGATGTACTTAATAACTTAGTGTCTACTTGTAGCTTGCTTGAGAAGATTAACCTTTGTTATTGCGAGGGCTCGAAGACCTTAAAGGGTTAAAATATTGCTTGTCTTCGCGAACTGAAAATATCTTCAATTGAAGAAGACGTTCGTTTGATAATCTCCTAGGTCGTGTGTTGTTTTATCTAACGTCATTCTTAGGGTACCCAAAGAAGCCCCTGAGACGTACATGTTTATGCACCAAAATTACGTTCTTAAATTCATTTATAATGATTGGACCATACCTACCCTCTTGTTTCTACACATTGCTACTAAGCAGATTGAGCTTACACTCAACATGAAGACACCCATTGATCTTTCATTCTTTTTTAAGATGAGGGAATCACTCAATTTATCTGGCACATTTGACATACATATATAGCCGGACCCATTTATGATTTATTAGTGCCACTGAACACTCTGATCATGTTGATGGTTTGAGATCAAGGGTTTTGTTTCCCATTACAAAAGTGCAATAACTATCACTTGCAGCATGTTCATCATTGGTTTGAGATCAAGGGTTTTGTTTCCCATTACAAAAGTGCAATAACTATCACTTGCAGCATGTTCATCATATGAACATCTATGGGAACACACACTATGTTTTAATGCAGTTGTTTCGATTTGCCATACCAGTCAAGTCACTTATGGCACAACTATATACATTGAAAGACAACAAGGTGCTTTTCTCTAAGTTTATAATAAGGGGTTGATGGAAAAGAAAATGACCCGTCTAAAAGATGTTCTAGTACAAAATCCTCATAATAGAAGATGAGAAGCTTTAACAAGTTCATGACACAATGGCCTGTATTTCGTTGACTTTATACTTTTGTTCCATCTTCATATGCATAACTTTTTTATCTATTAATTAAATCAAGTTAATTTAATTAGTGTACTTTTATTGGGAAGTTTATGTCTTGTTCTCTAAACATCTCATAAGATCCCGAACGAGCCCTTACAAAATATTATCTAAGTTTATGAAATGATCTATAACAACTCATGGGAGATAAACAAAGATAAATCTGGACCATCAAAATATATGAAAAGACACTATTTATACCCATTTGAAACCCAAATTTGAAAGTTTACTATTCTATGAAAGTCGATACTAATATTTAGCCCATATTCTTTCAAGTCGACTTGAAGGACAACGAATCGGCCAAAAGTTGATAAACCAACAATGAAAACCATGTTTGAACTTGAATCTTTATAATTATAACAAAAGGGTCTTTAGTAATAATTGATAAATCTAAAAAATAAAAAAATAAAAAGAAAAAGAAAGAAAGGTACAAAAATTTGTTTAGGTCAACCCAGCCCTTATAACTTTTTATTATACCTACCGTGATCTAAATTTGTTTTGAAATATTTTGCCTAACCTATTGTGCCATATGCAAGTATGGTTGAAATTAAAACGCTACTATTACTTTTTATGGGCAAGTGTCCAAATCTGAAACTAACTAGTGGTTTATGTTTTTTTGTAAATTTTTTAGGGTAACTTGCAGTGTTAAATGGATTTGTTAATGTTTTATAAGCGTTATTAATGCATGTTAATTAAGTTTCTAAAAAACATTTTTTGTTAAATGGATTTATCTTTGAAGTTTCTTCTGTCGTGTTGCTATTTGTCAAAGTGTTTGTGTTGCATCATTTAAAGTACAACACTCTTCAACACATTTCGGTGGAGGCTGAATGAATAAGGGCTAAAGGAACACTAATAAGTGACGTAGCACTTAAATTTTTTGAGAATCGTGACTTTACTGTAGCACTAAATCTTGTTAAGGCTTCCAAAAGACTGCCTAAATGTTCCTTTGGTGAAGCAGATAATCACTACTTTGGAGATTTTATCGGCTGCCGTTGCTATGCAGGACATTCTCTTATCATATAAGAAAATATCCTAATAATTTCACCTACATAAAATTTAATAATTTCACCTACATAAAATTCTAATAAAGTTCACATACACATGTTTTATCTTGTCCACAAAGCTAAAGGGCCCCGCTGCAAGTTCTTGGCCTGAAACCACTACTACCAGTCCCTGTCCCGAAACCTAAAACACTCCAACCCGGGCCGCCCCTACAACCGGAAAACCATCAGCGTTGTTCACATTTGGACAACACCAGCCACAAGGGTTTTATGCCCTTACAACCAGAAAACCATCAGCGTCGTTCACATTTGGACGGCACCAATCACGAGGGTTTTATACCTGCTCTGCTAAACACATAAAGTAGCTTTTGGAGCAACTGTATGGATTACTTTGATGGGTCTTTTACTTGTGATGTACATTTGATTAGTGAGATTTTGTTATCTTGCATTTTCTTATTGTGTGTTAACGTAGGATATGTAAGTGGTTTACATATGTTGAAAATATGTTGGGTATTTACTAGTTGTATTTTAGATTTAAATCAATCAATTCATTTCTTAGAAAGTTATGATTTTCATATGTTGTTCCATAAGGGGGTGTTTGGATTAGCTTAAATAAGCACTTATCTGCTTATTTGTTTATTTTGACAGCATATAATCAGATCCAAACACTTTTTTGAAAACTGCTTATCTGCTTATTTACTAAGGAATAAGCACTTAAAAATAAGTAAGGGGTCACATACTTATTTTTTAAGCACATAAGTGATTATAAATAAGCTAATCCAAACACCCCCCTTGGTTATTGCTGAGTTTGTGACAACCTTATTATTAATTGTTCTCTACTGAGATATGTTTATTTTGATTTTCATGTCACCTTTGAATCACAGTTTAGAATACTGAAAGTCAAACACTTCAAATCATGTGTTACAATTTCAAGGGAAAGAAGGAATATAACTTAAGATCAAGTGTCTGTTTTTTCACTTACATTTCTCTTTTTCCAGATAGCGCAATCATTCATGGAGTTCTTGTGAATCCTGACTCTTATTTAAGAAAGAATATACATATGTGTAACACCCCAACTTTTAAGGTATTATTTTAGTGTACAATAATATATACATCATTTTAATTGTAGATCTTTTAATAATAAGATATAGTAGGAAACGTAAATTAGTTGTTCAGTTCTAGACTGTGTAGTTAAAGAAATTAAAAATAAAACAGATACTAGTACGTGCCTTGTTCCTGTATTCTCAAAAAGTCCAGAACTTTAGATAGGGATAGAGTAAAAATCGCAGGAACAAAGAGGGGAGCAAGAATCAATATTCAAACTTAAATTCAAGCTTCAAATTGTTGAAATCATCATCTTCTACCACTCTCTAATCTTTGTAAGTGATCTAAATTCTCTTAGAACCCTAGAATTTGGGTTTTATGGGGTTTTAGTTAATTGATATGAATTGATCCGAAATTAGGGTTTGTAATAAATTAGGGGCTAATTGTTTGTAAATGTATCGAACTTGTCCCGAAATGCTTTTGTATGCATCCATCTTTCCAAAGTTCTATTGTATGTATCAAAGTTACTAATCACTCCTATTGTATGTATCAAGGTTACTAATCACTCCTATTGATTAGTAACTTTGATACATACAATAGAAGTGATTAGTAACTTTGATACATACAATAGGAGTAATTAGTAACTTTGATACATACAATAGGAGTGATTAGTAACTTTGATACATACAATAGAACTTTGGAAAGATGGATGCATACAAAAGCATTTCGGGACAAGTTCGATACATTTACAAACAATAAGCCCATAAATTAGTTAGTGTTAGTTTAACATATAAACAATGATTAGAATCTTAATTTCATGTTAGAAATGATAGATTATGATTAGGGTTCATGGAGTTTCTTATGAACCATGTGAATTAGTTGAATTTCAAGTGTTAAAGTGTTAGTAGATGTTAGAATTATTATGAAAGTAGCTTAATTTTATATTAAAGCTATAAGTTGATTAGGAGAATGAAATTGGTTAACCTAGTTAAAGTAAAGCTAGTATGTGATTAGTGGGGGAGAAGGGAATTAGATGGTTAGTAGTTAAAAGTATGATTAGTTATTAATAAATGTGTTATGTGTATGTGTATTAGGTGTTAAAGAAGAGTGATCATCAATTGATCATCTAGTTACAAGTTGTGCAACAAATCAAGGTGAGTTTATGAAATGAATAGATCATGATTATGTTATTAACTTGTTGTTATGATATGATTGTGATGAAAGTTAATGATTAGAATGGTTAATGAGAATTAGCCATAACTTTGATTAGAATAGCTAACCAAGGTTAGCTTTGTTTAGATTAGTAGCTAACTTATGTTAGCCAATTATTGATTAGATTAGCTAATTGATATTAGCTAAATAATTGATTAAATATGTGCACATATGATTAGAATTGTGAAAGTTGGATTGCAAGAACAAGGGAAGTAGTTACTTTACTTTGCTCATTATTGGTTTTAATTAATAATGCATTGAATTGATTAGTTTTCATATTCTCACTAAGCAAATTTGATTAATTAGTTAGTTTGTATGTGTAGGTACAAGTGAAAGCGGAAAAGGGAAAGATATTGCAAAAGGATAGGAGTGGAGTTGCTAGCTTGTTGTAAGTTACACAAGCTTTCTCTTTAATTGTCGTTTTTGAGACCTTCGAAAGATCGCCCAAACAAAGTTTTGACATGTTATGATTAAGAAAGTAAAGACTAGAAAGAATGTGTGTAATAGTAGTATTGTTTGTATGATTAGTGATTATGTTGTAATAGTGTTAAAGTTGCAAGACATATTATACTTACCAACCATAGTCAAGTATGTAATTGAAAGGCCTTATTGGTCTATTGTGGTTGATGATTGGCTATTAGAATGGTCGAAATAGCCCTTTGGGTCAACGGGTTAGAATGGGTCAAAACGGGTCTTAAAGACCTCTATGCATCAATTTGAGTTAGATAAGGATTTGAATTATAGTGATTAGCTTCGCAACCTTGTTTTGATAGTGGAAATATGTGTCTAAAAGCTCAGTTCCTAAATCTCAATGGTTTGAGATTTAGTATGTTAACAAAATTGATCATTTTAGCCGAAATTGACCCATACGTCCAAATCCCGATATAATGAGAAATTTGAGAAAGTGCGAAAATAGAAATCTTCATTTTTACCATATGAAAGTGTCTGCAAAGTATTATGGTCTCATTCTTTGTCGTTTGCAAGATATGCGTGTTCAAAGTTCAGTTTTTGGTACTAAAAAGTGCAGAGTTTTGAGCTGCTGCTGGAAGTGTTTGAATCCGGCGGATTCAGTGACAATCCGGCGGATTGTCTATGAATCCGGCGGATTCAGCTAACCGGATTCGTTTAAAAAGGTCTGGTCGAAAGTTGGGTCTGAACACTGTTTGAATCCGGCGGATTCGTAGTGAATCCGGCGGATTCCATTGGTCATCAGGAATTCATAACTTAGCAAATAAGAGGAAATAATAGTTAATCAATCTCAATGTCTAATCAGTTCCGAATAGTATGAATAGTTGTATATATATATACAGTTGTTTAGTATTGTAAAAAAAAAAAAAAGAAACTCAGATTTCAGGGTGTTTTAAGTTGGTATCAGAGCGATGGTTTAAGAGATTTAAGCAATCCACAGTAGGATTGCCTAAACTTAAACCACTTATAAATGTGCAGTAGTTAATTACAGTTATGTTTTCGCAATGTTTTGCATATGATTAGTAGATTATGATTAGAGTAAGAATGATTGCTTGGATTTGGAATATATTTAAGAATTTTGAATAGAAACATGTATTTAGTTTAATATAACTACGTCTGGCCAACGAGGTTATATTTTGCTAAAGCATGTGGGAGATTCAAAGTTGTTAAATATGTGAAGATAAAGGCAATCATCATTTAATAGTTGAAGTAGAGATTTCCTATATTATTAATTGTGTTTTTATAATGTTTAGTAAATGGAATCTACACCAAATAAAGAAGTTGAGGGTTCAAATGTACGTTCTCTCAATCAAGAGGAGAATGTTTCAGGAAGAAGTTTAGATCCTGAGGACCGGATGCTATTAAAAGATGTGATTGGGCAAGCCCTACAAGAATTCGCTCCTAAGGTATATACCCGAATGGAGCAAATTATTAATACACGATTAGTAGAATTTGAACAGAAGCATCCTGTCTTAGCTAACCCTCAATTAAATAGTGAGATGCTAAATGCTCAGCAGCAAATAAACAAAGAAAAAGAACGTTTTGAATATAAAAACTTTGCAAACTGCAGTCCACCAGAATTTCATGGTGAAAGGGATCCAATTAGTAGTCATAGGTGGATTAGTAAGATAGAAGAACATTTTCTACTCTGTGATTGTCCAGAAAGACTACGAGTGTTATTTGTTGCCCATCAATTGAAAGATAGTACTCAAGATTGGTGGGGTACTCAAGTTAAAACTCATGGTGCAGAAGATGCTGCAAAATTTTCGTGGAGCATGTTTAAAGAAAATTTTATCGCAGAATTCGCTCCAATGGCCAAAGTAGAAAGGTTGAAGGGGGAGTTTCTAGCAATAAACCAAGGGAAAATGTCGGTAACTGAGTATACTAATGTGTTTTATGATAAATCTCAGTTTTATCCAGAATATACCTCTAATCTGGGTTTAATGAAAGATCATTATTACCGACATCTGAATATTGACATCAAAGAAGCTGTTGACCCGACTATTTATGATTCCATTCCAAGGATGATGAATAAAGGGTTAAAACGAGAGAAGGAGTTGCAAGCGAAAGCCGAGGATCGAGCTAATAAGAGAAAAGCCGAACAATCTTCTTCCCAATCACAACAAACCAAGAAATTTAGATCCTTTGGAAAACAACAGTCACCACAGTCACAACAACAGAAATCTCAATCTCAACAATCAAACCGTCAGTCCCAAGCCCCAACCCGAGGATTTCCCAAATGTAATAACTGTGGTAGAAAGCATCCGGGAGAGTGTCAATTGGGAAGTACAGCTTGTTACAAATGTCGTCAACAAGGGCATATCGCTGCTAATTGCCCTAATCCGTATAGAATGTGCTTTTATTGTTATAAGGATGACCACTTACAAGCTAACTGTCCTGCTAAACTAGAAGATATGAAAAGAAATGAACAAAAGAAAGAAGCTGAAAAGAAGAGAGAAGCGGGCGGACAGAAAGCTAAAGGTCGTTCTTTTCAGATTACTGCAGATGAGGCAAAGGAGTCACATGACGTGGTGACAGGTACCTTCATAATTAACACTATACCTGTCCATGTTTTATTCGACTCTGGAGCCACCAAGTCTTTTGTATCATTATCATTTTGTGAAAAGTTGAATACTCCTATTGTTAAATTAGAACGCCCTTTAGAAGTTGAAATTGCCGATAGCAAATTAGTTATTGTTAGTGATGTTTATAGAGGGTGTACTATTGAAATAGGAGGTGAAATGTTTAAAATAGACTTGATTCCCATGCAAATGGGGGAATTTCATGTAGTTATAGGAATGGATTGGATGGGAAAGAATAAGGGTATGATAAATTGTCATGAAAAGATAGTTCTCCTGAAAGCACCTAGCGGAAGGGAGATTGTTGTTTATGGTGAACGTTCTAGTAGATCCATTCCTGTTTGTACTTTTTCTCGAGCCAAAAGATTTTTGTCACACGGGTGTCAAGCCTTTTTGGCGCATGTGGTTGATAATTCTAAAGCTGTACCAGAACTTTCCAATATTCCAGTTGTGAAAGAATTTCCCGAGGTATTCCCTGATGAACTTCCCGGTATTCCACCTGATAGACAAGTGGAATTCCGAATTGATCTTATTCCTGGAGCTATTCCAATTGCTAAAACTCCTTATCGGTTAGCTCCAACTAAAATGCAAGAAATGATGAAACAGTTGCAAGAACTTTTAGATAAATGTTTCATCCGTCCTAGTAGTTCACCTTGGGGAGCTCCAGTGTTGTTTGTCAAGAAGAAAGATGGTTCCTTAAGAATGTGTATAGATTACCGGGAACTAAATAAAGTGACCATTAAGAACAGATATCCCTTGCCTCGAATAGATGACTTATTTGATCAGCTGCAGGGTGCCAGTTTCTTTTCAAAGATTGATCTTCGTTCTGGCTACCATCAGTTAAAGGTAAGGGAAGAAGATATTTCAAAGACTACCTTTCGTACTCGTTATGGTCACTTCGAGTTTACAGTTATGCCATTCGGCTTAACTAATGCCCCAGCTGCATTCATGGACTTGATGAACAGAGTTTGTCGGCCCATGCTTGATATTTTTGTTATAGTTTTCATTGATGATATTCTTATCTATTCTAAAAGTGAAACTGAGCATGCAGCACATCTCAGGCAAGTTCTTGAAACACTTCATCGTGAAAAGTTATTTGCCAAATTTTCTAAATGTGAATTCTGGTTACGAGAAGTCCAATTTCTTGGACACTTGATCAATATTCACGGCATTCAAGTTGATCCTTCCAAGATAGCAGCAGTAATGAAGTGGGACCCTCCTACGTGTCCTTCTGAAGTCAGGAGTTTTCTTGGTCTAGCTGGCTATTATCGGCGTTTTATTCAAGACTTTTCAAAAATTGCTACTCCTTTGACTCAGTTGACTAGAAAGAGTGTTCAGTGGAAGTGGGAAGATGAGCAAGCCAAAGCATTTCAGAAGTTGAAAGAAAAGCTTAGTCAAGCCCCTATTCTTGTTTTACCCGAGGGCAACGAGGATATGGTGGTGTATTGTGATGCTTCAAAACTCGGATTAGGCTGTGTTTTTATGCAGCGTGGGAAGGTCATTGCTTATGCTTCACACCAGTTAAAGTCACATGAGCAAAACTATCCCACTCATGATCTTGAGTTAGCAGCAGTGGTCTTCGCTCTTAAAATTTGGCGCCATTACCTCTATGGTGTTAAATTCACTATTTATACAGACCACAAAAGTCTTAAATATTTCTTTGATCAGCGTGATTTGAACAATCGTCAGAGAAGATGGCTAGATTTAGTCAAAGATTATGACTGCGACATACTTTACCATCCTGGTAAAGCTAATGTTGTAGCCGATGTTCTTAGCAGAAAAGTTAGTCATTCCGTTCTTTCAGTGAAATCTCTTCAAATGACTGTGCTTCCTCAGCTATTTGATTCTATTAAAGCTGCTCAGATTAAAGTTCTAGCCTCTAATGACCCAAATAATCAACGTTTAGCGGGTCAACTTTCTGAATTAGTAGACGATTCCAGAGGTTTAAAGACTCGTTATGGTAGAATCTGGATACCAAGAACGAGTGAAGTAAAGAAAGTGTTACTATATGAGGCGCATAAATCCAAGTATTCAATTCATCCTGGTGCTACCAAGATGTACCGTGATCTGAAACATGACTATTGGTTGAAAGTGCCCCTGGTGTCGGATCTAAGTGATGATCGAAAGTAATTGATTGGCGGAAACAAACAATTACACAAACGCGTAATAAACTTAAACCGAAACAATCAATCAATCAAAGTAAAACTAGTTTATTAGCTTCTTGAATGTATTGGAACTGTTTACAAGTATGCTTAGTCGACAAATGGTGCTAGGGTTTCGTCAACCCTAGCCAAAAACCCGTAGGTTTGTTTAAATACTAAAACGAATTCGGCAGACATGCGTCACTTGGGAAGTGTCGCATGTCGCCGCCCTCATGCGTCACTTACCTAAGTGTCACTATGCGTCACTAAGACAAGTGTCGCCTAATACTAAAACTTAAGTGTCGCATATACAGAAAATGACTTTTCTATTAAAACTAACTAACGACACTTACAACTCGATAGACCAACTGACAGACACACAAATATGTATCAACAAACTCCCCCGTGTCTTCAGCTTGGTCTTCAAAACATCTTTAGTTTAAACCCAACCTGGTGGAAATACTCCACCAGCATGAATACCCACTCGAACACAAATCTCGACCACCTTCTCGAACTTTGAAGCTTCTTCTTGATCAAAACGATGATACTCCATCTTGCTTTTGTGAAGAGCTTTCAAATCTTTCTTCGTCAAATTGATAAGGCTGATCGGATCAAAAACACGAAGAGTTCTTCCATACTTTGCAGATAAACTCCAATTACCCTTCTCAATCACTGAATCTTCAACTGAAAGATATTCAATAACTGCTTCTTGAGTAACGGAGTCAAACCACCAATATCGTAATCTTTTCAGAAAATCAAGTGGTAAAGACTGCAATGGCACAGTTTTCTGACTAGCAGCTGGAGGATAATGATATTTCACAATCGGTTGCTGAGTTCTTGAATCCAACTTTTTCTTGTATGAATAACGAACTCCCAGCTCTGGTCTAACCCACAAATACTTCTTGCTGTAAATATCTCTTCTGAGAATCTTCTGAAACATGTTACCACGAAAATCATCAGTGTGGTTAACGATGTTCAGTTGAGCAAGACGATTTAATTCCTCCTTTGGTAACGTGCTAATACAGTTAAATCTTGGCCGGAAATACTGTACTCCATCTCTTCGCTTAATAAGAATCAGAAAGTTGACTTCATCAAACTTCCAACTTCTGATCAATCCTGTCAAATCACCTAGAACCTGATATGTTTTGCAAATCTTCAATTCAGGCTTGAGCTTTCGAAACATTGGGCGCTCTGAAGATGTAGACGGTTGTGCTTGTTCAGGAACAAATTCAGCAGATGGTTGTTCCTGAGCAGGTTCTGTTGGAGGTTCTTGTTCATCATCAGAATCATCGGACTCAATGATCGGTGCATCAAAATCATACGGTTGAGCCGGTTGTTTCTGAACTGGTTCCGATTCTCGCTCAGGTGCCGGTTCCTGATTAGGATTATCCAAATATTCTTCGTCCGACCCTGGAACCTCCGCATCCATCTCTATATCATCCGGATCGACTGATCTATCTTCTTCACCACCCGGATTTATCAAACTCTGAATGTATGTGAGATTAACATTCGAATAATCAACCGAAATGGGTCTCGGTTGTCCTGGAACATCAACGAAATAATCCAAAGCAATGTTTTCATTAATAGAATCTGGATTTACATTTTCGGGTTCTGGGGGAGGAGTTACATTTGTTTCTAAGGTTCTCTGACCTTCCTCCCCCGAAACAACAGTAACCGCTTCCAATTCTAATAATCTAGACTTCACATCCTTCAATTCTAGCTGCAATTCCTGCACATGAGCTGCCTTGATCTCCAAATCTTTAATTTGAGCAGCTTGAGCTTCAATCACGGCAGCCTGATCATCAAAACGCTTATTCATCTGAGTTATCTGATCAAGGAACTGCTGAAGCATCGCAAGCGGCGGTTGTTGAGCTTGTTGACCAGATTCCTGAATAGTAATTCCTGTTCTCTGGCGTCTTCTCAATGGTAGATCAGCATAAGACGGAGAAGACCCAGCTGGTCGCTTGCCAAGATTAGGCGGTACATGAACACGCCCAGCAGAAATCCTTCTCAAAATACGCTTAAAGCGTCGAGGATCAGCCAACTGTATTCCATCTAATGCATCCTGAGGTGGCACATCACCTGGAGAATCAGGTGGTGTGGGACCACCATCAGATTCCTCAGCTGGAACCTCTTCAACTTGCTCAATATCCTCCAAGTCTTGAGCAACAGCAGCATCAACTAAATCTGCTTCATTGACCGGAGGAGCAACAACATCCTCATACCCATCCCCAGGCGGCGCAACGTAGTTTTCGTTCACTACGTGCCCAAACAGCTCACGATCAGGCAAGACCTGATAATCTTTTGGTGGCAGCTTGCAATCATTGAAAACGCGTAATAACATTGGCGTTTGAACCAATAACGACCTCAGATCAGGATCAATTCTCAAATCCAAGTCGTTTAACAATAGCTGAACAAAGCGAGGATATAACAGCCACTTATCCTTTCCAGCTCGAACGTTCTCTACCATATTCCCAAAAATATAACCGCTGAAATTGTACGGTTTGTTGTACACTAATGCCAACATCAGAGATAGAGTCGTATGACTCGCAACATCGTATCCACCTTTTCTCGGAGATAAACAGACAATAACAATATGAGCTAAATATCTCCAAACCCTGCATAGATACTGTTTCCTAAAATCTACAAGCTGATCTGCCGGATAACCCATTCTCTGAAGACCCCCATATATAAACGCGGTCTCAAAAACAGTCGGCATATTGTTCGCATCATCAAACTGCAAAACACGGCGAACCGAATCCTGTGTAATCTGAATCTCGCGTCCAAACATAGTTGACACAATCCTCGGAGTGTCATTCTCTGTTCTGATAAACGCGTGGTCATAAAACTCCTCGATTTGGTTCATATACACTGGTACCGAAGCTGTAATAGCATGATGAATCCGTGAACGTCTAAGAAACTCGATCATCGGCCGAAAAGGCAACGAGTTCTTGTGCGTTGAATCCAAGAATGCAACGATGTTGTGCCTGGAGTTGGTGCGTCGATAATAATCTCGTAGAGCTTCCATCTGTAAGCTAAAATACAAAAGATAACCAGAAAGTTCGTTACAGAATAAGCTCACGCAAATAATTAAAAACCTCTGATTTTAGCGTCACTTATAGAGTGACGCATAAAGGAGTACCGACACTCAGAAAGTGTCGCAGAAAAAATCAGAAATCAAGTGATGCGTCACTTGTGGTAAGTGACGCATTCAATGCGTCATTGGTGTAAGTGCCGTTGCCACAACACATGTCATACATAGCGTCAGTTAACAAGTGTCGGGTATGCGTCAGTTAGAAAGTGACGGATAGTAATAGCGGCACTGATAGCTTTACTAAAGGAAGTGACTGTGGTAGGCGTCACTTGGAAAGTAATGTGTGAAAGTGACGTATAAAGGCGTCACTCATCAAAGTGATGTTTAAAGGCGTCACTTAAGGAAGTAACGCTTAACCTGTGACATTACCATTTAGCGTCACTTATGGAAGTGACGCTTGAAGTGACGCAACGATGAAGATCATCGTGTCACTGTTCAAGCCCAGAAATCACGACGAACCAAAATTGGGTTTTTTGAAAACGAGTTAACCAAACGGTGCGGCAAGTGAAAACAAGTAAAACACACCGTTTATTAACACAAAACAATAACAGATCGATCCCCAATATTCGTGATTTCGTAAACCCTAAAAACCCGAAACTTCAATCGACGATTAAATCATGGATACGCAATTACAGATGATAAAACTTGAACCTAATGATGCGTATGAGTGAGAGGAAGAAAGTCACGGAGTCCGATTGCACACAAAATACACAGAAAGCCACAAATCGATCGGAAATCACGAACAGTCGAAGTGACGCAGAGACGAGGGAAGTGACGCAAAGGTTGTGGAAGTGACGCGTATTGAATAGTGTTGGTGATAAAATAAGTGCCGGATACGGAACTATTTATACCAAAACCCTAATCGGCGTCACTTAGAACGACTCTTAAAACGTCACTCATATGCGTCACTCTGAGCGTCACTTATGAAGTGACGCATATCGACAAGTTTGTAAAAAATTTTAAAAATTTTGTCGAACTTTTGCGTATGTGCTCAATTTGACAGTAAATGTGACTTGTTTAAAAATAAAAATAAAATAAAATTAAAACTAAAATTTAAAGAAACAAAATTACAAATATAAAAACCAAACTAAATACATTCTTTTTGGTGACGGAGTTGATTGAGTCTGGTTAGGGATCATATCAAAATAACATGCAATTATTATGAATAGTAAGTGTTATTTCGATCATCAGTATATTTGTCCACTTTAAATTTACTTGGCACATTTAAAACACTTTTGATAAAAATTATTTCAAGACGATTATTGGTATTGTTTGTCCACCTAAACATGTTACATCCGAGTCTGTGAGTTAACCTTTTATTGTTAGTATGAATATATCACCACGGTCCCCACCATAGATATACCCCTATAACTTAGACATGAACATATTTTCCAAATTCAGAAAGAATATAAGAGAATCAATTTTAAGAATCAAGCCAGCGGTGACAGGTCTGTACTTGCGTACAACAGAGCAACATAACTTGATTCAGGTGTAAGCAAAACCAAACGCAGTCAAACCAAATTTGTGGCGACCTTGTTTAGTACCTTAAATTTAAGACTTTGCAAGTGCATTGACTCACGTTTTCTTAGTTTTGAGAGTAAGCTGAATTGAGACCAGGTCTGCACTTACGTACAACAGAGGAAACAATCAGCAAACTCCCCCAAGAGATCTCAGATATACGATCCAAAATTTAGAAGTATGTCAAGCTACGCTAAGGAATTAAGACTTAGAGTCGTACATCACAAGGTGTTTACCATGGGATCATAGACATGTATTTAAATTACTTCTTAATTTCTCAGAGACCGGTGTGTATCATGTCTACCAATACATCGTATGATGAAGATAATTTAGATAAAAACTGTTTTAAGTGTGTCAGATAAACCTACTGACACATCCAAGATAAACCTTAAAATTCCATTTTGTGCATGTCATCCGATGTACTATCATATCCCAAGTTGTTTACAGACACAACTCAACGTCTATTTTAAAAATGTTGCAACCTCGCGTTTTCTTTAATACTAAAGAGTATAAAGAGTGGCTGTTGCCAATTTTATTTTATTTATTATTTTTTTTTTAAACACACATAAAGGCAAATAAAGTTAACTATCCAAGTCACACATTACTTTTTAGACCCAAAGAATCTTAAACCGATCATGTTGACCAGTTCATCAAATCGAGCACGTGAAAAGGCTTTGGTGAATAGGTCGGCATTTTGTTTAAGGGTGTCTATGTGAATCAGGTCTATCAAGTGTTTTTCATAGCAATCCCGTATGAAGTGGAACCTAAGTTCAATATGTTTTGTCTTAGAGTGCTGTACGGGATTGCGTGTGATAGATATAGCAGCAGTGTTATCTATGTGAATAGGAGTCATAGTAAGAAGTAACCCGTAATCACGTAATTGGTGCTGAATCCAGAGAACTTGGGCACAACAGCTAGCGGCAGCAACATACTCAGCCTCTGCTGTAGAAAGAGAGACTGTAGTCTGCTTTTTGCACTGCCACGAGACCAAACGCGATCCCAGAAATTGACATCCACCAGTTGTAGACTTCTTATCAATACTGCAACCTCCATGATCCGAATCTGAATAGGCTGTGAGAGCGAAAGTCTTCTCATTTGAATACCAAAGACCAAGAGTAGGTCTAGCTCTGAGATAACCAAAAATTCGCTTCACTGCCTTCATATGTGACACCTTTGGTTTAGCCTGATAGCGCGAGCAAATCGACACGGCAAATACAATGTCCGGTCTAGAGGCAGTCAAATACATAAGAGAGCCTATCATTGAACGATAGTCCCTCTCCTTGCAATCCTCATCTTCCTCGGCAAGTTTAAGATTGTGATTAAGCTCGATGGGAGTCCCATAGGTTTTACAAGTGAGCAGGTCATACCTAGTCAACATGTCATTGACATATTTTGACTGATGTATATAAATACCTTTTGCAAGCTGCTCAACTTGTACACCTAAAAAGAATGTGAGCTCCCCCATCGCGCTCATCTCAAACTCAGACTTCATGATTTTCTCAAAGTTCTTGCACATTGCCTCATTAGTAGAACCGAAGATAATATCGTCCACGTAAACCTGCACAAGTAGCATATCTTCCCTATCCTCTGACTGTTCACGAAGAATAAATAGCGTGCTATCGATGTTCCCTCTCACAAAACCATGCTTAATCATATGTGTAGTTAGCCTCTCATACCAAAGTCTCGGTGCTTGGTGAAGACCATACAACGCCTTGTTCAATTTACAAACGTATTCAGGATGCGCAGGGTCTTCAAAACCAGGAGGCTGCTTAACATACACATCGTTGTCAACCTTTCCATACAGAAACGCACTTTTCACATCAAGTTGATTGACGCGAAATCCCTTGAAGGATGCGTATGCCAGAAAAATGCGTATGGATTCCAATCGAGCAACAGGGGCAAATACATCATCATAGTCCAAGCCCTCAATTTGGCTGAAGCCTTGAACTACTAGACGTGCTTTATTATGAATCACAACGCCCCTATCATCCATCTTATTACGAAAAACCCAACGAGTGCCAGTCAAGTGGGCACCTTTGGGTAATGGAACTACTTCCCAGACTTGCAACTTTTCAAATTGCTGTAGTTCCTCTTGCATGGCCTCGATCCAGGATGGATCTTTTAAGGCCTCTTCAACTTTCTTAGGTTCATTCTGCGAAAGATAACATGAATTAATATTAGCTACCAAACCCGAAAGTTGTTCAGTATCAGTCTGCTTCGCTTGATGTCTTGTTTGAATGGGAGCAAGAGGGTCACCAATGATATTATCAATGGGGTGATCCTTATGTATCCGAGTAACTGGAATTTGATCTGGCACAAGATTCTGTTCCAGGTTGTTCAGATCTCCCTCAGTTGCAGAAATATTCGGAGAAGCATCATCATCTTCATCTCCTTGAGAAAATAAATGAGAATGATTCATATTGTCTGCTTCCTCTCCCTCATCATCTACCTCATCCTCTCCTCCTTCCTCTAATGATGGCATGTTTGGATCATAAGGAAGTTCCTGGGTGTAGTTATACACTGTTTTAGAGGTAGAAGGAGCATCTTTCGAAGGTGTAACTTGAGAAGTAGATGTTGGATTAGGTGTTGTTGGTGGTGGTGTGGGTGTTGGTAGTGGTGTAGTATTAGTTGGTGGTGGTTCGGGTGTTGCATTAGGAGATGGGTCGGATGGTTTATTAAATGGTGTATCTTGAGACAGATCAAGTCCATGAAGTATGGAAACTAACTCTTCCGTGTCATCTTCATCTGGAATATTGAAAGAGTTAAAGAGGTTTCCATAATTGAAAAACCAATCCGGACCTATTCCTTGAGGAGGTTCCGTATACCTTAAACATTTCACCTCAAACTGTTCCTCAATCTGATTCGTTGATTTGTTGAAGACTCTTTTGTTCGGAGAGTTGAATGAATATCCAAGAAAAATCCCTTCAACAGCTTTATCACCAAACTTAGAGATCTTATCTTTTGTATTCATGATCATGCATGGACACCCAAATGGTTATAAAAACTGAAGGTTTGGCTTATGGTTATTAAAAAGTTCGCAACACGTCTTGTTCTTTTTCTTCACCGTGAGCACTCTGTTGAGAACATAACATGCAGTATTAACTGCCTCAGCCCAGAAGATGATTGGTAACTTGGAGTCAGCTAACATAGTCCGAGCTGTCTCGATGATTGTCCTGTTCTTTCTTTCGGCAACTCCATTCTGTTGTGGAGTCCTCGGAGCACTAAATTGATGCTCAATACCTCTTGTAGCACAAAACAATTCGAGAGTTGAGTTCTTGAATTCAGTTCCATTGTCGCTTCGAATCCTTTTCACCTTTAAGTTGCATAGATTTGCCAACTTATCCAACAAATACACCAGAATATCAGGAGTCTCCCCCTTTGTGGTCAAGAAATAAACCCACGAAAACCGTGAGTAGTCATCAGTAACTACCAAGCAGTAAGACCGACCACCAATACTCTTTGTTGAAACTGGACCAAACAGATCCATATGCAGTAGTTCCAACGGAGCAGAAATAGAATTCACAACCTTAGACTTGTGGGACTTTTTGTGGAGTTTTCCTTTGTGACAAGAAATGCAGTCATCTTTTAAAGCAAATGACTGTTTTGGAACTCCCCTCACTAAATCATTATTAATCAGAAAATTCATTTTTCGGAAATGAATATGTCCCATTCGTTTGTGCCAAAGGAGTGATTCCTTTTCAGAAGCCTTTGAAAGGAGACAAGTATAGTCACTGGTAGTCTCCACAGTTCTCATATTCATCACATAGGTGTCATTCTTTCTAGGTGAACGCATCAATACCCATTCCTCAGGAATGACATACCCAGGCTTCAATATCACACATTCAGTCTTTGTGAATGACGTGGTGTAGTCCTTGTCACAAACTTGTGATACGCTCAGCAAGTTGTGAGTCAGTTCTGCCACATAATTCACATTCTCAAACCTAACTTTTCCATTTGTTAGCGTTCCCTTTCCCGAAATAGTTCCTCCTGAATCTCCCGCGAAAGCAACGTATCCTCCCGAGTATGGTTTAATATCCGTCAGAAGAGACACATCGCCAGTCATGTGTCGCGAGCAGCCACTATCCATATACCATAAACTATCTTTCACACGTTCCGACTGCTGCAACACATCAAAGAAAGAGATTAGTGAGAAACGGAGACCCAAGCCTTTACAGACTTAGGTCTTCCATGGTCATCAACAATAAGCACGTCAGATAGTATTTTATCTTTAAACAAATTAGAATTTTTATCTGATGTGTTATTGTTGACGACTGAAGAGTCAACATCAGACTCTTTTTGTTTCCAAACTTTGGAAGGTTCGGAATTAATATTAGAAGTAATGTTGGGCTTTTGAATTGGCAAAGGTTTTTGCTCAACATTACTTGGCTTCAGAACAGGCTTGGGAGAGTTTGAGTAACGCCTAGGTGGAGATTTTGAAAAGGAATTTCTATAAACTGATGTCCTAGGCATCTCTCTCCCATAGCGCTGATTTGACAGCTTGGGACAGTCACGGATCAAATGTCCTTGTCTCTTGCAGTAGAAACAAGAACGAGTCTCAACTAACGGTTGAGGCTGAGGAATTACCACAGGAGGTGGAGAAACATTTCTAGAACATGAACATTGAGTACACGTCTTAGAAAATGTTTGCTTTGGTTGAGAGGTTGAAGTTGAAGGTTTATCATACGAAACTTTTTCATTTACTGTTTTTCGTTGCAAAATCTTTACAGGTGACTGTAAAGTTTGTTGTTTCGAGTTTAAAACCTTGGCTTTTCCTTTATTTGGTTGAACCTTAATTTCAGATTCAACTTTTAAAACTGCTTTTTCAGATTTAACTTCAACTTTCTTAACTTCAGGATACCCTTGATCCGTAATATCCTCAATCTCAACGATCTCCGCAAAACAAACTGGAGATTCATTATTTTGCTCAACAATCTTCTCAACACTAACAGAAGATTTATTCATTGGCTTAACAAACTTAGGAGTGGGATACTCTGGCCTCGTGGTTTTCTCCTTCTCCTGTTTGTTAGTTTTAGCCATTTTACCCTTGATACCCAATAACTTAGCATAATCAACTGGAATCTCATCAAGGCCTTCCTTAACAGGTAAAGGAGTATATGTAGTAGGAGGTGCTATTTCAACAAAACCTATTCCTTTTCCTCCCTTACTTTTCCTATCTTGCTTATGGTTGCTAACAATTTCATTAAAGATCATTGTCGCAGAAGTTGAACCTAAAACTTTATCTTGATAATTACCATACTCACTTTTTAAGTCAGAAAGCTCTTTGTTTAACAGTTCAATTTCAGTAAGATAACTTTTAATTGCATCCTGTTGACTAAAAACTTTTGCTTTATAAGTTTGAGTATCTAACTTATGAGCTTCAATATGTTTTTCATAGAGTTTTTCATTTTCTTTCAAAAACTTGTTTGACTCATTAAGTTTTGCAACTTTATCTCGCAACTCTTGGTTGTCCTTTTGAAAAGCCTCTAGAGATTCAGTTAGATTAATGCATGAGATACAATTTAAAGGTTCAGGTGATTCATTTAGTACCTCAGGTGTAATATGAGCCATTAGACACTGTTGAAACTTTGCTGCCTCCGCATTCCAGTCATGAGTAGTTGGCTCAAAAACCACCAAAGCATTGTCCACAGCCAACGTCTTGACCTCTTCTTTCGCTTTTGGTGGATCAGGTTTAGTAAGACCCGACGGTGGCATCTTGGGTTTCTCGCATTCTCTAGCGAAATGACCCAAATTCTGGCAGTTATAACAACGGACCTTGGTTTTATCAAAACCAAATCCCGACTTCCCATTGCCTTCCAAACTCTTTTCGTCCAGTCCGTTGCAAGAATTTTTGAACTCTTCTTGTTATCATAGCAATGTTCCAATTCAAGTCCATTTGTCCTAGATCATCTTCATCTAGTTGTGCATAATCCTCCTTGATCAGCTCCAAAGTTGTGTTTGGTTGAGTAACCAAATCTTTGTAAGAGCTCAGAAAAGCTGTATAAATAGCAGCTTGCTCTTGTATTGCTGGTGAGACTGGAGCCTGTTGTTGATTTCCTTGAGATGTACCAGAAAGATAAGCTGTATGTTGACCTCCAGAAGAAGCAGAAGATGAATTGGTATCCGTTATAAATGCCATTCCACCATAACTCTTGCCAGAATTGACTAGTCCACCACCACCAGTTGTGGAATTCTGTACAGATCCACCTGACTTGCATTCTTTCTTCTTCAATTCCATTGCATGAGCTTGTAGAATACCTATCAATTGATCCAAAGTCATCCTCTGTAGTTCTGGATTTTCCTTTAAAAATTGGACCTTCACATCCCAAGCACTTGGCAACACATCCAGCAACTTCTTGTTTACCTCAAGTGCAGGGAGATTGTATCCTCCTTCATTTAACTCACTAACCAGATGTGAGTATCGGGTGAATAGACTCGAAGTCAGCTCATTAGGAATCATGTCAAATAGATCATACTGCTTTTTGATTAACTCTAGCTTGGCCTCCTTGTACTTTTCATTTCCTCCGCATCTTGTTTCAATTGCCTTCCACAAATCATAAGTTGTGTCATGAGATTTAAAGAGTCTCATAACCTCCTTAGGCAAACACATACAAATGGAAGAATGAGCCTTTCTTTCAGTTTCATACTCTTTCTTCTCTTGAGGTGACATAGCATTGTATGTTTTAGCTGGAGGAACACCACGATAATTCCCTTCAGCCACTGGAGCAACATAGCGTTCTTTTAACGGTCCCCAAAGTTCAAGAGAGTGGAAATCTATATACTGTTCATATCTATCTCTCCAGTAAACATAATCCAAATCTGGTCTGATAACACGTAAAAAGTCATGTTTTTACGTACGTTATCTTCCACATTTTAGGCACAAAGTTAACTAAAACACACTTAAAAGGACATTATTCATAAAGTTTTGTTAACTAAGTCAAAACGGAGTCGATGTTTGTAAAATCACTGAAAATGGCATGAAAATGTAAGAAACAGGGCAAAACTGCTTCACCGTACCTCCGTTCATTCATTTTAATGCATCTTGAGCTACACTCCGAGTTAGGACCTCTAACTTATGTCATTTTCTTCGTTAGGAAATTACAAAACCGTGAGCGCGAGAATCACTCAAAACGGATAAACGACGAAGAAGTTACGCCCGAACGAAGGAACGAAGAACCGAGGAATCAGGATACGGGAGAGCTAGACCGTATACGGCCAAACTAGACCGTATACGGCCTAGCACATACCGTATACGGCCTAGCTAGACCGTATAAGGCCTAGCACAGCCGTATACGGCCTGTGTTCTCCCGTATTCACCCTATGCTCTCCCGTATACGGTCCAGTTCAGCCGTATTTGCCCTAGCTCAACCGTATCGTGCGTTTGGTCAATAAAAATTAGACTTTTATTCGGGTTTGCGATACGGTAGTGCATTTGAAGGTTTGGATACGGTCTACGGATACGGTTGTGCGTTGCCTATATATTGAAGCCTCATTTCCACATTTTCAAAACAATTCATCCATCCAACACTCTCACACTTCAATTCTCTTCGTTTTCTTTACGTTTTTATAGTTTTACTCTCTCTCTAGGATAGTTTAGATAGTTTCTCTCTCTAGAGCTCTCCATCTCTAGAGAGAGAGAGAGATAGTTAGTTGGTTAGCAGTAGAGAGAGAAGGAAGCTGGTATTGTAATCACGGTGTAATAAAAGCATTCTTGGTGCAAGACTCTGTCTTTCTTTTCAGCCGTTACGCTGCTCAATTTACTGGTGATATCTATCTTTTCATACTTATACTATGTCCGAATTATTTCTGCCTGCTTGTATGATGTATGTTACTGTTATTGCCATGCTTATTGAGTAGTGTGCTGTTGCGATTGTTGAAATGTAGATAATTAGATGTAGGGATGATGTTGAATTAATCTTTAAAACTATATAATTGGGAATTGTTATTTTTGTTATGTCTAAAACTTATCATGCATCTAGACTTAGTTATGGATCACCCTTTCCAGTCCTTCGCGTGACTGCTACTTTAGGCTTAGAACTTGATCACCTCTAGGTACAGTAGGAAGTTATCTGTGTTATAGTACGAAGCCGTGTCTGTCACTGTAATTCGGCTGAAATACTGAGTATAGCTTTGGAAACACCACTGGTGGAGTACAACGTGGAAGCTCCGGAAATAGCCGTATGTGCCAACACTGTGGACTACCTAGAGACCCTAGAATATGGCCTAGGAACCAATATAACTGTGGAAATGTTACAGTACACCGTCTGTCCACCCCTGGAACTGAAGCTATGGAAACATTTCGACATAGTACACCGTACCTGTACCTAGGGATAAAAGCTACAACATATTCCTGGTTACGTGGATCTGTGGAACTGTTTAAGTGTAGTACATCGTGAACGGTGCCTAGTGTGGTACGCTGTGGAATGAGTATGCATTGTACACCGCTGGTGTTCCTAGGGTTGAATGACTGATTGCAAAGGAGAGTCTAGATCATGACAGAAGTAATTGAACTAATCAAACGTAAGGAATGAGTCTAGTGATGAAAGTCAAGCCCAGCAGTGGTTCAGAGTTCTTAAAACCCCTAGACTCTACAAAACTGATAGTTTAGAATAACAAAGTAATGATCTGAACATGTTTAGGAGATGGCATTTACATTTAGGTGTTAAGAACGGTCAGAATAACCCAATGGGCAGTCTGTTACCTTATTCCTGCACCCTTCAAGGGTCACTGGTCCAAAAGACAGTGTGGGGGGTTGAGCAGCCTGTTCTGATCAGAATCACGATAACCTAGGTGCTCAGTGACATACGGATTTTGGTAATTAACTAGAATAAGTAGGGACCCAGTGTTTACACCCATAATGCATTTGTCTATTAACTGAAAATGTCCCCAATTATCTTTATAATAAGCATCATCCCGACAACCGATTATCGAAGTTTCAACTACCGCAATTCTCTATCTGTCTACCTAGCTACCGATTCTCCTCTATCTTTTATTTTACTGCACGTAGTTAATTAGTTAATTAGAAAACCTAAAACTCCAAAAAACCTACCTACTTGCACAAACCATCCTAAAAGCGAACCCTATCTTTGGCATCGCTTCGTTTCAATTCGCTCCGATTTAAGAACGACCTCGAGTTATACTTACTGCTTACTCACTCTGTGTAGTAGGTAGTATTTATAAGTTGAGCCCCAGCTCTTTATAAATTTAAAACCCATTGATCCAGCCAAGCGGTGGTTAAGTCCTGCTGACGACAAGGACAGTTCACTCCCAAGGTGAGCTAAAGAGACCCGACCGTTGGGCTGGCATCAAGTTTTTGGCGCCGCTGCCGGGGATCGTAGAGCGTTACGATTCTGAAGTCGCCTTAGATAGAATAAGCCTTTAGGAGATCCTTTTCGTATAGGTTGTCCTCAACTTGTCCGAAAGTTACTTTCTTTAGAATAAATTAGCTTAATATAAAATAAAATAAATAAAAAATCCAAAAATATCCTTCTACGATTCGCCGCCTTCCTATCCCATCTCTCCATTCGCCAGCAAAACGACTGAAGAAATGACGACTACGGACGATGCTGAGTTCTTCAACCACTTGGAACAAGAGTTGAAATCCGACTTTCACTCATCACCGGAAGAAGCCTCCGCTGGACCAGACGACGATTCTAGAACCTTAGGGAAACTCTTAGATCTTGACTTAGGAACCCATAAATCTCAACAGAAGATCTCAACTTCTGCTTCTAGCATTCCAAGCTATCAGGTTTTGCTTGCGCCTGAGATTAAACATTCCTTAGAAAATATCCATAGATTCCCTGATTTTGTCGATAATGTTCACGGAAACCCTCAACCCTTTCATTCCTCATTCAAAGAAGAACGAATCCCCATAAGGAATGAGGATATTCATGAATACCTTCCAAAATCACCAATTTTTGTATACCTCGTACCGGAACCTTCATACACCATTTATCGTGTTGTAGATAAGGAAATACCGAAAGATTCAGATGGTGATGAAATCCGATACGTTGGTTACTCTTTTGATCTTGAGAAAAGGTTGGATGTATGCAAAACATTTGCCTTACACTTAAATATGTCTGATTTTCCTTACTCAGTCGAGCAAAGAGGAACCATCTTAAGGATTAATATACTCACTGTCTTCCAACCCAAAAGGAAGATGGTATCTTCACACGATATCGAGAGCAAGAGCGAAAGCTTTTATCAGAAATGGATCACCTCATGGATCTATTTGCTTGCACCGATTATCAACCGATTTCTCAAATCATGATTAATCATTATGTTGCAGCAATGATAAAAGAGCTTGAGCTATTAACTTCTAAAGATCCCGCGATCACTCTCGTCATTTCTGGAAAAATTCCATTTTTCGTAGATCCTGTCGCCTATATAATCGCCAAGTTGCAAGAAATATTTCCTGGAGCAGACGACAACAAGATAGAAGCCGCTTTCTTTGCTGAAAGAAAAGATATCCACGTTAAACTCGCTTCGTTGTTCGATCAATCCAAATTCCCTTTCACCGTTTCTCAAAGATCTCTAATTTTGGATACTGCCATTGCAGTGCAAACTACATATGGTAATCCCGACTCAAAAGAGGAACTTAGGTTTCAGAGAATTTTAGGAAATCTTCTTCACGATCTTAATAATATAGACCGCGGTGTGCGAATGGGAATTTCAAGTAAAAAGAAAGTTAGAAAGGAATTTAACAAGTTTGTTAATAATCTGCTAGAATTAGGCCGGAAAGAACATAGGATTCTTAGCGAATTCGAAAATTTCTCATCACACCCTGCCAAGCTAGTTGATTATGTCATTAACATTCTAAACTGTGATTTTATTCCTCGCTATACTTCAAGATTGCTTTCAAGCAATCTCCTTTAAACTGTTTTGGAACAATAGTCGAGCTACAGACTTAAACCAAGCGCTTTTTGGGAGGCAACCCAAATTTTTAATTAGGTCTTTAAAATAATTTTCTTAGGTTGAAAATATGTTAGTTTAATTATTAGTTTAATTCGTTTCTTAAGAAAAATCAAAAAGCTCTTAAAATCTTTGTCTCCGCAAAATCTGCGCAGTTTCTAAAAACGTGAAATTCTTAAATTTAAATATTTTTAGAAAGTTTTTAAATTGTTTGGATTTAAAAAGAGTCAAGATTTTAAACCAAAAATATCGTTTGTTTTATTAATTAAGTAGTTTATCATTTCCGTAAAACCAACATTTTTGCTGTACACAGTTAACTACAGTCTTTTTAAACTTTTGCTAAAATATTTGGCTAAGGTTTTTAATTACCCAAATTATCTTGTAATTACATTTTAAATGGTCATTTACTATAAATGGAAAAAGGAGGAAGTTAAAAAGGAGAAAATGAGTTAAACCAAGTCAAACAACAAAAAAAAAAAAAAAAAATTCATTTTTTTTCTTCTTCTCCCTCCTTGGCCGACGGTTTCACCACCCCCACACCAAATCCACCATTTTCACCATTGTTGCTCAAACCAGGCTTCAAATCTTCATATCTAGGTCATTTTTAGTTCATTTAACATCATTGCATCTCCATTAAGGTATGATCCAAGCTTTAACCACCAAAATTCTCTAACTTTGTTAACCTAGGGTTTCAAGTTAGTTTTTGAAGATTTGTGCTTTACATTGCGAAATTGAGCTTTGATTCTTGCTTAGTGATGATATAGGATGATGTAGGAACTAGCATTACTAGTTAGATTGAAGTAATTTGATGTTTGACTTTTGAAAGTTGACTCTTCTTTGACTTTTTGGCTAGTTAGTCCACTATTGACTATTTGATGATTAAATTGCTTATGATAAGTTGTTTGTTGATTCATTGATACTTAATATGATTAGTATAGCTTATTCATTTGCTTCATTTGCGGTTAAATGCGTGCTATGGTCAAGTTAGCAAATTAAAGTAAGCATGAAACATCGACTTTTGTTTAAACGTCTCCATTTTGAAATAAAACTCTTTGTTAAATGATGTTTTGGCTTAAGTTGATGCTAATGCCTTACTTTGATTTTCTAGTTCAAGTTAGTATTACTATGAATTGGGCAAATGACTAAAGGAAACCTTACTTTGGTAAAATTGACTTTAAAAAGTCAAAATGCTTAAATTTTAGTAATACTAGTAACCATTCTAGTTAAAGAGTCATGGTGGTGTTGTAAAATTGTATCTTTAAAAGTATTATGGCAAGTCTTGAATTAATGCTACACTTAAAACAACTACTTTTAAAAATTCTAAAGTAGCATTTATAAAAAATTGCCATAATCACTTTAAAAGATCCAATCTAACAACACGATTGTCAACTAGGGAACTTTGTTGCATTACTTGCATGATTTGGTTAAAAATGCTAAATACTTGCTCAAATAATCATGATAGTTTGCATTTTGTATGCGGTAATAGGTTATGCTTGCCATGATAAGGTAATTACATGATTAAGATTTAGGTCTATATCATACATGCTTATGATGGTTAAGTAGTCTTTTGACTTGTCTTATAGAAATCATTAAAGACTTGATAGCCTATTATTGTAAACCAAAGTTTCTTGTGATGGTTGAAAGATGAGTTTGGTGGTATTACTAGTTATTACAGGTTATTGGGACTGCTCATATTTTAAAGCCCACATTTCGAATTTTCGTTAAAAATCTAGAATATGATCTATTCCATAAACTTGTAATTATTATTGGTAATTCACTTTGTTCTTGTTTTTCTCTTCTTTACAGATGACTGAGATTCCTCGCTATATCAGGAAATCCATCAAAGATCCAGAAATACGGGAAAAGTTTCAGACATGGTTAAAACATGATTTAGGGGAAAATAGGTACATAGTGTGGGAAGACTTGGAGCAGATTGGTTGAAAACAAGGTTTTGAAAAATTGATTATGTTCAAGGAAGGGAAGCGAAATCTGCGAGCCTGGAAAAATCTGTTTGAGATTAGGGAAAATGTTTATCGGGAATTAGTTTCCGAATTCATGGTTACCTTCCAGTTTGACAAGACAACCGATAAACTAAATGATGACCGAATGATCAGATTCAACTTTTTGGGCAACCCTCAACAAATGTCATTGGCAACTTTTGCTAGTCACCTTGAGCTATACACTGAGTATCAAGTCACTACTTCTTTCTTCTTGAAAGCAAATAGAGAGGTAAAACAGCGAGACCACACTGCTATCTGGCAAGAATTAACTGGAAATCAATTTCAGTCTAATGTCAAGGCCACCAGTTTTCTTGATAAGCACCATCAGGTTCTCCACAACCTCATTGCATGTAGCATTCGAGGAAAAAGAAAGACCAAAGGAGCTGTTGGAGTAAAAGATTTGCTGATTATCAAGAGCATTATAGAGCAGGAGCACGTTAATGTTGCTTATATAGTTGCTGATAGGATCCTCACTGAGTCAGGATACACCGAATCAAAGTCTGCTTACATGGGAGCAGTAATCACTAAGTTAGTTAAGAGAATGGGGCTGTTAACTGAGGAGGTGATCGGTAACTTGACACCAGTAGTGAAGAGGGTATCTAAGCCGTATAACATCAACTACATGGTCAAAGTATGGTTGCTAGAGAAGGATGTTGATGGGCAGATTAGATGGAAGGAAGGTGAGATCATTCCGGGAGTTCATATGAGACCCCCGAGGAGCAAGAGTGTTAGGTTTGAGTTCGATGACAGCACAGTCCACCGACAGCCTAGGACCACTGTTGCTCATGAGCGAGAGGAGGGAGAGACTGCCGCTGCTGAGGCACAGAGTCCACTGATACCGCCTGCTCGAGAGTTTGGTTGGGGAGATCCGGTGACATCCGAGCTCATGTACGGTATGTTGGGTATGCTCAACTCACACTACACACAGGACACATATTTGGTTGCTGAGTTTGGATTCCCACCACCTGCACGCCCTACATGGGTATGCGGCCCACGACCACCCAACTACCATACCATGCCACTACACCCACTTTCCATGACACCATCCACTACCACCATTCCTTACACTACCATACCACCCACATCTTCCACTCGCACTGTGCCCATCGAGATCCCTCGCGCCCGCCGTACCAGGACTACTCCTGCGGCTGAGCCGGTTTTCTCTGTGCTGTAACACCTGCATAATTAGGATAATTAATTATACCTAATTGTTTGTAACTAGTTGTAATTAGTATGTAATAGGACTAATTACAGACTCTATTTGTATATATATATATATAAGGTGATTTATATATATATGTGTGTACTTACGCGATTCGGATAAATCATGCGAATTAATCGGACGGAGTCCGACACAGTTTATTTGAACGTTGGTGACAGAAATTTACTTAAATAATAAGAACGTATTTTGTTATATAAAATACGCAATTGAACGAACACTATTTATATATTATCGCGACGACATTTTAAATAATGCAACAAAACGTATTAAACGCGAATTAATAATTTAAATACTTCGACAAATGTTTTATTATTAATTTCAAAGTATTTTTATTTAAATATTCCAGTTACATTTTAAAATATAACGGTTTGGTTAAAATACTAAAAACAAAGGATTAAACGATTAGGACACGATGTAAACACTGAGTTTTAGGGAGCGTTTTCCCCTCCCTCCCCCCTTGGATCAGCCAACCCCAACCAACCCCCCCTCCCATTCTTTCATTTTCACCATTTCAAACACACACACATCTTCCAAACACTCTCAACCAAATCCACACCAAATTTTCGGAATACAAACCGACCCACGAAAATTACATATTCGGAATCACCATCACGAGTGGAACAAGAATATCAAGATCGTTTTCATCATCTCATCCTCCATTTAGCTCGATTTGCAAAAGTAAGAAATTCCTAAAATCTTAGATCTATTCAATTTGGTGTAATGTTTTGATGTTTTGATGTGTACACAACTTAGATATAACCTAATACATGAAGAATACACGATTTTATAGCTCAAAAATGGGTTAGATTTGCGTTTTTGGTCGAAAATTCTTGAAACCCGAAAGTTTCTGGGCTGGTGTTCATACATGCGACACAAGCCTTGTGTCGCATGCTGTGTTGCATAAACCCGTTTGTGTCGCACCTTGTGTCGTACCAATCCTTTAGTGTCGTAACCTTTGCGACACAATATTGTGTCGCACTCTATGTCGCATACTATGTCGTATTTAATACGACACAACCGTTCTGTCGCTATTGAATTAGCATCGCAAGCTTTTTGCGACACAACCACTGTGTCGCAGAGCTATTGTGTCGCATCCTTCATGCGACACAACCCTTGTGTCGCATACAAATCCTTGTGTCGCAGCTTATGTCGCAGAAAACAGAAAACTTGGAAAATTTAAAGGATTTTCACTATAGAAAAGTCAAAGTTACCGTAGCAAAAAGTCAAATTTTACTGTAGCAATTCACTGTAGCAAATTTACATTTTAGAAATTTTGCTACAAACCGTCACCAACGGGCTAAACATGTTTTCCAATAAACAAACAATTACAAACATACGGACAAACACTGGATATACTAGTTGTGTACAACTAAACGAAACGTCTCGTGAGACGCATACTTACATAACTTCATATGATTAGGCATTTGAAGGTTACGGGTTCAGAGAACCTACTTGCTTTACTTACTACTTGCTAATTGCAACTGATTACTACAAGACTCAGGTGAGTCTTACGGCCCCACTTTTACTGTTTTATCTTATTGGGGGAGATACATGCTACTGATTTTCTTGAACACAAGTACTAAACTGTTTACTATACCAAACGAAATTGCATGAGTTTACTTACAAACAGAAGTCTCTCCATCATATATCGTTAGTTATGGACTTAAGCACGAACACTAGTTAATGGATCCATTAGGGAAATGACCCTCCTCACCCGGGGCAGTAGCGCTGCCACGTACTGATTTACACGTAGAAACGGGCGACTAATTATTCGTTACTGATGCTTGCTCATTTACGAGCATGTCACGGGAGCAAACTTATTACTTACGGGTTAAGCTTCGATTATGAGCCTCATGGCAACGGTATAAACTTACTTACTTACATTTGCGGGATTGCAAATACTGGTTTACGATTTCTGGACTGAAATTGCTGATTTTACGCCTGCGGGCATTACTGATGAAATCTCGTGTTCAAAGCTGATATTACTTACAAACCTGTGAGATTCACCAACCTTTCGGTTGACACTTTTTAGCATGTTTTCTCAGGTACCCGGATGGAGTAGGATTACTCCAGGATTTTAGCTAGAGTCGTATGATTTCAATACAACTGCATTAACGGAGATTCTTAGCATTATCTTTTGTATATTACGATTATGTAATAGAATCTCCCGCTATACGCGTGGACTCTAGGGGAAACTACATTTTGTATACGAAAACACCAAGTTTTCAAACATTATATCTATGGAATGTAACTAAATTACAAACGTTGCATATAGATGTCGTTTGCTTTATCTTTGTGCTGTGATATTTGATTAGTAACACCCCAAACTATGCTTCCGCAAAACAGTGAATTTTGGGTGTGTTACATGTGCACACTGCAACACCACATATGCCGCATATCCCATATGTTGGGCAGCCATCCTCCCGTGCCATGACCCTTCCAGGACTAGCTGAGTCAGCTATATCATACACATCTTCAGAGACAGACTCACCTCAGTCAGGTTTTAGACATGACATGCAGGTTGACGATCAGGTTCAGGTTCAGACAGACTATATGCCAGACATGACTACTGCTGCTTTGCCTACTTTGTCAGGACTCACTGGGATGTTTCAGAGCAACCCAGTGCCATCCTCTGAGCTTCCACCGTACCAGATGCTTGGTACTTCCCTAGGATCGTATGAGATTGCAGACATGGGACTAGATCCCAACTTCCATTTGTACCCGATCCAGCCACCAGCATCCGGCAGACAGCGCAGTTCGTCTTCAGCATCAGTCTCCCGCAGAGCATCTAGTGGACAGCACTCTGCTTCACGTGCTGGACCTTATGGCTCCATGCCATCTCCAGCTCATGGACCACCAGCCAACCAGGATCTTCCTCGACCTTGATCTCATCTTATTTCACTATCATTTATGTTGGATGACTGTATTACTCTATTACTAGTATTTGAGATAACTGTATTAACTGTTGCTGCAGACTTGTTATGGTTTCAACCTGTCATCTGGTTGGACCCGCCTATCTATCTTATCTTATCGTTTATCTATTATTTTACTTATGTTATGTTTTGTTCAGTTAATTTCTAGGTTACTTGCGAATAATAGAGAGCAGTAGATACTATAAAAATTTCCCAAGGAGAGCCCGAGATGACGCGCAAATCACGCAAAGATCCTGATTCGAGCTTATTTGAACTACCCTACCAAATCAGAATCTTCAAACACACATCTCAGTCTTTTCTAGGGGAGTTTTTCGTTCCACTTTCTTAATGATTTGTTTTCATCGCCTATAAATCTCCGTGTTTCCCATCATGCTTAAATTCTAAAGTGTGGGATTATAAATCCCACACAAATCAAACCAACTTAGAAATAGAGTTCCGAAATATTTTCAAGCTTTAAGTGTGGGATTCCTCCCAAAAAGAAGAATTTTAGACTTAGTTTGAGAACATTAGGGACAATGTTCTTCTAAGTGTGGGATACACGGTATGATATACCGTATACTTTGACTTTGATTGCTTGTCCAAAGTATAACTTTCTTAAAAATAAGCTTAACTTCGACAGTGAAGTCTTCACTCATTCAGTTGGCTTGATATTTTTCTAAAAACCTCATTTTTGCTAAAATTTTTAAATTTTTGACTCTAAATAAATTTGAGAAAGATTGATTTTTCCAAAAATTGATTAAACTGCTTTGGAAAGTAAGATAAGTTACGATACGAGTCCCTTAAAAATGAAATGTTAATTGAAGAGCATCGCACGGCTAGGCACATACACCCTTTTTGCAGTGAGGTACTTGAGCCAATAAAAGCATTCATCTTTAATGCTTCACTTCTTCGTTTGATGTGTGTGCCGATGTATGTGCTTTGAGTTAGAACTTGCTCTCGGTATACGTTTCGAGACCACACCAATGGGCACCGTACGCGGTGAAGGTGCAGTCAGAGGACCTTGACATTTCATAGGATTAAAACCCCATTTTTCAAAGCCTAACCCGTCCAACTCTCATTCGTGAGTGTTGAAGATCCACTAGTTAAACCCTTTGAGCCTTAACCTTTCATTTCTTCAAAACCACCATTCACCACCTACCCTCACCTTTTCAAAAATTTTAAACTTAGAACGTTTTGGAGTTATGAAAATCGTTATTTAGGCATCCTTGCCACTTTTGTCTCACACACTCTCAGTTTCTCTCTGTGTTCTCTCAGAAATCTTGCGTGTGTTAAAAATCATATATCTATTGAAAGCAAAAATTCAGGTGTGAAAAATTGGCACCTTTTCGGAAAAGCTCAGTCAAAATGAGATGTCAAAAGGACAAAGTGTCCAGGATCTCTCGAAAAATATATAGAAAAGAAAAGAAAAAAAGAGAAAAATCTCCGAAAAATTCCCACAAAAATAAAATAAAGCTTAGTGCTTGAAACTCTCAAAGAATGCCTATTCAGAAAATCAGTCAACTCCGCGTGCGTTCTCGAGAAGAAAGTCATCAAAGCTACCTTTCTTCATAAATAAAATTCCTTCGTGTGCATTTCCCGTTTTAAAGAGTGTCTAGATAATTCAATTCATAACTTTAGGACCTCTAAGTTAAATAAAATACCCCGTTTTTTCACTTCCAAAAAAATTCACCATCCTCCGTACCCCTTTGTTCCATCACCCACTCAAAAACCCGAAAAATGTCTTGGGATGATTAGCACCGTTCTCATTGAAGTGGTGGAGATCCGATTCTTGATCAAGCCTATGATGAGAAGCAATGCATGACTGGCTTTATGAGCGATTTCGTTTGATTAGAATGATAGGAAACCCGATACACTTTGAGTGAATTGAGTGACCACCTTTGTGAGATCACCTAGTCATGTACAATATCCATCGAGAATTGTGAAAGTATGCCAAGCTTAACATTTCAGGTTTAAGGGGGGACTATCTTAATGATGCTTGCTTTCTAAAAAGGTTTACTCAGTTTTTGATAAATTGATTGATCTCTGGTTGTTTACTGTCAAAGATTCTCAAAACCAGATTTTTCAAAACCTTATAGCAGGTGAGAATTTTAAAGTTTGCTTGAGGACAAGCAAAAGTCTAAGTGTGGGATATTTGATAACACGTAAAAAGTCATGTTTTTACGTACGTTATCTTCCACATTTTAGGCACAAAGTTAACTAAAACACACTTAAAAGGACATTATTCATAAAGTTTTGTTAACTAAGTCAAAACGGAGTCGATGTTTGTAAAATCACTGAAAATGGCATGAAAAATGTAAGAAACAGGGCAAAACTGCTTCATCGTACCTCCGTTCATTCATTTTAATGCATCTTGAGCTACACTCCGAGTTAGGACCTCTAACTTATGTCATTTTCTTCGTTAGGAAATTACGAAACCGTGAGCGCGAGAATCACTCAAAACGGATAAACGATGAAGAAGTTACGCCCGAACGAAGGAACGAAGAACCGAGGAATCAGGATACAGGAGAGCTAGACCGTATATGGCCAAACTAGACCGTATACGGCCTAGCACAGACCGTATACGGCCTAGCTAGACCGTATACGGCCTAGCACAGCCGTATACGGCCTGTGTTCTCCCGTATTCACCCTATGCTCTCCCGTATACGGTCCAGTTCAGCCGTATTTGCCCTAGCTCAACCGTATCGTGCGTTTGGTCAATAAAAATCAGACTTTTATTCGGGTTTGCGATACGGTTGTGCATTTGAAGGTTTGGATACGGTCTACGGATACGGTTGTGCGTTGCCTATATATTGAAGCCTCATTTCCACATTTTCAAAACAATTCATCCATCCAACACTCTCACACTTCAATTCTCTTCGTTTTCTTTACGTTTTTATAGTTTTACTCTCTCTCTAGGATAGTTTAGATAGTTTCTCTCTCTAGAGCTCTCCGTCTCTAGAGAGAGAGAGATAGTTAGTTGGTTAGCAGTAGAGAGAGAATGAAGCTGGTATTGTAATCACGGTGTAATAAAAGCATTCTTGGTGCAAGACTCTGTCTTTCTTTTCAGCCGTTACGCTGCTCAATTTACTGGTGATATCTATCTTTTCATACTTAAACTATGTCCGAATTATTTCTGCCTGCTTGTATGATGTATGTTACTGTTATTGCCATGCTTATTGAGTAGTGTGCTGTTGCGATTGTTGAAATGTAGATAATTAGACGTAGGGATGTTGAATTAATCTTTAAAACTATATAATTGGGAATTGTTATTTTTGTTATGTCTAAAACTTATCATGCATCTAGACTTAGTTATGGATCACCCTTTCCAGTCCTTCGCGTGACTGCTACTTTAGGCTTAGAACTTGATCACCTCTAGGTACAGTAGGAAGTTATCTGTGTTATAGTACGAAGCCGTGTCTGTCACTGTAATTCGGCTGAAATACTGAGTATAGCTTTGGAAACACCACTGGTGGAGTACAACGTGGAAGCTCCGGAAATAGCTGTATGTGCCAACACTGTGGACTACCTAGAGACCCTAGAATATGGCCTAGGAACCAATATAACTGTGGAAATGTTATAGTACACCGTCTGTCCACCCCTGGAACTGAAGCTATGGAAACATTTCGACATAGTACACCGTACCTGTACCTAGGGATAAAAGCTACAACATATTCCTGGTTACGTGGATCTGTGGAACTGTTTAAGTGTAGTACATCGTGAATGGTGCCTAGTGTGGTACGCTGTGGAATGAGTATGCATTGTACACCGCTGGTGTTCCTAGGGTTGAATGACTGATTGCAAAGGAGAGTCTAGATCATGACAGAAGTAATTGAACTAATCAAACGTAAGGAATGAGTCTAGTGATGAAAGTCAAGCCCAGCAGTGGTTCAGAGTTCTTAAAACCCCTAGACTCTACAAAACTGATAGTTTAGAATAACAAAGTAATGATCTGAACATGTTTAGGAGATGGCATTTACATTTAGGTGTTAAGAACGGTCAGAATAACCCAATGGGCAGCCTGTTACCTTAATCCTGCACCCTTCAAGGGTCACTGGTCCAAAAGACAGTGTGGGGGGTTGAGCAGCCTGTTCTGATCAGAATCACGATAACCTAGGTGCTCAGTGACATACGGATTCTGTTAATTAACTAGAATAAGTAGGGACCCAGTGTTTACACCCATAATGCATTTGTCTATTAACTGAAAATGTCCCCAATTATCTTTATAATAAGCATCATCCCGACAACCGATTATCGAAGTTTCAACTGCCGCAATTCTCTATCTGTCTACCTAGCTACCGATTCTCCTCTATCTTTTATTTTACTGCACGTAGTTAATTAGTTAATTAGAAAACCTAAAACTCCAAAAAACCTACCTACTTGCACAAACCATCCTAAAAGCGAACCCTATCTTTGGCATCGCTTCGTTTCAATTCGCTCTGATTTAAGAACGACCTCGAGTTATACTTACTGCTTACTCACTCTGTGTAGTAGGTAGTATTTATAAGTTGAGCCCCAGCTCTTTATAAATTTAAAACCCATTGATCCAGCCAAGCGGTGGTTAAGTCCTGCTGACGATAAGGACAGTTCACTCCCAAGGTGAGCTAAAGAGACCCGACCGTTGGGCCGCGATCATGGTCCAAAGGACGGAGGTTTATTGCTAGAGCCAATATCATTGCTCTGTCTGAGCATCTCTCTAATTCCTCTAATATCTTCCTTATCAGACATTGTAATGTACCTGTAAAATCAACTTAAAATAAAAACTAGGAAGCTGATTAGTGACGAAGGCGTCACTTAGTAAGTGACGCACCTTAGTGTCACAAAGAGTAGCGGCACTTGATAAGTGACGCTATCGAGTGACGGATAAACAAACAAAACGACACTAGATATTAGTGTCGTATAACCAAAGAAGTGACGGACTCAAGTGACAGACTTGAGTGTCGCTTAGCAATAACAGGCGTCACTAAGGTAAGTGACGCTGTAAGTGACTTAGAGTGGTAATGCGTCACTAATAGTAAGTGACGGATGACACTCAAGTGTCGTATCAAATGACGCAATTAAGTGTCGGAATGAGCAGTAGGCGTCACTAAGGTAAGTGACGTATAATCCTTAAGTGACGTTAAAACCCTAATTGATGCTTACAGAAGTGTCGCTCGAAGTGCCGCACAAAGTGTCGAAGTGACGCTCCGAGTGACGCAGAAACGGATGTGAACGCCCAAAAATCCCAAAAATCGAATTTTCGTAAACCTAACGAAAATTCTTGAGTCCCAATCGTACGAAACCTGTAAATCTTTACTCAAAACACAATAATAACACCAAATCGATCCTAATCTTGCTAGAATATCAACGATCTTCACAAAATCAAACCGAAAACTCTCCAATACACGTACACACTTCGATCAAATCAACTCCGAGGCTCTGATACCAGTTGAAAGTGCCCCTGGTGTCGGATCTAAGTGATGATCGAAAGTAATTGATTGACGGAAACAAACAATTACACAAACGCGTAATAAACTTAAACCGAAACAATCAATCAATCAAAGTAAAACTAGTTTATTAGCTTCTTGAATGTATTGGAACTGTTTACAAGTATGCTTAGTCGACAAATGGTGCTAGGGTTTCGTCAACCCTAGCCAAAAACCCGTAGGTTTGTTTAAATACTAAAACGAATTCGGCAGACATGCGTCACTTGGAAAGTGTCGCATGTCGCCGCCCTCATGCGTCACTTACCTAAGTGTCGCTATGCGTCACTAAGACAAGTGTCGCCTAATACTAAAACTTAAGTGTCGCATATACAGAAAATGACTTTTCTATTAAAACTAACTAACGACACTTACAACTCGATAGACCAACTGACAGACACACAAACATGTATCAACATTGGTGGCCAGGTATGAAACGTGATATAGTTAAATATGTTCAGAATTGTCTCACTTGTCTGCAAGTCAAAACAGAGCACCAGCAACCATACGGTAAACTTCAGCCTTTAGATATACCGGTATGGAAATGGGAACACATCACCATGGATTTTGTTACAAAGTTGCCAAAGACTTCTAGGCAACATGACACTATTTGGGTGATTGTGGACCGATTGACGAAAAGTGCTATCTTTCTTCCTATTCAAGAAGCTTCTTCTTCAGAAAAGTTAGCCGATCTTTTTGTTAAAGAAGTTGTTACTCGGCATGGAGTTCCACTTTCTATCGTTTCAGATCGAGATACTCGTTTTACTTCTCGATTCTGGAATAAATTTCAAGAAGATTTGGGGACTCGATTGCATATTAGTACAGCTTTTCATCCTCAAACTGATGGTCAAAGTGAACGTACCATTCAGACTCTAGAAGATATGCTTAGAGCTTGTGCCATTGACTTTGGTGGCAGTTGGGATACTCACCTTCCATTGGTAGAGTTTTCTTATAATAATAGTTATCATTCCTCGATCAAAATGCCACCTTACGAAATGTTATACGGTAGAAAATGTCGAACTCCAATTTGTTGGGGTGAGATTGGTCAGAGAGAGCTTGGAAGTACAGATATAGTACAGTTGACTACCGAAAAGATCGATCAGATTAGAGAAAGATTAAAAATGGCACAAGATCAACAAAAGTCATATGCAGACAAGCAGAGAAGGCCTATTGAATTCCAAGTAGGTGATAAGGTGATGCTTAAAGTTTCACCTTGGAAAGGGATTATACGTTTTAGAAAGCGGGGAAAGTTGAGTCCAAGGTATATTGGACCTTTTGAAATTATTGATAGAATTGGGAAAGTTGCATATCGATTGCAGTTACCAGAAGAACTTGGTAGTATTCATGATACATTTCATGTGTCTCAGCTCAGAAAGTGTTTAGTTGATGAGGCTTCTTATGTGCCACTGACAGAAACAGAAATAAATGAAAAGTTAAGTTACATAGAAGAACCAGTTAAAATTCTTGATCAGAAAGTAAAGCAGCTCAGAAATAAATCAGTTTCGATAGTTAAAGTTCAGTGGCAACATAGAAAAGGTTCAGAATTTACCTGGGAACCGGAGGAGTGGATGATGATTTACTACCCTGCGGTACACCAAGAATGGTTCGTGAGGACACGAACAGAATAAGTGGGGAGAGTTGTAACACCCCAACTTTTAAGGTATTATTTTAGTGTACAATAATATATACATCTTTTTAATTGTAGATCTTTTAATAATAAGATATAGTAGGAAACGTAAATTAGTTGTTCAGTTCTAGACTGTGTAGTTAAAGAAATTAAAAATAAAACAGATACTAATACGTGCCTTGTTCCTGTATTCTCAAAAAGTCCAGAACTTTAGATAGGGATAGAGTAAAAATCGCAGGAACAAAGAGGGGAGCAAGAATCAATATTCAAACTTAAATTCAAGCTTCAAATTGTTGAAATCATCATCTTCTACCACTCTTTAATCTTTGTAAGTGATCTAAATTCTCTTAGAACCCTAGAATTTGGGTTTTATGGGGTTTTAGTTAATTGATATGAATTGATCCGAAATTAGGGTTTGTAATAAGTTAGTTAGTGTTAGTTTAACATATAAACAATGATTAGAATCTTAATTTCATGTTAGAAATGATAGATTATGATTAGGGTTCATGGAGTTTCTTATGAACCATGTGAATTAGTTGAATTTCAAGTGTTAAAGTGTTAGTAGATGTTAGAATTATTATGAAAGTAGCTTAATTTTATATTAAAGCTCTAAGTTGATTTGGAGAATGAAATTAGTTAACCTAGTTAAAGTAAAGCTAGTATGTGATTAGTGGGGGAGAAGGGAATTAGATGGTTAGTAGTTAAAAGTATGATTAGTTATTAATAAATGTGTTATGTGTATGTGTATTAGGTGTTAAAGAAGAGTTATCATCAATTGATCATCTAGTTACAAGTTGTGCAACAAATCAAGGTGAGTTTATGAAATGAATAGATCATGATTATGTTATTAACTTGTTGTTATGATATGATTGTGATGAAAGTTAATGATTAGAATGGTTAATGAGAATTAGCCATAACTTTGATTAGAATAGCTAACCAAGGTTAGCTTTGTTTAGATTAGTAGCTAACTTATGTTAGCCAATTATTGATTAGATTAGCTAATTGATATTAGCTAAATAATTGATTAGATATGTGCACATATGATTAGAATTGTGAAAGTTGGATTGCAAGAACAAGGGAAGTAGTTACTTTACTTTGCTCATTATTGGTTTTAATTAATAATGCATTGAATTGATTAGTTTTCATATTCTCACTAAGCAAATTTGCTTAATTAGTTAGTTTGTATGTGTAGGTACAAGTGAAAGCGGAAAAGGGAAAGATATTGCAAAAGGATAGGAGTGGAGTTGCTAGCTTGTTGTAAGTTACACAAGCTTTCTCTTTAATTGTCGTTTTTGAGACCTTCGAAAGATCGCACAAACAAAGTTTTGACATGTTATGATTAAGAAAGTAAAGACTAGAAAGAATGTGTGTAATAGTAGTATTGTTTGTGTGATTAGTGATTATGTTGTAATAGTGTTAAAGTTGCAAGACATATTATACTTACCAACCATAGTCAAGTATGTAATTGAAAGGCCTTATTGGTCTATTGTGGTTGATGATTGGCTATTAGAGTGGTCTAAATAGCCCTTTGGGTCAACGGGTTAGAATGGGTCAAAACGGGTCTTAAAGACCTCTATGCATCAATTTGAGTTAGATAAGGATTTGAATTATAGTGATTAGCTTCGCAACCTTGTTTTGATAGTGGAAATATGTGTCTAAAAGCTCAGTTCCTAAATCTCAATGGTTTGAGATTTAGTATGTTAACAAAATTGATCATTTTAGCCGAAATTGACCCATACGTCCAAATCCCGATATAATGAGAAATTTGAGAAAGTGCGAAAATAGAAATCTTCATTTTTACCATATGAAAGTGTCTGCAAAGTTTTATGGTCTCATTCTTTGTCGTTTGCAAGATATGCGTGTTCAAAGTTCAGTTTTTGGTACTAAAAAGTGCAGAGTTTTGAGCTGCTGCTGGAAGTGTTTGAATCCGGCGGATTCAGTGACAATCCGGCGGATTGTCTATGAATCCGGCGGATTCAGCTAACCGGATTCGTTTAAAAAGGTCTGGTCGAAAGTTGGGTCTGAACACTGTTTGAATCCGGCGGATTCCATTGGTCATCAGGAATTCATAACTTAGCAAATAAGAGGAAATAATAGTTAATCAATCTCAATGTCTAATCAGTTCCGAATAGTATGAATAGTTGTATATATATATATATATATACAGTTGTTTAGTATTGTAAAAAAAAAAAACTCAGATTTCAGGGCGTTTCATTATGTTATGTGCAATAAAGAAAAGAACAATGAATTTTCAATTAAAAGAAAACGGTTATATCTTATAAAGCTCACTTAGCGAGTCATGAGGTAGGTTTTTATGCTGACGTGTCACATTGTGGTTAAAGGTATGATGTCATAAGTTTTGAATTTAAATTTGGTAAATATATTTAAAGGATGATGTCATATATTTTATTTAATTGATAAATCGAAAATTAGTTCCAGGCTTTGTGTGATTTCCAAGATATTACTTTGCATGCTTATTACCTGCAATTAATATTCATTCACACGTGCTTTGGAATAAGAATAGTTTCCTTTCCTTAAGGTATTGTATGGTGAAAGGTTTTTTCTAATTGGTTTATTGTCGCCACCTATTCAATTAGCTCCATTCAAATTCTTCACACTCTAATTGGGAATCGACATACAAATATGAAATATACAATATACACGCTTTTTTCACATATATTTCTCTGCTTTAAACAATTCAAAATATACTTCTGGTACTATTCTCTGATTAATTACCCATCTTCTTCTTTGTCTTTCTTTATCTTCTTTAATTCCCATCGCATCAAATGCTTTCAGGTAACGTGTACTTCGAGCTCGGTCATTTAATCTATTGAAACACGGATTTGAAAGCATCTGGGTTTTGATTTAGGTATTTTGGATCTTTTTGTGTTTGATGTGATCTGAACGCATCTGGGTTTTGATATTCATCTATGAAGAATGAAGATGATTTAGGTATTTATTTTGTTTATAATGTTGAAGGCTCTTATCTCTTTTATTTTTACTTTTATGTTTCAGTTTTCTCTTTTTTTTTTCTTTCAGCTCTGCATCCCCATCTGGACTAAATACCGACTAAGAAGAGATTGAATGGTTAGTTCATATTTTGTGTTCTTAATTCGCCTTAATAATGATGGGATTATGCTTATTTTGAATGCCCTCCAAGTGTTTGTTAAAATGTCTATTTAGTTATTTGTGATGAGTTTAATTATGAGATCTTGATAGTATGCTATTAATTAGTTGTCATTAAATACATATGCCTCTATAAGTATAATTCAGTTTTGATCTAAATATTTGGATTTACAAAGATGTGGTGGTGCTGACATCCCATTTACATGTGAGTGGGTCGATTCCTCTTAATTTGATTAGAGGAAGCTGTTGCTATTGTCTTTTGTATGTTTTGAAATCTCCATCACTGTAAATATCTTCAAATTCGGTTTTTAATTTGAATTTGATTTCAATTTGATAGGTAATAACTTTCCTCAAGATTAATATTAACTTGATATAAGTTGCATTTCAAAAATCAAATCTTGAATTGATTTGTAATTGCAGTCTCTTAACATAATATATGTTAGCAATTGGTAGAGTTTAAGTGTAATGATGCATAGATTTTATTTCAGTTTTCGGGTCACTCAATGTGGTTTGAGTAGGAACATGGGTAAGATTTCACTATTCAATAGTTGAAAAGGTATTCATTTTACTCTTGAAGTTTTTAATTCGGATTAATCTTATTTTATGATTGTTTGCCGGCTAAACTTCAACGTGTCAGGACATTTCCATCTGATATTGAACATAAGATTATTGCGTTGAGCCTGAAATCATGCAAAGAACAGAAGTTGGTCCTTTTCATTCATCTTTATCAGCCTTTTGATTGTACAATTCTTATATAGTCTTATGCTTGTAGTTACTATTCAAATTGTTAGAGTGATTTAGTATAATTGAATCTTTTCGTTGTTATAGTGACTTAAGAAGTCTATCCAGGTCATACAGATTAACATTACTTCACAAAAGTTTAGCATCTCTAATTCTTATCGATTCTCACATTCATCTCTTTCTATACATTGTAGGTTGTCAAAGTTGAACTATGCCGATTTTCTAAGGATGGAACAAAACTGTCGCACCCCCAAATTCGGGTTGCGGAAGCGAATCGGGTCGGCGCGCGACTAATCAATGATCACAGCACATAAGATATATAATGAACGACCACTACATGCGTCGTTTTACATTTGTATTGATTAAACAAAAGTTTACATCAACAGTGTTAATTACATTAGCTCGGTTTGAAATTGAGAGATTTATATACATAATTAATTTATACAAAATATAATAATGCAGCTAAATCTCTGAATGTTTGTATGCTGACACGAGCTAAAGTATCCTGATCGGGCAGTCCAACCTACTGTTGAGTACCTGTGATACATGCTAAAATGGTCAGCTAAAAGCTGGTGAGCTCACAGGTTTGTATGTCAAAGCGTATTGTATGAACCGCAAGATTTAGTTGAATTTAAAGTGCAATTAAGCAAATTAAAAGTTATACAGCCATGAGCACATAGTCTGAGCTTAACTTGAGGGTCGGGTCCACATTTAAGGAATTCCGATCGAGATGCCTCCTACGAGTGCCTAATCCACACTCGTCTACCCAAATGCTAATACATCCGTTTGACCAGTTAGTGCTTGCTAACCCGGACGAGGATTGTCAATCCTATATGATACCATACACTAACATTCACGCTACCGAAGTATTACCAAACTATGTTGTGGAGGACTTAAAATGATTAGTTGTGTAAACTCATGTAGTATATGAAAAGTTTGTACTCGCGTTCAAATGTTAAAAACAAGCAATGAATCACACCCCTGAGTGAAAAACAGTAAAAGAGGGGCCATAAGACTCACCTGAGTCTTGATGTGTTTAACTTAATAAACTTGAGTTGATTAGCCGAATTGTGATGTCCGAAGACTTGTAACCTGAGGGTGTCCACGACACGCGATGGTTATAAACGTGAGTAGGTATATATAAAGACTACCTTTGTAGTTTTTCGTCCAACTAGAATGTCCAAATGACTACGATTTAGTTGATTAACTTGTCCAAATTACTACGATTTGGTTTATTGGTTTGAGTTTGAAAACGCGTACGGCCCGTTGGTGATTCGTTTGTAATACAATTCCAAAGTATTATTGTCTTGGTGTTTGAGTGTTATACTTATAAAGCGTTTACCGACTTTAGATGACGGGGGTCCGGGGGCAACGCCCCTGGTTAGCGGGGTCCCAGGGGTGGCAACCCCTGGCTGAGGTCGAGGTGCCAGGTCAGCTCAAAAAATTTTTATTTCTACTATATTGCTTTGGTGAAAAACGCATCTAGAACTTGAATTTGGGTGAAATCAAGTGATAAAATTTTGGGTCTCGACACTTAGTAAAATTTGTGTTTTCTTGGTTCTGTTTCATGCGTCACTTGATGGCTCTTGGCGACACTCAGGAAGTGTCGTATAAAATAGTAAGTTCTGAATTATTAGCGTCACTTGAGGAAGTGACGCATAAGGGGCGACACTTAAGCAAGTGTCGGGTACAAGTGTCGGGTGATTTGCAAATCGATTTCGAAGCGACACTTAAACAAGTGTCGGATAGAAGTGTCGGGTATTGAATTTGCGTCACTTACCAAAAAGAGGGTTTTTAGCGGCACTTGGGAAAATGACGCAAAATTAGGGCTTTTAGCGACACTTAGGGCATCACTTAAGGAAGTGACGCTATACTGGATCTGGCCCTAGCGACACTCGCGACTGATCGAAAATTTTGGGTTCAAAAACGTGTTTTACGATTTCCGTTTGGTCCGATTCTTTTACCCAGCCCATTTTTGGACATTTCAAGCTTATACTAACAATATGCAAGTAAAATAACAAAGATTTAAGAGTTTTCGAGAATTGTCACGATCTTACAAGTTAATGCGAGAAGATTCCGAAAAGATGGAAGTGTAGATCGTGATGTCGTGGTTCTTTTTCTCCAAATAAGCTAGATGATTTAGGGTCGTTTGATAGTGTCATTTTGTGGTGGAAGGTGGTGGTTTGAAGTGGTGGTGGTGTAGTTGAAAGAAAAGAGAGAGAGAGAGAGAGTGAGATGGATGAGATGATGAAATGAGAAGTGGGGAGGGGGTTTTCCCCTCTTTTGGGCCGGCTTGGTGGGGTCCACCATGTGTGGACTTCACCAAATTTTGTTCCTCTGCGTTCGTGCTCCGTGCGGTGCTCGTTTTCCCGATTGTTTAATCGTTTAAATAATTTAATACGCGTTTAATTGTAAGTTTTGAAATACGAATATTTATTCGATATTTTTGTTGAAGTATTTCACCAAATACTTAATATTTGAGTTATAAAATATAACTAACTTTATTTTGATTGTTTGCGCGTTTAATATTTTAAATCACGTAGTCATTGTTTGTACGATACGAATTGTGTACGAATTATTATCAAAATAATATTTTGGATATAATAGCTTTATTAAATAATGTTATATAATTTAATAAAATTGTTCACCAACGTCCGTATTAATTGAATCGAATTACTTTCGATTTGAATTGCGTACGATTTAATCAAATCGCATAATTGTATATATATTCAACAATATATATTAATTGATACATTAATTAGCCTAACACAGAACTAATTACATGTATTAATGATGATTAGGCACTAATCACTAGTTCTAATTCGACGAGTGTCACAAAAACCATTTTTGTTTCTATAAAGACGAAACAAACAAGGGCTGCAATGGATCAGTGACCCATGGGTAGTCATTTTTGTACAAGTTTGAGTCAATACAATGGATAAGTGGACAGAGGCTCAAAAGGAGCAGATCCAGTATATACTTTGAAAGGTTATAGGATTGAACAAACAGGTAAGTTAGTTTATGTCAAATAATAGAGATGGCTTATAAACATGTACAAAGCAAAAGGATTTGTTTTTGGTGTCGTGCTTATAGATTACTGTAAATAATTAAGATCAAAATGGGTAGTCATTAGTCCTCTTGAAAAGTAGTGGACTCGAAGTGTATATATATATAATGTTCAATTCAATTGTGGTGGTTGTACCTCCAGGTTGAGATACATATACCTTCACCAAATTATATGTATAGTGGTCATACTTAAAAAATTTTGAGACTTGAAAGATATGCAATTCTGGTTATGATGTATTGTCATGCATGTGATGAAAATTTGGTGTTAGTAATTTTGCTTTCTTTTGAAATTCGGTGAGCTATGTTTTTGTTCCTTTGTGAATCATTTTGATATTTCTATATTTTATTTAAGTAGTCCTACAATTGGAGTAAGATTTGCAGTAAACAAATATATGTAACAAATGAATAAATAAGTGTATGCTTAGTTTGATATTCTTCAAAGTTGAAATATCAAACATTCTAAAATTATATTCTTATGGTTTTTTGGTTTGTAAATAAAGCGTGGTACGGAGTATTCTATATAAAACTTTTGTCTACATTAATTACACTTGCAAAACTTATCAAATAATGTTCTTACATAATTTTAATTTTCGTCATATTCGTGTTTAAATTATAAAGACGATATTTTGTTACTCGGATATATGTTATTACTTTAGTATTACATAAAAACATAACTAAAATGGCTACAAAACGTAATAATAGAAAATGCAATAATACATGTAACAGTTAATTTTGCATGTATATATCAACTAATTTTATAATTTAGATTTTTTTTTATCAAACCCATATTTTGACGGATCTTAAAACTAGTATTATGTCTAAGAGGGTGTTTTAATGTGTGTTTTCAGAATTATAAACATGATTTCAATGATCTAAACCAAAAGCATTTGGTTAAATTTAGTGATAGTAAAAAAAAATTGGGTTTAATTGATGGTCATTTCTACTATAGCACTTTAAGCGACATCACCTTATATCCACATCAAGAACCCCTTGAGTTTAAAAAAGTATTAGATTGAATGCAGCAAATACAAGTTTGACACTAGAAAGTCAAACGATGAAAACTCATAAAACAGAGGGACTAACAAAATCCACTTAGACCATCTACAATGCAAGGTCCATGAAGGTGTCCTAGTGTCCTTAATAACATGTATACTTAGGTGAAGTCCTGAATTTCACAAACGATTTTATAATTAGAACCTTCAAAGTCCATAGATATGGACGGATGGTGTTTATGGGTTACTTCCACTAACATGTTACACTGTTTAACCTTTTATGTTTAAAGTTAGGAGTTGATAGATACAACAAAATATTATTATTCATACATCAAATTGTACAATTGATAAAGCTCACAATACAAACACCTTAAAGCATGAATTTGATATTGGTATATGCAACAAATTTTTTGCTGTATTTATCACTCGCATTAAAGTTGGAGCTTCTTTTTACAATTTGATAATGTAAATTTTAACAAGGTAATTATTTAAAAAGACAATCTTAGTTGTGAAAGTGGTTAGTTGTGATATTTATCCAAGTTCCAAATATAACTCAACTTCCGTTTCCTTCTCAATATTGTTTGTATACTGTGTACACATTTATATTAAACCCTCCCTCCGTTTCCTTCCTAATTATTCTAAACCCCTCACAGTTTAATTAAACAAAATTAAATATACACAAAATATATCTCTAAAAAGTAAAAATACGAATGTTACAATTACGAAATAAGATATGCATATGTGGCATTGCATTAAATATGAGTGGGATGCTCTTGGACCAATGTTTTGAAAACCGGTTGAACCGGTCCGGTCCGATTGGTTTGACCGGAAAAGGGAAATCCGGTTGGTTGATAACCGGTTTTGGGCATGGTTTGACCAGTCAATGAACCGACCGGTTCAATCCGAAACCGGACCGGTTGAACCATGATTTTGATTTTTTTTAAAAAAATGTGTTTTGGGCCGGTTGGACCGGTCCGGTCCGACCAGTTTGACCGGAACCGGATCTATCCCTAAATAATAAAGCTATACAAATCGGCTGGTTACTATTTTCCATAAATTCGTAAGATTGTATACATCACCCAAGAGGCCATGACCAATTCATTCATCCCTTAGTGTTTAACTACTGAATCATATACACGAGGAATTTACATATTTGCTGATATAAAAAAGGTAATAACGCGCAACAACATATTTTATATTCATTCATTAATCAGTCTTTATTTCTATTAAAACTAAATGCCCTACTCTTCATCAATTAACTTTACATTTAAAAGTAAATTATTATGCATTCTAGAATATACTCGCGCGTAACTATTTGATGGTAAATGGAATTTTTTAATTTGATTTACTGAAATATATAATGAGTATAAGGGCAATGTTGGAAAAGTCGTAAGTCGGGGATTAGTCGGTTGGAACATTTTACGGACTAGTTGGGACTAGTCGGGATTAGTCGGAGACTAGTCGGATTTTGACTTTTGTTGACTTTTTTAGTATTTAAATAAATTTTAAAATTCTATATGAATAAATATAGTAGTTCCATTGTTCACAATATTGAAAATAGATGTTACTTTAAGTTAGTACATAAATGCAAGAAGATAGAAGCTCAGGGACTAAAAGTGAACATATGTAGATGTATAATATATAATACTCACTAACTGGAAGATACAGAAGTCAAAACCACCACTGCGATGATGATAAAAAGGTAATTCTCTCTTCTCTTTATCTTCTCTTTCTCTCCTTTCTCTGTAACACAGCGGCCCAATTTTTCTTTTAATAAAACCCTAATTTGACCCGGTTTGACCCGTCTTTCACCCGACTTTAACCCAAAAACCCGCCTAGATCCGGCCAGACACGACCACGACCCGACTTTGACCGTTGTTTCCTCGTTGACCCGCCCGCGACCGACTTTTCGACCGACTTGGGCTTCGACTAGTCGGTACCTCAGTTTTGCCGACTAAACCCCGACTAGTCGGCGACTAAACCCGACTTCTGCAACACTGATCAAGGGTATATTGGTCATTATACAAGTTTATTAATAGTTTTAGAATTTTAATTGTAATTTATAGTTTTAGAAAATTAATTGTAATTAAAGTCATATACATTGGGGGGTTTATGTCACCAAATAATAATGAAGTTTTATGTGTGTTCACTCAAAGTCACTCATACTTTTTTTTGGCTTACCAAATAATAATAAAGTTTAGTAAGTGTTCAATAAAAGTCTCATACTTCTTTTGTTTCGATTTAATCACTCAATGAAACTTCACTTTCATTGAGTGTTCATATATTGTAAAATTAATTTAATTTTGTGAAATAAAAGGCAGAGATAGATTTTTATATTTAAATAAAAAGTCTGACATGAAATCATAAATACTTTGTAGCACTAACATGCAAAATATACCATTACAAAATGTTAAATTAGAAGCATATATATTCAAAAAGGTTTCGTTGGGAGCCCTTGTTACGTACGAATGGATTGCAAATGGAAATAATCCAAAATCCTTATATGAGTCTAAGAGCAAGGCAAGTTGGTATTATGAGTATATTTAACATCAAAGTGATCCCGGTCAATGCCGCAAAACTTTATAAACTATTGTCATTTCTTAATTTTAAATGCGTAAACTATGTGCTCAATAATGAACTACTCATTTTGATAACCTATGTACAGTGATGTTATCTCATAATAATTAATACACATCTATAATGCATACCATGTGTAATAATGAAATTTTGATAACCTATGTACAGTGATGTTATCTCATAATAATTAATACACATCTATAATGCATACCATGTGTAATAATGAAATAATTAATTACTTATTCAGTATCAGTTATGTTTATATACGTACGTGATGGTGATTTGGAAAACAAATACAATTATATTTCCACATCAGCCTATTTGTTAAGGATAAAAATCCACGTCAGCAGCAATGTAAATCATGATAATCAAGATTTTTTTACAAAATGTGAACACTTTACAAAAGTTGAATGGTTAAATCAAGACAATCAAACTTGAGTGATTAAATCAAGTGAATAAAAGCTAGTATGAGTGACTTTGAATAAACACTTTTATAACACCCCTCATTTGGTAACCATTATAATAATGATTTTTGACTCGGAAGCGTATATTTAGAATATATTATCATACATTACATCAAAAGGTACATAAACATTTTCAAACCAGATATACAACAGTTTAATTTTCATCAATTTATAATACTACAAACGAGGTGTTATATAATTGCAAACCCTACTAATTTAATCAAATCATATATCAGAGTATACGCTTGTTCTTCAAACATTCCATCCAGGTCAACAGCTTCTTGCTCAATCAGTTATTTAATCATAACCTGCAAGAAGGAGTAATGTGGGGATTAGCTCAACGCTAAGTGAGTAAATCAATAAACAACAGACTGACTTAGCATAACAATCTTGTGCACAACAAATAATTATATGCACACAAATCATCTGTTTACAACCTATCACATCACAAACAACTGACGTCAAAGAGGACCGGTGGTTCTTGAGTAACTTCCTCAAAGAACACTTTAAAACCAACTGCAGGCCCATACAGAGGTTTAACCGACTACTTGGTGCTATTAACTCATACAACACAGGCTACGACAATAATACTTATACTAAGACCCTGTGTTATTCAACCAATAGCAACCCAAGCCCAGCCCCATGCTGGCCCCTAAATCAACAATGCCCAAAGGCAATTCAACAAGTGATCACATTTTCACATATTTATCAAGGAAACAAATCAGGTCAACAGTCTATCCACAGTATTATTACTAATAAACTATAATCATCATGGTAACTAAAACAATAGTAATAATACAATTACCCGTTGTAACAAACCTGTTACAACTGAATCAAACTGAGGGTTATCGATCCACTCACCAATACCTCAGTCGTCCACTCAGTAGTCTAATGTCACCGAGTCTTCTCTGTATATCTGAAAACACAACATAACATCACAAGTTAGTAACTTGTCTCATCAATGTATAACTTATATCAATACATGCTCAAGGGACTAAGGATTATTCACATAACAATAGCAAGTCCTTAGTATTCACAAACCCACATCACATGTACTTAAGTTATAACAAATATTCAGAACAATGCAATACATTTAATGACAAATAATCACTAAGTTATAAGAATAATCATATTCATTTTATAATTAACATTTCTAAGCAATTATAAGTATTCATTCATACCAATGTATCATTCTCGATATACTAACAATATCAACAACTTCAGCACTTGTATTAGAACATAGAAATCTATCTAATGACACAATTAAATTTCAAGTATCATATATATATATATATATATATAATATAATTGTTCTAAGTTATCGACATAATAATCATCATCAAACTATTTATATAATCAATGAATTCTTCACCTAGTTCCTAGTCACCATTATACATCTCTAGCTATGGTATCGATTCTAATCATTAGCATAATGTGTCGTTACTTCGACCAAAACTAAAACGTTAATAGTATACAAGATTGAACACGAAAACAGGAAACTGGGCTGCTAAAACTTGAAATCGCGTCGCAATAGGGGACAAATCGCGTCGCAATAATCCCCTAATCGCGTCGCGATCTTTAATGGTTCTGCAGATTCTGAACCTGCTGTTGCTCATATCCAGTCCGAAATTCACAACCTAGATTAACAAACTCAGGTACCAATTCGGAATTATACATTAAGTTAACATCTTTTACAACCACAACCATCTTATAATATATATACAAGTTCCAATTTCATGTTTTTCATAAACCCTAAGTTCAATCAACTTAAATTAAAGAACAATCGAACTTGGTTTGCTTCTATCAAAATCATCATGTAATTAGTAAGTATCATCATGTAACCAACAAGTATTATGATATATTCAATTTCATTACTACTCTTATCTTAAATCAATTTCCTTCTATCAATTAAAAGTCTCACTAAAATAATAAATAGCAAGAAATCCACTTTCAATCAAGAAACTAACCAAGATGATGATGAAGATGAACTATAATCTCAGCCTCCTTTGATTCTTTAAGTTATTTCACTTGATTCTTGTTTGAATCATAACACAGGGACAATATTTAGTATTTCTTTCTTATGTGTGTAGAACCAACAAAGAATAAGATGTAATTTGTGATAGTTATATAAATTAGGTCGGCTCCCCACTTTTAAAACCGACTTACATAAAGCCGACCCCAATATTACACTGTGTAATTTTACTCCCCTTCTAACCTATTGTATGGAACCTAAAACCATTTGTGATAAATATTATTTTATTTTACTGTTAACTATAGCAATTTAAAACAGTTACTATTTCACCTGTCACAATTTATCATTTGACCCCTTTTCTAATTAATTTCAAGCAACTAATTGAAATTATTTTCCACACTCTTTAAATAATAATTTAACGTCTAAAGAAAATACTATATCACTACTAGACCTAGAAAATGGGTGTTACAAATCTCTCCCCCTTAAAGAGATTTCGTCCCCGAAATCTAATCATGCTCAACTAATTTTAAGCCACTTGATCACCTAAATTTCGATGTCTCAGCTCGAGTTAAACCCCCTTATCAGCACTGTGATAATAATTAACATTATAAGTTATTCAATCCATTATAATCTGTATCATATCGCTTCCATAATGTCCACCAAAAATTTCAAGTCTCGGCACCAAACGGAAATATATATTATTTCAGTTCTAACTTTAATCTATCATCCTCCCATAAAATCCAATGGAATTTAATCAAAATCCACAACAAGGTATTTCCATCCTCTTGATAATCCATCAATATGATGAGTTCAGATCATTACATAATTAAATAATCCCCGGATGAATAATCAATCAATACTCAGAAGTTTCAGCTAAGATTACATCTTGAAATCTCAAATCAACTATACTCCAACACGGGATTAATTAGTTTTTAAACCTCTATGATTGTTCAACAACAATTTCTGATTATAATCCATCAAAGCTCAACTGAACAGCTTTTAGTTTATCCAGTAATGAAAAGATTTTCTAAACATGGCAAATCATGTCACAAGTCTTTTACCACATAAGACGTCTTGCAATAACATTATCTTTCCGAATAATAGCGAATCTCACAATCATACACCTTTGTAATTAATCATCAATTTAGCGATGTATATTAAACTCTTGGGTGAAAGCAACACTGAAGACTCTAATGATCAACTCATATCAATCATTTAATGCCACCTAAGCACTGTCTCCAGGTTCACAACACAATATCAGTCGTAAACTCCAAGTCATAATAAGTTAACTCCTCTTATACAACTCAAGTTATTACAATCAAAAGTAATAATCAAATCTCTGTGCATCAATTACCACGTCGTTCCATCACTTGTATACAATACTTTGCAAAATTATCAAATCCACTAATGGCACAGAAACAACAGTCTAACACAAAACTATTTCAATGTTCGAAAGACAATTTCTTGATATCTCACAATTAATCCAAGAAAATTCTGTAATTCTCAAGATCAAATTCTAATTTTTTTTTTTTTTTTGATAATCCACTTTAATTCCATTGCTACAATCAACATGTCTCAGCTTTTCATCTTTCAAAGTCAAATTCATAAAATTGACAATCTAACACAAGGATAATCCCCCTATTTATAGTTCCAAGAACTAACCACAAACACATTATATGCTCAAATCCAATCTTATAATTAATCCAAATATCATCATGTCAACAATTTCAACTTGTCCAACAAAGTTGACATACTCAGATCATTTAATCCACTAAAATCTTATGAGCATTTATTAATCTCAATAATATAACTAGATTTACAACAATCACAATGGATTCAACAAGCAGTCATGGTATATCTCCTTTTTCAACATACACTTTGAATCATATCAATCTAGTGTTTTATCAATCAATCAGATTAATTTAAATAACTCATCAAAACTTCCAATATTGGTAATCCCACAACATCAAAACAGATTTCTTTCACTTTGCATACATAACAATTGTTAATATAGTCACAAGAAATCTATCACGGGATATCTCATATAAATCAATTGATCCATACCGATAGTCTCTTCAGATAGAAATAAATCTTTTCAAATTGTCAACATATCCAGTTCAACAAATTAATATCATCCGCACAAGCTTTTCTGAACTCAACAACATAATCATTTTCTCATATCCATCAAGTCAATCACACGACTTATCCAACAAGGATATTTATTAATTTCTTTTACTATATACTATTATTTACCCAATTCATGTCAAGGTCTGAATCAACCAAAAATTAACACTTACAAAGATTATCAAGTATTATGACCCTCTATTCCACACTTAATTTCAGTCACTAATACATTAACAGAAATTATCTCATCATCAACTATCTTTATTCTAAAAGAATTAACAATCACTACGGGTCAATTTCAGTTTATCACATAATCACAGATATAAAGGAACAATTTGTTCCAAAGCGTATAAACACATGCTAGTACAGGGTAATTACACAATTACCTGTAATGATGTCATCAATCATGATAGCTTTATCAACTGTCATCATAAAATCTGTCAGCTGCTGACTGCAGATTCTTCCGCTTATGGCCAGAAGATGACGACGCCCCGACCAAACCCGATGTAACACCCCCAAATTTATTGTTTCGCGGAAGCATGATTTGGGTGTTACTAATCAATAATCACAGCACATAAGATATAATGAACGACCACTATATGCGTCGTTTTACATTTGTATTGATAAAACAAAAGTTTACATCAAAAATAATGTTACATTAGCTCAGTTTCAGAAATTGAGAGATTTAAGTACATAATTAATTTATACAAAATATAATAATGCAGCTAAATCTCTGATTGTATGAATGCTGACTCGAGCTAATAAATCCTGCATGAGCAGTCCAACCTAATGATGTGTACCTGTGATATATGCTAAAATGGGTCAGCGAAACGCTGGTGAGCTCACAGGTTTGTATATCAACATATATTTGCATGAACCGCAAGATTTATAATTGAATTTAAAATGCAATTAAGCAAAATAAAAGTTATACAGCCATGAGCACATAGTCTGAGCTTAACTTGAGTTGTCAGGTCCAATTAAGGAAACCTAACTTGAATGCCTCCTACGAGTGCCTAATCTACACTCGTCTTCCCAAATGCTAATATATCCGTTTGACCAGTTAGTGCGTGCTAACCCGGACGAGGATTGTCAATCCTATATGATATTATATACTAACATTCACGCTACTACGTATTACCAGACTATGCTATGGAGGGCTTTAAATTGATTAGCTTGAAACTCATGTAGTATTTAATTTGATTTGTACTTGCGTTCAACTTGTAAAACAAAACGAGCAATAATATCACACCCTTGATTGAAAGCAGTAAAATAGGGGCCATGAGACTCACCTGAGCCTTGAGTATTTATCTAAATAAACTTGAATTGATTAGCCTTGAATTGATGTCCGAAGATTTGCAACCTCAAGGTGTCCATGACACGCGATGGTTATTAATTGATTAGGTATCTCGAAAGACTACCTTTGTAGTTGTTTGTCCAAATTACCCCGATTTGGTTGATTGACTTGCCCAAATTACTAAGATTTGATTGATTGAATTGAGTACTTGAAAACGTGTACGGCCCGTTGGTGATTAGTTGTAATAATAACATTGATGTTATCACATTGATTGTGAAGTGTTATACTTGAAAAGTATATTCCATTTTTGTTTGCAAAGTCTTGTCGTATAAGCGTTTGAAGTTGTAAAAGTTTGACACTTGGTGTGAAATGTATTTACAAACTCTAAGTCACGGGGGTCCGGGGGCAGCGCCCCTGGTAGCGGGGTCCAAGGGGCGGCAGCCCCTGACGGGGTCCAAGGGGCAGAGCCCCTGGTTGGGGTCGAGCTGCCAAGTCAGCTTGGAAAATTTTTATTTCCACTATAATGCTTTGGTGAAAAACGCATCTGGACCTTAATTTGGGTGAAATCAAGTGATAAAATTTGGGTCTCGACACTTAGTAAAAATGAGTTGTAAACATTCTGTTTTATGCGTCACTTATAGCGACACTTAGGTTTTAGGCGTCACTCGAGAAGTGTCGCATGAAATTGTGTATTCTGATTTGATAGCGTCACTAGACAAGTGACGCTGTAAGTGTCGGGAAATGGAGTTAGGCGTCACTAGACAAGTGACGGGCATAAGTGTCGGTTGGAATCAGATTGTGATGATCGTTTAAGCTCTAGACTTTTTAGGTCCTGATCTAGAATCAATAACATTGACAATAATATGCAGCGGAATAAGAACAAGAATATCAATGTTATCTCAAGCCTCAACTTTATTCGATCACAATAAAACGGTTACACGATTGCAACAGGATCAAGAATACCTTGATCTTGAGGCTAAATAAAAACCCTAGACGTCTACATCTTTTTGTGTGCATATCAAAACCTACGTCCCTATGTCTCTTTATATAATAGAGATCTTTAGGGTTACAAGAAATCATGATTATACTAGGAGACTAATTAAAATAAAACAATTCATCTTTAGTCCCTCAACTTTCGTCTTTTATTTTGTCTCATCAAATTAATAAATCCTAACAATCTTCCCCTATTTGATGATGACAAAATATCGATCTTCTTGCACAAACTTCCCCTTGAATCTTGATTTCTTGTAAACATGTCATGCATACTAAGCTGCAAATCTTGACCTTCAAATCTTCTTCCCCTTTTTGTCATAATCCAATAGGGATCTTCTTGAAGATAAGCAACTTCAAACTTTACAACTACATGCTATATAGTACACTACTAATCCAATCTTCTAATGTCTCAAATTACCCTCCATGACGCATAATAAGAATAATGAATTTGAGCATTAGAAAATTACACCAGTAATAATAATATACGACTAGTAGTAGTAATGAAACCTTTTTCCTCAAACAATGCATGAACATACTCTGATGATTAAACACTTTGTCGATAAGCTTCCCCTCAAATCAATATGTTAACCATCTCTTGAATCTCAAACTTTTATTAGCTCTATGTAATGATTACTGGTCGGTGAAGAAAATAGAGTATAACAAACTTAATAAAGAAGTTAAATCTTCCAAACTTTTACCTTATATCTTGTACTATCCACGACGTCGAACTTATAATCCTATGTATAAGTAGACCGCAATCTCTTTAACAAAAATCCTTATTCTCCATAATAAGTCACCGAGCAACCCAAACTCTTCCAAGTGATAGCAAATGTGAGCATTGAGCATCTTAAGTTTAATCTCACACGTTTGCTAGATTTTGTCAAGTCTTCGTCATCACCATACAAACCAAACAAGTTATCTTCAAAGTTTACAACCATTACTTTGAGATATGATAAGATACACGCCTGTAAAACTCAACTACAATATCAAATAAGCTATAATCAATCTTCTTCGTAATCACATCTTCTTCGAAAACAAGCCATAAAATCAGTAAGAATAAATTGTTATAATAACAATTCCATTCGAGATCCAAAACCATCAGTGTTAACTGTTTTACACTAACAGTTTTAACCACATACCATTAACAGTGGATTAACTCCAACAGTAATAACCACTTTAAAAATTTCGAACAGTGGTAATCTTCACAACAGTGGTAATCGCATGACTAACAGTGGTAATTTCTTCCAAAAACATATAAACAGTGGTAATCGCCTTGGAAATCCAAAAACAGTGATAACTCGGCACAAATTAAACAAACAGTGATAACAATGCCAACTAACAGTGGTAATTGGATTCCACTATCAGTTTAAATTATCTTCAATTCCAAAAACCCATAATCTTCCACTGTTTCTTTCAATCTTTATCTTCTTGCCAACCCAGTAACAGCTGCTCTTTATCTTGAATACAAACATGGACACCTTAGCATAATCTCTGCTCATGTGTGCTAGCAGTCATCCAGATTTAGAAAATTTCTCTCAATAATCACCTTCTGCACATGTTGCAATCTGTTCCACCTTGTTCTTCTTCCAATCTGTGTTTATAACCTTCACACAATAATTCTTCAAAGACTATAACAGAAGTTACAATTTAAAAATTGAAAGCCCCTGACGGAAAAAAAACACAAATCTCAAAAACTTTCGAGATTCGTTTAGTGTTCTCCATGTGAGTTGATCTTATAATATTATATCGACAAAATCTTATCATCTTTACAGTATGTCTTTACGGCTTCACAAGACTACAAGAGATAAATTCAATATTATAATGTTCTTCTCACCTTTGTTAAACAACAAAACAGAAACTCCAAACTAACTTTAACCCTTGAGCAAACTTAAAACCATGAACCTTCAAAATCCTTTGCGTAACCGACATCTTCCTCTTTTTTTTAATTTGAGTACTTCTTTCTCAATATTCTGATCCATAACTCAAGTAATAAAGAATGATATTTGACGATAATCAAATCCCAAGTTGGCACAAAGACTTTAAGTGCAAACCCAATTAATTGCACTACGTCGGCAAGACAAAAATTTCATGCTAGTCGACCAAAACTTAAAAATCACCAAGGATTACATTATTCTTGCGATTAAAATAATCCAACATTGATAGAACTAGAAACCCACGATCGGCTTAGGTTGGCTCCACAAGCAACAAATTCAATTAAGAATGCATGATCAAATTGCTATCATCAAATATGAATCCCACTGACCATTAATTAATTAGAAGTATACCAATAAACAATCTTACGATTTAAAACCCAAAAGCAATTAATTCACAAACTAAAAGCCAGCCACTAAAGTATAATATTCAATCAGTTTTAATGGCGGCTGTAACGAGTTTGAGAATAAAAAAAATAGGGGTTTTTGTAAATCGCTTACATTGATAAATATCCAAAGCCACCATGCACAGATCTTGACGAAACTCATATTCATCTTCAAACTTATCTTTAATATGCGTACTTTATACATCCTAGATCATGAGCCACCGTAGCTCTGATACCAATTGTGAAAACGTATGATCGTTTAAGCTCTAGACTTTTTAGGTCTTGATCTAGAATCAATAACATTGACAATAATATGCAGCGGAATAAGAACAAGAATATCAATGTTATCTCAAGCCTCAATTTTATTCGATCACAATAAAACGGTTACACGATTGCAACAGGATCAAGAATACCTTGATCTTGAGGCTAAATAAAAACCCTAGACGTCTACATCTTTTTGTGTGCATACCAAAACCTACGTCCCTATGTCTCTTTATATAATAGAGATCTTTAGGGTTACAAGAAATCATAATTATACTAGGAGACTAATTAAAATAAAACAATTCATCTTTAGTCCCTCAACTTTCGTCTTTTATTTTGTCTCATCAAATTAATAAATCCTAACACTTAGACAAGTGACGCTATAAGTGTCGGTCATCAGTGACGGGTATTGAAAATGCGTCACTTAGGTAGTGACGGAAAAGAGGGTTTTATGCGGCACTTAAGCAAGTGACGCGAGATTAGGGCTTTTAGCGACACTCAATGCGTCACTTAAGTGACGCACGAAGTGACGCTATACTGCAGTCGTCTCTGCGACACTTAAGGCTGTTGACGGATTTTTAAGCCAAAGACGTGTTTTCCGGCGACCATTTGGTCCGATTCTTTTACCCAACCCATATTAGGACATTTTGAACATAAACAAACCACTTTCATGTAAAAATAAACGAAATTGAAGAGTTTCGGGTTTTTGTCGGAAACTTACGCGGTGTCGAAATGAAATTCCGAAAAGATAGAGTTGTAGATCGTGTTGAGGTGGTTCCTTTTCTCCAAAAGCTTCGAGATTTCGGCGACGTTTGGTGGTGTAATTTGGCGATTTTCGATGATGGTGGTGATGGAGGTTTTGAGAGAAAATGAAAGAGAGAGAAGAGTGAGGTAGATGATGGTGATTGAAATGAGGATGGGGAAAGGGGTTTTCCCCTTTTTGGGGCAAATTTTGGTGGGGTCCACGGTTGTGGGCTTCACCAATTTTTGTTCCCTGCGTTCGCGCTCCGTGCGGTGTTCGTTTTCTCGGTCGTTTAAACGTTAAATAATTATTTATGCACGTCTAATTATAAGTTTTAAAATACGAAAAATCACTAAATGTTTTAGTTGAGGTATTTTATCAAATACCTTATAATTGGATTATAAAATATAACTTAAACTTGTTTTGTTTGTTCGCGCGTTTAATATTTTCATCGCGTGGGCTTTGTTTGTACGATACGAAATTGAATTGAAACATTATTGAAATAATATTTTGGATATGATAGCGTTATCAAATAGTGTTATATTATTTAATTAAATTGTTCACCAACGTCCGTATTTATTGGAACCGAATTATGTTCGATTTGAAACTTGTACGATTTAATCAAATCGCATAATTGTATATATATTCAACAATATATATTATTTGATACACAAATTAGCCTAACACAGAACTAATTACATGTATTAAAACTTGATTAGGCACTAATTACTAGTCCTAATTTGACGGGTGTCACACCCGATCCCTGTCTTATCTCCTCTGGACACTGCCCCGCATGATGACCTTCTTTCTGACAATTCCAACATACTTCCTCAGGATAATTACAATCCCTGACTTTATGTCCAATCAATCCGCACTTAATGCATCTGATAGTTTGAGAAGAACACTTTCCCGTATGTCTGGATTTACAATTATTACATCAAAGAGATCGATCATCCGAAACACTATGACTCTTTGACTTTCTGCTCTGTCTTTTATGTTTACCTTTATCAGAAGGTTCCCTTTCAACTGGATATAAAATCACTTCTTTATTCTGTTTATTCTGAGCTCGTAAGTCACTATCCACTAGGCGAGCTAAGGCAAAAGCATCTGCAAGAGAACTTGCCAATCTCACTGTAGTACGATATTCAAGTGGTAATGCTTCAACAAAATGATTCACTTTTGTTCTGTCATCAGGTACCCATTGCTGTACAAATCTCAATTTCTCTGTAAACTGTGTATTCAACTCATCAATAGTCATCTCATCAGTCAATTTTAATTCCATAAATTCATGTCTAATACGTGATACATCAAACTCAGAACAATACTGTCGACATATCTCATTACAAAAATCACTCTATCGAATAGATGCTTTCTGTTGTGGTGTCAGATTTGCTGTAATCGAATCCCACCAAAACATTGCATGTCCTTTCAAAAGCTGAACTGCATAAGAAACCTTAAATTCCTCCTCACATTGGCACAGCTCAAGTTTTTTTTTCAGTATCTCGTAACCACTCAAGTGTAACAGATGGATTAAAACTTCCATAATATTTTGAAGGTTTGTGATGCCGCCCGAACGGTCGGTCGCGATTTTACTCGCGTCGTTGCGGACCTCTCGTTTAGAGCGGCGATCAGAGGGTTTTAAAATTTATATTTGCGGGGCCTAAGTATACCTAGTTACTATTGGTGTATAGCAGCAAGGATGACCTAGGGTCGTTCTCTGAGTCAGTGTATTGTGGATCGTGGACGAAACAGGCGTACTTATCAATCTAGCGGGTTTTTAAAAGATTTTGATTGGTGGTTTTGTTTTTGGTTTTTTATACTTAGGCAGGAAATGTAAATTAAAGCAGATAAAGTAAATGTAGATAGCAGATAATCTAGTGTGACATCCGTCAATTTAGGACTAGAATTTAGTGCCTAATCAAGTTTTAATACATGTAATTAGTTCTGTGTTAGGCTAATTAATGTATCAATTATATTATATATTGTTGAATATATATCTACAATTATGCGGTTTATTTAAACCGTACGAGTTTCGAATCAAATGAATTTCGATACAATAAATACGGACGTTGGTGACCAATTTTATTAAATAACGCTTTTATGTCAAAAATATTATTATTATAATATTTCGTATTCATTCGTATCGTACAATCAGAAAGTTACACCAGTTAAAATGTAGAACGCGCAAACAAATTAACTTACATTTTTATAGTTCAAATATAAAATGATTAGTAAAATATTTAAATAAAATATAACGTAATAATTCGTATTTTAAAATATACCAATTAATATTTAAAATAATTATTTAACGTAACTTTGGGGAAACAATTTAAACACCAAGTGGGGGTGGGACCCATGAGATTTCTTCTGAAATCTTCCCTCCCATACCTTTTCCCCCTTTTTCCTTTGATGATCTACTCACTCCATCCACCATATCTCATTTCATCTACTCCCACACTCCATCCAACTCTCTCCAATCTCTCTCCCTCCCTCCCCCTGCGATTTTAATCAGTCCAAGACCACCACCATCATCCACCACAAGCCACCACACTCATCTCCCTCATCCACCATCGGTTTTTGAAGCTCCAAGCAAGGAAACGAAGCTAGTCACCTCCTCATCACGTTTTCGACTCTAGATCTTTGATCTCGCTGTAAGGATCTCTTTTCCTTTGCTAGATTTACTTGGTTACTACTTATTAACATGTTTAGTTGCTTACTTAACAAAGAAATGTCCAAATCCTTGGTTAAAACTCGTTTTTAAAACACTTATGTACATACCACTTCCTGGCCAGAAAAACCGTCGCACGAAAACAACCATAACTCGAGTTGTAGGTTAAATAAACGTGTGAGACCACTTGGAAAAGTTTGGTATTTTCGTCTTGAATAAAAAGTTCTTCTTTAGCTACTTCCAGAAATACACCCATTTTCGGCTATTACTTGATCTTTGGACATAGGTCTGTTCCGGACCGAATCCGACCCCTCGACATATTTATTTTTGTTTAAAATATTAAACGGACATATGAAAATACCATAAAATGCAGAAATGAACATTACATATAGTAGAACATGCATGATTTTTGGTTAGACTTGAATCGGTCTAGAAGTTGGTTAAATAGAGTGTTCATCGAGTTCAAAATCTAGAAACTATAACCTTCGGCAGAAACTATAACCTTCGGCAGAAACTATAACCTTCGGCAGAAACTATAACCTTCGGTAGAAACTATAACCTTCGGCAGAAACTATAACCTTCGGCAGAAACTATAACCTTCGGCAGAAACTATAACCTTCGGCAGAAACTATAACCTTCGGCATAAACCTTAACCTTCGGTAGAAACTATTCGGCAGACCCTTACGTCGCAGAAATCAACTACGTCGCCTATAGCGACGTCACGTACAACGTCGCATTAAATTGCGAAAGTCGCACATAGCGACGTTATGCCCAACGTCGCAGTCCGGATCTGCGACGTAGCACCCTACGTCGCACAACACAGAATCTTCAAACCTCAAAATTTTGAAGTCAAATTTACTGTAGCAGTACTGTAGCAGTACTGTAGCAAAGTCAACATTTTAGAATTTTTATTATTTCAACTAAATCACCAACGGGCCGTACACATTTTCAAATACACAATTGAATCAACTAAGTCATAGTAACTTAGATAATTTATTCAAACAAGTCGTTGTAACTTGTGTCAATTCAATCAAACAAGTCGTAGTAACTTGTAACAATACAATCAACCAAATCGGGGTAATTTGGACATTAAGTTAAACAAACAATTTAAATGGTAGTCTTTCGAGTTACCGGCACAATTAATAACAATTCAAGTGTCGTGGACACATTCAGGTTTCAAGCCTTTGGACTTCAATTCACCGCTAAAAACTTCAAGTTTATTAAATTAAACACTTCAAGACTCAGGTGAGTTTCATAGCCCCATTTTCACTGCTTTACAACTAGGGGTGTGATATTACTACTCGATTTTGTTTTACAAGTAGAACGCAAGTGCCAAACTTCAAATACTACATGAGTTTCAAGCTAATCAATTTAAAGTCCTCCATAAGCATAGTCTCTAGTATTTTATAGCGTGAATGTTAGTATATGATATCATATGGGATTGACAATCCTCATCCGGGTTAGCACGCACTAACCGGTCAAACGGATGTATTAGCATTTGGGAAGACGAGTGTTGATTAGGCACTCGTAGGAGGCATTTCAAGTTAGGTTTCCTTAAGTGGGCCTGACAAATCAAGTTAAGCTCAGACTATGTGCTCATGGACAGTATAACTTTTATTTTGCTTAATTGCATTTTAAATTCAATATAAATCTTGCGGTTCTGACAACTATACAATTGACATACAAACCTGTGAGCTCACCAGCGTTTTCGCTGACCCATTTTAGTATTTATCACAGGTACCCAGCAGTAGGTTGGCTGCACAAGCAGGAACTATTAGCTCGAGTCAGCATTCATACAACTAGAGATTTGATTGCATTATTATATTTTGTAAAAGTAATTATGCTTTGTAATCTCTCAATATCAGGATTTGAGCTAATGTAACTATATTTTGATGTAAACATTTACTTTATCTATACAAGTTTAAAACGACGCATATAGTGGTCGTTCATTATATCTTGTGCTTTGTATATTGATTAGTGACACCCAAATCAAGCTTCCGCAAATCATTAAATTTGGGGGTGTCACAGATTGGTATCAGAGCCTAAGGTTATAGTGAACTAGGTTGCATTTAGTGGGCCTAGACTATGACCGTTAGGCAGTATTCCTTATTAGTTATGACTAGTTCAGGGATTACATCATACGACTTTAATTTAACATAGCCTGATCAACTATGTACAATTAGAGAAAGATGATGTGAAATCTGAAAGAGTTATGTTGAACAGGAATGCATTAGTTGACTCTGACCTCGAGAGAAACGGGACTCAAAACACGTCTGTGCTAGACACTCAATAGGTTATTATGTGATATACATATATATTTACATAAGTAGACCTCATTACAACTTTAGGCTATATTATATTATATGAATATAGGCCTCTTTCTCTCTAACGCTTTGTCTCGAAATGACAAACACACCACTAGTTCATCATACTCGGACTAGTATCTTATTTCATTTCCTTGTTCTTTCTTACTCAGCATCATGCCTCCACGTCGTCAAATTACCCTTAGCGAAGCTGAGATCGCGGGAATAATTGCCCGCAGTGTGACCGAAGCCTTGGCTACCCGAACACCACCTGGTAGTGAGGACACCGCAACCAATACTCCACCACCCAAACCCTGCTCCTATAAGGACTTTCTTAGCTGTAAACCGCTATACTTCAAGGGCACGGAAGGTGCCATTGGCTTGATCCGTTGGGTTGAGCGTATGGAATCTGTCTTCAGTCTCTGCGACTGTACTGAGAACAACAAAGTCAAATTCGCTGCTTACACCTTTCAGGAAGGTGCACTCACGTGGTGGAAAACCCACGCAAACTCTGTAGGCCTTGAGGTTGCAAACCGACTTCCTTGGGCCGAACTGAAGAAGAAACTGACAGAGAAATACTGTCCTGAAGAAGAATTGCATAGGCTGGAGGAAGATTTCTGGCACCTGACGGTGCAGGGAAATGATGTTGCTGATTATACTACAAAATTTCAGCAGTTTGCTTTACTATGCCCAGGCTTGGTTGAACCGGAAAGTAAGGGCATCAAGAAATACATTCGTGGACTTCCTGAGAACATTCAGGGAAACGTCGCCTCATCCAAACCAACCACCACTGAGAGTGCCATTCGATTGGCCCACGAACTCATGGCTCTAGTTGTCAGCCGTGAGACCTCCAACACCTCATCCTCCAACAACAACAAACGCAAATCCACTGAAAACCACCACAACTCAAACAAGAAAAACAACGCCATCCAAGTCTACAACACCAACTCTGAAACCACCCGCAGCTACACCGGGGACAGGCCTTATTGTCCCAAGTGTAACTACCACCATTTTGGTCAGTGCGGTACTCCTTGCAACAACTGCAGGAGGTACGGGCATTTGACTAAGGATTGCCGAACCCCCAAATCCAACAACAACCCCTCTGACAGAAATACCCGACAACCTAAGTCCTGCTATGAATGTGGAAACCCAGGACACTTCAGGGATTCTTGCCCAAAATTGAAGAATAAGGGCAACAACAACAACAACCACCGCAACAACAACAACGCCAAAAGTACCGCTTTCGTGATCAACTCAGGGGACGCCCGTCAGGACCCGAATGTGGTCACGGGTATGTTCCTCCTCAACAATTTAACTGCTTCCATACTATTTGATACTGGTGCCGATAGGAGTTTTATTTCCGATGAATTTTGCCCTCTACTTGACATTACACCTGTTGCTTTAGACGTTAAGTACACCGTAGAGTTAGCAAATGGCAAACAGATAGAAACCGATAGTGTGATACCTAATTGCACTTTAAATCTAGCCGACGAAATCTTCTCCATAGATCTTATGCCTATTGAGATAGGAAGTTTCGATGTCATCGTAGGCATGGACTGGTTATCCAAACATCGCGCCGAAATCTTTTGTTACGATAAAATCGTTCGCATACCTCTCGCAGTCGGTAGAACCCTGATCATACAGGGGGAGACCGGTGGGACGAGGCTTAACATCATCTCTTGTCTTAAAACCCGGAAATTTCTGAGAAAGGGTTATCCATCAATCCTCGCGCACATCATGGAGAAAAAGTCGGAGGAGAAACGACTTGAGGATGTTCCAATTGTTCGAGACTTTCCAGAAGTCTTTCCTGAGGAACTGCCTGGTCTACCACCACCAAGACAGGTTGAGTTCTCAATTGATCTTGTACCAGGTGCTGCGCCTGTGTAACACCCCCAAAATTCGTTTAGCGGAAGCGTTTAGTTTAAGTATGGGGTGTCACAACAACAAAGCATGCATACGTATCAGAGCTTATGATTACAACAGAACAATATATATTAAGATGCCAAAAGTGTTAATTACAAAGTTTACGATTCATCGGATCGTATAAGTTAAAAGTAGTGAGTTTACAAAAGTGGATTTCTAGAATATGACAAAACAGTTTCAGTTATACTAGAGAAATCCATATGTTTTCCCAAAAAGTTGGCATCCTAATCTTCAAGGGTCGCCTAGTTCTCCATGTGTGTTGGCGATCTTACATGCGCAGCTAATTCCCTGAAAAACATAGTAAAAGTCAACAACGAGGTTGAGTGAATTCACAGGTTTTATGTTTACAAGTTCAGTTATGATAAACCACTGTTGTTTATATTGTATCGTTGGGATGTCACCCAAAAGTATAGTTTCTGAAATCCGTTACGTTCTTAAATAGTTGTTTGTAGGAATGTTCGTATCCTATAAGTTGTAGGAAAGCAGTATCCTATTTTCAAGTATGTTCTGTAGGATTGTACGTATCCTAGTAGTAGGTATGTTTCGTTGGGATGTTGCCCAAAAGTATAAGTTTAGTGGATCGTTCGCCCAAAACACAGTTTAAGTTTCGTAGGAAAGCAGTATCCTATTAGTTGACCCAAGGAATAGGGATTTAAATCGTTTGTCCAAGAAGTAGGACCTATAGTGTTGCCCAAGAAGTAGGGACTTCTATGTATGTGCCCAAGACGTAGGGACTTGTATAGTTGTGTCCAAGAAGTAGGACTGGCATCCAAGACGTAGGACCCATCTGCTCAAGAAGTAGAGCCTTCACCCAAGACGTAGGATGGCACCGTGCCCAAGAAGTAGGGACTTTCTGTTTGCCCAAGACGTAGGGACTTTCTGTGCGTGCGTGCCCAAGACGTAGGGACTTTCTGTGTGTTTATGAAAATGTTGTTTCATAAAAGCTAGTAATAAAGTGTGTAGCTGGTCGTTCTCCAGCATATTCTCAGTTTAGTTTTCGTATGAAATACCATTTAGTTCAGGCAGTTGTAGTAGTTGACCGCAGTCATAAACAGTTTGTATAATAGTTTAACAGTTCAGGTACTCTATTTGTTCGAGTAAACAGTATGATAAATAATCATATAGTAAAAGCAGTTATGACAATCAGTAAAACAGTGTCTATGTTTTCCACCCCTGTTCAAAACAGTTAAATCAGTAAAAGTAGGGGCTGTGAACTCACCTGTTGAGTTTAAGTAGTTGTGCGAGTGCTAGCAAACCTAATCCCAAGTACAGTCTGAAATCCCCTAACGTCCTAAACGTACGAGATTTAATAAGTATTGTGGATGTCTAAGCTAATCATCCATGCTAGTGTTTGTACAACCAAGTCATGTCCAAATCGTTTGTTTAATGTTTATGTTTGTATTTCGTTGTTTGTGAAAATGTATACGACTCGTTGGTGAAAGTTTGAAATCAACATTTCGATAAAACAAGTATGTTTGAATTGTTTGTAAGGCTCGTGAATCGTATCGTTTAAAGATATGCGTTTCCGGTTAGTTCGACACTTAGTGAAAACAAGTTTTTAAACTTCCTGTTTTTAGCGACGTAAGGTGCGACGCTGGGTTGTTATGCGACGTAGGGTGCGACGTACGGGTCTACGTCGCATTCAGGTTTTGCGACGTCATGGGTTGCGTCGCATAGGCGACGCTCGCAATTTAATGCGACGTAGTGGTCTGCGTCGCTATGTGCGACGTAAGGAAGGGTAATGCGACGTAAAGGCCTACGTCGCAGTACTGTTTTCGGTCCCAATGCGACGTAGTCGCCTGTTCGACGAACAGATTGAAAATAACGAGTTTTTGAGTGATTTTGGACGTTTTCGGTTGTATAAAACACTAAAACATGGTAATCTAAGTATATTAAACATGAAACATTAATTATAACTTCGAAATCTAAAGATTTGCGGGATTTGTCGGAAACTTACGGGTGTCGGATTTGAAATCCGAAAAGATAGAAATGTAGATCGGAGTCTCGTGGTCGTTTTTCTCTATTTTGTTTGTTGATTCGGCGTCGTTTGATGGTGTTATTTGGCGTTTTTAGTGGTTGTTTTTGGTGATGGTGGTGGGTGTAGAGAGAAAGAAAAGAGAAAGGAAGAAAAAGAGATAGAGAAATGAGAGAATGGAGGTGGGAAGTGGGGTTTTGTTTCCCCATTTTCTGCCTCCGTGTTTGCGTTCCGTGTTTGTTTACCCGATCGTTAAATGTTATTTTATTTTAACTATTATGTTTTTAATTACATTTTCTTAATTATTTTTAATTAGGATATTTTTATGAAACCAAATTAACTTAGTTATAAAGTTTTAAACTTTGTTTTATTTAAATTGTACGAATTAAACGTTTTGCGTTATAAAACGATTTGTAAATATTTTTGACAAAATATTTATTCGCTACTACGTTATTCAATAAATTTCGTTTTATTAAATAATTTTGTTCACCAATAGTCGTACATTTTTGTCGCGTTTGTTTTCAATTTGTTCAGTACGTAATTACAACTAATTACGAATACGTAATACTACGCGTACTAACTAGTTGGGCTATGCTAGACTTACCTCTAAAATGTGTTATGAATTCACTCAAGTAGGGAATTAGCCTAATAATGCAAGTGATTAATGTAATTAATCGTGTTCAAATTTGCGAGTTGTTACAGCCTGTGGCCCGAGCACCATACCGTTTAACTCCATCCGAGCTTCAGGAGCTGTCCACCCAATTACAGGAACTCCTGGAACGAGGGTTTATCAGGCCGAGTTCTTCACCTTGGGGAGCTCCGGTCCTATTTGTTAAAAAGAAAGATGGTTCTTTTCGAATGTGTATCGACTATCGAGAGTTGAACAAGTTAACTGTCAAGAACCGGTATCCACTTCCTCGAATCGATGATTTGTTCGACCAACTTCAAGGGTCGAGTTGTTATTCAAAGATTGATCTCCGATCCGGTTACCACCAATTGCGTGTCCGCGATGCTGATATTCCAAAAACCGCTTTCAGAACCCGTTACGGGCATTACGAATTCCAAGTGATGCCATTCGGCCTAACCAATGCACCGGCTGTATTCATGGATCTTATGAATCGGGTGTGCAAGCCTTATCTTGACAAATTTGTCATTGTCTTCATCGACGACATCCTCATATATTCGCGAAACAAAGAAGAACACGCGCAACACCTCAAAACCATCCTTGAACTACTTAAACACGAGGAGCTCTATGCCAAGTTCTCTAAGTGTGAGTTCTGGATCAAAACCGTTCAATTCCTTGGTCACGTGATTGACAGTCAGGGGATTCACGTTGACCCGTCAAAAATCGAAGCTATCAAAGATTGGCAATCGCCAACCACTCCGACCGAAGTACGGCAGTTTTTAGGACTGGCCGGATACTATCGACGCTTCATTGAAAATTTCTCCAAGATAGCCATACCACTCACGACGTTGACCCAGAAAGACAAAAAGTTTGACTGGACTGATAAACAAGAATCGGCATTCCAACTCTTAAAACAAAAGCTTTGCAGTGCTCCAATCCTCTCATTACCCGAAGGCACCGATGACTTCGTTGTATACTGCGATGCTTCTCATCAAGGTCTCGGTTGTGTGCTCATGCAACGAGACAAAGTCATAGCTTATGCTTCCCGACAGCTCAAGATTCACGAAAAGAATTACACCACTCATGACCTCGAGCTAGGAGCTGTCGTTTTTGCCCTCAAAATCTGGAGACATTACCTTTACGGTACCAGATGTACAATCTTTACCGATCATAAAAGCCTTCAACACATATTCGATCAGAAGGATCTCAACATGAGGCAACGTCAATGGGTCGAGTTGCTTACCGATTACGACTGCGAACTCAAATATCATCCAGGCAAAGCAAATGTTGTTGCTGACGCCCTCAGTCGAAAAGAGCGAGTGAAACCACTTCGGGTTCGAGCCCTCAGTATGACCATTCACAACAATTTAAACATTCAAATTCTCACTGCTCAACTCGAAGCCTTAAAGCCCGAAAATGTCAAAGATGAAGCCTTGCGAGGCACGGATAAACAGTTCGAAATCAAACCTAATGGGATTAGGCATTTCTCAAACCGAATCTGGTTGCCTAAATTTGGAAACCTACGAGACTTGGTGATGGATGAAGCTCACAAGTCCAAATATTCTATTCATCCAGGGTCCGATAAAATGTACCACGGTATCAAGGATTTCTACTGGTGGCCGAACATGAAAGCTGAAATCGCCACCTATGTCAGCAAGTGCCTTACTTGCTCCAAAGTCAAAATCGAATATCAGAAACCTTCTGGTTTACTTCAACAACCCAGTCTTCCTGAATGGAAATGGGAACAAATTTCCATGGACTTCATAACCAAACTACCCAAATCCTCGAACGGTTGCGATTCCATTTGGGTGATCGTGGATCGTCTCACAAAGTCTGCTCACTTCCTGGCAATCAAGGAATCCGACAAAATGGAACGCCTCACTAACATTTATCTGAAGGAAATCGTGACCAAACACGGTGTTCCAATCTCAATTATCTCCGATAGAGATAGTCGTTTCACTTCACAATTTTGGCAATCACTTCAAAAATCTCTGGGTACTCGACTTGATATGAGTACCGCATATCATCCTCAAACCGACGGCCAAAGTGAACGAACCATTCAAACACTGGAAGACATGCTACGGGCCTGCGTAGTAGACTTCGGTGTAAACTGGGAAAAACATCTACCATTGTGCGAGTTCTCGTACAACAACAGTTATCATACCAGCATCAAAGCTGCACCCTTCGAGGCACTGTACGGTCGTAAGTGCCGGTCACCTATCTGTTGGACTGAAGTTGGGGATAGCCAACTCACAGGTCCAGAAATCATACACGAGACAACCGAGAGAATCGTAGAAATTCAAAGCAAACTCAAAGCCGCGCGTGATCGTCAGAAAAGTTATGCTGACGTGAGACGCAAGCCACTCGAGTTCCAGGTTGGAGATCGAGTTCTACTCAAAGTATCGCCTTGGAAAGGCGTCATCCGATTTGGCAAACGAGGGAAGTTGAATCCCAGATACATTGGACCATTCGAGATCCTCGAAAGGATTGGTCCAGTGGCTTACCGATTGCAGCTGCCAGCTGAACTCAGCAGCGTGCATCCCACTTTTCATGTTTCAAATCTGAAGAAGTGTCTGTCTGATGAGACACTTATCATTCCACTCGATGAAATTCGAGTTGACGAGAAACTTCACTTTGTTGAGGAACCCGCTGAAATCATGGACCGTGAGGTCAAGCAACTTAAACAAAGTCGTATTCCTATTGTCAAGGTTAGGTGGAATTCGCGGCGCGGTCCGGAATTTACCTGGGAACGGGAGGACCAAATGCGACGCAAGTATCCTCAACTCTTCACTGATTCAACGTCAAACACAACTTCAACATAAATTTCGGGACGAAATTCTTCTAACAGGGGGAGAATGTGACATCCGTCAATTTAGGACTAGAATTTAGTGCCTAATCAAGTTTTAATACATGTAATTAGTTCTGTGTTAGGCTAATTAATGTATCAATTATATTATATATTGTTGAATATATATCTACAATTATGCGGTTTATTTAAACCGTACGAGTTTCGAATCAAATGAATTTCGATACAATAAATACGGACGTTGGTGACCAATTTTATTAAATAACGCTTTTATGTCAAAAATATTATTATTATAATATTTCGTATTCATTCGTATCGTACAATCAGAAAGTTACACCAGTTAAAATGTAGAACGCGCAAACAAATTAACTTACCTTTTTATAGTTCAAATATAAAATGATTAGTAAAATATTTAAATAAAATATAACGTAATAATTCGTATTTTAAAATATACCAATTAATATTTAAAATAATTATTTAACGTAACTTTGGGGAAACAATTTAAACACCAAGTGGGGGTGGGACCCATGAGATTTCTTCTGAAATCTTCCCTCCCATACCTTTTCCCCCTTTTTCCTTTGATGATCTACTCACTCCATCCACCATATCTCATTTCATCTACTCCCACACTCCATCCAACTCTCTCCAATCTCTCTCCCTCCCTCCCCCTGCGATTTTAATCAGTCCAAGACCACCACCATCATCCACCACAAGCCACCACACTCATCTCCCTCATCCACCATCGGTTTTTGAAGCTCCAAGCAAGGAAACGAAGCTAGTCACCTCCTCATCACGTTTTCGACTCTAGATCTTTGATCTCGCTGTAAGGATCTCTTTTCCTTTGCTAGATTTACTTGGTTACTACTTATTAACATGTTTAGTTGCTTACTTAACAAAGAAATGTCCAAATCCTTGGTTAAAACTCGTTTTTAAAACACTTATGTACATACCACTTCCTGGCCAGAAAAACCGTCGCACGAAAACAACCATAACTCGAGTTGTAGGTTAAATAAACGTGTGAGACCACTTGGAAAAGTTTGGTATTTTCGTCTTGAATAAAAAGTTCTTCTTTAGCTACTTCCAGAAATACACCCATTTTCGGCTATTACTTGATCTTTGGACATAGGTCTGTTCCGGACCGAATCCGACCCCTCGACATATTTATTTTTGTTTAAAATATTAAACGGACATATGAAAATACCATAAAATGCAGAAATGAACATTACATATAGTAGAACATGCGTGATTTTTGGTTAGACTTGAATCGGTCTAGAAGTTGGTTAAATAGAGTGTTCATCGAGTTCAAAATCTAGAAACTATAACCTTCGGCAGAAACTATAACCTTCGGCAGAAACTATAACCTTCGGCAGAAACTATAACCTTCGGTAGAAACTATAACCTTCGGCAGAAACTATAACCTTCGGCAGAAACTATAACCTTCGGCAGAAACTATAACCTTCGGCAGAAACTATAACCTTCGGCATAAACCTTAACCTTCGGTAGAAACTATTCGGCAGACCCTTACGTCGCAGAAATCAACTACGTCGCCTATAGCGACGTCACGTACAACGTCGCATTAAATTGCGAAAGTCGCACATAGCGACGTTATGCCCAACGTCGCAGTCCGGATCTGCGACGTAGCACCCTACGTCGCACAACACAGAATCTTCAAACCTCAAAATTTTGAAGTCAAATTTACTGTAGCAGTACTGTAGCAGTACTGTAGCAAAGTCAACATTTTAGAATTTTTATTATTTCAACTAAATCACCAACGGGCCGTACACATTTTCAAATACACAATTGAATCAACTAAGTCATAGTAACTTAGATAATTTATTCAAACAAGTCGTTGTAACTTGTGTCAATTCAATCAAACAAGTCGTAGTAACTTGTAACAATACAATCAACCAAATCGGGGTAATTTGGACATTAAGTTAAACAAACAATTTAAATGGTAGTCTTTCGAGTTACCGGCACAATTAATAACAATTCAAGTGTCGTGGACACATTCAGGTTTCAAGCCTTTGGACTTCAATTCACCGCTAAAAACTTCAAGTTTATTAAATTAAACACTTCAAGACTCAGGTGAGTTTCATAGCCCCATTTTCACTGCTTTACAACTAGGGGTGTGATATTACTACTCGATTTTGTTTTACAAGTAGAACGCAAGTGCCAAACTTCAAATACTACATGAGTTTCAAGCTAATCAATTTAAAGTCCTCCATAAGCATAGTCTCTAGTATTTTATAGCGTGAATGTTAGTATATGATATCATATGGGATTGACAATCCTCATCCGGGTTAGCACGCACTAACCGGTCAAACGGATGTATTAGCATTTGGGAAGACGAGTGTTGATTAGGCACTCGTAGGAGGCATTTCAAGTTAGGTTTCCTTAAGTGGGCCTGACAAATCAAGTTAAGCTCAGACTATGTGCTCATGGACAGTATAACTTTTATTTTGCTTAATTGCATTTTAAATTCAATATAAATCTTGCGGTTCTGACAACTATACAATTGACATACAAACCTGTGAGCTCACCAGCGTTTTCGCTGACTCATTTTAGTATTTATCACAGGTACCCAGCAGTAGGTTGGCTGCACAAGCAGGAACTATTAGCTCGAGTCAGCATTCATACAACTAGAGATTTGATTGCATTATTATATTTTGTAAAAGTAATTATGCTTTGTAATCTCTCAATATCAGGATTTGAGCTAATGTAACTATATTTTGATGTAAACATTTACTTTATCTATACAAGTTTAAAACGACGCATATAGTGGTCGTTCATTATATCTTGTGCTTTGTATATTGATTAGTGACACCCAAATCAAGCTTCCGCAAATCATTAAATTTGGGGGTGTCACATCTAGAGAGGGTGTTTGCTATGATTTCGGTAGCCTTATTGATTGGAATGATGTATGATGTATGAAAACGTGTTCTAAAGGTTTGTATTTTATTTATTTCAGGTATATGTGGAGTGAGCACTAGCCCCCTACTGATAGAGTTCTCGATCAGTATGTCACTGGGCGACTAGGCTATCCTGATTCTGATCGGAGTAGTTTATCCAGCCCACAACACTAACCGGTGAAGGTATAGTGACCCTTATCTGGGATGAAACCCTGGGTGCATGAATAAGGCGACAAACCAACTCGATGTCCGACCTTTCTTAACCCCACAATAATACCTAATCTAAACAAAGCATTTAAGACCAAGTTTATAGAATATGCTTGATTACTTTCTATCGATGGTTTGGTGAGTCTGGGTGTTGAGTGATGACTCGGTGATTCACATAGACCGATAACAACGACTCTTTCCGTGATTACTACACTGTACTCCACTGAAAGTGTTTCCATTGATGAACCAAGGACCAAGTCGGTACCAGCTCTGCTGAGCACAGAGTTACCGTTATTCCACAAGGCTTAGTAACTGAGGTTTTTCCTCGGCTTCCACGTATTAACTACACCGGAGGTGTTGTCGACGCTATACAGAGTACTCAGCCGACTTATGGTACCTTACATTGCTTCACAAAGGCCAACCCAGACTACTTAACTAAGTTTGTATTTAAGCATAATATTATCCATCTATGATATAAACCAGCCCTTACTTTTAAGTCCCAATAAATCCCTAACTTGTCAACAGTGTAATATTCGCGTTCAGTTAGAAAACCATATTTCCACGGGTACAGTGTACTTTGCGTTCAGAATAGAAAGTATTATTTCCACGGCTCCAGTGTACTTGGTGTTCAGTTAGAAAACCATATTTCCATAATCACAGTGTACTTTGCGTTCAGAATAGAAAGCATTATTTCCACGATGACGATGTACTTAGCGTTCATTTAGAAAGCGATGTTTACACGATTAACAAATCAGACCATGTTCATGTTTGACACAGATAACTAAGTACCTTTGATGGGGTTCTCGACGTCCCATCATTAAGGCCGTAATCACGTTTACTGGTTGAAAGGCGATTAGTTTAATAGGTTTAAAATCATAAATAGAAAGTGAATCAAAGCACTAATTTTCATAGCATCATTCCAACCAATTTACGACTAACTATATCATAGCAAACACGCAATATCACTACTCGCTAATCATGGCAATCAATCCTAAATCTAGCATGACAACAGTAATAACAATCATCATAATGAAATAGATAAAGGATAGATATAACCGTAATAAGAGCGTAGCTGAATACAACTTGAACGTTACACGAGCAGAACTCCTAGTATGCGCCAAGCGATATTACAATATTGCCCCTTCTAACTAGCCGCTAATCTATGACTAATTATATCCTAATATTTCTCCTCTAACTCCTAAGAGTAGTGCTAGAGAGAGAAATCTACTAACTAAACTAAGAAACTAAAAACGTAAGAGAGTGATTGTTGGAGTGATTCTTGGATGGATTGATGAATGTGTGGATGTTGAAAATGAAGAAATGAAGCCTCTATATATAGAACTCGCACAACCGTATCCGTAGACCGTATCCAAAACTTCAAACGCACAACCGTATCGCAAACCCGAATAAAAATCAGATTTTAATCGCCTAAACGCACGATACGGTTGAGCTAGGGCAAATACGGGAGAACTGGAGCGTATACGGGAGAACGTAGGGTGAATACGGGAGAACACAAGCCGTATACGGCTGTGCTAGGCCGTATACGGTCTAGCTAGGCCGTATACGGTCTGTGCTAGGCCGTATACGGTCTAGTTTGGCTGTATACGGTCTAGCTCTCCCGTATCCTGATTCTTCGGTTCTTCGTTTCTTCGTTCGGTCGTAACTTCTTCGTCGTTTATCCGTTTTGAGTGATTCTCGCGCTCACGGTTTCGTAATTTCCTAACGAATAAAATGACATAAGTTAGAGGTCAAAATTCCAAGTATAGCTCAAATTGTGCTTAAATGCGTGAACGGAAGATTCAATGATCGTTTGTGCTCTATTTTACTCGTTTTTAGGTCTTTTTGGTTGATTCTTGAAACATCGTCTATATTTTAGCCCTTATGATGAAATGTGATGTTTAAGTTCATATTTAAGTGTTTTCATTAATAATTAGGCTAAAATGGTGAGATAATGGCACACAAAAACATGACTTTTTGCGTGTCATCAAATATCCCACACTTAGACTTTGCTTGTCCTCAAGCAAAACTCAAAATTCTCACCTGCTTTTAGAAAAAACATTTTGAAAAAACGAGTTTATTTTTGGGGTGAGTCAAAATATATCAAAAACAACCATCTTCATATACAAGTAACATATCCTGAAAATAAGAGAAAGTAAGGTATTCCTTTCAGAGGCATGAAATGATTCTCTTAGGCATGCTTTGAATTCTCGCGATCTTGGAATATACATGACTAGGCGATCTCACAAGGTGGTTACTCAATTCACTCAAAAAGTGTTTCGGGTTACCTATCAATCTAATCAAACGAAACCGCTCATAAGCCAGTCATGCAACATCCATCGTCATAGGCTTGCTCAAGAATCATATCTCCACCACTTAGGTGAGGACGGTGCTAGCTATTTCAGGACATTCAGAGTGGGTTGTAATGGCAGGTGAGGGTTATGGGGTATGGATAAGTGGAAATTTTTAATTGTTGTAAAGGGTTTTGCTTATCTTAGGACTTTCAAACTTTTGAAAAAAAACATTATTTAAACAACCTTTTTAATGAAAACGGAAACGGATAACAGTACGGGAAGATAGCTATTTTGACTTCTATCTTTTGAAAATACACGAGGGAATTTATGTCTTTTTATAAGAGCGGGAATTTTCGAGAGATTCGAAGCACTTAGCTTTATTCTATTTTCTTTTCTTTTTCTTTTGTTTCTATTTTTGGGCTTTTCTTTTTATTTTGTTTCTTTCTTTTGCCCTTTTGAAATCCTTTTCTTTCTTCCATCTTTTTCATTCTTTTGATGACTTTGCATTTACTTGGTGTCAATTTTTCACACCATAAATTCTCAACTTTTGATTTATCAAGGGCACGCACACGAGAGAATTTGAGTAAACACTAGTATTTGTGATTTGGAGTGAAAACAAAAAGGACATTTAAATGACATTTTCCACAAGTTTAAAATTTCTAAGATAAGATTTTTGGTGGGTGTGGAATAAGTGGGTTAAGATTTAAAGGGTTTTGAAAGAAACGAACAGGTTAAGGCTCAACAGGGTTATCTAAGTGGATCATCAACACTAAAGATGAGTGTTGGAAGGGTTTTGGGCTTGAAGAGATATGATAAAAATGGGTTAAATCCTAAGGAATGTCAAGGTCATCTAACTGCACCTATACCGCGTACGGTACTCAACCAATGTGGTCTCGAAGTGCATACCAGGAGCAAGTTCTAATTCCGGATGCATGCATCGGCACACTCAAACAAACGAATAGTGAAGCATTAAAGATGAATGCTTATATTGGCTCAAGATACCTCACTGCAAGTTTTTGGGTTTGTTTGTGCCTAGCCATGCGATGCCCCTTTTAGATTATCATTTTAGACCTAAGAAATTCATATCTTATTTACTCTTAATTTCCAAAATACCCTACTCATATATGAAAATTCTCCTTCTTAAGACATTTTAACTCAAAAAATTTTGAAAATTTTTAGCAAAAGTGAGTTTTTAAACAAATTGAGGAACATTTTCCGAGTTTGCTTTTGGAAACAAGAATCAAACAAGCAAACCTAAGGTATTCTATACCGCTATCCCACACTTAGAGGAACATTGTCCCTAATGTTCTCTTGAGTTGGGATTTGAGAAAAATCCCACACTTAGAGTTTGAACATATCAGAAAATGTTACTCAAGTGTTTGTTTTGGGCTGGAATCCCACACTTAGTGATAAGCTGGGGATATGGCATAGACTACTTTAATGAGAATTTAAAGCTAACAATCATATCAAAAACGAGAGTGAGAACGAGAGAACTCCCCTATTGAAGCGAATGTAGAAGGATGGAATTCTGGAAGATGCGCTGAAGAGGAGATCCTGACAGGAATTCTTCTTTAGCGGCGGCTCCATGTAGATCTTTCGGCTTTGGCATGCGCAGTTTACAATTTACAGCTTTGTCCTCCATCTTTACACTTCAATCACTCTCTTGTGAAGATATCTCGTAAGTGTGAACACGTTGGGTATATTTTTACCGACTTCTTATTATAGCTTTTTACTGAAAGTGCCTAAATCCAGGATGAAAAGATGTTTTCTAATTCAAAATGAGTTTTAAGTCATGTGTTTTTAAACGAGTTCGAGCATAATGCGTGAAAGTAGCACGCAAGTACCTCAAATGCTCGAAACACATGGCTTGATAAAATTTAATTCCTATTTCCTGGATTAGGTGGTAAAAGCTGAAGTGGTGTTTTGAAAGCATTTGGTATACCCAAGTGTGAAAGATAGTCAGAGATATATCACTTCTTGGAATTTAAAACTAATACTACTAATACTAATACTAAGGATACTTATTGCACGGGTTGCCTCTCGAGAAGCGCTTCTATTTAGAGTCGAGGGCTCGACTTTTCCTCTTGGATCAGCCAGAAGAGGATCTCCCAGGACTTGGGATTCGGAATGGAAGTGTCCTGGGGTTTGGTGGGTAGAATCTCATAAAATGTCGTGTGACGACTTCTGTGATGTTCGGGATTCTTGCCACATGAAGAGGATAGGTATGGAAATGCTCCTCAGCAGTTCTTTGCAAGTATAAAAGATCCATTATAGCATCTTGGACTGCCTTGGAGATTGGTCCATTAGTGTCCACAAGGGTGGCTCCATCGTGCTCAAGCGTCTCACGCACCGGTCGATCTGTCCGTAGGGTGTCCATAAATCCGAAGAAGCGTAGGTGGATGTCCTCATGAGTGGCGTTGCTGATGTCTTGCCCTAGTTCTTCAATGGATCTGAATATGCCTTGGATCAGCTATTTCTGATGGTCGGTATACGTGAGCTCTGGTTTCAGGAAGATGTTAATCATCCTGTTGTAAATCTCTCGTAGCCCATTGTGGAATAGCTGTCTGGGCTGCTCCCATAGGATAGAACCGAAAATGTCTTTAAGTCGTTCAGAGACGAAATATGCAACGTTAACCGTCAAACCTTCTGGAACAGAAGAAGGGATGGCACGTGCTCTCTCGTCTGAACTGACGTGTTCTAACTTTTCGACAATTATCTGGGCGTGATGCTCGATAGTGCAGCTGATGAAAAACCTGTGTGGTGAAGACTCGTCAATGTGATCATTATCGGCCATAGAATCTAGAAGTCCCTTGAGATCCGCCATTAGCTGAACATCTACTTCGTTTTCAGGGTTCCCAGTAGCATAATCCATGTTGTGTCTGAAATTTTGGAGAAACTCCATCTGTTGGCGCGAATATGGAAATGCGGACCTGATAAATGCTTGATACACTCGGCCATACGTGGTCTTCTGTGTTTCATAGAATTCCTCTTCACCGGGGAAAGGCTCATCATTGTCTGATGATTCTCCTGCGAGGTCGTTGGCGAAGGCGTTGATGCGACTAACTAGATGTTGCGGACTCAGGTAGGAGTTGGCTCGATAAACTTCATATTCAGTCTCAATGTCCTCAATAATATCCCTCTGATGTTGCGTGTATTCAATAGTAGAATCTCGTATAATCGCAATCAGAGTTTGGAAATCCTCCTCGTGTTCTTCAATAGCACTAAGCATTTCTTCTGGTTCAGACACGATTGGGATTTCGGTATTTCCTGTAGTAGGAGGAGGGATAATGACTGGAGGGAGAATGATTGGAGTGTGGTGAAGGCGAATGGAGCGGGTATCGATCGGAACATCCATGAGAACGATATCGTCCTCGTCACTCTCGGTTGCTGAAGTGTCTGGAAACTCAACAGCGTCGGTGAGTGGCTGAGACTCGTCGGTGATCTGTGATACTGGCTGGGAAGAGTCCATCTCGATATCCCTCTCGTCCTGGGAATCAGAATCATCGCTTGATCCAAATGTACCTCCAAGCTCGAAATGTGATCGAGGCTCGGATGAGTCAAGGGGTGGAATCCCTCGAGGAGGTATATGTGGCTTAAGTAGAGACTCATCATCCAAGGAGTGGTCAATCGAAGGTTCCTTTGGGTCGCTCTCCGGCAGAGGGATGAAGTTCAAAGCATAGTCTATCTGCATGATCTCTGCGGTCGGAGGGTGTGTCTCAGGAATGTGTGGCGGTGTAGCTTCCTCTGGCTCTTCCTCCTCTTCTTCTTCTATCTCCTATTCTTCTTCCTCAGTCTCCTCTTCTATCTCTTCTTCCTCAGTGTCGGAAGTAATCGTGATGGGCTCGTCAGACATAGGGGTGTCTGGTTCGGAATCATCATCCGTGGTAACTCTTCCTGTCGAAATCGCACATATCTCCGCATGCTCTGTGATAGACTGATCATCTTGATCGATCTTGAAGGTGATAGTCTCTCCATGAGATCTAAGACTGATAGTCTGAGAATAAACATCTATGATAGTGCGTGCGGTGTTCAAGAAGGGTCTTCCTAAGATGATAGGGATATGGACATTCTCCTGAATGTCCATCACTACAAAGTCTGTGGGAAATAGAAACTTATCAACTTGAACCATGATGTTCTCAGCTATTCCCTTAGGGTGTCTAATGGATTGGTCAGCTAGCTGGACACTCATCTTGGTCGGTTTAAGGGGTCCTAATTCCAATCTAGTGTAAAGCGAATAGGGCATCAGGTTGATACTGGCTCCTAGGTCGGCTAGAGAGTGTATCATGCCCGAGTGATAGATCGAACATGGTAGGGTAAAGCGTCCAGTATCTCCTAATTTCTCAGGGATAGAGTTCTTTATAAGGGCTGAACATTCCGCGTTTAGTGGGACATTGGGTACTTCGGGTACCTTATCCTTGGTCGACAAGAGTTTCAGGATATATTTTGAACTGGAAGGGGTTCGGGACACGGTGTCCACGAACTTTCCATTGAGACGGAAGTCGTTAGCCTTATAGGCTTTCTTAAGACGGCCGGGAAACGGGATGCGTACTTCCCTTTGTGGTGTAGGGGCAGACGGGGACTCAACTGTCGTCGGGACAGGAGTATCTTCCTTCACCGGAGAAGGAGTGGGAGGTTGGCTCGGTGCCACCTTCTTGTCTGTAGTACTCATTTGCTTGGCCTCTTCTACGTGTGGGTTCTGTACCGTGTTACTAGGGAGATTACCTTGAGGCCTAGAGTCAAGACGTTGGGGTAGCTGTCCTATCTGGGTCTCAAGATTTTTGAGAACGGCCAGTTGGTTCCTAATGAATAGGTCGGTTTGGTCCTGCCTAGCGCTAGTCTTTTGGTTAATTTGGTGCTGGCCTTGGATGAACTTAGTGAGGGTATCATCCGTACTAGTAATGGGTACTATGGTTTTAGAGGGTTCGGTTGATTGAGCTGCGTCGGGTGCAGTCAATGATAGTGGTTGGTTATAGGTGAGTTGGGGTTGTTGTTGGTAAGAAGGGTACCTAGGTTGGTAGTTGGGCTGAAAGGGTGGTTGGTTTGTAGGTGGGTATTGGGTGCCTCTAGTCCTAGGCGGAGAGGTTCGAGCAAAGCCAGGTGGATTTTGTTGGCGAGCTGGAAATTGAGCGTAGTAAACCGTTCCTTCAGCAGGATCCTCGTACTCAACCTTATAACTTTCTGTTGGGAGGTTGGCACAGTTCTGGCATGCATTAACTTGATGGGCGTGCTGGGATGGTTTCTTCATTTCGCCGATCTGCTTCGTCAGGTGCTCGATCTTCTCTGTCAGAGACTTGATAGCTTCGGTCTGGAATGGATTGGGTGCAGCAATCGGTGCTGATGATGAGGAATGCTCACCAGAGTTCCAGTCGTGATGGTGCATCATCATATTTTCGATCAAGTTCCAAGCTTCCTCATCGGTGAGTTGCATGAAGTTGCCCTGAGCAGCGGCGTCAAGGGTAGTGCGATGGTTTGGAGCGAGACCGTTGTAAAACGTGCACAGCTGGCTGGTTTTCTCTATAAGGTGGTTAGGGCATTTGTTTAACAGACTCTTGTATCTCTCCCATGCTGTGTAGATAGACTCATCATGAGCTTGGTGGAAGTTCATAATGTCATTCTTGTACTTGGTTTGCTTAGCCGGAGGAAAGTATTTAGTAAGGAATTTTGTAGCCATATCCGTCCAGGAGGTGATAGAGCCGGTCTCTAATCCCTCAAACCAAGTCAAAGCATGGTGAGTAAGCGAATAGGGGAATAGGTATAGACGGACTATATCCTGATCAACCCCGTTCTGCTTGTACGAGTTGGTAGTCTGAATGAATCGGTTGATGTGGGCGTTAGGATCGTCATGGGGTAAACCATGGAATTGGCAGAATTCCTTGATAAGCTGAACGATATGATGTTTAAGCTCGAAGGACGCGCCATCGATGACCGGATAGCTGATGGGTCCACCTCGACCTTCAATTGATGGTTTGGTGCTATCGGCAAGCGTGACACGTGCAGCCATCGGTTGTCGGTTGCGGAAGCGTTTCTCCTTGCGGATCGTTCGGACGATCGTCTCAGGATCGGGTACGAAAGTGAGAGATTCGAATCCGGATGATCGGGTCAAATGTCGTTGTGTGTTGTGGGAAGGAATTTTCGAATGGAACAAGGAAAAATTGAAAACTAAACTAAACTACGGGATACTAGAAAGAAAAAATTCGTCTGGAACGTCTTCAGATCTTATGGCTGACTCCCCGGCAGCGGCGCCAAAAGCTTGATGCCGCCCGAACGGTCGGTCGCGATTTTACTCGCGTCGTTGCGGACCTCTCGTTTAGAGCGGCGATCAGAGGGTTTTAAAATTTATATTTGCGGGGCCTAAGTATACCTAGTTACTATTGGTGTATAGCAGCAAGGATGACCTAGGGTCGTTCTCTGAGTCAGTGTATTGTGGATCGTGGACGAAACAGGCGTACTTATCAATCTAGCGGGTTTTTAAAAGATTTTGATTGGTGGTTTTGTTTTTGGTTTTTTATACTTAGGCAGGAAATGTAAATTAAAGCAGATAAAGTAAATGTAGATAGCAGATAATCTAGAGAGGGTGTTTGCTATGATTTCGGTAGCCTTATTGATTGGAATGATGTATGATGTATGAAAACGAGTTCTAAAGGTTTGTATTTTATTTATTTCAGGTATATGTGGAGTGAGCACTAGCCCCCTACTGATAGAGTTCTCGATCAGTATGTCACTGGGCGACTAGGCTATCCTGATTCTGATCGGAGTAGTTTATCCAGCCCACAACACTAACCGGTGAAGGTATAGTGACCCTTATCTGGGATGAAACCCTGGGTGCATGAATAAGGCGACAAACCAACTCGATGTCCGACCTTTCTTAACCCCACAATAATACCTAATCTAAACAAAGCATTTAAGACCAAGTTTATAGAATATACTTGATTACTTTCTATCGATGGTTTGGTGAGTCTGGGTGTTGAGTGATGACTCGGTGATTCACATAGACCGATAACAACGACTCTTTCCGTGATTACTACACTGTACTCCACTGAAAGTGTTTCCATTTATGAACCAAGGACCAAGTTGGTACCAGCTCTGCTGAGCACAGAGTTACCGTTATTCCACAAGGCTTAGTAACTGCAGTTTTTCCTCGGCTTCCACGTATTAACTACACCGGAGGTGTTGTCGACGCTATACAGAGTACTCAGCCGACTTACGGTACCTTACATTGCTTCACAAAGGCCAACCCAGACTACTTAACTAAGTTTGTATTTAAGCATAATATTATCCATCTATGATATAAACCAGCCCTTACTTTTAAGTCCCAATAAATCCCTAACTTGTCAACAATGTAATATTCGCGTTCAGTTAGAAAACCATATTTCCACGGGTACAGTGTACTTTGCGTTCAGAATAGAAAGTATTATTTCCACGGCTCCAGTGTACTTGGTGTTCAGTTAGAAAACCATATTTCCATAATCACAGTGTACTTTGCGTTCAGAATAGAAAGCATTATTTCCACGATGACGATGTACTTAGCGTTCATTTAGAAAGCGATGTTTACACGATTAACAAATCAGACCATGTTCATGTTTGACATAGATAACTAAGTACCTTTGATGGGGTTCGCGACGTCCCATCATTAAGGCCGTAATCACGTTTACTGGTTGAAAGGCGATTAGTTTAATAGGTTTAAAATCATAAATAGAAAGTGAATCAAAGCACTAATTTTCATAGCATCATTCCAACCAATTTACGACTAACTATATCATAGCAAACACGCAATATCACTACTCGCTAATCATGGCAATCAATCCTAAATCTAGCATGACAATAGTAATAACAATCATCATAATGAAATAGATAAAGGATAGATATAACCGTAATAAGAGCGTAGCTGAATACAACTTGAACGTTACACGAGCAGAACTCCTAGTATGCGCCAAGCGATATTACAATATTGCCCCTTCTAACTAGCCGCTAATCTACGACTAATTATATCCTAATATTTCTCCTCTAACTCCTAAGAGTAGTGCTAGAGAGAGAAATCTACTAACTAAACTAAGAAATTAAAAACGTAAGAGAGTGATTGTTGGAGTGATTCTTGGATGGATTGATGAATGTGTGGATGTTGAAAATGAAGAAATGAAGCCTCTATATATAGAACTCGCACAACCGTATCCGTAGACCGTATCCAAAACTTCAAACGCACAACCGTATCGCAAACCCGAATAAAAATCAGATTTTAATCGCCTAAACGCACGATACGGTTGAGCTAGGGCAAATACGGGAGAACTGGAGCGTATACGGGAGAACGTAGGGTGAATACGGGAGAACACAAGCCGTATACGGCTGTGCTAGGCCGTATACGGTCTAGCTAGGCCGTATACGGTCTGTGCTAGGCCGTATACGGTCTAGTTTGGCCGTATACGGTCTAGCTCTCCCGTATCCTGATTCTTCGGTTCTTCGTTTCTTCGTTCGGTCGTAACTTCTTCGTCGTTTATCCGTTTTGAGTGATTCTCGCGCTCACGGTTTCGTAATTTCCTAACGAAGAAAATGACATAAGTTAGAGGTCAAAATTCCAAGTATAGCTCAAATTGTGCTTAAATGCGTGAACGGAAGATTCAATGATCGTTTGTGCTCTATTTTACTCGTTTTTAGGTCTTTTTGGTTGATTCTTGAAACATCGTCTATATTTTAGCCCTTATGATGAAATGTGATGTTTAAGTTCATATTTAAGTGTTTTCATTAATAATTGGGCTAAAATGGTGAGATAATGGCACACAAAAACATGACTTTTTGCGTGTCATCAGTTTGCAAGACATAAAAGTTTTAAATGAACAACCCTTTTTCTGTTGATGTGGTGATAGAAACACTGGTACCTGATAATTAATAGGCTCTGAAGATGACACCATAGGCTGTGAAGCAGTACTCATAACATAATGATGTGACTGTGAATGCTGCTGAGAAGATCCAACCTGTCTATTTTGTAAATGCTGTTGTCTTCTCTGTCTGACCATGTTTCTCTATATCTATGTCTGTATCAAGGACATCCAATCTCGGGGAACTGTTGAGGGTATTGGTCAGGTGCTCGTTTTCTGCCATATATGTACTCAAAACAACAACTCACAAATTTGTTAATCGTTAGTACTTAATATACTAACCGATTCCCAACACTGCTAAATCCCACATCTGGAATGTTTGACTAACACAACCATAGATTTGGGATTGAACACTTACCAATGTTCAATTCACCCAAACCTATGCTTTGATACCAACTTATAACACCCCTCATTTGGTAACCATTATAATAATGATTTTCGACTAGGAAGCGTATATTTAGAATATATTATCATACATTACATCAAAAGGTACATAAACTTTTTCAACCCAGATATACAACACTTTAATTTTCATCAATTTATAATACTACAAACGAGGTGTTATATAATTGCAAGCCCTACTAATTTAATCAAATCAGTATCAGAGTATACGCTTGTTCTTCAAACATTCCATCCTGGTTAACAGCTTGTTGCTCAATCAGTTATTTAATCATAACCTGCAAGAAGGAGTAATGTGGGGATTAGCTCAACGCTAAGTGAGTAAATCAATAAACAACAGACTGACTTAGCATAACAATCTTGTGCACAACAAATAATTATCTGCACACAACTCATCTGTTTACAACCTATCACATCACAAACAACTGACGTCAAAGAGGACCGGTGGTTCTTGAGTAACTTCCTCAAAGAACACTTTAAAACCAACTGCAGGCCCATACAGAGGTTTAACCGACTACTTGGTGCTATTAACTCATACAACACAGGCTACGACAATAATACTTATACTAAGACCCTGTGTTATTCAACCAATAGCAACCCAAGCCCAGCCCCATGCTGGCCCCTAAATCAACAATGCCCAAAGGCAATTCAACAAGTGATCACATTTTCACATATTTATCAAGGAAACAAATCAGGTCAACAGTCTATCCACAGTATTATTACTAATAAACTATAATCATCATGGTAACTAAAACAATAGTAATAATACAATTAACCATTGTAACAAACCTGTTACATCTAAATCAAACTGAGGGTTATCGATCCACTCACCAATACCTCAGTCGTCCACTCAGTAGTCTAATGTCACTGAGTCTTCTCTGTATATCTGAAAACACAACATAACATCACAAGTTAGTAACTTGTCTCATCAATGTATAACTTATATCAATACATGCTCAAGGGACTAAGGATTATTCACATAACAATAGCAAGTCCTTAGTATTCACAAACCCACATCACATGTACTTAAGTTATAACAAATATTCAGAACAATGCAATACATTTAATGACAAATAATCACTAAGTTATAAGAATAATCATATTCATTTTATAATTAACATTTCTAAGCAATTATAAGTATTCATTCATACCAATGTATCATTCTCGATATACTAACAATATCAACAACTTCATCACTTGTATTAGAACATAGAAATCTATCTAATGACACAATTAAATTTCAAGTATCATCATATATATATATATATATATATATATATATATATATATATAATATAATTGTTCTAAGTTACCGACATAATAATCATCATCAAACTATTTATATAATCAATGAATTCTTCACCTAATTCCAAGTCACCATTATACATCTCTAGCTATGGTATCGATTCTAATCATTAGCATAATGTGTCGTTACTTCGACCAAAACTAAAACGTTAATAGTATACAAGATTGAACACGAAAACAGGAAACTGGGCTGCTAAAACTTGAAATCGCGTCGTAATAGGGGACAAATCGCGTCGCAATAATCCCCTAATCGCGTCGCGATCTTTAATGGTTCTGCGGATTCTGAACCTGCTGTTGCTCATATCCAGTCCGAAATTCACAACCCAGATTAACAAATTCAGGTACCAATTCGGAATTATACATTAAGTTAAAATCTTTTACAACCACAACCATCTTATAATATATATACAAGTTCCAATTTCATGTTTCTCATAAACCCTAAGTTCAATCAACTTAAATTAAAGAACAATCGAACTTGGTTTGCTTCTATCAAAATCATCATGTAATTAGTAAGTATCAAGTATTATGATATATTCAATTTCATTACTACTCTTATCTTAAATCAATTTCCTTCTATCAATTAAAAGTATCACTAAAATAATAAATAGCAAGAAATCCACTTTCAATCAAGAAACTAACCAAGATAATGATGAAGATGAACTATAATCTCAGCCTCATTTGATTCTTTAAGTTATTTCACTTGATTCTTATTTGAATCATAACACAGGGACAATATTTAGTATTTCTTTCTTATGTGTGTAGAACCAACAAAGAATAAGATGTAATTTGTGATAGTTATATAAATTAGGTCAGCTCCCCACTTTTAAAACCGACTTACATACAGCCGACCCCAATATTACACTGTGTAATTTTACTCCCCTTCTAACCTATTGTCTGGAACCTAAAACCATTTGTGATAAATATTATTTTATTTTACTGTTAACTATAGTAATTTAAAACAATTACTATTTCACCTGTCACAATTTATCATTTGACCCCTTTTCTAATTAATTTCAAGCAACTAATTGAAATTATTTTCCACACTCTTTAAATAATAATTTAACGTCTAAAGAAAATACTATATCACTACTAGACCTAGAAAATGGGTGTTACAACTTTTGAAACTTCATTATTATTTGATGTTAATTACAGTCTTTTAGATTGCACTGGGTATATAATTACAGTCTTTTATAACTCAATTAACATATCTTAAATGATATCAGTTACAAACCTACCTACTTTTACTACCTCAAATTATTATAAAAAATTAACATTGATATGACACCAATCATATGACACTACTAGAAAAATGTCCATTCGCCACGGAATTTGTTCACGTGACAAATCCGTGGGAAATTATCCACGGATTTCCCACGGATTTTTGACGGATCTTCTATTAATGAGATTTTTAGTGTTGTCTCACAGATTTTCACGGATTTCCCACAGAATTTGCATCCGTGAGTAATTCGTGAGAAATCCGTCGAAAACTTCTCACGGATTACCCACAGATTTTCAAAATCCGTGGGAAATCCGTAGGATGTGTAGTTATTTTATTTATCTAATTAAATTTAAATAATTTTGTGAGAAATCTGTGGCAAATCCGTGGATCGTGCTTATTGTTTTCCACATATTTCTCTAGGATGATTTATTTATTATGTAATTATAATTGTTTTTATCATTCCATGGAAAATCCTGGAAGCAAATTAACACGGTGCAACATCACAAAATTTAGGCATTAGGGGTAGGGGTGTAATCGAGTTGAGTCGAGTCAACACAGTGCCAAGCTCGAGCTCGACTCGATTAAAAAACTCGAAGCTCGAAACTCAACTCGAACTCGATCGAGCTTGTATTTTCAAGCTTGAGCTCGACTCGACTATTGTGGCGACACTTTCGAGTTCGGCTCGACTCGACTCGATTATTTGTATTATAATATTAATATTAAGTTTACTCACATTTAACACTACTCGGCTCGGTAGTTTCAAGCTTGACTCGACTCGACTCGATACTATCATGCTCGGCTCGACTCGAAGTTTAATAATAAGTACGATAAATGTGTTAATATTTATATAAATGGAGGTTAAAAATGTAAATTAATGCAAGCTCGATTAAGCTCGCAAGCTTCTCGAGGCAAGTATATTGATACTCGAAATCGACTCGAAAGTTTACTCGAGTAGCTCGACTCGACTTGTACCGAGCCGATTTCGAGTATTTTTCGAATCAATCTCGAGTAGCTCACGAGTTGTATCGTGTCGTTTACACCCCTAATTAGGGGTTCCGTGGGAAAGAAATCTTTGAGAAACTCAAATTTGTGACGAATATCCCGTGGATGCGAACTCACAAAAATTTAGGGATTATAGGTTCCGTGGGAAATTTATATCTGTCCGTGGGAAGAAATTGCACACGATGCGAATTCACGATTTCTATATATGTGAACCCACAAAAATTTAGGGATTATAGGTTTCGTGAAAAATTTATATTTGTCCGTGGGAAGCAAATGCACACCGTGAGAATTCACAATATCTATGTATGTGTATATCACTATAAACGAGTACACATACAAATACATACTAAATAGAAATACATGCCATGTACCCATACACACTCCTATAGATACATACACATATACAAATATAATATATGTACATACATACATACATATTACATATTGCATATGACTAGGTATAACATGATAGTCGTAGCTAATGGCCACAGACAAACATGGTTGACCAATATGACACGTAACCATTGAAAAGCGATGTAACGCTAGACAACCATGTATGGAACATAGATCACGTGAATTTGACACATGACACGCAACTACGTACCGTGATTTATGACCTTGCACACGACAAAAATGGTAAAAGAGTTTGATCAGTACTTTATAGAGTGTCGGCATGATGATGCTGGAGGAAACTGTCATACCCATTTCGGGCAATATAGTGAGACTAACCTAAGAGGGTATAAATACGACTCAAACACTTCAATGTGAACCCATTCTATACACACACTTCATTTAATACCCTACATTTACTCCCCCAATTCTATGGTGATGGCATATCATTTGCCGTGTGCTGATTGATGTAGTCACATGTCACCTCTATCTCAAGCTAAATCAAAAGAAGTCGTATAGAAAATTGAATTTGAAATGACATACTGATTATTACGAATATTTGTATACAACCCGCATCCAAACCCGCTAACCCACCTCCATACGTATAAGAGGTGGAAATGTGGCGATGTTTGACACCCGCCTTTTATGATAACTCTTATTGTAACACCCCCAAATTTACTGTTTTGCGGAAGCTTGATTTAGGTGTTACTAATCAATATTCGTAGCACAAAGATATATAATGAACGACCACTATATGCGTCGTTTGAACTTGTATAAATAAAACAAAGTTTACATCCAAAAATAGTGTTTACATTAGCTCCGTTTCTGAAATGGAGAGATTTACATCACATAATTACTTATACAAAATATAATAATGCAATTTAAATCTCTGATTTGTAATGCATGCTGACTTGAGCTAATGAAATCCTGTCGGGCAGTCCAACCTACTGCTGTGTACCTGTGATACATGCTAAAATGGGTCAGCGAAACGCTGGTGAGCTCACAGGTTTGTATATCAATATTTGTTGTATGAACCGCAAGATTTATAGTTGCATTTAAAATGCAATTAAGCAAAATAAAAGTTATACAGTCATGAGCACATAGTCTGAACTTAACTTGAGTTGTCAGGCCCACTTAAGGAAACCTAACTTGAAGGCCCCCACGAGTGTCTAATCCACACTCGTCATCCCAAATGCTAATACGTCCGTTTGACCAGTTAGTGTGTGCTAACCCGGACGAGGATTGTCAATCCTATATGATATCATATACTAACATTCACGCTACAAATGTATTACCAGACTATGCTATGGAGGACTTTATTGATTAGTTGAAAACAACTCATGCAGTATTTGTATTGATTTGTACTTGCGTTCAACATGTAAATAAAACGAGCATTGTGGTCACACCCCAAATATGTAAAGCATTAAAATAGGGGCCATGAGACTCACCTGAGCCTTGTTTGTTTATCTAAAAAGACTTGAATTGATTAGCTTGAATCGTTGTCCGAAGACTTGTAACCTGAAGGTGTCCATGACACGCGGTGGTTATTAATTGATCAGGTATCTCGAAAGACTACCTTTGTAGTTGTTTGTCCAATTTACCCCGATTTGGTTGATTGACTTGTGTAATTGAAAACGCGTACGGCCCGTTGGTGATTGTTTGTAATAATAATCTCATCATTATAATTTTGGTCTCGAAACATTATACTTGAATAGTATGTTTCAATGTGTTTTAGAAGTCGTATCGCACGAGTATTTGAATTTGTACAAGTTCAACACTTGGTGAGAAATGTGCTTACGGAATCTAAGTACGGGGGTCCGGGGGCAGCGCCCCTGGTAGCGGGGTCCAAGGGACAGAGCCCCTGGTTGGGGTCGAGCTGCCAAGTCAGCTTGGAAAATTTTTATTTCTACTAAATTGCTTTGGTGAAAAACGCATCTGGACTTGAATTTGGGTGAAATCAGGTGATAAAATTTAGGTCTCAACACTTAGTAAAAATGGTTTAGAACTTTCTGTTTTTAGCGTCACTTATAGCGACACTTAGGGTTTAAGCGACACTTAGGAAGTGTCGCATGAAATGACGGATTCTGATTAATGGCGTCAATTGTGCAAGTGACGCATAGAGTGCGACACTTGAGGAAGTGTCGGTTGTAAGTGTCGGTACAGGTGTTATGAGTCACTAAGGTTAGTGACGGGTGAAATCAGGTTTTGATTGTAGGCGTCACTTAGGCAAGTGACGCTATAAGTGTCGGTCATTAGTGACGGATATTGAAAATGAGTCACTTAGGTAGTGACGGAAAAAAGAGGGTTTTATGCGGCACTTAGGCAAGTGACGCAAAATTAGGGCTTTTAGCGACACTCAATGCGTCACTTAAGTGACGCACGAAGTGACGCTATACTGCAGTCATCGTTGCGACACTTAAGTCTGATGACGGACTTTTTGTCAAAAATTGAGTTTTCCGACCACCGGTCGGCCCAAATCTTTTACCCAACCCATATATGGACATTATCAACTTATATAAACAACAAACACGTAAAAATGAACGAAATCGGAGAGTTTCGGGTTTTTGTCGAAAACTTACAAAGTGTCAAAATGAAATTCCGAAAAGATAGAGTTGTAGATCGTTGCGTGGTGGTTGTTTTTCTCCAAAGAGCTTCGAGATTTCGGCGGCGTTTGGTGGTGTAATTTGGCGATTTAAGGTGGTTGGGGTTTAGGGGTTTTTGAGAGAAAAATGAAGAAAGAGAGAGAAAGTAAGAGGTGAAAATGAGGAAAAAGGAGGGAGGGAGTGGGGTTTTGATGAAAGCCTCACTTCCTCAGCTCCTGCAATCGTGCCCCGTGCGGTGTTCGTTTATCCGATCGTTTTATCGTTTAAATAGTTTTATACTTATTTAATTATGGGACATAAAACGCAATTATTTACTCAACATTTTTATCGAAGTATTTCATCAATTATTTAATAGTTGAGTTATGAAATATAGATTTGGTTTTGTTTTGTTTGCGCGTTTATTATTTTAATTGCGTGACCATTGATTGTATGATTCAAAATGAATATGAAATATTATATAAAATAATACTTTGGATGTAATCGTGTTATCAAATAACGTTTATACTATTTAATTAAATTGTTCACCAACGTCCGTATTAATTGAATCGAATTACATTCAATTTGAAACTTGTACGATTTAATTAAATCATATACTTGTATATATTCAACAATATATATAACTTGATACACAAATTAGCCTAACACAGAACTAATTACATGTATTAAAACTTGATTAGGCACTAATTTCTCGTCCTAATTTTCCGGGTGTCACATTCTCCCCCTCTTAGAAGAATTTCGTCCCGAAATTTAGTTTGTAGTCGGGTTTGACGTGGAGTCAGTGAATAACTGAGGATACTTGAGTCGCATCTGGTCCTCCCATTCCCAGGTGAATTCTGGACCACGCCGCGAATTCCACCTGACCTTTACGATGGGAATACGACTTTGCTTGAGTTGTTTGACCTCACGGTCCATGATTTTAGCGGGTTCCTCAACGAAGTGAAGCTTGTTATCGACTCGAATCTCATCGAGTGGGATGATAAGTGTTTCATCAGACAGACACTTTTTTAAATTTGAAATGTGAAAAGTGGGGTGCACACTGCTTAGCTCGGATGGCAGCTGCAACCGATATGCCACTGGACCTATCCTTTCGAGGATTTCAAAAGGTCCAATGTATCTTGGGTTTAGTTTACCGCGTTTGCCGAAACGAATGACACCTTTCCAAGGTGAAACTTTGAGTAGTACTCGATCCCCAACTTGGAACTCGAGTGGTTTGCGTCTCACGTCAGCATAACTTTTCTGACGATCACGTGCGGCTTTGAGTTTGTTTTGAATCTCGACTATTTTCTCGGTTGTTTCGTGAATGATTTCTGGACCCGTGAGTTGGCTATCCCCAACTTCGGTCCAACAGATAGGTGATCGGCACTTGCGACCGTACAGTGCCTCGAAAGGTGCAGCCTTAATGCTGGTATGATAGCTGTTGTTGTACGAAAATTTGCACAAGGGTAGATGTTGTTCCCAGTTTACACCGAAGTCAACTACGCAGGCCCGTAGCATGTCTTCCAGTGTTTGAATTGTTCGTTCACTTTGGCCGTCGGTTTGAGGATGGTATGCGGTACTCATATCAAGATGGGTACCCAATGATTTTTGAAGTGATTGCCAAAAGTGAGATGTGAAACGACTATCCCTATCAGAGATAATCGAGATTGGAACACCGTGTCGAGAAATGATTTCCTTGATGTAAATTCGTGTGAGGCGTTCCATTTTATCGGTTTCCTTGATCGCCAGGAAATGAGCAGATTTCGTGAGACGATCGACGATCACCCAAATGGTATCGCAACCGCTTGATGACTTGGGTAGTTTGGTTATGAAATCCATGGCGATTTGTTCCCATTTCCACTCGGGAATGTTGGGTTGTTGAAGTAAGCCAGAAGGCTTTTGATATTCGGCTTTGACTTTTGAGCAAGTAAGGCACTTGCTAACATAGGTGGCGATTTCGGCTTTCATGTTCGGCCACCAATAAAATTCCTTGATGCCGTGGTACATTTTATCGGATCCCGGATGAATAGAATATTTGGACTTGTGAGCTTCATCCATCACCAAGTCTCGCAGGTTCCCGAAACTAGGCAACCAGATTCGGTTTGAGAAATGCCTAACTCCGTTAGGTTTGATTTCGAATTGTTTATCCATGCCTCGCAAGGCTTCGTTTTTGACGTTTTCAGGTTTGATAGCTTCGAGCTGAGCAGTGAGAATTTGAATGTTTATATCGTTATGAGTAGTCATGCTGAGGGCTCGAACTCGAAGTGGTTTCGATCGTTCCTTTCGACTGAGGGCATCGGCAACAACATTTGCCTTCCCTGGGTGGTATTTGATTTCGCAGTCGTAATCGGTAAGCAATCCTCATGTTGAGATCCTTTTGATCGAATATGTGTTGGAGACTTTTGTGGTCGGTGAAGATTGTGCACTTAGTGCCGTAAAGATAATGTCTCCAGATTTTGAGAGCAAAAATGACTGCTCCAAGTTCGAGGTCATGCGTAGTGTAGTTCTTTTCGTGGGTTTTGAGTTGTCGTGAGGCGTAAGCAATGACCTTGTCTCGTTGCATCAACACACAACCGAGACCTTGATGGGAAGCATCGCAGTATACCACGAAGTCATCGGTGCCTTCGGGTAATGATAAGATTGGAGCACTGCAAAGCTTCTGTTTCAGAAGTTGAAATGCTGACTCTTGTTTTTCAGTCCAGTCGAACTTTTTGTCTTTCTGAGTCAGTGTAGTGAGGGGTAAGGCTATTTTTGAGAAGTTCTCGATGAATCGTCGATAGTAGCCGGCCAGTCCTAAAAACTGTCGTACTTCTGTTGGAGTTGTCGGCGATTGCCAATTTTTGATAGCCTCGATTTTTGATGGATCAACGTGAATTCCCTGACTGTCAATCACGTGACCAAGAAATTGGACTGTTTGCATCCAGAACTCGCACTTAGAAAACTTGGCATATAACTCCTCGTGCTTAAGTAGTTCAAGGATGGTTCTGAGGTGTTGCGCATGTTCTTGTTCGTTTCGTGAGTATATGAGAATGTCGTCGATGAAAACGATGACGAACTTGTCGAGGTAAGGCTTGCACACCCGATTCATAAGATCCATGAATACAGCCGGTGCGTTGGTTAGACCGAATGGCATCACCTGAAATTCGTAATGCCCATAACGGGTTCTGAAAGCAGTTTTTGGGATATCGATGTCGCGAACACGTAGTTGATGATAACCTGACCGAAGATCGATCTTTGAATAAAAACTCGACCCTTGAAGTTGGTCAAACAGGTCATCGATTCGAGGAAGTGGGTATCGGTTCTTGACGGTCAACTTGTTCAACTCTCGGTAGTCGATACACATTCAGAAAGAACCATCTTTCTTTTTGACAAATAGGACCGGAGCTCCCCAAGGTGAAGAACTTGGCCTAATGAATCCTCTTTCCAGGAGTTCCTGTAATTGATTGGACAACTCCTGAAGTTCGGATGGGGCTAAACGGTATGGTGCTCGGGCCACAGGTGCAGCACCTGGCACGAGGTCGATTGAGAACTCGACCTGTCTTAGTGGTGGTAGACCAGGTAGTTCTTCAGGAAAGACTTCTGGAAAGTCTCGAACGATCGGCACCTCCTCAAGTCGCTTCTCCTCCGACTTTTTCTCCATGATGTGTGCGAGGATTGCTGGATAACCCTTTCTTAGGGATTTCCGGGTTTTCAAGCAAGATATGATGTTGAGTCTCGTCCCACCGGTCTCCCCCTGTATGACCAAAATTCTACCGGCGGCGAGAGGGATTCGAACGACCTTGTCGTAGCAGACGATTTCAGCGCGGTGTTTGGACAACCAGTCCATACCAATGATGACGTCGAAACTTCCTATTTCAACAGGCATAAGGTCAATGGAGAAGGTTTCGTCGGCTAGGGTTAAAGTGCAATCAGGTATCACACTATCGGTTTCTATGAGTTTACCATTTGCAAGTTCTACGGTGTACTTAACATCTAAGGCAACGGGTGTGATGTCAAGTAGTGGGCAAAACTCATCAGATATAAAGCTTCTATCAGCACCAGAATCAAATAGAACAGAAGCAGTTAAGTTGTTGAGGAGGAACATACCCGTGACCACATTCGGTACCTGACGGGCATCCCCGGAGTTGAGAACAAAAGCCCTTCCTTTTGCGTTGTTGTTGTTGTTGTTCTTCCGTTTAGGACACGCATCTATGAAGTGTCCAGTCTCTCCACATCCATAACAGGATTTGGGTTGTTGGGTGTTGTTGTTGGGTTTGGGAGCTCTGCAATCCTTAGAGGAATGCCCGTACTTCCTGCAGTTGTTGCAGGGAGACTTGCATGGACCATGGTGGTGGTAGTTGCATTTGGAACAGTATGGTCTGTCCCCAGTGTAAGTGCATTTGGGTTCAGAATTGGTGTTGTACACTTGGATGGTATTGGGCTTTTTGTTTTGGTTGTTGTGGGATTCAGATGATTTGCGTTTGTTGTTGTTGGAAGAGTTGTTAGATGTCTCGCGGTTGACAACTAGTGCCATTAGTTCATGTGCTAGCCGGATAACACTTTCAGTGGTGGTTGGTTTAGCCGAAGCGACATTCTCCTGAATGCTCTCAGGAAGGCCGCGGATGTACCTTTTGATGCCTTTTGCCTCCGGTTCAACCAATCCCGGGCATAGTAAGGCGAACTGTTGGAACTTGGTGATATAACCCTCAATATCGGTACCCTGCACCGCCAAGTGCCAAAACTCTTCCTCCAGACGGTGTAGGGCTTCTTCGGGACAGTACTTCTTCGTTAGCTTCTTCTTCAATTCAGCCCAAGGGAGCTGGTTTGCTATCTCAAGACCTACGGAGTTGGCGTGGGTGTTCCACCACGTAAGAGCACCTTCCTGAAAGGTGTATGCAGTGAACTTGACTTTGTTGTCCTCCGCACAGTTGCAGAGGTTGAAAACAGATTCCATTCGTTCAATCCAACGGATCAGTCCAATGGCACCTTCCGTGCCCTTGAAGTAGAGTGGTTTACAGCTGAGAAAATCCTTGTAAGAACAAGGCTTGATGGCAGGGGTATTACTGGGAGCTTCACCAGTATTTCGGGAGTTTCGAGGCGAGTCCCGAGCAGCCAAGGCATCGGCCACAGCTCGAGAAACGATAGCATTGATTTCCGCATCACTGTAACTTTTCTTCTTGGGCGGCATGATTCTTCAAGAAAGAAAGAAACAAAAGGTACATAAGAAATTGTACCAGAATGAAAATTACAATAGATGCATATATGTAAAAGCGGTAACATACGACATCACAATGTAAAATCAATAATATAGAATAATCGGGGGGGAATTGTCAATTGATATCATGAGTTCAAAAGATGATAGACAATTCCAAATTACGAGTTCCAAAAGTTACAGGATTAGATGTTTTACAAAAGTACCGGGAATTGTTACATCCGGTCGAATTACATAGGTCCTACGAAAACATATTAGGGTACAGATTCAGCCTAAGCTAATTCTGACGTAAGTTGAGTTGTGGCAGCAGTGCGTTGAGATGGGCCACATATTCTGGGAGTCTGTTGGCCGTTCGGAGGGCATCCTCGGTTTCCCTTAGACGTGTCTCGCACTGATGCAGCCTTGATTGTAGGACAGAGATTTAATTTCGGTTGCCAATCACTTGGTTGTGGACAACCTCCATGGTTTCAACTGTTTCTCCCACTTGATTTTGAAGAGTGTTCATGGTGTTGACAGTGTGCTCGTGATCTTCGGAGACTTGTTCGATTCGTTCCATTGCTGTGAGTCTCCAGTTTTTGGAAGTTTCTTGTAGTTCGATATCCATAGCGTTAAGTCGTTGTTCGTGTTGATGTACCTTAGCAGCTAAGTCCGGTAGAGTGGGGTGAGTTGGATATGGGCTAGCTCGAGGCAACCTGGTGTCCCTCCTAGCTACCCTTGAGTTTCGTGATTCGTACGGATAAGATCGCGATGAACCAGGTGGTGTGTTTGCCATTCTGAGACAAAGCGTTAGAAAGAATGAGGCCTATCTGTGTATATATATACATCACATAATAGCCTAAGGTGTCTAGCACAGACTTGTTTGAGTCTCGGTTCTCTCGAGGTCAGAGTCAACTAGTGTATTCCTGTTCAACATAATCGTTTCAGACCTTACATCATCTTTCCTTAATTGTACATAGTTGATCAGGCTATGTTAAATTAAAGTCGTATGCTGTAATTCCTGAACCAGTCATGCATAATGAGGAAATACTGCCTAACGGTCATAGTCTAGGCCCACTACATGCAACCTAGTTCACTATAACCTTAGGCTCTGATACCAATCTGTAACACCCCCAAATTTACTGTTTCGCGGAAGCTTGATTTGGGTGTTACTAATCAATATTCGTAGCACAAAGATATATAATGAACGACCACTATATGCGTCGTTTGAACTTGTATAAATAAAACAAAGTTTACATCCAAAAATAGTGTTTACATTAGCTCCGTTTCTGAAATGGAGAGATTTACATCACATAATTACTTATACAAAATATAATAATGCAATTAAAATCTCTGATTTGTAATGCATGCTGACTCGAGCTAATGAAATCCTGTCGGACAGTCCAACCTACTGCTGTGTACCTGTGATACATGTTAAAATGGGTCAGCGAAACACTGGTGAGCTCACAGATTTGTATATCAATATTTGTTGTATGAACCGCAAGATTTATAGTTGAATTTAAAATGCAATTAAGCAAAATAAAAGTTATACAGTCATGAGCACATAGTCTGAACTTAACTTGAGTTGTCAGGCCCACTTAAGGAAACCTAACTTGAAGGCCCCCACGAGTGTCTAATCCACACTCGTCATCCTAAATGCTAATACGTCCGTTTGACCAGTTAGTGCGTGCTAACCCGGACGAGGATTGTCAATCCTATATGATATCATATACTAACATTCACGCTACAAATGTATTACCAGACTATGCTATGGAGGACTTTATTGATTAGTTGAAAACAACTCATGCAGTATTTGTATTGATTTGTACTTGCGTTCAACATGTAAATAAAACGAGCATTGTGGTCACACCCCAAATATGTAAAGCATTAAAATAGGGGCCATGAGACTCACCTGAGCCTTGTTTGTTTATCTAAAAAGACTTGAATTGATTAGCTTGAATCGTTGTCCGAAGACTTGTAACCTGAAGGTGTCCATGACACGCGGTGGTTATTAATTGATCAGGTATCTCGAAAGACTACCTTTGTAGTTGTTTGTCCAATTTACCCCGATTTGGTTGATTGACTTGTGTAATTGAAAACGCGTACGGCCCGTTGGTGATTGTTTGTAATAATAATCTCATCATTATAATTTTGGTCTCGAAACATTATACTTGAATAGTATGTTTCAATGTGTTTTAGAAGTCGTATCGCACGAGTATTTGAATTTGTGCAAGTTCAACACTTGGTGAGAAATGTGCTTACGGAATCTAAGTACGGGGGTCCGGGGGCAGCGCCCCTGGTAGCGGGGTCCAAGGGGCAGAGCCCCTGGTTGGGGTCGAGCTGCCAAGTCAGCTTGGAAAATTTTTATTTCTACTAAATTGCTTTGGTGAAAAACGCATCTGGACTTGAATTTGGGTGAAATCAGGTGATAAAATTTAGGTCTCGACACTTAGTAAAAATGGTTTAGAACTTTCTGTTTTTAGCGTCACTTATAGCGACACTTAGGGTTTAAGCGACACTTAGGAAGTGTCGCATGAAATGACGGATTCTGGTTAATGGCGTCACTTGTGCAAGTGACGCATAGAGTGCGACACTTGAGGAAGTGTCGGTTGTAAGTGTCGGTACAGGTGTTATGAGTCACTAAGGTTAGTGACGGGTGAAATCAGGTTTTGATTGTAGGCGTCACTTAGGCAAGTGACGCTATAAGTGTCGGTCATAGTGACGGATATTGAAAATGAGTCACTTAGGTAGTGACGGAAAAAGAGGGTTTTATGCGGCACTTAGGCAAGTGACGCAAAATTAGGGCTTTTAGCGACACTCAATGCGTCACTTAAGTGACGCACGAAGTGACGCTATACTGCAGTCATCGTTGCGACACTTAAGTCTGTTGACGGACTTTTTGTCAAAAATTGAGTTTTCCGGCCACCGGTCGGCCCAAATCTTTTACCCAACCCATATATGGACATTATCAACTTATATAAACAACAAACACGTAAAAATGAACGAAATCGGAGAGTTTCGGGTTTTTGTTGAAAACTTACAAAGTGTCAAAATGAAATTCCGAAAAGATAGAGTTGTAGATCGTTGCGTGGTGGTTGTTTTTCTCCAAAGAGCTTCGAGATTTCGGCGGCGTTTGGTGGTGTAATTTGGCGATTTAAGGTGGTTGGGGTTTAGGGGTTTTTGAGAGAAAAATGAAGAAAGAGAGAGAAAGTGGGAGGTGAAAATGAGGAAAAATGAGGGAGGGAGTGGGGTTTTGATGAAAGCCTCACTTCCTCAGCTCCTGCAATCGTGCCCCGTGCGGTGTTCGTTTATCCGATCGTTTTATCGTTTAAATAGTTTTATACTTATTTAATTATGGGACATAAAACGCAATTATTTACTCAACATTTTTATCGAAGTATTTCATCAATTATTTAATAGTTGAGTTATGAAATATAGATTTGGTTTTGTTTTGTTTGCGCGTTTATTATTTTAATTGCGTGACCATTGATTGTATGATTCAAAATGAATATGAAATATTATATAAAATAATACTTTGGATGTAATCGTGTTATCAAATAACGTTTATACTATTTAATTAAATTGTTCACCAACGTCCGTATTAATTGAATCGAATTACATTCAATTTGAAACTTGTACGATTTAATTAAATCGTATACTTGTATATATTCAACAATATATATAACTTGATACACAAATTAGCTAACACAGAACTAATTACATGTATTAAAACTTGATTAGGCACTAATTTCTAGTCCTAATTTGCCGGGTGTCACACTTATACTCTTATACTTATATTATATACTAGCATTATACCCGCGCAATGCAGCGGTGAAAGTTGTGACGGTTGGTGGAGGTGCGAATGAATGCTTTGAAATAAAAATATATTGTACTCCGTTTGTCCCATTTAAAATGTCCACATTACTATTTTGGGACGTCCCATTATATGTGTATGTTTAACCAATCAAAAAAGACTTTAGTGAGTAGATTTAATATTTGATTGATGAAAAGTGTATTAGTCGAGAATAATTAGTAAGTGAGACCCAAAAGTGTAGTTGGCGTTATGGGTATTTTGGGGTTTTCCGATATCTCTTTTGATAAGTTTTTAAGAAAGAACCGGAAATCAATTATAAGAGGTAGAGAGATTATTAAATAATATTAATTTCGTATTAATTTTACCTAATAAACATTTATTTAATCTAATTAATTTAATTTCCTCCCAAAATTCCTAAAATATCTCCCCAAAAATTTCCTTCACCAAATGTTCCCGCCCCCGCCCCCAAAGTTCCCCCCAAATTACCCTTAATTTTTCCCCCAAAAATTGAATTCCCACTCAAACCTATTTCTTTCCCCTTTCTGATTTTACAAATCAGTTCAAAGAAGCTCTGTATTCTCTAACCTAAATAATTTTTCGATCTCTCTCTACCTGAAACAAATATCGATGCTTCTTTACCTCTGACCATGGTATTTGCTATCATTTGAAACCATCAACCAGTCAACCGCCATCATCGCTGCCGCTTAGATCCACATCTCTTGTGTTGTTCGAAACCTCCAAATGCCATCACTGTAGGTGAGTCTTCACGTTAATTTATTGTATGCATAATTGTTCCCGGTGACCTGGGAGTGTGGCCGGTGTGAGGAGTCTTTCTATATTCATAAACACTTATTTTACCTTTGTGAAGTCTTTCTATATATATTTCATAATAGCAATCATAACAATTAGTTTAATTTAGTATAGTGGTAGGTGCGTTAACATGTAAGCAAGCTAGCAGAGGTTTGATTCTTGCAACTGTTATTGTTTTTACTCAATTTTTGTAATAGTCTAGTCTAGTATTATATAGAAAATACTTGCTAATTAATTTTATTTTTATTATTAGTATTTATTTCAGTTTTTACAGTCTATATATATATATATATATATATATATATATATATATATATATATATATATTTAATTTTTATATTAAATTGTCAATCATCATCTTTTAAATATTGATTTGAAATTGATTTAGTTTTTTTAAATATATGATTTGAAATCATTGTTGGTGTGTTGGTCGGTCATTGTTGCTATATTGCTATAATAGTTTTGTTGTAGTTGGTATGTAGTTTTTAGAATTGTTACAGTAGCTTTCTAGCTACTTTGTTATGCTCATAAATTGAAATTTAATCTAATTTATATGGTTAAAAGGCATATGTGGTGCTAACGGTGGCAAAAATGGAGGCTAAATTAGTTAGTAATAGTACAATCGGTCTAGCAAAAATAGAGGCTAGATTGGGATGTTGTGAGCTCCTGGGCTGGGCTATAATTGGTCTAGCATTCTTCTGTATGTATCTAATATATGTGCATAGATGAGTAATAGCTCTTACATTTGATGCTTTGTATGTTTAGACTTGAACTATTTTGTGTGAATAGCTTTTATGGTTGATGCTTTGTAAGATTTGTTGCCTTGTAACTTGTAATTGGCGCAGATTAAATGGGAACAATGGTTCAACGACCCAAAAGCTGTTGGGTCTGCTGGGATGTAAAACAAAACGAGAAATAATGGTCAGTGATTCGTAATATTGGTCTGTTAATTGGGGGCAAGGGAGATGTCTGCTTGCTTGATATTAGTGTGGCTGAAGTTTACACTTACTGCCGTAATCATAAAATGAGGAATGTGATGGTCTAGCTTTGATGTACATGTTCATTCAGGCTGTAATTGCAGTGGTTTCTCGACTCAAAGGGAGAGTGCAGGTCAAAAATCCAATGGAGTCAAATGATAGGTTGTACTGCTGTAGTTTAAAATTTGTTGTCTGGGACCTTGTTTAGGATTGCAGTATGTATCTATATTTGTGTTGGGCCATTGTTTGTTTTTGTTTGTGCAGCATGTGTACATGAGTCATGTTCCTTGCATGATCTCTTTGTAGTTAGTATGTGTTGTATTTTGCATGGGTCCTCTGTATATGTTTTTAGTGTTTTAATAAAATTGCCTTTTCTAAAAAAAATTTGGTGGTCTGCATTTTTAGTCTAGGTGTTCTAGTTCATAAAGTCATAGTTTATGTACATAGGCTTTTGGTGTTGAATTTTCACTAAGTGTGTGTCTAGCAGATAGTAAAGGAGTATATTGTAAGTGTGTTTCTTAAATATACTCTAATATTGCTTCTAATAAATATATTTATGTATTGAGTATTTTCTTCTCTACTGTGCTTATGTGTTGTATGTAAATGATTACCTTCATAGTATTTGCTAACAAATGCACTTTGTATTTGCAGTGGGTTGGACAGATGGGTTGTGTTTGGCTCCTGCTAGGTCTGGTTAGGTCAGCCTGGCTGTATTTTCATGTTGGACTGCTGCTAAATTGGTTTGGGGTTGCCCAAACTTTAAAAGGGTTCACTAAAATCTCAGTTTATATATACACAGATAATATATACTTATGTATATTTATGATAACTGTAAGTGATGTGTTTTCAATGATCATTGAGAGGTATATGATGCTTGTGGAGGGAAGAGAAATGGAAGATTGTTCGGGGCAACCAAAGATTTTCTGCAACTACAAAGATGGATATGACTGAAGAGGTTAGTTTATTCTCAGTCATACGTTTTGGGATGGGCTGTTGTCAGTTGGGTTTGGCCTTATTTTATGAATATATGTTTACATATGTATTTGAATGTCTAGTGTTATGCTACTATTGGTTGGGTCTATTATCTTCTAAACCAACAATTTGACTGCATAATAACTCATATATGATAATGGAAGTTGCATAAGCAAGCGGGTCATCGTTTTTATTCGCTTGCAGTAGGAAATTTAGTTGTGATCAGCAAGATAGATATCTGCTTATTTATAAGAATGTGGCATTGGTATCACATATCATTCTTTATATTGCACTTGAAGATTGGAATATACATAAAGTTTACTCAAACTTGTGATTTTGATGGTTCAACTAGTTGGTTGCACTTTGTGTGGGCTGATTTTACTGCTGATATTATTTGTGTGTTTATATATATATATTCAGTCATAATAGTTTGTCAACGTTTGATCTCATACAACTCATATTGATGATTGATTATTTGTGTCCATGTGTTTCAGTTTGTAGGTTTGTAGGTTCTAAAGCTGAAAGAACAACTTGTTAAAAGCCAACGTGGTGTGTGCAAGAACAAGTTGCAATATTAACAAAGGATTGGAAAGAGAGGTTTCCACCACTGTCTAGCTAGTACTGATCCCAAGTAGATTAACTGACCCAGGTTATTTTTGAAGAATGAACACAATGTTAAGCTTAACATAGCTTTTGATACTTAACAAATTTTGGATTTTTGTTATGTATTTGGATGATTAACTTATTTAAATATTTGTTATATAGATGATTGAAGCAAATCTGAATGTTTGTTATGTATTGTATTTGCATATTGTATCATATCAGTTATCAAGCATGTATATAAATAGGAAAAATGAAAACATGGCGGTTTTAGAAAACTGGTAGAAAATCTCCATGTGAAATCTGTGAGAAAATCATGAGAAATCTATCCATGAGAAACCCGTGGGAAAGACATTCGTGGGAAACTCGTAGGAAAATTTTATGTGGGAAATCCATGGCAATTTTCAAATTTCCCACGGAATCTTTTAAAGCTTTTGAATAAGTTTTGCCACATATTATTGACAGTTAATTCCGTTAGAAAATTGACTTCCATGGGAAAATCCGTGGGGGAAATTGATTACCCACGCCCTGTTTTACCTCGGATCAAATCCGTGGGAAAGCCGTGGAAAAAATCGTGATTTCCCACGGTTTTCTCACAGATTTGAACATGGAAGATCAGCAGTTTTGGTGTAGTGTGATTTATAAACATATAGCTAATATAGTTTAATCATAGACTTCATTTTTAACACACACAAAATGATAGAATTAGTTTATCTTCATATACATTATGTGTGCATTAATGAAAATCAAATACAAAATCAACGAACTGAGTTTAATTTAAGGTCCAGAATATATGTTAGATATAATTACCAAAATGTTACAATGATAACAATCTAATAGTTACAAAAACAATCTAGGAGAACGTCTTTCACCTAATTCCCTTTCAGCAATTCTAAATGAAAATCTGAAAAAAAGATAATACATCAGAAATAGGTACCAAATAAAGTATCTATTGATGAGAAAACCAGTTTAGTTTGGAGTGAAAGGTATACGGAGTGGCCAATGTGTCAACAACAGTTTCCCAAGAACTTGTCAAAGCTTCCCATCTTCCATTCTGCGGATTTTTCAGTAGAACATCTTTTAGACCGACCGTCTTCTTTTCCATCAATCCCCTTATTATTAGCTTAGAGAAGAGCCCCTTGTTGTGATTCGAGGTACGTAGTTGTGCCTTAAAGTGAATGGGATGGCAAATCGAAAAAAATGGATCAAAAATTGCATCAGAAAATGGTGTGTCCTCCTCACACGGACATGGATATAGTACTCCATGCGATAGTTGTTGCACGTTTGTAACAGGAGACGAGGCGACATAAAGATCGGTGTTCAAATGCGTTAATGAATGGTAATTGATTTCTGCTATACGTATGTCAAATGTGCTTGGCAATTTGAGTACTTCCCTCATCTTAAGAAGGAATGAAAAAAGATCAATGTGTGGGTTCAATAAGAGTACTACAAGCTCAATTTGCTTGGGAGGATTGTCTGGAAACAAGAGAGTAGGTATGGTGCGATCTTTATAAGTGAAAGAAACTAATTTTGGAGCGTAAACTTGTACGTCATTCGGACTGTTACGTACCAATGTCACGGTGAGGTGCTTGAGAGAACCACTAGAGATGACCAAGCTTTCTAACCCCCAATCCCCAATCCAAACGTTCAAATCCTCGAGAAATAGAAATTTCGTACTGATCATGTTAAAAAATACATCATCAATGATGACACCATTGATATGAAGTTTCCTGACGCTCTGTATGGCGTCCATGTTGTTTGGTACAGGCTTCTTCCAGTATCCTAAAATTGACGAGTAATAAAACGAAACAAGACCTGGGAGATTATCGATTTCCAAAATATCGTCTTCTTCCTCTGAACATAGTCTCAATTCGCGAAGACAACTGAGGTTCTTAACCTTAATGGTCTTCAAGCCAGCACAACAGTGAAGGTTAATCTTCTCAAGCAAGCTACAAGTAGACACTATGTTATCAAGTATGTCTTCAGTTAGATACACATATTGCAAGTCGAGTACACGTAGGAACACACAGTTGATCATGCTGCTACAGCAAATCCTAAGGGATTTGATCGTGGGATTATGTAACTTTATGCTTTCGAGGTTTTCACCTGAGAATATATTATTTGGCAACGTAAACGAATCAATAGATGAAACCCCAATATCAAGTGAAAGCTCCTTAAGACAACTTTTAGAAGCTATAGGTCGAATCCAATCTTGGGCTGCAAGAGAAGCCAAATCCTGCTTTTCAATGATAAAACATTGAAGATCTAAAGTTTCAATCGGTAAGTTGTTACGATGATACCTTTGAAGAGTATCGCCAATCAACATATTGTATGTTGTTCCACATATCATAGGAAACCTGAGGTTTGGGATCGTAGACCAAGCATATCGCCATGACTTGGACAAGATGGACGTGCGTGCCGCTTCTTCTTTGGATAGTAACAATTGTATACGGTGGATCAACTCCGGAGGTAATACCTGGGATTCTGTATGGACCCTTTTCTCCATCCTACCAAAACAAACTAACTAATTAGCTAAGGGTGGCCGGATAGTTTTAATTACCATTAAAACCAAAATATTAATTAGTCGATCGTACTCTTTCTGTCTCTAACTTCTCTTGATCGTTACCTTTAAACCAGAGGTTGTAGTCTATTTATAATAGCTGAGCACTGATTGATTGGCAAGAAATAAGCGTAATGTTCACGTATGCCTAATATAATTTTTAAATCGCTATGTTATTTTAATCCTATATAAATTATTTTATCTTCAAACCCAAGATATAAACGTGAGGGTCACGCCTAGCTAATTTGAAATCGTTATGCGTTTTATAATTAATTAATTATTAATTATTTAATGATGATGATGATGATGATGATGAGTCCTATACTAATTATACTAGCCCTTAAACCCGTGTATACACACGGGTTATGTAAGGTAAAATTAAAAATTTTTAGTATAGAATATTTTGTTCTCATTAGTTAATTTGGTGATTAAAAGTAAGGATATAATTGAAAGAGAAAAAAATAAATTAATAATCCATATGCAATTATTGTTAAGAAGAAAATAGGAATCCTAAATATAGTCAAATAACTATCATCCTATATTTAATTATTATTATATTATTTATGACATCATTGGATCTTAAATTTTAGCAAATAGAATAAAATTAAGGAATTTAATTGGTTAATTAATAATTAGATGACATCATGTGATGTTTCTTATATATAATTTAAGATTATGTTAGCTTCAAACCAACATATCGATCATCTAAAAAATGTTTTACCAGGGACATGAGTATTATGATGATAATATCGATGATGTCAATCGCAAGGTCTAACAATCTCACCCAGGGTTGTAATTCAATGTTGTAAACTTTATTCCTCAATCCTCATTATGCCAAAATCATAACAAATAGGTAATATATATATATATATATATATATATATATATATATATATATATATATATATATATATATATATATATATAATGGTTGCTATAATAAATAAAATTAGTTGAAAGTATAAAACGCTAGTTAAGTATGCTTTTAAGGTATAAAATCTCCTAACTAATTGTTTTATACTCTTTGACACACTAAATGGTTTTGTTCATAGAAGAATTTAAAAATTTGTGAACCAAAAAACATTTCAGGTCAGCCTGACTCGTATGGAAATCACCCATTCTGATATAAAGCCGTTCATTTTACGCATGTAAAAAAGAAAAGTACATGCGTGCATATCTTGATATGAATTCCAAACATGTGCAGTAAGTGCAATAAATTAAGATGAAATGAATTGAAGCGAGATTAATCTAGGTAAAATACATGTTTCAATCTTGTGTTAATAAAAGGATAAAGTATATGGAAATGTAATTATTTATAATCTGACATTCATAGTATTTACCAAACTATTCCGGGGCTTCGTTGTGTAATTCAGTTTATTGCAATTGTATGAATTTTGATGATGTGTCAATTTGTAATCATGACAAATTGAATTGTTGAATTGTAAACCACAGGGACCATCTATGAAATTTACTCCATTACAAAACTATAAAATTGGATGTTATTTTATGTGAGCAAACATTGAAAACATATGATATTCTTTTATCTTAGTTAAAATTGTTACCGTATACTGTATTGTAGGCTGGTACGTAGCACTGTTGTGCACAACTTTACAAACCATCTTTCTTTTTAGAGACAACACACTTATTTTAAGTTAAGTGTGGAATTATGAGATTGTTTGATTTCTTGAAGTGTTGATGATGATGATTATAAACTGATTATATTAATTGAATGAGTGAATCCATGTTCTTGAACAATCAATTGAAGTTTTTGAATGAATTATGTGGGTTTTATGATTTTAACCAAAAATGGCATGATTTGATGTTAAGTGTTGTTATTGGGATCTGTTTGATGTAATATGACGTTCCCTTAAGGTTAGAAACCTAGTTTAGTCGACTTAGTACCTGAAAGTTGTGAAATTAGGAGTGTAGTTCGTGCAGGTTTTGTGTTGAAAATATGCTGCTGTTGATGTATGTGACAACCGTCACCAAACCCGTTATCGTAGTTCAAGCCATAAAAATTCATTTTTTATTTACACCAAAGTCTTCGTTTTTGAAAAAAAAAAAACAAATCCAGTGCAAAAAGAATCATTTCAATCCGACGTGTAACGAGGGATACACAAAGCAAAATGTAAAACAAACAAACACTGGCAATTATATTTGGACCGTGTGACCCAAGTTTTTTTTTTGTGTCTTGTTGTTTTGGCCCAACTACTGACCCAAGCCCTCCCTATTGATGTATCATTCGGCCCAACCCAAAACCAACTAATCCTAGACTATAAATATAACCCTAAACCTAACCCTAAAACTTTTTAATCACAAAAAAATCACACATTCTGTCCCAAAATCGCAGTCAACTTCCGAGGCCGTTTTGACCTACTTAGATTCGTTTTCAGGCTTCGGCCAAAACTAAAAAGTTGTAGATCTCGATGTTTTACTTCTACTCTTTAGGTTTCGGCCTCTGAAACGAAGCAGATTATTTTATAAAAATTATTTCGTAAACTACTACTGTCGTTGATGAATTTTCTGAAACTTTGGTAAGTTTTCGATCCTATAACTCTTGTATATGTTTGATCAATCTACAAAAATGAATTATAAGAGTATATATCCTCATTATTCACAGATTATAAGAGATTCCTATCGTGCGGGTTCTCGTTGTCGGTATATGTTCTTTCCGAATCATTCAATTAAACATATTCGATTGTTTCGTATTATCGGTTTTGTTTCAGTTCAATTCCATTGTATCCTAGCGGATGAAATCATTAGGTTATATATGAAATCAGTATATAAGTTTGTTTTGAGCGAAATATTCGATTGATTAAGTGTTTGGATTGGTTAGTATGAAGATTTAGGTTTAAATGTATAAACCCTAAATCTGGACAGATTCGAGTTTTGGATTGTGAAGCTTGTAACTTGGTCATTTCGTGAAGATTTTCAATGAAACAGGAGTCTAAACTTAAGTATTTTGAGTCTAATTTCAAATGGCATTAGTTTCATGGCTAAATGTTGAGTATAAGTCAGTCAAAACGATTTTACAAGATCGGGTGTCATTTCTGAGTTTTTTTCGGTTCCTGATTTCGGTTAACTTGTTGATTTTTGAAACGTAGGTTGAACTAATAAATAGGATTTGAAATTTTTACTGAAGTTTTTTCAAGGTATTAACTATTTTCTGTAAAAATATTATAATCATAGTAAGTCTTAAAGTATTTTTAATAAATTGTGACTTTTTCGTACTCAGAAACCGTTGTGGGTTCGGAGCAGATTGTTTTGGTGAATTTTTAAAAATAGTAAACTACAGTATTTCATTTTGGAGAAATTACAAGATCTTATAAACACATTGAAATGTCACTGGTTAAAATTGTAGAGTCAAATGATTCCAATAAGTAATATTTAAAAATTCGTAAAGTGGAACCAAACTTCTGGTCAGAATCTGATTTTTACTCGATAGGTTGATTCAAGTTAATATACGGGAGTTGATTTGTGAGAAAACATAGTGGAAGTGTTTAGACTTGGGATACAATGGAATGACCTAATTATGTCTAGGTTGTAACTCATATGCATTATGATATTGTAGATTGCGAGTGGTTTAGTGGATTACACTTAAGGGCGATACTTACATCATTTCTTGAGGTGAGTTTTGCGGCCCCATTTTCTTTACTTATTTTCCTTTGGGGGAAAAGAATGCTCAAACTGATTTCAAACTGTTTTCTTATGCTGTGTAAACTATCTGATTTTCTGATTTGGACATTATGATTGAATAAGTGACATTCTGATCGTTGTGGACTGATTGCTGATTGTTGTGGATTGCTTTTTGATTGTTCGAATGAGTCTTGTGTCTTCGGGACCCTGACAACACTCCATATTTCTTACTAATACGTATATGATTATTGATAGTACTATCGGATGACGGTCCCACTCTTGTGATAGATACGTTATCCTTGAGTGAATATTATCCAGGAACGGAACGGATTGCTTATGGTGGATGGGTTGGTTATCTTATGTGCTTATTTCATATCATATGTCCTACTTACTGATTAACACAACAAATTGTATTTTTCGTGTATGTGTCTTACTAAACCTTCTTAACTCACCAACATACGTGTTGATGTTTTCGAGCATATCTTTTCAGGTTATACTAGTGGACTTAAAGCAGGAGACAAAAGAACTTAGTGGACCTTTAGGGTTGCATTGAGAAATATACAAGACTTGTGAAGGCATGTTTCGCCGTAACATTATAGTGTACGTTTATTTGTAAGATGTTTAATTCATTGTTGAAATGTATGCATGACATGAACCGTTATTCATGTTATTGGCATCATGACACATTGGATATTTTATTTCATATAGTGTTCTTTATAATGATGTGTTATGATCCTATCGCAGTCGTACCCCGTTGTTTCCGCTTTAGACGGGGTGTATGATGAACAAGCTAGCGGGTTAAGCCCACCAGCCGGCGGGTTCTCTGTTTTGGTAAGGGAGCCGGCGGGTCGAAGACCCAAGCCGGCGGGTTGTGACCCAAACCCAGTTGTTACTTGGTCGATCCGGCGGCTAAATTAGGCTTTAAAACTTGACTTAGTTCTGGTGCCTCAAAATATGGTGTACCCGGCTGCTATAGAGGGTGAGCCGGCGGGTAGTCGGCCATAGCCGGCGGGTCTGGACCCCTAGCCGGCGGCTTCTTTGGCCAGTCCAGCATTCCTTATCAATTGTTGATTGTAATGTTATTTGTATTTGTTACATGTTAGAACCTTAATAGACCAGTAGTAGTATATGATAATAGCTAAGTTGTAATTAATAACATGTAATTAGGAACTAGAAATTATGATGTTGATTGTGTTGAGTTCCTAATGTTAAACGATTGGTATAAGTTATGTATTGATGATCCTGATTACTAACTTATATCTGATTGTTGATTCTCATATCCTCCAAAAGATAAGTGACACATGGATTCTAAGTTTGTGAAGGCAAAGGTATCGGTGAGTGGATTCAGAACTCACCATTTGATTTAGTTGTAATCGTTTGGTTACAACAAGTGAAAGTAGATATGTTGTTGCATTTAATATTCATTGTTGATTATAAATCTACGTGCTATATGTGTGGCCTTCGGGTATCTGTTGTTAATGAGGTCAACGGGTTGACTTGGTTGGTTGGGCTAGTTGGTTGTTGTGTGAATTACACAGGGTCTTACTTCATGTAATCAGTTATGTACATTATTCCGAATGTACATTGTATAAAGATGTTTTAAAATATACGATTCCGTGTTAATAATATAATATTGTTGTATGAATTGATGGGTGTTATAGTTGGGCCACCGGTCATTTTAAGAAACGGTGTGTAAAACAAATTAAGTGTACCCAATCAGGTGCACCAGGCGGAAGCATTGAAAGAAAGAACAATGAGAATTTGATAAACGCAATTCTTGTAATCAGTATCTACTAATTTTTTACTCAAAAATTAACCATAAGTACATCTTGTGCACTCAAACATGTGCAATAAGTGCAATAAATTAAGATGAAATGAATTGAAGCGAGATTAATCTAGGTAGAATACATGTTTCAATCTTTTGTTAATAAAAGGATAAAGTATATGGAGATGTAATTATTTATACTCTGATTCATAGTATCTAACAAACTATTCGGGGCTTCATTGTGTAATAAACTTTTTGCTATTAAATTAATTTTGATGATGTGTCAATTTGTAATCATGACAAATTGAATTGTAAACCACAGGGACCATCTATGGAATTTACTCCATTACAAAACTATAAAATTGAATGTTATTTTATGTGAGCAAACATTGAAAACATATGATATTCTTTTATATATCTTAGTTAAAATTGTTACCGTATACTGTATTGTAGGCTGGTACATAGCGCTGTTGTGCACAGCTTTACAAACCATCTTTCTTTTTAGATACAACACCTTATTTTAAATAAAGCGGCATAGTAGTCCGAATGTAGTGGTTTACCATACCATATGCACAAATGAGAACATCATCACTATATCACTATAATAAATAAAAGTAGTAGAAGATAATAGAAAAACAAAGTACTTTACATATCATTAACTCGAATATTTTTTTCCACAAAAAACATCACTTCATTTCACAAGTATGAAGAAATTTGCAAGACTGAAATTATAAATCGCAATATCCATTTCACAATATTTTAGAATTATAAATAGTATGTTGTATCCGTAAACAGATATTGCGAGGATAGCATGGTCTCGTGAATTGATAATCCCATTTTAATATTGCGAATTTAAATTTTGAGTTAATATTTGGTGCAGTTGAACTGCGAAAAATAGTTTTGTGCTGTTAGCATTAAATTAGAGATCCATTATGTAATTATGTAAAAGTTGAAGGTTAAAAATATAAATTGTAAAACTTTTTTTTACCTTTTTAATTGGTCAACAGAACAAATAGGTGGTGCTGTTGATAGCAGAGAGTATAAGAACTTAAATTTTAATCATGTAATTTTCCATCTAGCGAAATGAAGTGACATTTGAGAAAAATAAATGAGTTGATAATATGTAAAAGACTTGAATGGTGATGATCCTACTTTTGTGATCTTTTTGACCCTTAGTATGTAAAGAATGATCATGATGTGATCTAACTTTTGTTCATATTTGATCATTTACTTAATTAATGATGCTTGTATTATAACACTTCTATTTTGTTTATGAAAGTTTAACACTTTCGTAAATGATGATCATCAACATCTTTCCATCTTCTTTTCTATGGAAGAACCACGCAAGCCGGGATATTAACTTTTTACTCATGCCATTGTAATGCGATTCATATAGAACACTCCACTATGAACACCGGGAGTACAGAATTCATATAGCCTAATTGTTCTTTCAAGGTTGTATTTTGATAAAACAACAATAATAGTAGGATGTGCTAGGCACATCCATATCCATAGAGACTCCCTAGTCATCTTATATTTTGTAGCATACTTATTGTCGACAGCGGCAGGAGTTTGAGAGAAAGTTAAGTAGGGAACCAACATGCGATGGTCATAATTATATTAGTGAACAACCTTTATCTAAGTAACTTCAAACCGATCATCATATACTTTTTTGGAAAAGCAAACATTGTACCAAGTATAAATCAATTATTTACAACTGTCTCCCAAACGATATTACATGACCTCCTACCATATCTCTTTTCATGTACTATATCATCTTAACTTCCCAAATTTACCATATATTGCGGTTGATAGAATGTTGTTTGTTAGGATTATTGTCATTTTGCACTTCCATTAGGGTTAGGATTGTAAATTCACATTATATTAGAAGTTTCGTAATGAAATTTTCCTTAACATTTATTATTAAAAGCATGTATGACATATTTGATGCCTTAAGTGTAAGAAAGAAAAAAAATAGTATGCTCGTAGTTTGATTTGGTTTGTACCACACTTGATTTGATTTTTAAAAGAAAAAAAAGATAGTGGTTTTGGAGAAATGAAATAAGGAAAGAAGATGAACGTAAAATGAAAAGGTGAAGCAAATGAAATTGTAAGTACCAACTTAAAGTAGATTAGGTCAGGGACATTCTTCTTGGAACTCTCACATGACTTACCAACTTACCATTAAAGGCGAACTCGGAAAATTTTGTTACCGCTATCACAAAAAGATTGAAGCTCACTTCAATTAATAGTTAATTAAGTTAATTTAAACGGTAAGGTACACCGTCTAATTATGAGTGGTAACACTTTTAGAAAACCACTAATATTTCAACTAATTTTACACTAAGCCAGCTTAATTGACTGGTGTTACATGACATCGCTACCTATAACATAGGTCCGCCCCTTCTTACCATCCGCTCGTCCATTCAGTTGCCAAACCTCTTCCAAAAACCCATTCATAATTCATAAATACATGACCCTTTATTTACGGGACACATATGCCAACACAATTAATCTCAATTAAAGTAATCTGTGTTTAAATATTAAATTTTTAATTTTTTCAATTTCTTCCAATTTTGTATTTGTTACTCCAATTTGCTAATCCTACAATGAGTCATTAAGTTTATCTATCGCAAGTTGTTTGTTGATGACTGATAATGTTATTACTATACTGGTTATGAACCATTAATGTCGTTAAATAGTAAGAATAAACATTAGATAATTACACATAATGATACTTTGAGTTTGATTAAATATTTGTTATTCTGAAATAGTATAAGAGTCTAATATAACATTAGATTTTTTACATATTAATGGTATAACCAACATTCCACCTATTCTCTATGAACCTCCACCAGGAGGTTTCTACCCTCTATGACTAAAACAATACATTTGCTTCCGACCGGAAGGAGACCGTCAATTTGGTCTTGTGGCGTACAGCTGGCATCTGTAAGATGCCTGCTACCTTATAGGGAATCGCCATCAAATTATTTATTCTTCTAACCTCCACCCGGAGGTCCATATGTCGCTTTCTCAGATATAACATAATTTAGAGTGAGGACCAACCCTGGATATTCACAAAATCTTTTGGATGGCTCAGATCATCCCAAAAGGAATCATTTGTTAGTGCTCATTTGTGATTGGTCGATGTGAGATTGGAGGCCAAGGAACAACAACTATAAAATGGCACTCATTCTTCATTTTCAGGTATGTTCATCTTCTCCACAAAAACCCTAATTCTTTACTCTCAATTTCACCATTAAAACTCAGAATCTTACTCTCACGTCGGAGGTGGTTCACAGGGTTCGTCCTTGTGCTCCACTGTAGCGCAGAGTCTACATCTGTGCTGCAGGAACTCTCCAATCAGAGGTATTTAGATGGAAACAAAGGAATCGAGCACTTGTGCGAATGAATGTACAATTAAATGGCACGCCCAGTGGGACGCAACTGTAATTAAGTGTTTCGAAACCTTAATCTCTTTGTTTTTCAATTAGTTATTCTAAAATTTAAAGTTTCCAAGTTTAAATATCTCTAGTTTTCGAATTTTATTTCATTTTATAATGTCATTACATGCTGTTACCGACGGTGGTGAGCGACAGTCACCACCACCAGGTTTTTTACCCATTTCACAACCAGAAACACCTATTGCCAATTTCACTACAATTGAAAATATCGCTGGTCCTTCAAATTCTGGTGTAGTAATTCCAGAGGTGAATGATGAAGTATTGAGGCAATATTTAGAAACCTTAATCTCTTTGTTTTTCAATTAGTTATTCTAAAAATTTAAAGTTTCCAAGTTTAAATATCTCTAGTTTTCGAATTTTATTTCATTTTATAATGTCATTACCTGCTGTTACCGACGGTGGTGAGCGACAGTCACCACCACCAGGTTTTTTACCCATTTCACAACCAGAAACACCTATTGCCAATTTCACTACAATCAAAAATATCGCTGGTCCTTCAAATTCTGGTGTAGTAATTCCAGAGGTGAATGATGAAATATTGAGGCAATATTTAGAACCTATGATTGCCAAGCAGATCACAATGATGAGTTTGGAGGAGTTAAGGTCAAGTTTAAATATGGAGGATGATAATGATGTTGATGAGGAGATTGTTATGGAGGATCCAGGGGCTGGAGCCCGAAGGATCGCAAGCAGATCTACTATCACATTTATGCCACATAAGGAAATTGAAGCCACATGTATACTGTAAATTTAGTTAACAAATGAAAAAAGAAAGTTACTATGTTACTAGAGTAATTTTTTTGAAAATTACTAGTACTAATTAACAACGTTTGGTTAGCATAGTAAGCCCAGTGGGCTTGACAACGATATAACACACACACACACACACACACACACACACACATATATATATATATATATATATATATATATATATATATATAATACACACGTGTAAGCTAAAGGTATCGCCCCCTTTGATTCTAGGGGTTCTTCTTCACATCTTCATATTTTAAATCTTTTCTCCCGCTCATTATGATTTTTTTATCGAGTCCTTGTGTCGATTACATTATTATTTGTATCTTTTGTGTGTGTTTTGATATTTTTTTTGCAGTTATTTAGAGCTCGTTTGCCTCTTCTTTTTTTTTTTTGAGTTCGATGACCGGAAATCATTTTCTAGATATGGCTGAAGCTGCAAATAAAAATACATTTTTTAGGGTTCATGTTTTAATTTATGGATTTGCATCAAGTGAGTTGGCTGAAGCTGCAAATAAAAATGCATTTTTAGGGTTCATGGTTTTAATTTAGGGATTTGAAATAAAAATGCATTTTAGTACAAAAGGGGGAAGTCAACGACTAGTCAAAGGGTACGTTTACAACAGTTTTATAAAAATTCTGTTACACCTATACGTATAACTGATTTTTGAAGATCATATATCTATATATACTGTTTTGGTCAAAAATTACCCAAGGCAATTAAGTGATCAAACTTTGAAAGTGAGGTATAGTGCTTGTGGTTACTTCCAAGATAATTACGTAGAAACACGATTATCTATATGAGTAAATGACAACTTTGAATGAAAATTATGCCTTGAATCCTTGGATTCGTGGATCCTTGTTAAAAATGTGTTTAACGGTGAAAACAAGTGTTTGTAAATAAGATTATTCCAAAAGTTTAAATAAAATGTAAAGTATTTTCAGGATAATGCAAGTTATGTAATAAATATATGATCGCAATCAATAAAAATGCATGAAACAGAATAATAATGCAATTATTGCGATAAAAAGATGATTAGAAACAAGATAAATACGTATCTTTATGATAAATGTAAGATAAAATCAGGATAATGCAGAATATATGATCAAAGGATCAATGGAATGCAAATTAAACAACGAAAATACAAAATAAATGCGATCGACACAAGGATGTACGAGGAAAGCCCTTGATCAAGGTTGATCGCCGGCATAAAACCTCGGGAAGGAACAATCGTTCCTTGCCTTTGATGATTTTATTACGTAAACTCAGGATAATTACAAACTATGAGCACTGTTTGGGGCTAAATTTTATAGTTAGGATACAGGATCCTGAAGTCTCTAGTTATTATTGAAAATTATGTCTAGGATCATGCATATGTTCAGGATAATGCTAAGACTAAGGATCCTGAGATCTTATGTTTATTTGATACAGGTAATCAAGATCTTGGATATATCCAGGATCACACTTGGATCAAGGATCCCGATTATAGATGAGTATTTAGATGTATTCAGGATCCTGAGTACTATAGAAATCTTAAATATACTCAGGATCTCACATATGTTTAGGATCCCGGATATGTTAAGTATCTTGGGATCAGATGTTACTAATGTTTGTTTGTTAGTTTGTGTTCAGGATCTTGGATATTCAGGATCCCGGGTGATCAGGATCCAGGATATATTCGGTATCCTGAGTAAAACGTCACTTATATTTATTTGACCGTTATGTACCTTGACCAAGTCTACCAGGAGTTAAACGTGGGTCAATCATACCTATATTTAAGGATCAAGTCGAGAAGAAGTCAAGAAAAACGTGTAAAAAGGCTGGGTCAAGGTGGAAGACTGGAGGATCCCGGATATTTCGGGAGGATCCCTGATTTTTCGGAAAGTTACTTATATTGTATTTGCTATAAATTGGAGGCAATATGATCGAATAGGACGACCATTATTCACTCCAAATACTCTGTAACTTCACCATTTCACAATCAAAACACACTTTTAGTTCATCTTCTTCACCGATTCATCACTTTCATCACCAAATACACTTTAGTTCGATCATATTGTGCTCATTCACTGTATTATCCTTAATTTCAGCAATAAAATCAACAAAGGCAAGGAACGATTGTTCCTTCCCGAGGTTTTATGCCGGTGATCTAACAAGATCAAGGGCTTTCCTCGTACATCCGTGTGTCGATTGCGTTTATTTCACATTTTATTTGTTTAATTTTCGTTTTATTGATCCTTTGATCATAAAACCTGCATTATCTTAGTTTTTACTCATATTTCTGATTAGCATTCACGTTTATCTCACTTGTGGTTACATTTTTATCATAAAATTAGCATTATAAGTCTATTTCATGCATAATTATTGATTGCAATCAGATTTTTATTGCATAACTTGCATTATCTTGAAAATACTTTACATTTTACTTAAACTTTTGCAATAATCCTATTTACAAACACTTGTTTTCACCGTTAAATACATTTTTAACAAGGATCCACGAATCCAAGGATTCAAGGCATAATGTTCATTCAAAGTTGTCATTTACTCATATAGATAATCGTGTAAAAGCGTAATTATCTTAAAAGTAATTTATAGCACCCGACCTCACTTTTCTAAATTTGATCACTTAATTGCCTAGGGTAATTTTTGACCAAAACAGTTTGGCGCCCACCGTGGGGCAAGTGGTGCTTTTCATAATCAAATTCTTGTTAAAATCCTTGTTAAATCACCTTTTTCAAAGGTTTTTGTCAAAAAATGTCGACACAAGGACAACATATATCTTCTATCGTGCCATTATCGACATCTGTGATGACTAATCTACCTCCTGCTTCCCCTCCTTCATCATCGCAACGGGGACCAGAGAATATCTATAGGAGGACGGCTTCCACAGGATCTACCTTCTCAGGATCCGAGATCACAGATCAGGATCCTGTTATTATTTCTAACGGAAATATTGTGGCTTTGTTTTCACAGATGAAAGAGCAATTAGGACGTGTGGAACAGAGTAACGAGGCCCTGAAGAAGGATCTTGAAATCTTGAGCGGAAGAATCAACACTCCCCCTAATCAGGATACTACTCCTTTTCGGAGCAGGATCCTGGATTTCAACACTCCAGCATTTGCAAGTATTGGAGAAGATTTCATTGTTGTGCAAGGAACTACTGGAATCCCAGATCCAGTGTATGCTACAGGGATCTCCACAACAAAGGATCTTGAACAAAATCCAGGATCCTCATCCAGGATCCCAAATGATGGTAACATATTTACTAATTATTATGCTGACAATATGTTTGGAACTAACATTTTGCAGGATCCTGGAGTAAGCCTTATTATGGCGAGAGAGTTGCAAAATTTGAAGGATATGATATCCAATATTCCTGGAGTTGTGCAACCTATACCTGAAATTGCTCTATCAGCCCACAGGATCTCAAGATTTGCACCACCTATTTGTGATGCTGAGATCCTGAAAAGATTTCAGACTCCAAGTATGAAGCTATATAATGGGACTGCGGATCCTGAGGATCATGTGGTGCAGTATCGGGAAAGAATGAAGATCATTCCTATTCCAGCAGACCTTGAGGAAGCATGCTTATGTAGAGGATTTGAATCCACTCTAATAGTATCCGCACTAAAGTGGTTAATGAATGTTCCTCCTTACTCTATTACATCCTTTGCTCATTTGGTTAACTTATTTAATAATCATTTTTCATGTAGTAGAACTTTTGAAAGACTAACTAGTGATCTCTACAGAATTGTTCAAAGGCCTAATGAAATTCCTAGAAATTTTGTAGAAAGATTTGAATGTGAATCTCTGGATATTCCGAATCTAGATACAACAACAACAGTCCAAGCTTTCAAAATGGGGATCAAGAGAGATTCACAGCTTTATCAAGATCCTATGACGAATCCGTGCGAGAATCTGGATGAGGTCAGGAATCAAGCCTTGAGACTCATAAGGCTTGAAGAGGATGTTATGAATCAGAAAAGTGTGGAAATGCCGTCAACTTATGATAAGCCGAATAGGAAAAAGAAATCATCATCATTTCTTATGTACGCGATGCAAGATCTTGGAGATAAAGTGAGATGGCCAAAGAAAAAAGTTAGAAATAATGCTTGGAAAGATAAATCCAAATGGTGCGCATTCCATGAGGATTGTGGTCATGTTACTGAAAATTATATGGCTCTTAGAAAAGAATTCAACCATTTATTTGGCAAGGGATACTTAAGGGAACTGTTCGGAAAGAAAGGATCTCACAAAGGATTCTTAGGAGGCTCGGGATCCCGGAGTTCAGGATAATTATAGGATCCTGCACACAGCAAGATTCCAACCGCCTGACGCTAAGGTAATAAATTTATATCTGGTGTTTCTAACATATGTGGCATGTCTTTCTCTACAGCTAACAGATACGCTAAGGATTGCTACACAACATCAATGAAATCTACTACCAAGCCTCCATCAGCATAGCAATCAATGGAAAAAGGCATGGGATATCTTGGCTACAATCAGATAAGGTATCAAAGAAGTGCGACTCCATTATGAGGATCCTAAGGTGGAAAAGGATAGGACGTATGTTATTGTGTGCTGATATGTTCAAGGAAGCAAGATTCCTGATCTTGGCAAACGTGGTGGTGGAATACAAATCTAATTGGTAAATTATTACTCGTAAATGTGGCGGTATCCCGGAATATGAACGATGCTGCATAAGTTAAAGATCCTGAAAGGTCAGCAACTTCTTATCTATTACTTAAGTAAAAGTCTACTAGATGCTGATACCAGGTACTCTTATCTTAAAAAAATTTATGTTTGCATTAGTTATCTTGAAATACATTCTATGCATGATAAGATTAATCAATTATTAAATATAAAAACCAGGAATGTCACTTTGAATAACTAAGTGATCTCGGAAATTAGATGTTTATAATCCTATAATGAGATTGTAGAAATATGATAAAACTTTATGTTTTGAGTAAACTTTACTGGCGATCTTCAAAATAAAATATGGATACAATATGCTTAGTTAGGTTAAGATACGGTATTAAAATTACCTCAAAGGTATGACATGCAACATGATGTTGATTGTAAATTTTAAAGTACCAATAATGAAATAGGTTACGGAACATCAACTGAAGGTTTACAATTAACTAAGGATATCAGTATAAAATATATAGGTGTATGTTAGTTACTAATCATCATTGCAAATATGCCCTAAGGATAGTTAGACTAGTTTTGTATTTGGATATGCTTTAAGATTCTGCAGGTAACTTCGGGATCTTCAACTGATACTATGTTGGTGATCTTGAGTTTGAAGATAATTGGACACATCAGGTTCTGGGGGCAAGCCAGGATCATAGATGTAGTCGATCATTAAAATTTTTGCTGAAGGATCATTATTGTTGCGGTATTTTGAGGATCCTGAAGCATAAGCAAAACTGAAGGATATGCATGAAGGAATTTGTGGAAACTATCCTGGAGGCATACATGGAAATGTTCAGAATCGATGCATCCAATTATCTATCTGTGATCAGTGCTTGATTGGCATGGATGCTGGACAACGGGGACTTGTTGATGGAAAACTACTTCTAATATCATGAAATGATATTCACTTAAAATTCTATCATGTGTAAGTTGAGTATTTATATTCAACATAAAAAGGTACCCCTATGATCCTTAACTTTTTATTAATTTTTATATTATTTACTATATATGTATGTGTGTATCATAATTATATATTAACATATGAATGAAAATCTTTCATAATTATTATTTTCATTCAAATCTGACACTAACTTAAGCATCGAATGAGTGTTAGACAAACTAACACTCACCTTTACCCAAGATCTTGAATTTGTTGTAGTTCATGCATCTAAGGATCATGAAATGTAGATTAGGGGTTGGCCACCTCTCCTCCGTTAAGGATCCCAACGATTCTCTAAGGTTTAGAGGTTTCCAAACGGATAAACACCTCTCTACGAATAGGGTTTTGACACCTCGCCGGGTGTGCACGATGTTTGATTATAGTGTCATGGTTAGGGAATCGTGGTTGCCTCTGGTGCCCGACAACTTCATTTCCATTGGCCTATAGATCAAACTCTTCCGATTGTCGGTACTGAGTGCACTAGGTGCCGACCTAAGGTTTGTGTCGTTTTCACGTCACTCAAAGGTTTGTAATGTTTTCACATTACCTAAGGTTTTGGCGTATTCGCGTCACTAAGTACACAAGGCTTGTAATGTTTTAACATTATCTATGACGCAAGGTTTGTAATGTTTTCACATTACCAATTGGTTAGGCATATTCATGTCTCAAACGTCTTGGCCCACGAATCAAACGGTTGTAATGTTTTCACATTACCAAATGGTTTGGCATCTACATGTCACAAAAATTGGCTTATCAAATGTTTTCTTGAGGTTTGTAATGTTTTACACATTACCAAAATATTTTTATTGGCGTAGGCCGTAAAAGATTCAAATGGTTGTAATATTATCATATTACCAAAATATTTTTTGAATTTAATCCAAAGATCATGATTGTTATAATGTTTTCACATTATTCAAAATTTATGATTTTTTCGAAAACCTTTATATTTTTTGCATTAAAAATCTTGACAGATTTTATGCCACTCTTAAAGAGAAACAAAAAATCTTAATGTTTTGGCATTATGAAGATAATTGGAATGTTTTCATGTTATTGAAATCATATAACAATATTATATTTCAGGATCACTGGATTATCCCAAGAGAAATCCTGATATCTTCTTTGAACATATTGAAGTATGTTTCAGGATCCTGAGATACAGGGATTCTGAGTCAAAGATCATAAAAATGATCATGATGTTCGAAAGACTTTGACACTATTGTGTCATTATAAAATGTTAGTAATGTTTTCACGTTACTTTGGCAATCTTTGATGTTGTCATATTACAGGATATAATCATCATCGTTGATGGTTTTTAATATGCTTCTCAAGCTGAAGTATGTTTCAGGATCCTGAGATATAGGAATCCTGAGTATGAAGTTATTTCAGGTTTTTTGAGGGAATCTCCTCAGAATCCTTGAGGTATAAGTAAAGTAGGCATGTGATGAGGGAATCCTCTCATTATCTTGAAAGACCTACAGATATGATCGGAATAAACATATATTGGGGGAATCTCCCCAATATCCTAAAAACATGTTATCTCTTGTACATCCTGAGGGAATCTCCTCAGGATCCTGGTCATAAGTATAAAATAGATACATACTGGGGGAATCTCTCCAGTATCTTGAAGACAGAGGATATATAAATCCTAATTTTTTTTGGTAGCCTTGGTTTCTTTGGCTTCCTTCCTCTTTGAGTATCTTGAATAACTTTTCAAGATTCCGACATTACTTAGGAATTTTACGATTGAATGTCTGTTCCAGGATCCTAGAATATTGGAATCTTGGGAACAGGATTATTTCAAATATATCTTGAGGGAATCTCCTCGGGATTCTGAGGGGTATGGATGAAATAAACATATATTGGGGTAATCTCTCCAGTATCGTGAAGAAATAAGATAAATAAGAGATGATAACACACATCAAATGAGAAGGCAGCCTCCCTGCTCCCATTTTCTCCATCACCTTCATCCATGGTGAGTTTTTCTCACTACCAAGAACTTATCTTTTCAGATTGTTCTACAAGAGTCGAGAGGGGCCTTCATATGCTCTCTCTCTATATTCATCATCCAAGTTTGAACCTTGATCATCACTAAAAACCCATCTCACCAGATGGTATCCATTCGATTCACACCACCCTTAGTGTCGTTCAATACACTCTAATGGGTTATCCACGTAAATTACAGAGTGTAACGAATCGAACCAAGCCAATCCACACTTGGGATTAGCTTATCCTGGATAAAAGTTCCACAAGCGGAAATTGGAAGGCTCAAAAAGACTAAGTGGTCAGCATAAACCACTTGAACACCACCATGGCTAACCGTGTTAGGTTGACCTCATTATTGGCACAGCCCAAGTATGTATCTCATTGACAGGAATGGGGGCATCCCTTCATTATCCTGAAGATAGTTGATTTGCAGATATTTTTGAAGAAACGCCATGATCAAGGTCATGGAAATCCATGATGCTTTGGATAAATGAAAAAGCTACGCCAAGCCATGAGTACAGTTTGGGAGTAACATAGCTTGGTCCCAGAATAATCAAGAAAATGGTGAAAGGAAGCTCGAGGAAACAAACCCATTGGGTTGTATCACATGAAAATGTTTCACAGGATCTTGACCGAGCGATATTAACATCAGATTAAACCCAGGATTCAGGTATGTTTATCGGTTTTTAAAATCATTGTGGTATCTTTCATTGAAACTTGACGAAGAACAGGTAGCCCAAGCCATTATGAAGTTTGAAGTCATGCAAATGAGGTATGAAAGGGTTTATGTTTATCAAAAATTCAATAAACGTGGACACGGTTACCAATGCACGGTAATGTCTTGCCTCATTTATTTAATGTTTATTTTCAGAAGTTGTGTCACCATCAGGGTCCTGAAGATAACACAACTTGGGGGCAATTGTTTGGAGCTAAATTTTATAGTTAGGATACAGGATCCTGAAGTCTCTAGTTACTATTGAAAATCATGTCTAGGATCATGCATATGTTCAGGATAATGCTAAGACTAAGGATCCTGAGATTCTATGTTTATATGATACAGGTAATCAAGATCTTGGATATATCCAGGATCACACTTGGATCAAGGATCCCGATTATAGATGAGTATTTAGATGTATTCAGGATCCTGAGTACTATAGAAATCTTAAATATACTCAGGATGTCACATATGTTTAGGATCCCGGATATGTTAAGTATCTTGGGATCAGATGTTACTAATGTTTGTTTGTTAGTTTGTGTTCAGGATCTTGGATATTCAGGATCCCGGGTGATCAGGATCCAGGATATATTCGGTATCCTGAGTAAAATGTCACTAATATTTATTTGACCGTTATGTACCTTGACCAAGTCTACCAGGAGTTAAACGTGGGTCAATCATACCTATAATTAAGGATCAAGTCGAGAAGAAGTCAAGAAAAACGTGTAAAAAGGCTGGGTCAAGGTGGAAGACTGGAGGATCCCAGATATTTCGGGAGGATCCCTGATTTTTCGGAAAGTTACTTATATTGTATTTGCTATAAATTGGAGGCAATATGATCGAATAGGACGACCATTATTCACTCCAAATACTCTGTAACTTCACCATTTCACAATCAAAACACACTTTTAGTTCATCTTCTTCACCGATTCATCACTTTCATCACCAAATACACTTTAGTTCGATCATATTGTGCTCATTCACTGTATTATCCTTAATTTCAGCAATAAAATCAACAAAGGCAAGGAACGATTGTTCTTTCCCGAGGTTTTATGCCGGCGATCTAACAAGATCAAGGGCTTTCCTCGTACATCCGTGTGTCGATTGCGTTTATTTCACATTTTATTTGTTTAATTTTCGGTTTATTGATCTTTTGATCATAAAACCTGCATTATCTTAGTTTTTACTCATATTTCTGATTAGCATTCACGTTTATCTCACTTGTGGTTACATTTTTATCATAAAATTAGCATTATAAGTCTATTTCATGCATAATTATTGATTGCAATCAGATTTTTATTGCATAACTTGCATTATCTTGAAAATAATTTACATTTTACTTAAACTTTTGGAATAATCCTATTTACAAACACTTGTTTTCACCGTTAAATACATTTTTAACAAGGATCCACGAATCCAAAGATTCAAGGCATAATTTTCATTCAAAGTTGTCATTTACTCATATAGATAATCGTGTAAAAGCGTAATTATCTTGAAAGTAATTTATAGCACCCAACCTCACTTTTCTAAATTTGATCACTTAATTGCCTAGGGTAATTTTTGACCAAAACAAGCACAAAGAGGATCAACTAAGTATTCGGGTGAGTAATTTGATGAGAAATGGTTAAGTGTTTGTGTGGAAGGTGTTTGAGCAGAGTGTGAGTGTTAATGGGAGTAAAAAGTGAGCAGACATTAGCCTAATGATCATCTTTGCCTCGTATTTATACTAAGGCTACATAAAAAATAATTCCTAAAAATCAGGGATCCTCCGAGATCTTCGGGATCCTCTCCGAGATATCTTGAGCTTCTACAACGTTCATATTGACCAAATGTGGAACACATGCTGAATTATCCTTGAAATAGTCTACTTCCAAGCATTTCGGAGGTGGTTATCCATCCCTCAAACCGCGTATGACATGGTCAAAAGGAAAGAGAACAACAAGGTAGTAATACATGATCCTGGGATACTGAATATATCCAGGATCCTGATCACCCTAGATCCTGAATATCCAAGATCCTGAACATAAACTGACAAATAAATATTAGTAACATCTGATCCCGAGATACTTAACATATTTGGGATCCTGACCATCTGAGATCCTAAACATATGTGAGATCCTGGTATATTTGAGATTTCTATAGTACTTAGGATCCTAAATACTCATCCATAACCGGGATCCTTGATCCAAGAAAGATCCTAGATATATCCAAGACCTTAATAACCTGTAACATATAAACATAGAATCTCAGGATCCTTAGTCTTAGCTTTATCTTGAACATATGCATGATCTAAGATATAATTTTCAATATTAACTAGAGACTTCAAGATCCTGTATCCTAACTATTAAATTTAGCCCCAAACATATACTACTTACATTCTCATGCTCATTCACCATTCTTCACATACTAATTCTCAAAATAATTCACGTTCAAAAATTTTGTTTTCTCTTAAAACAATCAAAGTACTCATTTATCCAAAGGGGGTACTTCTTTAAAGTGTTTATTCAATTGATGTTCTTGCTTCGGTTTTATATCAGTAATTTGATTTTTTTTTCATTGATTTTCAGGGCTTTAAAGGTTCTTGAAGATAACTTTTTTAACTCTGCTCTTGTTGTTTTAGTTTTTAAATTTCAGGGTCATTTCCAGAATAAGAAGTAATTTTAGAAAGAGCAAACGTTTTTAAAGGAGGTATTGCAAGAACATCTCCATTTCAGGATCATAGTAAGCCCAGTGGTATTTATAATGAAATGTGATAAAAATGTGTTTTTTAACGAAATGTGATAAAAAATGTGTTTTTTTAACAAAAGTGGTATAGCTGTTTCAGTTATAGACCGTAATAAGCCCAGTGGTATTTTTAAACGAAATGTGATAAAAAAAAATGTGTTTTTAACGTTTTTGATTCTGTTTTTCTATTTCAGGATCAGTAAGTAATCATTGACACAATTGGTAAGTAGTGTTTACATTTTGTTTTTTGCTCCATCTTTCAAAGTTTTTTAACTATATTTATCTCTGTAAGTGGCTTGCATTGCTTGTAAATTAAATTTCAACTAGAGTTTTTTTCTGCAGAAAAGAACACTTAGAAGAAGGCTGAAACTATACGTCTTTGTGAATATGTAGTATTTCAGTCTAGAAATGGCCGCCATGATGTTGCGCTCATAACTGCACGTTCTGCAAAAGAGCTCTCACCTGAGGATCAGGGCTATCTTTGAGGGTGAGCGAGGTGGTCGACCACACATGACTTCTGAATTTCGAGGGTCTCCAAAAACTTTCCCAAGTAATATGATACGTCTAATATATATGATGATTACATAAGAGATTGACATCTCTTTAATTTTGAAGTAAGAGAACTTTTGTTTCTAAATAGATTTAGACTAAATATATATTTAAACAGTAATATAGGTCGACTGAATTGTCCAAAATTAAAAAATTGAAGTAAGCCCAGTGGTAAGTAGTGGTATTTTTAAACGAAATGTGATAAAAAATGTTGTTAAATATGATCCTGAAACATTAAAACAATCAGTAATTCTGAAAAACGTTGTTAAAGTAATCATAGTAAGCCCAGTGGTATTTTTTAACGAAATGTGATAAAAAAAATGTTGTTAAATACCACTGGTATTTTTATTGAAACGTTTTTTTATCACATTTCATTTCAAGATCATAGTAAGCCCAGTGGTATTTTTAAACGAAATGTGATAAAAAAATGTGTTTTTTAACAAAAGTGGTATAGCTGTTTCAGTTATAGACCGTAACAAGCCTAGAGCTATTTTTAAACGAAATGTGATAAACAAATGTGTTTTTTAACGTTTTTGATTCTGTTTTTCTATTTCAGGATCAGTAAGTAATCATTGACACAATGAGTAAGTAGTGTTTACATTTTGTTTCCTGCTCCATCTTTCAAAGTTTTTTAACTGTGTTTATCTCTGTAAGTGGCTTGCATTGCTTGTAAATTAAATTTTAACAACTAGAGTTTTTAGTCTGCAGAAAAGAACACTCAGAAGAAGAAGGCTGAAACTATACGTCTTCGTGAATATGCAGTATTTCAGTCTAGAAATGGCTGCCATGATGCTGCGCTCATAACTGCACGTTCTGCAAAAGAGCTCTCACCTGAGGATCAGGGCTGTCTTTTAGGGTGAGCGAGGTGGTCGACCGCACAAGACTTCTGAATTTCGAGGGTCTCCAAAAACATTCCCAAGTAATGTGATACGTCTAATATATATGGTGATTACATAAGAGATTGACATCTCTTTTATTTTGAAGTAAGACGAGAAATTTTGTTTCTAAATAGATTTAGACTAAATATATATTTAAACAATAATACAGGTCGACTGAATGGTTCAAAATTGAAAAATTGAACTAACATATTAGAGTTTTACCAAAAGAGTTAAGAACTGATAACTTGGGATAATTAGTATCATAGATATAAATAAGTATAAGAGAAACAAATAAATTATTTAAAAATTAAGATCATTAAGAATCATTATCATTGAACCTTTATCTTACTTGACATTTAGTTATACGGTCTCAAATAGGGTCTCATTTCCATAACATGACATCTTTGCCCAGGGCCTTTAAAAGTTTAGAGACGGCCCTGCTGAGGATCCTCTTGCTGATGTTCTAGTGACAGCACCGGAGATATACACCTATCCAAAAATCTTGTCGAATAAAAAACCTGGTTTTTACACTGTTTTGGGAGTGAACGCGTCATCAACTACACTTGAAATTTTTAATGCCTATAGGAGGCTGGCTTCTAAAATGCATCCAGACAAGAACCCCTTGAACATTGCTGATGAGGTGTTCCAGCTTATTGGGAATGCAAAGGATATTTTAACATCAGAAAGTGAAAGATTGTCATATGATGATTGTCGTAGGAGTGATTGCCAATCAGCCCCCCTCCCAACAACTCGTCCGCCAAGCGCCCACCCCCACCCCCCCCACCCCCAAAAAAAAAAACCCCAAAACTAACCTACCTGGCCAGGTTTATAGATGTTTTGGTCCTCAACATTGGGTTCCGGTGTCGAAAGGGCTCCACCCAGCACCCACCGAGCACCCCATCCCGGTTCACTAGCTCCTCAGCCCACCCATTCTTTTAAAGCTTCCAGGCCAACCCATTCTTTTCAAGCTTCCACGGCAACCAGTTCTCATCAAGCTTCCAGGGCAACCCGTTCTCATCAAGATTAATCAAATGATGACGGGGTGTTTGTGAATCGAAGAAATCACACAATAAACAAAGAATGGAAATTCGATAAACCCCCAAAGGGGTGCCCAAATCGGGACTTTAAGAGTAACACTCTTCTTTTCAATAATTCATCATAACTTAACCAAACCGTAGTAACTACATTCTTTATATAAGAATCCTAATCTAGATGATAACTTAAAGGAAAAGATAAATATTTTCTAATACATAGAAGATATTGCTAATTAAAACAAATAAATACTACTCCCTCCGTCTCAAATTAAGTGTCATGTATCAGATTTGAAAGTCTTTCTTTTTCAACTTTGACCTTAAATATTTTTGTTTGTGTTATATATTACTTTATGAAAATTATACCAATGAAAATATATTTAAAATCCAATCCATACATATTTTGCATCAAGTGTTATATAACATAAACAAAAATATTTAAGGTCAAAGTTGAAAAGGAAAGACTCAAAAAGTCAAAACAGGACACTTAATTTGGGACGGAGGGAATAAATATAAAAGATAGGATATGATAATTAATAATTGTCATGTTGGACCTTTCAATTTCTCGAATCATCATTGACACTCGATGTCACATGTTAACCGAAGAACTGGCTACTAAGCCAGAGGAGCTGGAGGTCGAAGGCATTCCCTACATCATTCTCCCCCTCTTGGAAAAGACTCGTCCCCGAGTCTTGTCTGTCCAAGTCTCGAACTCTAAAACTTTCTAACCCCCCTCCGTTTCCATACGTGTCTCCTCCAAAGAGAATCACAATCCATCTTGTTCAATAATCCGATAAAGTTTTTGGGGACTTCTTCTTCACTCACGTTTCTGTTGCCTCGTTCGACGACTATACGGTTGGCTCGTTGTTGGAATCCGTATGAAGTTCCTCCAATTATTTATGAGGTCTTCATCCTCTAACACACATGCGTATCGGCGGTTGGTTATATCGTTGCCTCTTCCAGCGAATCTACGAATTACCAAAATCAAAACATATTCGATAACAAAAAAATGGCAGCAACTTCGGGTAAACAATATCTCCCTGTATAAAGATCCAATCGAAAATCCCAATGGTCAAATTGTGCGGCTATGTGTTCTCAACCACATATCCGAAAATCATAATGATTCAATGGTTAACGAATTCGTGGCGTCAATTCTCTCGCAGCTGCGCAGAGTATAACGAAATTGGACGAAATTTTTTTGTTTTCTTCGATTGGCTTCTTTTGGTTGTGCGATTTCTTCTCCCGAACCTATGCTCTGATACCAAATGATGAAGGATTGATATGATTAAATGGCCATCACACACAAACGTTTAAAAAAGAACCAAAAAATGAATTATCATTCTTCTTTAACTCTTTTATTAATCAAAACATAAACCGATAATACAAACCTAAATATCTAATATTTATAATGATGTTTTCCTGGAGAGAAAGACATCAATTATTTCCTAATTTAGAGAATCTTATTAAACTGGGAAACATATTAATAATTAAAAATAAATACTAAAAATAAAAGATATTCACAATTTTGATAATCATTAAAACATTAGAGCTAATAAAGTTATTTATTAGACTTAACCAATGAAAACTTTGATAATGTGAAAACATTATAACCATTAGATAGTTTAAGAAAACTATAAAAGTGACATGTAAATGCCAAACCATTGGGTAATGTGAAAACATTACAAACCGTTTGATTCTTGGGCTATGCCATTTGAGACATGAAAATGCCTAACCAATTGGTAATGTGAAAACATTACAAACCTTAGAGTGACGTGAAAACGACACAAACCTTAGATCGACACGTCTAGTGCACATCAGTGTCGACATTCGTTAGCGCTTGATCTATAGGCCAATGGAAATGAAGTTGTCGGGTACTAGAGGCATCACCGATTCCCTAACCGTGGCACTATAATCAAACATCGTGCGCACCTAGCGGGGTGTATAAACCATAGAGGTGTTTATCCGTTTGGAAACCTCTAAACCTTAGAGGATCGCTGGGATCCTTAACGAAGGAGAGGTGGCCAACCTCTAATCTTCATTCCATGATCCTTAAATGCATGAACTACAACAAATACAAGATCTTGGGTAAAGGTGGGTGTTAGTTTGCCTAACACCCCTCCGATGCTTAAGTCAGTAAAGTATTCAATGAGAATAATAATTATGAAAAACTTTCATGCATATATATATAATTATAATACACACATGCATATATAGTAAAGAGTATTAAAATCAATGAAAAGTTAAGGATCATGGGAGTACCTTTTTATGTTGAATTAAAACATTCAACTTACATATGATAGAGTTTCAAATGAATGGCATTCCAGGATTTTGGAAGTAATTCACCATCCATATTGGCCAACCAATATGCCCCCTTTCCAGCATCCGAATCTATCAAATATGGACCTTCCCACTTTGGTGCTAGCTTTCCTTCCTCATGATTCTTAGTATTTTGAAATACTTTCCTTAATACCGAATCTCCTACTAGAAACCTTCTTATTCTAACATTTTTGTTGTAGGATCTTAATATCCTCTGTTGGTATGCAGCAATCCTAAATTTAGCACGATCCCTCAACTCATCCACAGTGTCTAGATCCTGAATCAATGCTTCTTTGTTTGCTTCCAAAGTCTGCATCTGGGATCTTGTCGTTGGGATTACCATTTCTGTTGGGATCATAGCTTCGGATCCAAACACCAAAGCAAAAGGAGTTTGCTTGGTTGCCTCATTTTCTGTGGTCCTATCGGCCCATAAAACAAAAGGTAATTCCTCAGCCCATCTTCCCTTCTTAGCATCCAGCCTCTTCTTAAGATTGTTGATTATGATCTTGTTGCTGGATTCTGCCTGTCCATTAGCTTGAGGATGGACTGGAGTTGAAGTTACCATCTTGATTCCCCAACTTTCACAAAACTTAGTTGTTCTTCTTCCAATAAATTGAGATCCATTATCGCATACTATTTCTGCTGGGATTCCAAACCTTGTGAGGATATTTCTCTTAATAAATGATATAACATCCTTTTCTTTTCCTTGAACAAATGCCTCAGCTTCTATCCACTTGGAAAAATAATCTGTCATTGCAAGCATAAACACTTTTCCTCCTGGAGCAGTAGGTAGTTTTCCCACAATATCCATTCCCCATTTCATAAACGGCCATGGTGAGATAATCGTATGCATCGGTTCTGCTGGTTGATGATGGATGTTTCCGTGTCTTTGACAAGCATCACATTTGCGAGCAAAATCCATGGAATCCTTCTTCATAGTAGGCCAGAAGTATCCTATTCTCAATGCCTTTGAAAATAATGCTCTGCCCCCAGAATGATTCCCACAATCACCTTCATGTATATCCTTAAGTACTGCTTTTACTTCAGGATCCTCAAGGCATCGCAATAATGGTCCTGCAAGTGATTATTTTATACAATATACCATTTTCAATAGTAAAATGGGATACCTTTAATCTGAAGGCTTTAGGATTATTTTCGTCCTTAGGAATCATGTCGTGATGTATATATTCCATGATCGGCTGCATCCATGATCCTGACTTGCCCCCAGAACCAGATGTATTCGATTTATCTCCATCCTAAGGATCCTTAATATCACACACTTGCTCTTCGTTGTTATCCTTATCAGCGATGGCAGGTGCTGTAATATGTATAATTGGTATTTTGACATCTGGTGGGATCCTTAGACTTGACCCCAGGTTAGCTAGAGCATCCGCTTCAGTGTTATCCTCACGTGGTACCTGTTGAATGTCGAAGATCTCGAAGCTACCTGCAAGATCCTTAACAATCTCCAAATACGCAGCTAATCTATCTACTTTTAGAGTATAAGTTCCATTATAATGATTAGCAATTAATAATGAGTCAACATATACATTCAAGTATTTTATATCAATATCCTTAGCTAATTGTAATCCCGCAATTAATGCTTCATATTCTGCCTCATTATTTGTAGCCTGAAATTCACATCTTATAGCTTGAGGCATAATATCACCTTGAGGCGATTTTAATACAATTCCTAATCCAGTTCCTCTTATATTAGAAGCACCATCGGTATATAATGTCCATTTTTCACTTATTTGATTTAGTTCTTGTACTTCTAAATCTACTTCATTTTGAAGATCACTAGTGAAGTCAGCAATAAAATCTGCTAAAGCTTGGGATTTAATTGCATTCCTAGGTTCATAAATCAGATTATATGCACTTAACTTAACCGACCATTTAGCTAGGTGTCCTGACATTTCTGGTTTTCTCAAAACGTTTTTAGTAGGATAATTAGTTCTCACATGTATAGGATGTGTCTCAAAATAATGCCTAAGTTTAGTAGATGCCATAACTAATGCAAGTATAAGTTTCTCAAGGTGGAGTACCTGGTTTCAACATCTAGTAGGCTTTTACTTACATAGTAAACACGATGTTGTTGCCCTTCATGATCCTTTACCAGTACTGCACTCACAGCATTTCAGGATACCGAGAGATAGAGGAATAATGGCTCACCATTCTCAGTCTTCATCAATAAGGGAGCTGATGCCAAGTAATTCTTCAGTTCTTGAAATGCAGCTTCATGCTTTTCTCCCCATTCGAACTTTTTGTTCTTTTTTAGGATATCATAGAATTCCTTGCATCTGTCTGAGGATCTTGAAATAAAACGATTCAAAGCCGCTATTCTTCCTGTTAACCTTTGTATATCCTTTGGACTTGATGGAGACTTTAGATTTAGGATAGCTTTGATCTGTTTCGGGCTAGCTTCTATCCCTCTCTTGGTCACCATATATCCTAAGAATTTTCCTGCCCCCACTCCAAAGTGGCATTTCTCAGGTCTAAGCTTCATGTTGTATCGATCCAGAATATCAAAGGCCACCTTAAGATCCTGAAGATGATCCTTAGTTTTCTTTGACTTTACTACCATATCATCGATGTATACTTCCATCGTGCTTCCCAATTGGTCTTTATACATCATGTTGACTAGCCTTTGATATGTTGCACCTGCATTTTTAAGACCAAAAGGCATAGCAATATAACAATATATACCTGTGGGGGTTATGAAGGCTGTGTCTTCCTGGTCTGACGGTTCCATCTGAATTTGTTGAAATCCTGATGAAGCGTCCATGAAGGTCAGGATCTCATGCCCAGCTGTAGCATCCACCATTGAATCTATATGAGGCAATGGAAAAGGATCCTTCGGGCAGGCCTTATTGAGATCCGTGTAATCCACACACACTCTCCATTTCCCATTCTTCTTTTGTACCACCACCACGTTTGCCAACCATCTTGTAAACTTTACTTCCCTTATCATGCCAGCAGCAAATAGTCTTTCAACATCTGCCTAGATAATAGCATTCCTTTCCGGCGTAAATTTTCTTCTCTTTTGTTGAACCGGTCTGAAACTACTATCAATTCCAAGTTTATGAGTTATAATATTCTTAGATATACTTGTCATATCCTCTAGCTTCCAGGCAAAAGTTGATTTCCTTTGATTCAAGAATTTCATTAGATCCTGTTCAAGGTCTTCTGGGATCCCTGATCCTATAAGCACTTTTTCTTCAGGATCCTCTGACTCAAGCGGCATTTCTTTGACATCCTGTTCCCTCGTATCTAGGACATCCCATGCCTTATTCTTTAATTGCTATTCTGACGGAGGCTTGGCAGTAGATTTCATTGATGTGTATAACAATCCTTCGCTTCTTGTTGGTCACTGCTGATCTTGACCACTCCCCATGGAGTTGGTAACTTGACGCACTGATGATACGTCGATGGTACCGCTTTCATATCATGCAACCATGGTCTTCCTAGATAATATTATAGCTTGACAAACAATCCATAACACAAAATTTTTAAACGGAATTTACCCCTTCAATGTAAATCGGCAACTTGATATCACCAACTGTATTCTTTGCTTCTCCGCTGAATCCTACCAATATAGTAGATCTAGAGGTGATCTCTGATTCTAGAATACCCATCCTTTTCAAGGTCTCCAGACGAATGATGTTGACTGAGCTTCCTCCATCGATCAGGATCCTGCGCACAAAATGATTGGCTACATAGAGAGTAATAACCAAACCATCATGGTGAGGATCCTGAACATCTTCCAAATCATCCTCATCAAACGTTATAACCTTCTCATCTTTCTTCATGGAAGTCCTTGTTGGTTTATATGGCTTTTCTGATTTGGATTCTCTCGCGTGCCTCTTTGCTGAGGAATAAGAAGTACCACATATATCAGAGCCACCAGAAATAAAATTGATTACCTTGGCATCTGAAGGTGGGGATCCTGCCCTATTAGGGATCCTGCGATTATCCTGAGACTCAGGATCCTGAACTCCGTCATGATCCTTTGCGTGATCCTTCTTTTTCCCAAGAAAATCCTTCAAGTATCCTTTGTTGAGTAGATGGCTGATCTCTTTCCGGAGAGCTATGCAATTCTCAGTTATATGGCCAAAATCCTCATGATATGCACACTATTTAGATTTATCTTTCCATGCATAAGATTTATCATTCTTCTTTGGCCACCTTGCCTTATCTCCTAGATCCTGCATGGCACATTATATATCTGTCGTATCTACAGAAAAATTATAATCAGTTATTTTAGGATATTCTTCATCATCCTCATCGGTAGTATTCACACGAGGATCCTCATTTCTGGTATAAGGTTTGCTTCTGTTTGATCTGAACGAGGATGAGTCTGATTTCCTGTTGGGCCTGTCATATGCTGATTGAGTATCCACTCTTTTCTGTATCATTGCATCCTCTTCCAATCTGATGAATCTTAAAGCTCTGTTTCTGACTTCGTCAAGGTTCCTGCAAGGATTCATAACAAGATCCTCATAGAATGGGGAGTCCCTTTTGATTCCCATCTTAAAGGCTTGTACAGCAGTAGGCATATCCAAATTAGGTATATTCAAGGATTCTCTCCCGAATCTCCCTATAAAATCTCGAAGAGACTCATTAACTTTTTGGACAACTCTGTATAAATCAGTTGTTAGTTTTTCAAATGTTCTACTGCAAGAGAATTGGTTATTAAATAAATTAACTAGATGAGCAAATGAAGTAACAGAGTAAGGGGGAACGTTTAACAGCCATTTTAGTGTGGATCCTGTGAGGGTAGAACCAAAGCCCTTGCATAAGCATGCTTCTTTAAGATCAGAAAGAATTGGAATGATTTCCATCCTCTCCCTGTATTGCGCAATATGCTCCTCAGGATCCGTTGTCCCATCATACAATTTCATATTTGGTGTTTGAAATCTCTTTGAGACCTCAGCATCACAGATAGGTGGTGCAAATCTGGAGATCCTATGCGCCGTTGGAGCAGCTGTAGGAATTGGTTATACAACTCCAGGGACGCTCGATATCATATCCTTCAACTTCTGTATTTCCCTTGCCATCATAGGGCTAACTCCAGGATCCTGAAAATTGTTAGTCCCAACAGTGTTATTAGAAGTAAAATTATTAAACATGTTACCACCGTCAGGAGTCCTGTATGAGGAACCTGGATTATATTGTTGACCCCTTGATGTAGAAACTCCTGTAGCAAATATTGGATCTGGGATCCTAGTGCTCCTTTGCATAGATACGAAATCTCCTTGGTGTTCCGTAGATAGAGGAGTGCCAAAATAAAGGATCCTGCTTCGGATAGGAGTAGTGACTTGAGAAGCAGGAACATTGTTCCTAGTCCTCATATTCTCCATATCTTTCTTCAGGATTTCATTGCTTCTTTCCACTCGTTGAATTTGCTCCTTAACCTGCATAAACATAGACACAATATCCCGGTTAGAAATCATAACAGGGTCTGGATCCGTTGAGAATCCAGCCCCCAAAGAAATGGATCCAACCGACAATAGCCTTGCATAGACATTTTGTGGCTGTTGTTGACATGATGTGAGAGGTGGAGCAGGAGGAAGGGTGGTTCTAGCAGATGATGATGATGGCATGGTGGATGATGTAGATCGTCCTTGGCTCGACATTCTTAACAGAAATTTTTGGAAAAGATGACTCAACAAGGATTTTAACAAAAGTTTGATTAAGCAAAACACCACTTGCCCCACGGTGGGCGCCAAATTGTTTTGGTCAAAAATTACTATAAGCAATTAAGTGATCAAATTTAGAAAAGTGAGGTTGGGTGCTTAAAATTACTCTCAAGATAATTACGTAGAAACAAGATTTTCTATATTAGTAAGCCAATATTTTGTATGAAAAAGTTAGATTAAATATGTAGATCCTTGTTGATCAAATGTTTTAATATAAAAGCTCAAGAACAGATTGAGAATAATGCTAATTTGACAATGAAAATGAAAAGAGAATGCGATTAAAGCAATATGAATGATAAATAAATAAAAACAACACGATGATATACGAGGAAAGCCCTTGATCAAGGTTGATCGCCGGCACAAAACCTCGGGAAGGATCAAATGATCCTTGCCTTTGTTAATCTTATAAAAATAAAAATAATTGATTACAAGCTAAGAGCACAAGGATGATCGGCTAAGTGATTATGTGTGTGAATCTAGCTAAGTGTTGATGAAAATGAATGTTAACGAGAATAAAATCAGAGTGTTTATGTGTTTTGCAGGTGAAAAATAGTGTGTATTCGTTAACCTAATCGATCACCCATGCCTCGTTTAAATACTAAGAGCGTATAACAATATTCCCGAGATTTCAGGGATCCTCCGATGAAAGATGAAGACCACCAACGTCTCTTTTGACTCCATTTTACACGTGCAGCTGACTTCGTCTTCACCAAATCGTATCAAAGCCTCGCCATGTAATCCGGAGCATATCTCATTAACGCGTTCCATATATGACCCGGTCAATACTCAAAGAAAACAAACACGTTAAACAGCGCATGATCCTGAACTAATATAGGTTCAGGATCCTAAGCTATGTATATTCCAGAATAAACATAGGATCCTCAATTAAGGATCTCCCTCATTCGGTATCCTGCATTATTATGTTAGATAAATATATCTTAAATAGGATCCTGCAAGATAAATAATCAGAGTATTTCTAGGATCCTCAACTATGACCGTGATCCTGAAAGTATACTTGCAAGCTATCGTTATCCTGATATACGAATACGAAATATAAATGATTTTCATACCTGTGAGATGTATATATGATGCTAATCAGGATCCTGCAAAGTTAGTAAAAAATCTATCCACAACAACAGGTATATCTAAAGATATTATTACACATAAATTGGGTATTGATAACAGTTTCAGGCCAATTCAACAAAAACGAAGAAAGTTCACTCCGGAAAGAAACGCTATTATACAAGCTGATGTCGAAAGGTTGCTAAAAGCTGGCATGATAAGGGAAGTCAAGTTCCCGAGATGGTTGGCAAACGTGGTGGTGGTACAAAAGAAAAATGGGAAATGGAGAGTATGTGTAGATTACACTGATCTCAATAAAGCATAGACTCAATGGTAGATGCAACTGCTGGGCATGAGATCCTGACTTTTATGGATGCATCCTCGGGATTTCAGCAAATTCAAATGGTACCATCTGATGAAGAGGATACCGCCTTCATGACTCCCACATGTATTTATTGTTATATTGCAATGCCTTTTGGTCTCAAAAATGTAGGTTCAACATACCAGAGGCTAGTGAATATGATGTTCAAAGATCATTTGGGCAAGATAATGGAGGTATATATTGATGATATGGTGGTCAAGTCAAAGAAAGCTGGAGATCATCTTCAGGATCTTGAAATTGCTTTTGAGATCCTGAACCAATATAACATGAAGCTGAACCCTGCTAAATTTCATTTTGAAGTGGGGGCAGGAAAGTTTCTGGGATATATGGTGACCAAGAGAGGGATAGAGGCCAGCCCTAAACAAATCAAGGCAATACTGGATTTGAAGTCTCCATCCAACCCAAAAGATATACAAAGATTGACTGGTAGGATTGCAGCGCTCAATAGGTTCATATCAAGATCATCGGATCGCTGTAAAGAATTTTATGATATATTGAAAAAGAATAAGAAGTTTGAATGGGGAGATAAGCAAGAAGCGGCATTTCAAGAATTGAAGAATTATCTGTCTTCTGCTCCGTTGTTAATGAAGCCAGAAGATGGAGAACCACTGTTTCCGTACTTGGCAGTATCCCGAAATGCGGTAAGTGCAGTGCTCGTCAAGGATCATGAGGGCCAACAGCATCCTATATACTATGTAAGTAAAAGCCTACTCGATGCTGAGACCAGGTATTCCCATCTTGAAAAACTCATTCTTGCATTAATAATGGCCTCTACAAAACTTAGACATTATTTTGAAACACACCATGTGCATGTTAGATCTAATTATCCCATAAAATCTGTGCTAAGAAAACCAGAAATGTCTGGGAGAATGGCTAAATGGTCAGTGAAGTTAAGTGATAAACATCAAATAGATAGTATATTTTATAGTAATTTATCCCTATATTTATATACATTTTAGTGCATTTATATGATTTTAGATACTTATTTTGTTAATATTTGCAGAGATGTATTTTAATTGAAGATTGAAGAAAAAGGAACAAGAACGAATCCGAAACTGAAAGAAACTGGAGAAAATGAAGAAATGAAGAAAAAGGAGCTTAAACCTTGAAGAAATGAAGACCAAAATGTCAATATTGAAGAAATGGGCCAAGATGAAGATTAAAATCCGTTAAAGAAAAGAAGAAGCCCAAATTGAAGCCCAAAACCGTTTTTAGAATATTCTGGAATTCAGTCCAACCGGCAGTTGGAAAGCCCAACTGGCGGTTAGAATATTAGGGTTGTAAGGCGGTGGAGACACGTGGAGTTGGACCAGGATTCAAAGAGCCCAACCGGCGGTTGGAGGTCCCAACCGGCGGTTGGAAGGTCGGCCAGAAAAAGTATAAATAGAGGCTTAGGTTTTGGTTTTTCATATACGATTCAAGAATACTAAAACCGAAAGTTAGGGTTTTAGGTCGACTTTAGGTGCGATTTTGAAGGCTAAGGAGCTAGGGTTTGAAGGTTTTTAACCCTAAGAAAAGCTAGTTCGTCAATTGGTTCGATTTCTTTATCCTTGTAACTTTAATAACCTTATTGAGTTATTTATGATATTGTTTCTTTGATTTAATTGTGAATAAGGTTTTCATTATAATTGTTTGAATGAATGTTTGTTAAGTTTATTATATGAATTATATGTTTATGTTGGAACTATATTATTGAATGTTTATTATACAAGAATTGTCTTTATTATGATATATTAGTGATTATTCTTGGCATAGTTAGACTGATTTATATTAAACGAGGATGACCATATTAAGTTTATATAAATTAAGTGATTATATTTATGTCTTGATCTTAACCTTATGCGATAGACGAAGAATGATTCATTAATATAAAGTAATACTGTGATTCAAGCCTAACCTTAGAAATTGTATTAATAAACTGATGATAGATCTTATTAATTAGTGATACTTTGCGTAACCTTATGACTGTATTGCTATGATGAAGATTAGCTTAACCTTAAGTAATTTTCTACATTAATAATTCACCAGTAATAATAGCCAACAAAGCAAATAGACATAAAGTACATATAATAAGTTTAATAAATAATAGTTTGAATAATTATAATCTTCTATCTATCTGAGTATTATTAAGTTGTTCCTAAAACTTATCTATTAGAATCTGTATCAAAATATAAATATGTTCGTTCGGAACTAAAACGTCCCCCTTATCTTGTAGATTATTGTAAATTGGATCCTTTATTTATTTGTATTATAATTATAAATATTTGTAATTAGAAATAAATAGATAATTAGATATAAATAAGAATCACGTCTCTTGTGTTCCTTGTGTTCGAATTTAGACTTACTTATTATTAAGCTATATTACATGAACGGGTCAATCTTGCATGAATTGTGTGATAGTATTATTTAGTATTTCCTTAATTTAAACTTGTTATTATAATAGCCTATACTTAGCACACATCAAGTTTTTGGCGCCGCTGCCGGGGAACACTTAACCAGTTGAACTTTTGTTTTACCGGGGGAGCGGTGTATTTTAATTAAACTAATTATTTTACTTGTATAATTTTTATTTCTGATACTTTGCAAAATCAATTAGAAATATCGGCTCACCCATTGAGAATACTGACAAAAACAAAGGTATAAGGAGAGTAAAGCCCTACCTTATTGATTTATCATATAAGAGGTAAGGTGCTTCTCGAAAGAAATAGGTTTTTAATAAGCTTCGAGCTGACCTGTTTCTCCGCTTTTGTGTACTATCAATGGAGCTACCGAGATCTTTTTGACTAGCAATGTAAAAGAAATTAAATTAAAATTTGTATAATAAGTTACTTTAGATAAAATAGGATTAGAGAAGTAATCTGAACTATGTGCTATTCTTTGTGCACCGAAAAAATTTAGCTGCTATTAGAATGGAGTCGATGCAAATGGACTTTGGAAGTGAAAATATGGATTTCAAAGATATAGAAGTAGATTACCATTCTTTTAAACCAAACAAGAAAATCAAGCTAACTAATGAAGAAGAAGACTATGTACAACCCCCTGTAGTTTCAAATAAGGAAGATATGTTTCACTACTTAGAATATCATGAAGATGAGCTCAGGTTTATTATGGAACTCATACACAAATCCACTTTAGAGTATACTGATTATCAGAAAGAGTTGATTAAGAAAATGGAAGAACAATTCACTGCTTGGGTTACATCTAATGAGACTAGAGATACAGATGATTTCATAAACTATGTAAATGAGCTGAAGTATGATATTGTGAGCGAGCATGAGATGGTAGATCCAACGTTTTGTGAAGAGCAATTGTTGAAGTATACATATGTGCATGAAACATTTGAGAAGTCTTTGTTTCCTTATTCTGATAAACAAAGAGAAATGTTAAGAGAGCTTAAGGAGATAATAGAGCATGCCACTGGAAACTTGAGTAATATGGCTGACATATGTTTACTTGAAAACTTTCAAGATTTCTTCAATTCGATAAAGGCTAGAGAGCATATTGGTTCTGGAAGGTTCTTCATTGATTGTACGGTTGACTTTTATGTTCAAGAAATTGTTGACGAATTTTACTATGGAGAATGGGACGAAAGAACGCGTATAATTCCTAAGTACTTTTCTGACGAACCAATGGCAAACTTGGTCACTTATGCTAAAATGGAGTTGCAGCTAGCTTACAATGGAATTCATTATAATCAGAGAAATAACATTTTTCATTTAGGGTTATCTGAAGTTTACTATCAGTTAGTAGATACTTTTAGGTATTCTGGGAAAACAACGGAGCATCAAGAAGGATACTATAGGAGAATCCTAAAGGACATAGGAAAGGCAGTGAGAACCCACAACACATATGATTATCATGATATACATTTAGGTTTATATGGGTTAATGGATTCATTAAGACATAATCATGTGGAACGAGAAACAAAGGTTGAAGATGATTACATGGTTACTGATGAAGATGGAAGAATAGCTAAGAAGGTTAAAAGAGTAGCTGACACACTCATAGAAGTAGAAGATGCTGAAAGGATTCATCATGAGAGTTTCTCTGAATATGCCTCGCCAATACCCGAGATAACTAATAAGATCTATTTGCACTTTCGAAGAATTTTTCCTGAGAACTTTGGAAGACCTGTTAGTGGGAATTAGGCTTGAACATCTAATATCATTTCTGAAGATCATTTGCAACCTCTCTGTTTTTAATAACTAGTTAAATTCTTTCTATTTTTCTTGTTTTAGTTTTATAATTGTTTAGGATTTGAATGTTATTTGGATATTAAAGTTTACTGTCTTCAGTTTCATATTTGATTAATATAGAGTTTAATGTTTTCAGAATTATATGATTATCTCATCTTTATTTGTATTAGCTACATAAATGTTAGAAATTTTAAGTATTTAGAATTGATTTTTGCACGAGTTGCAATAGTGATAAAAATTAATTTCATAAAATACTTAAAAGAGATTAAAATAATAAGTTTTGAAATTATGCTTAACATTGTTTACAAGATTGCAGATATATTAAATATAATATTTTTGGTGACAAAAAGATTGAAACAATAGTTGGAATTCGATAAAGTCGACAATTGAATTTCCAAACGGTGGATGAGTCGACGCAATCACCGATTGAAAAATCTATGTATACCAAGGTAAGATTTATTATATCCGTTATTTGTCACAACTAACAGCATTACAGAAATTTATATTAAAAGTACAAACTACTAAAACAATACTTCTTTTTATCCATTTATTATTTAAAATTTTAAATTATTATTATCAAAAAAAAAAAGAAACAAATTCTAAAATACACATAGATAATGATTTGTAGATATTTTGTAAATGTACTGAAAATTGTTATTATGTATTACGTAAACTTAATTTTATTCGTAAAAACATAAATGATTAAAATTATATAACCAAATTATAACGGGCTTAAGCCCAATGAATTGAATGGGCCAAATTAAAAGAACTGGGCCTGTTCAATCCAACCGGCGGTTGGAAAGCCCAACCGGTGGTTGGACACTTTTGCGATCAAAACCCCAACAGACCTCGGTCTGTTCGGGTCACACCATTTTCACACACACCAAACACATATTCCGATTGCATTTTGACCGGAAATCGTATTCTCATCATCATTACATTGCGTTTTTGTGATTTGCTTCATCAAAGGTATCATCTAAACTCGTTTTTATGTTTTTTCGAATTTTAATCCGAATTATATTTGATTATTTGCGGTTTGTGATTGATTACTAGTTATATTGTTAGTTTAAATGATTAGGAATGTTTAGAAACTAGTTTAGGTTAGTTAGGTTATGATTTTGTGATTCGAGGTTTGTTTGCGGATTGTTGCGGATCGAATCGATTAGCGGTTCGACTTATAATTAGTTAACCACACTTATATCGAATTTGGTACATTTTAAATAAAAACGATACATTTTTTTTATTGATTCAATAAAATTTTGAAATAAAATTCAACTTCATATTTGAATTTGAATTATATGATACGAAATCAAAATATTATTTATAATTATAACATTTTACAAATTTTTTAGACTCGATATTATTTCGAAATAATGTTCATGTTAAATTTTTATACGAAATTATTATTCAAAATTTTGATAATACTTTTTGAAATAAAAACGTTGTTTTATATATATCTATATGTAATTACATAAAAGTTTAGTTTAGATTCGATATTATGAGAGTATGTAAAAAAATGACATTATTGAATTTAACATAGTTTTAAACTATAAAATGTGTCGAATTTTATGAATTTTATTATAAAGATTCGATATTATTTTCGAGATAACGAACATTTATAAAATTTAAAATCTTACGATAGAATAGTATTAAAAGTTAATAAGCTTCATTATTTGACTTAGTTTATATTAAGAATAGCATTTATAAAATTTGGAAATTAAAACGGGTGGCTATCAAAATTTAAGCTGAAATGCTGCCTGCATGAAATTTGACCAACCGGCGGTTGGGGTATTCAACCGGCGGTTGGACAACATTTCCAGCAAATTCATGCAGCCGATATTTTGTTTAACTGATACGTTGTTTAAAGTTTATTTTACAGTTATGGCTACCAGGAGACAGAGAGGACGTGCATTATTAGATAGAGAGGATTTCCAGCTACATCCTTACCTACGATTTGAGCATGAGACGATTACAGCAGAGCGTAGAGCAGAGTTTGCTGATGGATTACTGGAGCATATTGCTCAACCGGTAGAGACACCGGATGTGTTAGATTGGTCGGTCATGGAGAGAGTTATAGATCCTCGCCGAGAGGGTGAGACTGGGGATGCTACTCTGAGGAGGCTGATGACTCAGAGTTATCTTTTACCATCAGGTGATGTTGGTTTTGTTTCTCTGGCTTGGGTTAGATTATTTCAGATTCGGGAGATTATTTATAGAGAGCTTGTTATTGAGTTTTATACGACCCTTAGGTTTGATGCTGCCTCTAGACAGTTTGACCAGCCTTCGATTTCTTTTTATTTAAGAAGTCAGCCTAGGTCCATGAGTTTGATTGAGTTTGGAGTAGCTGTGGGGCTCTATACACTAGATGAGCTCCACAACCATTCTTTTGGAGATCATTTGACTGCAGGTATGGTAGAGCAGTATTCATCTGTTGAGATAGCTGAGTATTGGAGACAGCTAGCGATTGTTGATTATGGGGATAGAGCACCTTCAGAAATACATATGAGGAGCCCGGTTCATAGGCTTGTACATAGGTTGTTATCATTTTCTATCTGTGGTAGGCACACTGGACCTGAGAAGGTCTATCAGCCCGATTTCTTTTATTTGCATACTATGATTCAGGGGACGCTGATCAATGTTCCCTGGAGATTAGTTCATTGGATGACCACCGGAGCGACAGGGCATAGGCTTACCAGTAGTTTATGTGGGGGGCAGTATGTTACTCGGATAGCTCATTATTATCAGATGGGAGCTGCAGATTTTATGACTTGTACACCGGTTACACCTGGGATGTCCTTGCTAGGCGAGGACAAGTTGATTGAGTTAGGGATTATTCAGGAGGGTGTACAGGAGGGAGTTTTGTTGTGGACGCCTGAGGTTGCCCCTGGACAGCAGCCTGTACAGAGAGCGAGATTGAGAGGACCACCTGTTCCACCACCACCAGTACCGGAGATACCAGCACCAGAGGTTGATCTTCCAGCAGGTAGAGGCAGAGGACGTGGTAGAGGCCGTGGCCGGGGTGATATGTTTGATTATATTCAGCAGAGACTGGAGAGGATTGAGATAGGACATGGTAGGAGATTTGATACGATTGATCGGAGATTTGCCAGGATGGAGCAGAGGTTTGATAGGTTTGAGAGAGAGAGAGTTTTCGTAGATCTGATTATCAGATTGGATTGTTGCAGCAGCTGTTGAGAGATAGGTCTATTGAGTTCCAGCCGTATGTTCCGATAGTTGATGATGGAGCTGGACCTTCGAGACAACCAGGGCAGGAGGATTCAGATGATGATTAGATTATGTTTGATACATTTGATACATTTATATTTGGGATGACTGTACTTATTATTATTTTTACTTTTCACACTTATTATTATTATGCTAATATGGTTGTTTATTTTTGATAGCATTAGACTGGCAGTAAGTTCAGCACTTTATTTATAAAGTTCTTACTTATTTATTAATGAACTTTGTGGGTATCTTCACTGGAAACCCTCACGAGACTATAACTCGTCCACTCGGGATACCGAGGGGTTTAAAGGCTTATTGCCTATGCTAAATGCAATCGTGATTAACTACGAAAGTGTGGATGTTGTATATTATTTTTCAAGAGATGAAGGAACCAACCAAGCAGATTTTTCTTAGCCGATGATGAAATTTATAATTTCAGTCAGGGGAGTTTTTTTGTTCTATTTTTCTTTCCCGTACTCACTTTTGTTTATCAATTTTTATACAATGATGGCATTGTATAATTTAAGTGTGGGGATAGGGTTCGTAAGAAAAAGAATTTCTTTAATTTATCATTTAAGTTTTTATTGTTCTTAAACTTTATTAAAAAATTTAAAATTTTAAGTTAATAACTAAATATTTATTAGTTAGAATATTTTTGTTAAAAGTTTTGTTTTGTATTTAAAAGTTTAGACTTTAATGTGGATTAACTGTTTTGTATATATAATGTAAGCTACTTAAATAAGAAGTAATATATAGTTATATGATATGATGTACTAATAGGCAATCTATATGAAGATTTCTGAATTTTAATAAAATAATTAATTAACTTGTTTATTATTTTATGATACATAATATGATGAATGACATAAAAGTCTTAATTTTTAAATTTGTTACGCAATAATTTTATATCTTTTTACTTATGTGAATACATTTGGGGGTATATATTGATGGTTTCCTCTGTTATACGAAAGTATAGACCTGGTCTCTATTAATATATACTTAAAAATTAAGCAAACGCAAGTCAAAAGTACTTGAAAAGTCTTAAAAATAAAAGATACCTAATGAGGTTGCCAAAATGGTTTGACCGAGTCTGGTTTTGCTTAAACCTGAATCAAGTTATGTCGCTCTGTTGCATGAAAATGCAGACATGTCACCAATGTCTTGATTCTTAAAAATGTATTTCATATATTTATTTGGAATATAAAAGTAAATTGTATAATTAAATAAAAAGGTATATCATATGTGGAAATCATAAGTAATATACATACTAACATTAAAAGTGTATTCAGAAATAAAAATATAGATTGTTTAAAGTGGATAAATATATTAGTAATCATTCATGAGCTATATATTACACAAATAATAATAATTTTTATTTATACATTATAGTTATCCATGTTAATTAAATTGTTAAAATTTGTAATTTATGAAACAGATTTTTAGTATTGGTATTCTGATTCTTAAATATTAGTTTGATGCTTATTTTTAAATTTTATTCAGTATTCTACTTGAGGACAAGCAGAACTTAAGTGTGGAGATATTTGATAAGCATAAAATAGATAGTATATTTTATAGTAATTTATCCCTATATTTGTATACATTTTAGTGCATTTATATGATTTTAGATACTTATTTTGTTAATATTTGCAGAGATGTATTTTAATTGAAGATTGAAGAAAAAGAAACAAGAACGAATCCAAAACTGAAAGAAACCGAAGAAAATGAAGAAATGAAGAAAAATGAGCTTAAACCTTGAAGAAATGAAGATCAAAATGTCAATATTGAAGAAATGGGCCAAGATGAAGATTAAAATCCGTTAAAGAAAAGAAGAAGCCCAAATTGAAGCCCAAAACCGTTTTTAGAATATTCTGGAATTCAGTCAAACCGGCGGTTGGAAAGCCCAACCGGCGGTTGGAATATTAGGGTTGTAAGGCGGTGGAGACACATGGAGTTGGACCAGAATTCAAAGAGCCCAACCAGCGGTTGGAGGTCCCAACCGGCGGTTGGAAGGTCGGCCAGAAAAAGTATAAATAGAGGCTTAGGTTTAGGTTTTTCATATACGATTCAAGAATACTAAAACCGAAAGTTAGGGTTTTAGGTCGACTTTAGGTGCGATTTTGGAGGCTAAGGAGCTAGGGTTTGAAGGTTTTTAACCCTAGGAAAAGCTAGTTCGTCAATTGGTTCGATTTCTTTATCCTTGTAACTTTAATAACCTTATTGAGTTATTTATGATATTGTTTATTTGATTTAATTGTGAATTAGGTTTTCATTATAATTGTTTGAATGAATGTTTGTTAAGTTTATTATATGAATTATATGTTTATGTTGGAACTATATTATTGAATGTTTATTATACAAGAATTGTCTTTATTATGATATATTAGTGATTATTCTTGGCATAGTTAGACTGATTTATATTAAACGAGGATGACCATATTAAGTTTATATAAATTAAGTGATTATGTTTATGTCTTGATCTTAACCTTATGCGATAGACGAAGAATGATTCATTAATATAAAGTAATACTGTGATTCAAGCCTAACCTTAGAAGTTGTATTAATAAACTGATGATAGATCTTATTAATTAGTGATACTTTGCGTAACCTTATGACTATATTGCTATGATGAAGATTAGCTTAACCTTAAGTAATTTTCTACATTAGTAATTCACCAGTAATAATAGCCAACAAAGCAAATAGACATAAAGTACATATAATAAGTTTAATAAATAATAGTTTGAATAATTATAATCTTCTATCCATCTGAGTATTATTAAGTTGTTCCTAAAACTTATCTATTAGAATCTGTATCAAAATATAAATATAAATATGTTCGTTCGGAACTAAAACGTCCCCCTTATCTTGTAGATTATTGTAAATTGGATCATTTATTTATTTGTATTATAATTATAAATATTTGTAATTAGAAATAGATAGATAATTAGATATAAATAAGAATCACGTCTCTTGTGTTCCTTGTGTTCGAATTTAGACTTACTTATTAATAAGCTATATTACATGAACGGGTCAATCTTGCATGAATTGTGTGATAGTATTATTTAGTATTTACTTAATTTAAACTTGTGATTATAATTGTCTATACTTAGCACACATCATTAAGTGCATATAATCTTATTTTTGAGCCTAGGAATGCCATAAAATCCCAACCTTTAGCAGATTTATAGCAGATTTCACTAGTGATCTTCAAGATGAAGTGGATTTGGAAGTTCAACAATTAGATGAATTAAAAGATAAATGGATCTTGTACACTGATGGAGCTTCTAATATGAATGGGATTGGACTAGGGATAATATTAAGATCACCACAGGGAGACATAATGCCACAAGCAATTAATTGTGAATTCCAAGCTACTAATAATGAAGCAGAATATGAAGCATTAATTGCTGGATTACAATTAGCAAAAGATATAGGTGTAAAACATTTACAAGTTTATATAGATTCTTTACTTATGCTGTCAAGGGCGAAAAGTTGGCATTGTATTTGGATGTAGTCAAAAACCTTGTAGGTACTTTTGAGGTACTCAATATAGAACAAATACCAAGGGAAGCCAATTCAGAAGCAGATGCATTGGCAAATTTGGGATCATCACTTAGGATCCCGCCGGATGTCTGGATTTCTATTGCTCATATTCTATCACCCGCCATAGCAGACAATCAAGAGCAGCAAATATGTGAAATTGAAGATCCTGATACTGAAGATAATTCGGATACATCAGCTTCTGGGGGCAAATCAGGATCATGGATGCAACCAATCATGGAATACTTGCAGAATGATGTGATCCCAAAGGATGAAATCAATCCTAAGGCTTTCAAATTGAATGTGTCTCGTTTTATTATTCAAGATGGAATATTGTATCGTAAATCTCTTGCATGACCATTGTTGCGATATCTTGAGGATCCTGAAACGCAGGCAGTACTTAAGGATATACATGAAGGAGATTGTGGAAATCATTCTGGGGGCAGAGCGTTATTTTCAAAAACTTTGAGAACGGGCTACTTCTGGCCCACTATGCAGAAGGATTCCATGGATTTTGCTCTCAAATGTGACACTTGTCAAAGACACGGGAACATCCATCATCAACCAGCAGAACCGATGTATCCAATTATCTCTTCATGGCCATTTATGAAATGGGGAATGGATATTGTGGGAAAACTACCTACTGCTCCTAGAGGAAAGGTCTTTATGCTTGCAATGACGGATTATTTTTCGAAATGGATTGAAGCTGAAGCATTTGTACAAGTGAAAGAAAAAGATGTGATCTCATTCATCAAAAGAAATATCCTAACTAGGTTTGGGATCCCAGCAGAGATAGTATGTGACAATGGATCCCAGTTTATTGGGAATAGAATGACCAAGTTCTGTGAGAGTTGGAGGATCAAGATGATAACATCAACACCAGTACATCCCCAAGCTAATGGACAAGCGGAATCCAGCAACAAGATCATCATCAACAATCTTAAGAAGAGGCTGGATGCTAAGAAAGGAAGATGGGCTGAAGAATTACCTTTTGTTTTATGGGCTGATAGAACTACTGAGAAAGAAGCAACCTAGCAAACCCCTTTTGATTTGGTATTTGGATCTGAAGCCATGATCCCAACAGAAATGGTGATCCCAACAACAAGATCCTGAATGCAAACTTTAGAAGTGAATAACGAAGCATTGATTCAGGATCTGGACACTATGGATGAGATCAGGGATCGTGCTAAGTTCAGGATTGCAGCATATCAACAAAGGATTTCAAGATCTTATAATAAGAATATCAGGATAAGAAGATTCCAAATTGGGGATTTGGTATTAAGGAAAGTATTTCAGAATACCAAGAATCCTACTGAAGGTAAATTGGCACCAAAATGGGAAGGTCCATATTTGATTGATTCGGAAGCTGGAAAGGGGGCATATTGGTTAGCTAATATGGATGGAGAATTACTTCCTAGATCCTGGAATGCTATTCATCTAAAGCTTTATCACGCGTAAGTTGAATGTTTATATTCAATATAAAGTGGTACTTCTATGATCCCTGACTTTTAATTTATTTCTCTTACTAATATATATATATATATATATATATATATATATATATATATATATGTGTGTGTGTGTGTGTGTGTGTGTGTGTGTGTGTGTGTGTGTGTGTATGTGTGTGTATGTGTGTGTGTGTGTGTGTGTGTGTGTGTGTGTGTGTGCTAATGATATTATATACATATACGTGTGCGTGTTTAACCTTTTTCATTATTCTCATATGATCCTCGTACTGACTTAAGCATCGGAGGGGTGTTAGGCAAACTAACACCCACCTTTACCCAAGATCTTATATTTGTTGTAGATAACACATTTGGAGATCATGCAATGAGGATAAGAGGTTGGCCAACTCTCTCCCCCGATTAGGGATCCCAGGGATTTCTCTAAGGTTTAGAGGTTTGCGAACGCATAAACACATCTCTAAGTATATGGGTTTCCACACTCACGCCTGGAGCGCACGACGTTTGATTATAGTGTCAGGGTTAGGGAATCGGTGATGCCTATGGTACCCGACAACTTCATTTCCATTGATACTATAGATCAAACTCTTTCGTATTGTCGACACTAATGTACATTAGACGTGTTGACCTAAGGTTTTTGGCGTTTTCACGTCAACTAAGGTTTGTAATGTTTTCACATTACCTAAGGTTTTGGCGTATTCACGTCACTAAGTACACAAAGCTTGTAATGTTTTCACATTATCTATTACGCAAGGTTTGTAATGTTTTCACATTACCTAAGAATGTTGGTATCTTCATACCATACAAAAGTTTGATTATCCCAAGTATTGGCTTAGCCCACGGATTAATGTAATGTTGTCACATTACTAAAACATGATTTTGTTGGCTTTGCCCAATCACTTATTAAAGTCTATTGCTTATAATGTTTTACATTATCAAAAATGTTCTTTTGAAAAGATTTAAGAGGTTGTAAATCTTTATCAAAATCATTTTAAAAACTTGTTTTAAGGATCTCAAAATTAATTGCAAAAATTTGTGTATGTCATAATTGACTTTCATAGATTGTATTTGATAATTGTCTTATGATTGTATTACAGGATATTGCTCATAAGATATTACATATGATTGTTACAATATATTTCGGGATCCTGGTACTTAGGAATCCTGATTACGAGATGAAATCGATATGTCCTGAGGGAATCTCCTCAGGATCTTGAAGTTTCAAAGAAGATTTTGTAATGGGAAATTTTCCTGTTCTTTTGAGAAGCTTGGTCTTTTCAATTGGACCTTGAGCGAATCTCCACAAGATCATATAAATACAGGATAGATAATGGGAGAATCTTTCCATTATCCTGAGCCATGATCCATCTGATTCATATCCTGAGGGAATCTCCTCAGGATCCCGAAATTATGAAGAAGATTCTCATTGTTCTGAGGGTCTTAATTTTTTCAATTATATTCTGAGGGAATCTCCTCAGGATCGTGTAAATATAAGAAACATAATGGAAGAATCTTTCCATTATCCTGAGGAAATCTCCTCAGGATCCTGGTTTAAAGCAAAAGGCAGACAAATATATGAACACTGAGGGAATCTCCTCAGTATCCTGAAGAACAGAAGAAGATATATGAGGTCCTAATCATATTTATAGCAAAAATATCTCAAGATCATCAAATCCTGAGATTGAAGTCTACCAGATTGTTCAGTGCAAAATAAAACCAAGTGGCCGACATAAACCACTTACTACACCACCATGGTTAGCCACGCCAAGCTAACCTCACCCCAAATAATTGTTTAATTACAATCACAACCCTTATGAAATAAACGAGCGTCAAAACAAAAATCGGGCTCCGGCTAGTCATATGCCATCCTCGCCCGAGGATTCTTCTCTATCGACTGCATCATCGGCTACCGCCATATCTTCATCATCTTTGGAATTAGACGCTTCGCCTCTGATCAGTGTGTCGGTAATCCTTACTTTGGGTGCCTTGGTTGCTTTCTTTTTTGGAGCTTTGGATCCTCCGAGACCAATGAAAAACGGGTTTGGGGCATGATCATCTTTCATTCTAGCCAACTTATCCTTCCATCCCTTGACATCCCACATGCTGGTATCATGTCCGTATTCAGTGACTTCCGTGGCCATGTGGATTTTGGATTCCAACACAGCGATAGTGGCATCATTTTTCACCTCTTCCATCAGGGTGTTGTTTGCCTCTGATCCTTCTTTGTTGACAAAACTGGATTTTTTGGCGAGCATAGTTTTAAGGACTTCAATTTTCCATTTGGCTTTCTCCAGTTTGAGAGTACTCTTCTTTTGGATAGCAATCGGATCGTCAATCGCTTCAACTTTCTCCGAGTATCTGTCTATCATAATATCTATAGCCTAATAAAAGAATTGATGCTTAGAGTTTTCATTTAAAAGAAACTGAAAGTAGAGAGCCTTACCATCAGAAGGTTGGAAGCGGGAGTGTCAAGATCATATAATTCTTCGACTTTTCTCTTTTTAGAGAGAAAATGTGTTGAAAAAGGCTTGAAACTTGAACTACCGATCCTGACCACTTCTTTTTGGGGTGGAACTTCTGGATCAATGTCGGACAGAGTGAAATGAACTGAAAATTCAGAGTAAGATTGATAACTAGGAGGATATGGTGATAGTATAGAAGAAGAGAGTTACCTGACATTGTTGAATTCTCGTACGTTTCCTCGGTTATTTTCGAACGATGATCTCTTGTGCAATTGGAGCGAGATTAAAAAGGTGTTTAAGGTGAAAATGGTGGCAAAAGAAAGGGAAAGATATATGAGAGATGAAGAAGTTGTTTGAAGATATGACAATGATTTGATTGAATCAGTAGGATTAATACTTTGGCACGATTATCGATAAACGAAAATATCTCACCTAACATCGCATTTGAAATTAAATCGGCTGAAGTTATATCATTTTCGGGATCCCGAACAAACGATACAACTTCGGGGGCAATTGTTGTGGGTAGAATTTTTACTAACCATGCAGGATCCCGGATCAGCTATTATACTGATAACTTGTAAGGATCCTGGATTGCTTTTGGATGATTTACACGCAGGATACTGAGCTTAAAATCAGGATAAGGAAATGTATGATCCTGACTTGCTATATTATGCAGGATCCTCAGGTATGACTATATGATCCTTAAGATTATGTTGAAACAGGGATAATAGTTATATAACCTTACTGTTGAGATTATTATATTACAGGATCCCGATAGGGATATTGTTTTATCTTTCAGGATCACCAACTTATAGTTATCCCGAATTTGACTAAGTCTAGGATAATAGAATGGATTGGACTTAATACTATCTTATTTATCTTATAATATATGCTTATTATAAGGATCCCAGATATCATATATCTCGGGATCCCTTTGCTACTAATATTTCCGCATGTTTAATGTATTTTGACTAGGTGATACGAGACGTGAGGGAGTAGTTCCGATTTCCTTGGATCGTATCAAGCTGAAAGAATATTTGATTTACGAAGAAGGGAGTCAACATGTGTGAATTGCTTGGTCAAGTGAACATTGGGACGCTTCATTGAATCTCGGGGATGATCCCGAATATCTCGGAATTATAGTTATAAGCTTGTAGTATATAAATGAGGCTTGAATGATTGAATAGGTTAACTTATGCTCACTACTTACACTCAATACACCCTCTGCAATACTCCAACACTTATACATTTTGCCAATCACACACACTTAGCCGATCATTCTTGTGCTCTTTAGTTTGTAACGTATTTTTATTTCAATAAGATAAACATAAGGCAAGGATCGATTGATCCTTCCCGAGGTTTTGTGCCGGCGATCTTCTTAAGATCAAGGGTTTTCCTCGTACATCTCTGCGTTCTTTCATTCGTCATTTGATTACTTACTTTATTCATCATTTTTTGCATATAAACTGTATTATCCCGGATTATACTTGATTTTTAAGTTCATTTTTGTCATCAAACACTTGTTTATCATAAATTAGTCATTCATAAAGTATTTACTGGCATTTTTAACAAAGATTTACATTCGTACTTTGAAGCATAAGGTTTTCTATCTAAAATTAGCATTTATTGTCAAATTATCTTGAAAATCAATACAAACACACTACCTCACAAAATAGATTTGATCACTTAATTGCCTTGGGTAATTTTTGACCAAAACAGTATGTAAAGTGGCATCCTGACATATTTCATGTCATGATAATTTTACTAGCAATTAGGCAACTTACCTTTAATAATGTATTCCAATGCATTTTATTGCTTGAAGATGTTGGACTATAATGACAATATGCATACTAATATTTTAGTTAAGTTATGCTTATGATTAAATAAATAAAGGCAGTGGGATGTAAATATGGTTATGACAGTTTTATAGAAATTGTAATACCGTATCTTTAGACAAAGGGTTGCATCGGTTTAGTAATACCGATTGGATGTGTATATATAGCGATAGTTTGAAAACCAACAGATAATCCCATCCGTGTAAAACTTACTCTCTATATATTAGATATTATCGTTGTGTACATCTGTTCTTTCTCTGTTCATTCGATAACATCAGATCGTTGATCAGAAGCATGGTACTTCCAGTTTTACTGCATGATCAAAGGGCTAGGAGATGCCCAGGAAACTCGCTACATTGGTATCAGAGCGCCAGACACAATCTTAGAAGAAAACCTGTGATGAAGGGTACAAGAAACTTGTTGAAAACAAGGAAAACTGTTGTGTTCAAGAAGGGAACATGGAACCGCAATCGAGATAAAGTTTTAAGAAACTTTGGAAATCTCAGAATAAGAAAGGAGCCGGAAGGTTTAAGAGAAAAGATTTTGGCGCGAAAGATGAAGCGGGCAAGATGTTACATATGCAAAATAAAAGGGCATACCTTCCGGAATTGCCCTAACCCAAACACAAATACTTATCACAAACAAAAGAAAGTGCAGCCCGTGATGGAAAGTCAGAAGGAAAACACGCAGGCTGTAAAGGAATTCAAAGCAGATTCATACCCAATTCGCAACAAGGCTGATTCAATGGTACTTGGAACCGATTCCAACAATTGGAATCTAATTTGGTATGTAAGTAAAACCTTTACTAAACACGTAGTATCATCTATGGATGTATTCGTTAATTTTAAGACATTAGATGATGCAAACATTGAAAAGGGTTACTTTTATCAAAGTAAAGGAATCGGGGAAGCCTTAGTTACATGTAATGATTCTGAATTCGTTGTCCCTAGTGTGAAATATGTGCCGAATCTAGGAATGAATATGCTTAGCCTAACACAATTGAATGCCCAAGGCTTTGTTGTTGATTTTTTAGAAAGTCGTTGTGTGATAAGGAAGATGTTTGAAAAAACAAAAATTTGTGGTACTAGTTTGGAAACTGGGAATGTTGAGATTGAAAAGGTACCCTTTGATGAGGAGAAATTGGATGAACTTGAAAGAATTGTTGGAATTGATATCACAAAGAGAATGCTTGCCGAATATGTGACTCGGAATTGTGATAGAATAGGAGAATCAAGCAATCAAGGTTTCTACAATGATAAGTATAGAGAGGATATGGTAATTCCAAGTGATTTGAAGAAAGTCATAGATTTTATAGATCAAATCATACTTGGAAAATTTGCTGAAAATGTGAAGGATGTTTATGCAAACAACTTTGACAAGATGGTTGTGTGGTTTTACAAAGATTATTTAAACTGCCCACTTGAAGGAAAAATACCATTGTTTGTTGGGAAAAAGAACGTCTGCCTTATGGATTTCTTTAGAACAATTAAGGAGATGGAAGGGGCAAGAAGCATTATTCTCAAAGGAAGATGGGATAAAGTTGCAATGGCACTTGGGTATCCTATTGAATATGCTGGAACTTTTGAGGAATATTACTTGGTATATTTACAACAATAGGAGATGTATTATGATGTTGGCAAAAGATTGTTGGAATCAAATGAGAAAGAAGTTGTGGTGTGGAATGGAAAGCGGATCGCTTTAGAGGTTGATACATTTGAAGGATTTATGAACTTCATGGGAATTCTAAAGCACGCACCAACGGCTTCAAGGTACAAGGAACTACTCAAGAGGAAGATACAAGAGTTAGTGTTATGGTTTCACAAGGACTTCATGAACTGTGTTTTTGATGCCCCAATGCCACCAAAGATTGGAACGATTGAGATATGTTTATTTGATCTATTCGTGTTGATTGAAGGCATGGGTGGAAGTGACAAAGTTAGCAAGGAAGATTAGTGGGACATAGTTGGTATGAGTTTTGGCTTTCCACCATGGTTGAAACACAAGCTTCAAGGAATATTTGGCACCTACTTGGAGATGTTAGACTCATTTTACAGGACTGTGATGGATGAGAGGACTGTTCGTGAGGGCAGGAATGAAAACGCAGACACTCTCACTGCGGAACACATTGGCCATGATGACGATCAAGGCAATGGAAACAACATTACAGCATCTGGAAGCGACAATGAGGAACAAGGAAATCAAACTCTGGAGAATGAAGAAACTAATGAGGAACTCGTTAACAACCGTGTGAACATATTTTATGATGATGGTGAAAGACTTGTGATAACACTTGATGAAGGAAACGACAGCGAGGAGGAAGACCCAAGCATTATCGAGTATTGTGACAGCAATGGAAGTAGCAGCCATGACTCGGAGTAAAACGAGGAAAGAAGAATGAATTTGTCATTAGGAGGGAGAATGTTGGACTATAATGACAATATGCATACTAATATTTTAGTTAAGTTATGCTTATGATTAAATAAATAAAGGTAGTGGGATGTAAATATGGTTATGACAGTTTTATAGAAACTGTAATACCGTATCTTTAGACCAAGGGTTGCATCGGTTTAGTAATACCGATTGGATGTGTATATATAGCGATAGTTTGTAAACCAACAGATAATCCCATCCGTGTAAAACTTACTCTCTATATATTAGATATTATCGTTGTGTACATCTGCTCTTTCTCTGTTCATTCGATAACATCAGATCGTTGATCAGAAGCATGGTTCATCCAGTTTTACTGCATGATCAGAGGGCTAGGCGATGCCCAGGAAATTCGCTACAGAAGAGACTTGTGGAAACGATCAGTTGAGCACTGGCCCCACTTTATATTAGATGGAACAAACTGGATGGAAATTGCTACCTAGATGAATGTAGTGTCTTAGGTTACAATTAAAATTCATGCCATGTTATCGAGTGTTTTACAGGTTGTTATATTGTGTTTTACAAAGCAGGTAAGACTTGTTAGTTCCAGCTTACCAGTTGACGACCAATAGAACTGTCACTTTATTTTGTTTACTAAATCAGTTTGTTTTCTACTTGTGAACTTCACAGGTATAATTGTGATAATGAAATATGTCACTACAATGTAGATCTTAAGCAGAAAGACCGCCTAAAAAGGCTAGCAAAATTACCCCTATGCTCCAAGAATGGTGCAGCATTCAGGCATGCTATCAGTTGACGTCCTATACAATTGATTTCAAAACCCATCTAAATATTCATTTTGTAATTTCTTTCTTCCAGTGTAAATGAAGTATCATTTACAACAATTCACAGTCTCAATGCATGTCAGCTGTAGATGGTTGTGCATTTATCGAATTGAAGTACATTACTAACTTTTTTCGAAAAGTTAGGCGTTCCTATGGGCTAAGCATAAAATGCATGTCAGTTGTTAGCTGTAGATGGTCGTGCATTTATCGAATGGGAGTATTTATCACATGCTTTTCATATTGACATTCCCATCCACTGTCTCCACAAGAAAAATCCATTATCTTCTTTACATATATTTATGTTGGTAAATAGAGTCTAGAGGTGGCAGGTTCGGCTTATAGTTTGTGATGGAACAGGTTTCTTTCTGTGAGTTGGGTTCTGAACATGTCACATTTTGTTTGGGTCGGGATAGGTTGCTTTTTTTTAGTGTGGTCGTATTCACTATTTGAAAGTGCCCTTGCTATGGATCTAAGTGGATGATGACAATGATTGTAAGGCGGAAACAAACAATCACACAAACAATATATAAACGCAAACTGAAATCGAATCAATGAATCAAAAACGACTTTGTATTGATACTTTTGGAAGTAGAAGGGGCATCCGAAGAGGGTGTAGTGGGCGATGGAGAGGGTGTAGATATGGATGCGGGTGTTGGAATAGGTGTTGGAGTAGGTGTTGGAGTAGGTGTTGGAGTGGGTGTTGAGGTAGATGTTTGGTTGGATGCCGATTCGGGGTTTGGGTCAGATGGTTTAACGGAAGGATCGGATGATTCTTGAGATAGACCGATTCCATGAAGTTAGGTGACCAACTCTTCCTCCTGATCTTCTTCTGGTATGTTGAAAGAGTTAAAGACATCTGCATAATTGAAGAACCAATCCGGACCCGTTCCTTGAGGAGGATCCGTATAACGCAAACATTTGACCTCAAAGTGCTCCTCTACCTGGTGTGTTGATTTGATATAAACCCTTTTATTTGGGGAATTTACCGAATAGCCAAGAAAAATCCCTTCAACAACTTTATCACTAAACTTTGAGACTTTATCTTTTGTAACCATAATCAAACACGGACACCCAAAAGGCTTTAGAAACTGCAGATTTGGCTTACGATTATTAAATAGTTCATAACATATCTTGTTCTTCTTCTTAACCGTGAGAACCCGATTTAGAACATAACAAACAGTGTTAACTGCCTCCGCCCAGAAAATGATAGGTAACTTTGAATCATCTAGCATAGTCCGACCAGTCTCGATGATAGTCCTATTCTTTCATTCTGCAACTCCATTCTGTTGAGGAGTTCTTGGAGCACTGAATTATTGCTCAATGCCTTTTGAGGCACAGTATAACTCGAGAGTAGAATTCTTATATTCGGTTCCATTATCACTGCGCAGTCTCTTCACCTTTAAGTTGCACAAGTTTGCCAACTTATCCAACAGATATACCAAAATATCCGCGGTCTCACCCTTTGAAGCTAGAAAATATACCCACGAAAATCTTGAGTAGTCATCAGTAACTACCAAGCAGTAAGATCTTCCACCAATACTCTTTGTAGAAATGGGACCAAACAGATCCATATGCAAAAGTTCCAGTGGTGCAGCAATAGAATTCACTTTCTTAGATTTATGAGACTTTTTGTGGAGTTTGCCCTTGTGGCAAGAAATACAGTCATCTCTTAAAGAAAAAGACTGTTTTGGAACTCCATTCACCAAATCATTCTTTATAAGAAAATTCACTTTGCGAAAATGCATATGTCCCATCCGTCTGTGCCAAAGAAGTGATTCTTTTTCCGAAGCCTTTGAGAGGAGACAAGTATACTCGTTAGATGTCTCGACCGTTCGCATATTCGAGACATAGGTGTCATTTCTCCTTGGTGCTCGCATTAGCACCCATTCCTCAGGAATGACATAACCCGGCTTCAATATCACACATTCAGATTTTGTGAATGCTGTGGTGTAATGCTTATCACAAACTTGTGAAACGCTCAGCAAGTTGTGATTGAGCTGTTCCACATAATTCACATTTTCAAAGCTAACATTCCCATTGGTTAGCGTTCCACGACCAGAAAATTGTTCCTCCCGTATCTCCAGCAAAGGCAACATATCCTCCTGCGTATGGTTTAATATCCACAAGAAGAGACACATCGCCAGTCATGTGTCGTGAGCAGCCACTATCCATATACCATTCGCTATCTTTAACACGTTCAGACTACTGCAACACATAAAAGTAAGGAGATTAGTGAGAAACGGTGACCCAAGCCTTTACAGACTTAGGTCTACCGAGGTCATCAACAATAATCACATCAGACAGAATTTTATTTTTAAACAAATCAGAATTTTCATCTGATGTGTTATTGTTAGCAGACTCTTTTCTTTTCCAAAATTTAGATGGTTCGGAAGTTGGTTTAAAAGTAATGTCGGGCTTTTGTTGTGGCAAAGGTTTTTGCCCAACATTACTTTGCTTCTCAACCGGCTTGGAAGAGTTGGAATAACGCCTAGGTGGAGATTGTGAAAACAAATTTCTATAAACGGATGTTCTAGGCATATCTCTCCCATAGTGCTGATTAGAGAGCTTGGGACAATCACAAATCAAATGTCCCTGTTTCTTGCAGTAGAAACAGGAATGCTTCTCAACAAATGGTTGAGGCTGAGGATTTACTGAAGGAGGTGGAGAAGCATTTCTTGAACATGCACATTGCGTACAAGTTTTCAGAGGTGCTTGCTTAGGTTGAATAGTTGAAGTAGAAGGTTTATCATAAGAAACTTTATCGTTATTAACAATTAAATTTCGTTTCAAAATCTTTACAGGTGTCTGTAAAGTTTGAAAGTTCTCATTCACAACTGATGTGCGAAAAGTATAGGCAATTATAATCACAAGTTTTAAATTAAGGAAATACTAAATAATACTATCACACAATTCAGGCAAGATTAACCCGTTCGTATAATATAGCTTTATAAGTAAGTCCAAGTTCGAACACAGGGAAACGTGATTCTAATTTATAACTAATTATCTATTTATTCCTAATTACAACTATTTACAATTATTCACAAATAAAGGATCAAATGTACAATTAATATTACAAGATAAGGGGGACGTTTTAGTTCCGAACGAACATATTTATAATTGATACAGATTCTAATAGATAAGTATAAGGTTCAACTTAAGAATACTCAATTGGATAGAAGATTATAATTATTCAAATTATTATTTACTAAACTTATTATAATTACTTATGTCTATTTGCTTGTTGGCTATTATTATTGGTGAATTACTAATGTAGAAAATTACTTAAGGTTAAGCTAATCTTCATCATAGCAACACAATCATAAGGTTACGCAAAGTATCACTAATTAATAAGATCTATCAGCAGTTTATTAATACAATTTCACCGGTATGGCGTGAATCACAATATTACTTTATATTAATGAATTATTCTTCGTCTATCGCATAAGGTTAAGATCAAGACATAAACACAATCACTTAATTTATAAAAACTTAATATGGTCATCCTCGTTTAATATAAATCAGTTTAACTATGTCAAGAACAATCATTAATATATTATAATATAGACAATTCTTGTATAATAAACATTCAATAATATAGTTCCAACATAAACATAAATTCATATAATAAACTCAATAAACATTCATTCAAATAGTTATAACGAAAACGTAATTCACAAGTAATTCAAATAAACAATATCCATAAATTAACTCAATAAGGTTATTAAAGTTACAAGGATAAAGAAACCAAACCAATTGTCGAACCAGCTCTTCCTAGGGTTAAAAACCTTCAAACCCTAGCTCCTTAACATCCAAATTCGCACCTTAAGTCGACCTTAAACCCTAATAATCGACTTTGTATTCTAAGAATCGTATATCGTTAAACCTAAACTAGGCCTCTATTTATAGTTTTCAAAACCGCCAGTCCAACCGCCGGTTGGAATTACCAACCACCGGTTGGGCTTAACTTGAGTCCTACTCCAACTCCGCGTCTGGAACCGCCTTTAATTAATTATATTCAACCGCCGGTTGGGTTTCTCAACCGCCGGTTGGTCCTGATTTCCAGAATCTTCCAACTTCGGGTTGGGCTTCATTTTGGGCTTCCTTCTTTTCACTCACGGCTTTTAATCTTCATTTTGGCCCAATTCTTCAATATTAACATTTTAGTCTTCAATTCTTTAAGGTTTAAGCTCCTTTTCTTAATATACTTCATTTTCTTCAGTTTTGGATTCGTTCTCGTTCCTTTTTCTTCAATCTTTAATTAAAATACATCTCTGCAAATATTAACAAAATAAGTATCTAAAATCATATAAATGCATTAAAATGTATATAAATATAGGGATAAATTATTATAACATATACTATCTATTTGATGCTTATCAACAACCTTTTCTTTTCCCCTTTTAATTTGAACCTCAACCTCAGGTTCATCTTGTAAAATTACATTTTCAGCTTTAATTTCAACTTTTTCAACCTTAGGATACTCCTGTTCAGTAATATCCTTAATTTGACCCAAAAAGTCACGTTTTTGTGCACCATTTCAAGCCCATTTTGGCTCAAATCTTTGAATAAACATCGAATAATCAATGTTTTATGCTAAAAATGTAAAATGAGCCAAAGCTTAGACTTCCTTTCGAAAAATCACTTAAAATGCTCAAATAATGAACAAATCAGAGCTAAAACGATCCACTTGCGATTCTGACGAATAATTAAGCTAAACTGGCCTAATTTGTGTCATATTGATCTTCAGGAAAATACAAAACTGTGGGCGCAAGAATCGTTCAAATCTGACAAGAAACAAAGAAGATAGAGCCAAACGAAGATCACAAGAACTACGACCAGTGCACAAGACTTACGATCCAGCACACAAGACCACGAGCCAGGGTACACCACCCCTACAGAGACCGTATACCACCCTTAGAGGGCCGTATACCCCCTTTTAGGGTGGTATACCCCCTTTTTAGTGCCGGATACGCCCTATTTGCTGCTGGATACGCCCTATTTGCTACCGAATACGCCCCTTTTGGTATCGAATACGCCCCTTTCGGTGTCGAATTTCATAGCTCGAGGGGGTATTTCAGTTTTAAATTAGGAGCGAGGGTGCTGAATGTAAATTTGTAAACTTGAAGCCTATAAATAGAGGCTTAACCTCCTCATTTTCAACACACCTTCACACAACACATTTCACACACTTCACACACTTCACTCTCTAGAATAGTGGTAGCTTTCTCTCTCTAACACTTCTCTAAGGAGTTAGAGGAGAAATAGTAGGAGTAGAGTAGCAAGCTTACGAGCTTTGTACGGAGTCGCTCCGAGACTGCGGTTGCGTAGATTTGTTGTAACGCCTATCAGGTTTTATTATACTATCCTTTCTTGTTATTTTTGAATATGTTGTGCTATTGCCATGATTATTTAAGAATGCATGCTATGATAATTGCTATGTTAGGCTAGAGAAATCTGTGTTTGCTATGATAGACGCTATGCTAGGGTAGTTATGCTTTAAACCATGCTGTTACTCTGCTCGCATGTAATTAGGATATGTTTGAATTTATGAAATGATTCTCAAATGTTTTATTTATCCAACTTATGCTGTGGTTTGAAACCTGTTGATAGAATCTGGCCAATTGCTAGAAATAGGTCCCTCAACTATTCTGTGTCTGAATGATTCGATGAACTCGGCATGGCTGCTGTTCTCCTGATTGAAATACATCATAGGAGACACGGAGCATAGGATTAGAGATAGATTAGAATCAATTTCATATATCAAATGCTTTTGAGAGAACTTTCGGAGCATTCGTGACTTAACCATTAATCCAGAAACTCTGCCTGAAATAAACTGATACTTATCCATGTTACACTACTGCATGTTCTTGTTTGATTGTTGCTTTAGGGTTTGCATGCTAGTATCTATTTGTCTATTACGGTTGTTGGATTCATGATTAGGTTTTCAAACATAGAATAATTACATACGACAGTTTAACATGCTAGAATAATTACAATGATCTGTATGAAATAATGTCGAACAATTTAAACAATCGTTAGACAGACTTTCCCAACTTATTCCGCGGGGTAACTCCTGTTCACTTTATTGTTTATTCAACAATTTGTGCCACGATACGAACGTCTCAGACGACCGAGACTGGGGAATAGGATTCAAGGTTAGTTGTCAGTTAAATTGGTACTTCATTTGGGAGAACTTCCGGTGTAGCTTACACTCCATATCTGTTATCCATGTGACATGTTATTTATTTGATTGTGGACAACTCTACGTTAGATAAGTAATAGGATAGGAGCTATGGCCCATTAGGACATATACAGCGATGATACGGGATCTCTGGGCGAGGCATCGGAAAAACCGTAAAATGGCTTAGTACTTGGTATAACGCTGGAACCACCTCTGGTGAAGTACAAATGCGTGGAAGCCACGAAAAGGCCGTAGGTACAATACTATGTTGAACATCATTCAGAGACCCCAAGTCAGCACTGCTAGGATTCATTGTAATTAGAGCCTTAACCCTCATAACTACCCCTAAATAGCATACACCGATGTCATAGCAAACACTCGCGCAATCCATAGTTCTCTCAGCGACTACACTCCTCATTTATTTTACTGTCTTTAGTTTACATAGAATAGAAAACAAAACCCCTCAAAAAGTTTTAAAACCCTAGCTAAATTACCAAAGATAATTAATCCTCCTAAGATCCCATGCCCGTTGTGGTTTGAAGAGCGACACTTGAGTCATACCTACCGCTTACTATACAAGTAGTAGTATAACTTAGGCTTCCCTGCACTATAAATATAAAACCACCCATCCGATCGCCGGTCCCGACGGGAAGGTCCGCAACGACAAGGAAGCAATTCTTTGACCGACCGCTGGGACTCGGTCAAGGTTTTTGGCCCCGCTGCCGGGGACTACAACGACCGATTTTAGGAATTTAGTTATCTTAGTTATTTAGCGATCCTTTCGGAAGATCAATATCATCCGGAAGTTCCTTTTCTATCCTTAGGTTAATTTTACCTTTTCCGTCTTAGATTAGAATAGTTTAACCCTTCCTTTCCAAAACCCTACTTTCTACCAACAAGTTATGTCAAATCGTATCACTCTCGCCTCATCAATTAAGCCACTGCTAGAGGGACGAGGAGGACCGATCGTAACACCAACAGACGAAACCCTTGAAATTAAGCCTCACTACATTAAAATGATTAAATCTGAGTGTCAGTTTCATGGTCTTTCGGTTGAAAATCCAAACGCCCATCTTAACAAATTCATCAACCTTTCCGACTCTTTCGTACAAATAGGAACAGATAGAAACCTTCTTCGTCTCCATCTGTTTCCTTATTCTTTATCTTCTCGAGCCTTAACATGGTTTTATGATTTCGAACCCAATTCGATTCATACATGGGAGGAGATGGCTACTAAGTTTCTAGCTAAGTACTTCCCTCCTTCCCTACAAACCAAGCTTAAAAACGACATCATTAACTTCCATCAAAGAACAAATGAATCATTAAGCAAGGCTTGGGAACGATTCAAGAATCTGATTGAGAGATGTCAGAATCGTCAGTTGTCTGAAACGGATCTGGTCTGCACATTCTATAACAGTTTAAATCCTCAACACAAACAAACCCTCGATGCTGCTTCATCCGGAAATTTCATGCTACATACTTCAGACGAAGCTTGGAAATTGATTGAGACGATAACGATGCATCAGCATGACCTGGAGTCAGATGAATCTACCTCAGAAGAAAGGAGTACTTCAAATCAAACCTTAGACAATCTAAAAACTCAACTCGAATCCATCACTCAAATTGTCAAAGATTTGCAAGAATCTTCAAACCCTAAGCAAGAGAATAAAACTCAAAAGTTCCTCTCAAGCCGAAGGGCCAACGAAGAAATTCTTACAACTAGTGGAAACCCTAATCACACTTCTTATTCCAAACCTTTTATTCAGCGGTTTACCACACAACCCACTTCCCGATCTTTAGTTCTCTCTACCCCTTCCCCATTGACTTCTCGTCTAAACAACGAAACTTTCAAAAACTTCATTGTTGAGAAAAATGATGTCAATAGAAAAATTGTTGATTTTCAAAACCAAATTGATTATTTGATTAGAATTTCAAACGATTTAATTAAAAACATGGAGGATAATGTTAAGAGGTTGTTTTTAAAAGTTGAGGAGAAGCAAAGGGAAGAAGCGATCTACAACTCTATCTATCACTCATCCTATGAGTATGATGACATCCTTGTGGTCACTAGAGGAGGAAAAGAGACTAAAAACGAGAAATCCTTAGATATTCCCACAAATGAACCTTCTACTTCTGATTCAGTACAAGTTGACACCCCTGTCACTTCTCCTGAACCAGAATCCTCTAAAGCCCCAGAAAGCATTAAACCAACACGTATACCTTTCCCTGGTAGGCTTAAGAAAGAGACACAAGAAGCTTAATTTGGAAAATATCTAGAAATGTTAAAAAGCTTACAGTTAAATGTTAAACTCTTAGATGCTTTAGTTGAAATGCCTAGTTGTGCCAAATTCTTTAAGCACTCTTATCCAACAAAGAAAAACTTAGACAGATATATTTAACTTACCCTTAGATGCAGAATGCTCTTTGATTATGCAACAAGGACTACCCCCGAAGCTAGGAGACACTGGCCGTTTCACTATTCCTTGTTATCTTCAGGATGTTCAAATAAGTAACGCCTTTGCTGACATAGGAGCTAGTGTAAACCTTATGCCATACTAGCTTTTTAGGAAACTAGGATTAAACGAACTTTTGCCAACCCGAATGACCATCCAGTTAGCCGATAGATCAGTTTAACTCCCTCGCGGAATTGCTGAAGATATTATGGTCCGTGTTGATAAATCCGTCTTTCCTGTTGATTTTGTTGTTATGGATATTGAAGAGGACACCCAAGTTCCACTCATCCTTGGCAGACCTTTCCTAAACAATGCCAAGGCCGTCATTGACTTTAATGAAAAATCTTTAAAACTTCGAGTTGGAACTGAGGAGGTCACCTTCAATATTGATAAACTAATGAAACATCCTATGGGAGAAGATCTTAGTCTTGTAGATTCTATGCAGGAAATAATCGAAGAACATTTGGAAGAAATTCTCGCAGTAAGCAGCATCAACCCCAACACTATCATCACAACAAGGAAACTGTTTGAAGAAAGCAAGGGATTATGCTCTGCTCTCTCCAATTCTTCCACCGCATCAAGAGAAGTTCTATTTTCTTTAAAGAATCCCAGCTTGCAGTTCAAAACTATTATGACCGCTCCACTTGGACATGGCACGCCAGTCACTCTTCTAAGAAGGAACCCGACTCCTGAAGTATGAAAGTCCCTTTAGCCTTAGATCTAGATGACTGATAACGATTATTGATTGGCGGAAACAATCAATTGCACGAACAAACAATAAACTCAAACCGAAAACAACGAATCAATCAAAGTAAACGAGTATATTAGCTTGTAAATCGTATTGGAACTGTTTACAGGAGTGCTTAGTCGACAAATGGTGCTAGGGTTGCGTCAACCTTAGCCGAAAACCCGTAGGTTTCAATTTATACAAAACAAAATCGGCAGACATGCGTCACTTGGGAAGTGTCGCATGTCACCGTCCTCTTGCATCACTTACCTAAGTGACGCTATGCGACACTAAGGCAAGTGTCGCCTAACACATAATCTAAGTGTCGTTATACATGAAAATTACTTTTCTATTCAACTTAACTAACGACACTTACAACTCGATAGACCAACTGACAGACACACAAATATGCATCAACGAACTCCCCTGTGTCTTCAGCTTGGTCTTCAAAAAACATCTTCAGTTCAAACCCAACCTGGTGGAAATACTCCACCAGCATGAATACCAACTCGTACACAAATCTCGACCACCTTCTCGAACTTTGAAGCCTCTTCTTGATCAAATCGATGATACTCCATTTTACTTTTGTGAAGAGCTTTGAAATCTTTCTTCGTTAGATTGATAAGGCTGATCGGATCAAAAACACGAAGAGTCTTTCCATACTTACCCGATAAATTCCAATTACCCTTTTCGATCACCGGATCTTCATCTGAAAGATATTCAATAACCGCTTCTTGAGTAACGGAATCAAACCACCAATATCGTAATCTTTTGAGACAATCAAGTGGCAGAGACTGTAGTGGCACAGTTTTCAGACTAGCAGCTGGAGGATAATGATATTTGACGATAGGTTCCTGAGTTCTTGGATCCAACTTTTTCTTGTATGAATAACGAACTCCCAGCTCTGGTCTAACCCACAAATACTTCTTGCTGTAAATATCTTTTCTGAGAATCAATTGCACGAACAAACCAGTTGAAAGTCCCTTTAGCCTTAGATCTAGATGACTGATAACGATTATTGATTGGCGGAAACAATCAATTACACGAACAAACAATAAACTCAAACCGAAAACAACGAATCAATCAAAGTAAACGAGTATATTAGCTTGTAAATCGTATTGGAACTGTTTACAGGAGTGCTTAGTCGACAAATGGTGCTAGGGTTTCGTCAACCTTAGCCGAAAACCCGTAGGTTTCAATTTATACAAAACAAAATCGGCAGACATGCGTCACTTGGGAAGTGTCGCATGTCGCCGCCCTCTTGCGTCACTTACCTAAGTGACGCCATGCGACACTAAGGCAAGTGTCGCCTAACACAGAATCTAAGTGTCGCTATACATGAAAATTACTTTTCTATTCAACTTAACTAACGACACTTACAACTCGATAGACCAACTAACAGACACACAAATATGCATCAACAAAGTATATGATTCATCTCTCTCAAGGGAAGAAATTCAAACGACGCTCAAGGAAATGGAATCAATGTTTTCACCACCTGATTCGCAGCTATCTGAAAGTTGTGAACCACAAAGTTCAAATCCAGAAATTACCATAAGCACTTCTTCATCAGCTCAAGCTCAGAAGCTTGCACTTACTGAAGACAACGATATCATCATTACTGAAGAAAATGCAACTTCTACATCATCCACTGTCAAATACGAGCTGAGGAAGGATGCATTCTCTGATAAAATAGAATGGGTTGAAATAGCTTCAGCCAATACATCAGATTCACCTCTTGAAGAATCAGACTTCCAAACCGAGTTTGATGAACTCAAGAGAGATGAAATTGCAAGAATGAAGCCTTCTACTGAAGAACCGCCGGAATTGGAACTAAAGGAACTACCCTCTCATCTGGAGTACGCTTTTCTCGAAGGAACTTTACACTTACCGGTTATCATATCTAAAGATCTGAAGCCTGAGGAAAAAGCCAGACATTCAGGTTCTGAAGTCACATAAAAAGGCAATTATTTGTAAAATCTCTGACATACAAGGGATCAGTCCAAACTACTGCACGCACAAGATCCTAATGGAAAACGACTTCAAGCCATCAGTTCAGAGACAGAGGAGAGTCAACCCGAAGATTCAAGACGTGGTCAAAAAGGAGGTTATCAAACTTCTTGATGCTGGCCTGATATATCCTATTTCAGATTCTCCATGGGTCTGTCCCGTACAGGTTGTTCCAAAGAAAGGAGGAATGACGGTGATTACAAATGAACATAATGAACTCATCCCAACAAGAACCGTCACTGGTTGGAGGGTTTGCATTGACTATCGCAAGCTAAACGAAGCCACTCGCAAAGATCACTTCCCTCTGCCGTTCATTGATCAGATGCTCTAGAGATTGTTAGGAAATGATTTCTATTGTTTCCTCGATGGTTTCTCTGGCTATTTTCAAATCCTTCTCGATCCGAAGGACCAGGAGATGACAATATTCACGTGTCCATACGGAACCTTCGCCTACCGATGTATGCCTTTTGGGCTATGCAATGCACCTACTACTTTTCAGAGATGCATGGTGGCGATTTTCCATGACATGATTGAACAGTGTATGGAGGTTTTCATGGATGATTTCTCTGTCTTTGGGGACTCCTTCACATCTTGTCTTTCCAACCTAGAAAGGATGCTCGCTCGTTGCGAAGAATCAAACCTCGTTCTAAATTGGGAGAAATGTCACTTTATGGTGAAAGAAGGAATAGTATTAGGACATCGGATATCTAAAGCAGGAATTGAAGTAGATAAAGCTAAAGTTGATACTATTTCAAAACTTCCACCACCTACTTCTGTGAAAGCCATTCGAAGTTTTCTAGGTCACGCCGGATTCTACCGTCGCTTTATTAAGGATTTCTCTAAGATTTCTCGAACTATGACTCATCTTCTCGAAAAAGATACTCCGTTTGACTTTACAGATGACTGTCTTAAAGCTTTTAACTACTTAAAGGAACAGCTCGTGCATGCACCAATCATGGTAGCCCCCGACTGGAGTTTACCATTTGAAATCATGTGCGACGCCAGTGATTTTGCAGTTGGAGCTGTGCTAGGACAACGGAAGGAGAAACACTTTCAACCAATATACTACGCCAGCAAAACTCTTACGGACGCTCAAGAGAACTATACAACCACAGAGAAGGAGTTGCTAGCGGTAGTATTTGCTTTTGATAAATTTCGTTCCTATCTTATTTTGTCCAAAACTATTGTCTATACAGATCATACAGCTCTTAAGTATCTCTTCAAAAAGCAAGACACTAAGCCAAGACTGTTGCGCTGGATTCTGCTCTTACAAGAATTAGACATAGAAATTAAAGATAAAAAGGGAGCAGAAAACGTTGCAGCGGATCACCTCAGCCGATTGGAAAATCCAGGAATGGAAAAGCTTGAAGAAAGAGATATTCAAGACCAGTTCCCGGATGAACAACTCATGAACATCGGAAAGCACCATCAGGGACCTCGTCCATCTTACGATCCCTGGTATGCTGATTTTGCCAACTACTTGGGGGGAGGAATAGTCCAGAAAGGAATGTCAACTTCTCGAAGACGAAAGTTCTTCCGCGACGTATAGAATTATTTTTGGGACGATGATTTCCTCTTTAAGGTCTGTCCCGATCATATCATCAGAAGATGCGTCGACGGGAAAGAAGCCGAACATATCCTCTACCAGAGCCACCATGGACCCACTAGAGGCCACCACGGAGCTAACAAGACCGCACGGAAAGTATACGACGCCGGCTTCTATTGGGCAACCATTTTTTAAGATTCTTACGACTTGGTAAAACGTTGTGATGCTTGCCAAAGGTTTGGAAGTATCTCACAGAGGAGTGAAATGCCACTTACTAACATCCAAGCTTGTGAAGTCTTTGACATTTGGGGATTAGATTTTATGGGACCCTTCCCTAAATCTAACGGAAAAGAATACATTCTGGTTGCAGTTGATTACGTGTCCAGGTGGGCCGAAGCACAAGCTCTCCCAACAAATGACGCCAGGGTCGTCACTAAGTTTCTCAAACAACTAGTTTGTCGATTTGGAGCTCCAAGAGCCATAATCAGTGATCGTGGCACACACTTCTGCAATACTCACCTAATGAGAACATTGCAACAATACGGAGTAACTCACAAAACTTCAACAGCTTATCACTCACAAACCAATGGGCAAGCCGAAGTGACAAATAGGGCCTTAAAGCGAATCTTAGAACGAACGGTGTTCAACCATGGGGAGAAGTGGTCTGATAAATTAGATGATGCGTTGTGGGCATTCAGAACATCATACAAAACACCGTTAGGAACCACACCATATCGTCTGGTTTATGGTAAGGCATGTCATCTACCGATAAAGTTGGAGTATAAGACATACTGGGCGCTGAAGAAATGTAATTTAGACATTCCCACCATAAGATCCCATAAGAGAATGCAGCTTAACGAACTGGCTGAGTTAAGAGATAAAGCATACGATAGCTCCCTGAAATTCAAAGAAAGAACCAAGATGTTCCATGATGCAAGACTCAAGCTATCAAAGTTTAAACCAGGAGATAAAGTACTTCTCTTTAACTCACGCTTCAAAAAGTTCTCTGGAAAATTCAATGTCAGGTGGAGCGGACCATTTATAGTCTCAAAGGTATTTTCCTTCGGTGCAGTCGAACTCGAAGCCCCGGAAGGTAACTTTAAAGTTAATGGTCAACGCTTGAAACATTACATTGAGGATTTCTCCATTAATGAGGAAGTCTACATTTTCGAGCCACCTTGAACTATTCCCAGGTATCAAGAGTCAAGCTAGTGACTCCTCTTAAACAAGCGCTCTTGGGAGGCACCCCAAGCCTATCCTAGAACAATTTGTCTTTTTATTTTTATTCTTAGTTTAAAACTTATCTAGTATTATCATTCCTAACTAAATGATGCAGGATAGCTACTTATCTGACAGCCTTTGAAATTTACAAATCTGAGATAAGTCTTTATTATTTATATACAGATGAAGAAGTCCTGATGACACTTACAAATCAAAATATTTTACAAACAATCATCAGTCTTTTCGCATTTGTATATCCTTATAAACTTTACATGTTTAGTGTTATTTATGTTTTTCAGGATGGAAGCCCAAGCTGAAAGTAGTGAGCAGAAAGTCAAGAAAGGCACCAGACGTGGAAAAACCCGCAGAGGCAAGAAGAAGATGGCTGCTGTTCAGGAAGAGAGTCTGATCGATGTACCGATTACTCCAGGGGAGCATTGGAGACCTGCTGCACCACAGTCTGCCCCAGCATCTGAGACGATCCCGACCTTTGATTATGGGATCACTACTGCAGATCCAGCAGCTGCTTGGTCTCTCTTTCAGACATTGTCCATTCATCATGAGGCAATGTCTGATATCCGCGAGGCAGTCGGTTTACCGAGACTTCAGGATCTCCCTTACAGGCTAGGGTCTGCTCCGAGACTTTCTCGACCACCATGGTCATTCTTCCCTCCTGCAGCTGGCACTACTGATTCTCCGGTACAGGCTCCTGAGAGTTCACACTCTGATCCCGCCGAGATGCTCGCAGCTGCTAGCAGAATTTATGCACCATCACCTTCTTCTATTCTCCATGATGCTACCATCTCTGCCATCTATGATGCTGCTGTCGCTGAGTTCGACCCTGATATGGATGATCTGCTAGATGAGCCTTAGTTTATCTTTATTATCTTTATATTTTTCGACTTTATGTTTTAGAATTATCATACTACTATTCTGTGAGACTTGGTTATTATGACTCTATTTATGGCTATTTGCAGAACTCAGTATTCGTAGGAATGGATGATTTTAAAAGAAGTCTGGTCAAACTCCAGCAAATCACCTGCACCACACCTTCACGAATCTGGTCCACCATCCAGTGCTCACCAAGCGTAGGGAAGTATCACTCTAGTTCTTATGATCTATCTTATGATAATATATACTCATGCCTACTTAAAACTCTAAGTGTGGGATTAATATCCCATAATTAGAAAACTTGAAATTTATATTTGACTTAATGCAAAACCCTAAGTGTGGGATTCTCCCTACTTAGTACAGAAACATTGAGGGCAATGTTTATTTTTAAGTGTGGGATAGCAGTATACTCTTCGCTCACTTGTTAAGATCAAAATTTTTTCGAAATAGTCCTCAGTAAATAAACAAATCCTTATTTTGCCAAAAATTTTAAAATTTTTCCACTACAAAAACGGTCTTGCTTCGATAGTAGTTTGACTACTCATTCAGTAGACCGACTTTTCCAAAAGTTTTTTGAGTCAATAAATTAAGTAGGAGTACAGATTTTTTTTTTTTTTTCAAGTATTCAAAAGTCGGTAAAAAGAGATAGGAACATGTCAGACTCTAAATAATTTTAAAATGAAAGTCTAAGAGGGGCATCGCATGACTGGGCACATACAACCTATATTTGCAGTGAGGTAACTTGAGCCTATATTAAGCATTCATTTTTAATGCTTCACTTTCATTTGTTGTGTGTGACCGGTGCATGCATTCAGAATTAGAACTTGCTCCTGGTATGCATTTTGAGACCATATTGACAGGTGCCTGATATAACTCAAATAGTCATGTTTTTAAGGGCAATATTCCACACTTTTTGGACGTATCTTTAGTGAAAACATTCCAAAATGATCATTATTTACTAAAATTCACTAAAGTGGTCTAAATATAGGCGTTGCTGCAAAAATCACCTAAAACGTCCAAATAACAAGCAAATTAGGGCAAATAAACGTGCACAAAATCCTCTGGCCTCATTTACCTTATATAGATCACATTCTAACTTCATCATATGCTAAAACAGGTAAAATCGAGATGGGAAAATCAAGAATCATGCAAATCGGATAAAGGACGGAGAAGACTGAGCGATATCAGACCCTATAAAGTCATTTCGGCTATGCTTAATCTATACACATCCAATTTCATTGAAATTGGCATCATTAGAAGCATAACGAAATTACGAAGACACAGGCGAAAGAATCAGGTAAAAAGGACGCATAACGAAGGAGATACGCGCGTTTTAAGCAACGAACGAAATCAGACGGACACCGTATACGGCCTAGGGAACCGTATACGGCCCCACTAGCACCATATACGGCCTAGTGTACACCATATACGGCCCCTCCAAGGCCGTATACGGCCCCTGCTACCCCATATCGTGCTTCGTTTGCTTCTACATGCTGTTTCGCGAGTTGTACGGAAGATCTGAAGCTTTGCCTATAAATAGAGGGTCACCTCTCCTCATTTTACACACCTCAACACACTTTCACATTCTCACACTTTTCTCATTTCTCTCTTTCTTTCACTTTCTCTCTCTACTTTCTCTCTCTAGCACTACTCTTAGGAGTTAGAGGAGAAATGTTAGGGTTGAGCCTACGGTTCGAGTCTAGAGGAAGGTTTTGCTTGGTAATCTTGTTGTAACGAGTTTTTCAAGTTCAGACTATTTGTAATCCTCAGTATTACACTGCTGTATTCCCGGTGATATCTAAACTTTGCTTACTGTTATAATGCTTGTGCTTTATGTTATTTCAGTTTGTGTTTTACTTATTGCCATGTTTATAGAGTAGTTTAATATTGTGATTGCTGAAATGTAGATATTAGGAGTAAGGATGATGTTAAATTAATATTTCATTTATACGATTGGAAATTGTTATGATGTGTATCTGGTTAAGCTTATCCTGAATATAGATCTAGTCTCTCATCACCCTTTCCAGACTTTCACGTGACTGTTGCTCTAGGATAGGATCTGATCAACCCTAATACTATGAATACACAGTTATCTCCAGTTACAGTATGAAACTATGAACTTTCCTTGAAAAGGCACGGTACTTCGTATAGCGTTGGAAACACCTCGTGTGGAGTACAAATACGTGGAAGCTAAGGAAATGCCATGGATTGTTTCATCGTGGATTACCTAGAAGTGACCCTTCTAGAACTGTGGTCTAGGAATCAAAGCTGTGGAAATGCTCGTTGCCCTGTACACCGTTAGTACACCTAAGATCCGGAACACTGTGGAAATGCTTAAATGCCTAGTACACCGTCAGTACATCTAGGATTGGAACACTGTGGAAATGCCTAATCGCCCTGTACACCGTGACTATTCCTAGGGATGAACGCCTGAATGTAAAGGAGGGTCTATATTTACGATGGTTAAGTATGTGCTTCAACAAATACAATACAGGGTAGTGTCAATTATAATACCTAGACATGCAAAACCCTAATCAGACCAATAGTTTAACATACATAGGATACAATCAGTATTTGCCATGATAAAAGTAAATAGACGATTAGGTGTTAAGAAAGGTCAGTAAATACAATTGTGGTCTGTTGCCTTATGCCTGCTCCCTAGATAAATCAAGGGTGACTTTGTCTTATTCAAGCAAAAGTTCAGGGGGGTTTGAAAACAGCCTGATCTGATCAGTATCATGATAGCCTAGGATTTCAGTGACATATGTTTCTAGGGTTTCACCTGAACATAGGTTCCTAGTGTTTACACCGAAAGTATGTCTGCTTTTTATCTGGTAAATCTCCAATCAATTTTATAATGAACATCATCCCGAAACCCTAACTATCCAAGTTTCAGCAATCACATCTCTACCTGTCTGCTTATTCCCTATCTTTTATCTGCTGCATTTATTTTACTGTACTTAGGATAAATTAGAAAACCAAATCAATCCAAAATCTATCTACCTACCCCCATCCTAATTGCGACCATAATCTTTGGTGACTCGCTTCATTTCAATTCACTCCGATAAAAGAACGACCTCGAGTTATACTTACTGCTTGCTCCCAAGGTATGTAGTACTTATAGTTTGAGCCCCAGCTCATATAAATTTAAAACTCACTGTCCGCCGCCTCTATTGCTGTTGGAACAACGACCGGAGTCAAATCCGACCGACCGATAGGAGCGCGACAAGTTTTTGGCGCCGCTGCCGGGGATCGTAGAGCGTTACGATTTGAAGCCGCCTTAGATATTCTAGCTTTTAGGAGACCCTTTCCAATTAGGTTTTCCCAAACTTAGTTGGTAGTTATTTGCTTTCCTTAGAACAATTTAGATAGTTAAATTAAAAATGAAAAATACAAAAACATCTTTCTATGATTCATTTTCGTCTAGCCCCATTTCTCCACTCGCCCTCAAAACGTCCGAAGAAATGATGGCCATGGATGACGCTGAGTTCTTCGCCTGCTTAGAACGAGAGTTGGAATCTGAAGTCTACTCTTCATCTTTATCCTCTTCCGAAGATATCTCCGCTAATTCAGAGGATGAATCTAGAACCATAGGGCAATTCTTAGACCTTGACTTAGGAACCCATGATTCTCATCAGAAGATCTCAACTTCTGCATCTAGCATTCTAAGCTATCAGGTTATACCTGCTCCTGAGATTTCATATTCCTTAGAAAACTTCTTTCAATTCCCTACTTCATCTGGTTTTGCCGAGAGTAACTCTGAACATCTTCAACCCTTTCGTTTTCCACCCATTGAAGAACGTCTTCCGCCATGGAATGAAGAAGTTTACAAATACCCTCCAAAATCACCTATCTTTTTGAACCTTGTACCAGAACCTGAGTACACCATCTATCGTGTTGTTGATAGGACTCTACCAATCAAACCTGAAGAAAATATCCGCTACGTGGTTGCAGCGACCGTCCGGCAGTAATCGTTATGTGATATGGAAAGATATGATTAAGCTTGGAATCAGGGATGAGTTGAAAAGTTTGTTGATGTATGAGACCGAGGGTCAAGTGAACAATGCCCTTCTCCGTCTTTTCGATATAGATGAGTATGCATACCGAGAAGTAGTGACAGAGTTCATGATGACTTACCAGCTGAATCCAAAAATGAGCGTATCCGACAAAAGAAAGATTTCATTCAGGTTTCAGGAACAGATTCATCATATCTCAGTTGCCGACTTGGGAGTGTATCTTGGTTTATATACAGAGTCTCAGATCAGCTCTGCATGGTTAAGAAACAGTGTTCAAGACATCTCCAGCCTACCAAACAGGAACCACAAGGATATTTGGATGGATTTAGCAGGATCAAACTTTAGGAGCTGTGTTAAGTCATCCACTTTCATCAAGCCGGTTCATCACATCCTTCACAAGTTGCTAGCATGTTCTATATTTGGGAAGAAGGAAGGTGGAGCTGTGAGTGCCGAAGAGTTGAAGTTCATGGAAGCAATCATAGGAGGAAAGAATCTGAATGTTGCTTTCTTGATCGCTAAGAGACTTTGGGATGAGACAGACTTGGATAAGCACATGTTCATGGGATCGATTATTACTAGGTTGCTGTATGGTATGGGATTGTTGACTGAGGCCCACACTGAGGAGTTTACTGTTTGTTCTCGTTCTTTGCCATTCAACTTGGAATACTGCAAGTTGATCCATCTTGTTGAGGTAGATAAGCAGAAGCAGTGCCTATGGAAGAACACCAAACAGATCATTCCAGGATGTCATCTCCCTGGGAAGCGTGTTAGAGGATCCTCACCTGTTGCAGATACTGAGGATGGCCCATCTGATAGAGCCCGAGCACCTACTACTCATGCTAGTGTCCCGCATGGAGGAGCTGAGACAGCCGAGCCACCAGCTCAGGCTACTGTTCACTACACAGATCCAGTGACCTCGCTGACACAGTATTATCTTTTGCATGCTCTTCAGGTTAGCCGTTCCCATCAGCTGTTGATTTCCAGGAGACTTGGTATTTCTGACCTGGAGCCTTACATGCACCGATGCGGTCCACCACCACCAGCCATAGCACCACCACATACATCCATCCCATCACATACCACCCATACACCATCACCCACTATCCGGACCACACCAGTACCAGAGCAGGTCCAGTCAGTTGAGACCGAGATACCGGTAGTTCAGCCAGTGATTTCTGCACCTGTGATTTCTCATCCTGCCCAGCCAGTCGCCAGTGGATCCTACCGTGCTGACACAGTCTACTTAGGCACGGATGCTCTATCTTTTGACACTTCCAGGATGTTACTAAACCTTGGACCGATCTCTTCCTCAGATGTGCCCACCGAGACCATGCTTCGTCAGGCCTATATGAAACTACTTGAGGATGCCAAGGTCACATCAGATGTTCTGCTACAGTGGGGTATTACAGATCCGATGAAACTGCCGGCAGCTACACTCAGAGATATTTTGATTGAGCTCAAGCTTATCACTGCTGAAGAAGGACAGAGAGTGTCGAGTGGCCAGCAGTCAGTCGTAGGACCATCCACAGCACCAGCCCCTACTCAGCATGATGACATACCTGATCAGGGATCCCCAGCCTCATAGACCTGCCCCATTTGCATCACTTGACTTTGGTTTCAGACATTATTATTATTATTATCTTGTGTTTGTTTGGCTAGTGTTGAATCTTACTTTTGGAACATATTTGTAGCAGCCACTAGTTGGTTGATCACTCTATCCTTATTTACATTATGCTATTACTTATTATGTTTTATTTTCTTTCTGTCAAATAAGTAGAAATGTTGTGAGGAATGAAACGTAAAAATAGGCGAGATGGCGCACTTTCAAGAAGAAAATCCGTGAAGTCAAAAGGCAACCCGAACCATCTTTCAATATCTGCAGACTACGGAACATTCAACATCTCATGGAGGGGTCTCGTTCTTCTCAAAAACTTCTTCGTATCCAAGCACTTCAAAGAACTAAGTGTGGGATCACTTCCCACACAACAAATACTTATCGAAATCACTACAGCTTCTTCAAAACCTAAAGTATAGGATTCTACACCATAAGAATCCCTACTTAAGAGAATTGAAGTTGATTTCTGATAACATTGGATACATGACACCGGATAACCCAATTGAAGCTTACTGACCTTCAAGAAGAATGTAGAAGAAAGCTCGCTTCGACTCTCTCTTTCCTGCAAAATTTCATAAGCTTCAAAACGTTTAAAAACTTTATCTGGGGAGTTTATTAACCCTTTATCCATTTCATGATCACATATATTTTGTCTTGTTAGCTTGTTATAATCTATACCCTATCTTGAGCTTATCACTAAGTGTGGGATTCAAACCCAAAATTAACACTTAAGAAACATTTTCTTACATGTTCAAACTCTAAGTGTGGGATTTTACCTCCAGTAAAAACTCAACTCGAGAGAACATTAGGGACAATGTTCCTCTAAGTGTGGGATAGCTAGGTATAGAATACCTTGGATAATTTTAGGCGATTTTTATGTCCAAAATAGTATTACTCAGAAAATGTTTCCCCAAAAACGAACTTTTTCAAAAATTTAAAATTATGAGTTAGATTGTGAAACTAACTCTAAGTTTTTGAGTTAAATACTTTCGAAAAGAATCATTTTCAAAATATGAGTAAGGTATTTTGGAATATAGGGAAAATAAGGTAGAAATTTCTCGAGCAAGAAACAATAATCTAAAAGGAGCATGGCTAAGCACATACAACCCTATTTTGTAGTGAGGTATCTTGAGCCTAAAAGCATTCATCATTAATGCTTCACTTTCATTTCTTGTGTGTGCCGATGCTTGCATCTCAGAATTAGAACTTGCTCCAGACATACGTTTCGAGACCACATTGGTGTGTACCGTACGCGGTATAGGTGCAGCTAGATGACCTTGACATTCCTTAGGATTTAAACCCAATTCTTACATATCTCTTCAAGCCCAAAACCCTTCCGATACTTATTTTCAGTATCGATGATCCGCCTAGTAAACCCTGTTGAGCCTAAACCTTTCATTTCGTAAAAACCCTCGTACTCAACCCCTACTCACCCAAAAATTCCAAAAGCTTATCTTAGAATTTCTAAGGTCGTGAAAAACATCTTTTGGAACATCCTCTTCAATTATGTTCCAAAGTCTTCCTCTTCTGTGTACTCTAAAAGTCAAAAGTGCGAAAAATTGGCACGATAAAAGAAATTGAAGTTCAAGATCAAAGATCATAATTCTGAAAAGGATTTCTGAAGGAATCAACTTAAAATATCCTTAGAAATTCTCTAGCAAAGAAGTTCTGAAGAAGAAAAGAAAAAGAAACAGTTCCATCAAATAAAGCTGAGTGCTTCAAGTATCACCTTCTCAAGGAAAATTCGATTGAAGATGAGCAGCTACAAATCCTCCGTTCCGTTCTAAAATAAAGTTTTTCGCTATCTTTGAAGTTTTAAGATGAGTCAAAACCCTACAACCAAACATATACCACTACCCATACCCTTAAACCTCACCAAACACTACCACCCGTTGAATGTCTTGGGATAGTTAGCACCGTCCTCACCTAAGTGGTGGAGATCCGATTCTCGACCAAGCTTATGACGATGAGTGCTGCATGACTGGCTTATTTGAGTGATTTCATTTGTTCTAGATTGATAGGAAACCCGATACACCATGAGTGAATTGAGTGACCACCCTTAGTGAGATCGCCTAGTCATGTGTACTCCAAGATCACGAGAACTGGTAGTATGCTTAATGATAATTGCTTCTTAATTCTGAAAGGATCATCTTATCCTTCCCCTTATTCTTAAACAGTCTTAGTCATATGAGAAGTGGTATCTTTTGAAATTATTTTGACTCACCCTTAAAAACCAAATTTTAAATGTTTTTCTAACTGAGTGTTGCTTGAGGACAAGCAACGTCTAAGTGTGGGATAACTTGATGTGACTCAAATAGTCATGTTTTTAAGGGCAATATTTCACACTTTTTGGACGTATCTTTAGTGAAAACATTCCAAAATGATGATTATTTACTAAAATTCACTAAAGTGGTCTAAATATAGGCGTTGCTGCAAAAATCACCTAAAACGTCCAAATAACAAGCAAATTAGGGCAAATAAACGTGCACAAAATCCTCCGGCCTCATTTACCTTATATAGATCACATTCTAACTTCATCATATGCTAAAATAGGTAAAATCGAGACGGGAAAATCAAGAATCATGCAAATCGGATAAAGGACGGAGAAGACTGAGCGATATCAGACCCTATAAAGTCATTTAGGCTATGCTTAAGCTATACACATCCAATTTAAGTGAAATTGGCATCACTAGAAGCGTAACGGAATTATGAAGACATAGGCGAAAGAATCAGATCAAACGGACGCATAACGAAGAAGATACGCGCGTTTTAAGCAACGAACGAAATCAGACGGACACCGTATACGGCCTAGTGTACACCGTATACGGCCCCTCCAAGGCCGTATACGGCCCCTGCTACCCCATATCGTGCTTCGTTTGCTTGTACGTGCTGTTTCGCGAGTTGTACGGAAGATCTGAAGCTTTGCCTATAAATAGAGGGTCACCTCTCCTCATTTTACACACCTCAACACACTTTCACATTCTCACACTTTTCTCATTTCTCTCTTTCTTTCACTTTCTCTCTCTACTTTCTCTCTCTAGCGCTACTCTTAGGAGTTAGAGGAGAAAGGTTAGGGTTGAGCCTACGGTTCGAGTCTAGAGGAAGGTTTAGCTTGGTAATCTTGTTGTAACGAGTTGTTCAAGTTCAGACTATTTGTAATCCTCAGTATTACACTGCTGTATTCCCGGTGATATCTAAACTTTGCTTACTGTTATAATGCTTGTGCTTTATGTTATTTCAGTTTGTATTTTACTTATTGTCATGTTTATAGAGTAGTTTAATATTGTGATTGCTGAAATGTAGATATTAGGAGTAAGGATGATGTTAAATTAATATTTCATTTATACGATTGGAAATTGTTATGATGTGTATCTGGTTAAGCTTATCCTGAATATAGATCTAGTCTCTCATCACCCTTTCCAGACTTTCACGTGACTGTTGCTCTAGGATAGGATCTGATCAACCCTAATACTATGAATATACAGTTATCTCCAGTTACAGTATGAAACTATGAACTTTCCTTGAAAAGGCACGGTACTTCGTATAGCGTTGGAAACACCTCGTGTGGAGTACAAATACGTGGAAGCTAAGGAAATGCCATGGATTGTTTCATCGTGGATTACCTAGAAGTGACCCTTCTAGAACTGTGGTCTAGGAATCAAAGCTGTGGAAATGCTCGTTGCCCTGTACACCGTTAGTACACCTAAGATCCGGAACACTGTGGAAATGCTTAAATGCCTAGTACACCGTCAGTACATCTAGGATTGGAACACTGTGGAAATGCCTAATCGCCCTGTACACCGTGACTATTCCTAGGGATGAACGCCTGAATGTAAAGGAGGGTCTATATTTTTGATGGTTTAGTATGTGCTTCAACAGATACAATACAGGGTAGTGTCAATTATAATACCTAGACATGCAAAACCCTAATCAGACCAATAGTTTAACATACATAAGATACAATCAGTATTTGCCATGATAAAAGTAAATAGACGATTGGGTGTTAAGAAAGGTCAGTAAATACAATTGTGGTCTGTTGCCTTATGCCTGCTCCCTAGATAAATCAAGGGTGACTTTGTCTTATTCAAGCAAAAGTTCGGGGGGGTTTGAAAACAGCCTGATCTGATCAGTATCATGATAGCCTAGGATTCCAATGACATATGTTTCTAGGGTTTCACCTGAACATAGGGTCCTAGTGTTTACACCGAAAGTATGTCTGCTTTTTATCTGGTAAATCTCCAATCAATTTTATAATGAACATCATCCCGAAACCCTAATTATCCAAGTTTCAGCAATCACATCTCTACCTGTATGCTTATTCCCTATCTTTTATCTGCTGCATTTATTTTACTGTACTTAGGATAAATTAGAAAACCAAATCAATCCAAAATCTATCTACCTACCCCCATCCTAATTGCGACCATAATCTTTGGTGACTCGCTTCATTTCAATTCACTCCGATAAAAGAACGACCTCGAGTTATACTTACTGCTTGCTCCCAAGGTAGGTAGTACTTATAGTTTGAGCCCCAGCTCATATAAATTTAAAACTCACTGTCCGCCGCCTCTATTGCTGTTGGAACAACGACCGGAGTCAAATCCGACCAACCGATGGGAGCGCGACAGTGCCATACGTGGCATAGGTGCAATTAAACGACCTGGACATTTACTTAGGATAAACCCAATTTTTGTCATATCTCTTCAAGCCTTACCTAGTCGATACTCATTTTTAGTATCGATGATCCACCTAGAAAACCCTGTTGAGCCTTAACCTTTTCGTTTCTAAAAACCCAAACCTTTATACCTACTCACTTCCATACCCACCAAAATCTTATCTTAGAATTTTTAAAATTTTGAAAAACGCTATTTAGATATTCTTTTTTGCTTTCCCTCAAAACTCACAAATTTCGTGTTTACTTAAAAATTCTCGTGTGCGTTTCCATAATAAAAACTCAAAGATCGAGAGTCATGAGGTGCGAAAAATTGGCACCAAGTAAATTCGAAGTTGTCAAAGGATTGAAAAAAGAAAGGATCTCAAAAAGGGCAGTAAGAAAAAGAAAAATCTCTTAGAAATTCCTTGGCAAAGAAATTCTAAGCCAAAAATATAGAAAAGAAGAAAAAGAAATAAATATGTATCATCTGAAATAAAGCTAAGTGCTTCAAATCTCTCGAAAACTCCGATTCCATGTGTTTTCAAAAAGATAGAAGTCAAAATAGCTATCTTCCTCCCTTATCGTTATCCGTTTCCGTTTTCACTAAAAAAAATGTATCTAAGTAAAGTTTTTCATAAGTTTAAAAAGTCCTAAGATAAGCAAAACCCCTTTTCCTTTAAAAATTACCACCAACTATACCCTTTAAACCCTTACATTACAACCCTCACAAATGTCTGGTGATAATTAGTGTCGTCCCTGTCTAAGTGGTGGAGATTTGATTCTCGATCAAGCCTATGATGATGAATGCTGCATGACTGGTATATGAGCGATTTCATTTGTACTAGAATGATAGGAAACCCGATACACTTTGAGTGAATTGAGTGACCACCTGGTGAGATCGCCCAGTCATGTATATTCCAAGATCACGAGAATTGAAAGCATGCCTAAGACAATCATTTTATAAATCTTTTAGATACGTCAGGGGAACATCTCTCTTTTCCGTACTGGAACAATACTTGTTCCAAATCTGTACCTTTTTCTTCCTTTAAAGATTCACCCATAAAAATGATTTTTCGCAAAATTAAAGTTTTTGGCATAGAATGATTTGGAGTTTGCTTGAGGACAAGCAAAAATCTAAGTGTGGGATATTTAATTTGACGCAAAAAGTCACGTTTTTGTGCACTATTTCAAGCCCATTTTGGCTCAAATCTTTGAATAAACATCGAATAATCAATGTTTTATGCTAAAAATGTAAAATGAGCCAAAGCTTAGACTTCCTTTCGAAAAATCACTTAAAATGCTCAAATAACGAACAAATCAGAGCTAAAACGATCCACTTGCGATTCTAACTTATAATTAAGCTAAATTGGCCTAAGTTGTGTCATATTGATCTTCAGGAAAATACAAAACTGTGGGCGCAAGAATCGTTCAAATCTGACAAGAAACGAAGAAGATAGAGCCAAACGAAGATCACAAGAACTACGACTAGTGCACAAGACTTACGATCCAGCACACAAGACCACGAGCCAGGGTACACCACCCATACAGGGGCCGTATACCACCCTTAAAGGGCCGTATACCCCCCTTTTAGGGCCGTATACCCCCTCTAAGGGGTGGTATACCCCCCTTTTAGGGTGGTATACCCCCTTTTTGGTGCCGGATATGCCCTATTTGCTGCTGTATACGCCCTATTTGCTACCAAATACGCCCCTTTTGGTATCGAATACGCCCCTTTCGGTGTCGAATTTCATAGCTCGAGGGGGTATTTCAGTGTTAAATTAGGAGCGAGGGTGCTGAATGTAAATTTGTAAACTTGAAGCCTATAAATAGAGGCTTAACCTCCTCATTTTTAACACTCCTTCACACAACACATTTCACACACTTCACTCTCTAGAATAGTAGTAGCCTTCTCTCTCTAACACTTCTCTAAGGAGTTAGAGGAGAAATAGTAGGAGTAGAGTAGCAAGCTTACGAGCTTTGTACGGAGTCGCTCCGAGACTGCGGTTGCGCAGATTTGTTGTAACGCCTATCAGGTTTTATTATATTATCCTTTCTTGTTATTTTTAAATATGTTGTGCTATTGCCATGATTATTTAAGAATGCATGCTATGATAATTGCTATGTTATGCTAGACAAATCTGTGTTTGCTATGATAGACGCTATGCTAGGGTAGTTATGCTTTAAACCATGCTGTTACTCTGCTCACATGTAATTAGGATATGTTTGAATTTATGAAATGATTCTCAAATGTTTTATTTATCCAACTTATGCTGTGGTTTGAAACCTGTTGATAGAATCCGGCCAATTACTAGAAATAGGTCCCTCAACTATTCTGTGTCTGAATGATTCGATGAACTCGGCATGGCCGCTGTTCTCCTGATTGAAATACATCATAGGAGACAAGGAGCATAGGATTAGATTTAGATTAGAATCAATTTCATATATCAAATGCTTTTGAGAGAACTTTCGGAGCATTCGTGACTTAACCATTAATCCAGAAACTCTGCCTGAAATAAACGGATACTTATCCATGTTACACTACTGCACGTTCTTGTTTGATTGTTGCTTTAGGGTTTGCATGATAGTATCTATTTGTCTATTTCGGTTGTTGGATTCACTACTGCATGTTATTGTTTATTCAACAATTCGTGCCACGATACGGACGTCTCAGACGACCGAGACTGGGGAATAGGATTCGATGTTAGTTGTCGGTTAAATTGGTACTACATTTGGGAGAACTTCCGGTGTAGCTTACACTCCATATCTGTTATCCATGTGACATGTTATTTATTTATTTGTGAACAACTCTACGTTAGATAAGTAATAGGATAGGAGCTATGGCCCATTAGGACATATACAGCAATGATACGGGATCTCTGGGCGAGGCATCGGAAAAACCGTAAAACGGCTTAGTACTTGGTATAGCGCTGGAACCACCTCTGGTGAAGTACAAATGTGTGGAAGCCACGAAAAGGCCGTAGGTACAATACTATGTTGAACATCGTTCAGAGACCCCAAGTCAGCACTGCTAGGATTCATTGTAATTAGAGCCTTAACCCTCATAACTACCCCTAAATAGCATACACCGATGTCATAGCAAACACTCGCGCAATCCATAGTTCTCTCAGCGACTACACTCCTCATTTATTTTACTGTCTTTAGTTTACATAGAATAGAAAACAAAACCCCTCAAAAAGTTTTAAAACCCTAGCTAAATTACCAAAGATAATTAATCCTCCTAAGATCCCATGCCTGTTGTGGTTTGAAGAACGACACTTGAGTCATACCTACCGTTTACTATACAAGTAGTAGTATAACTTAGGCTTCCCTGCACTATAAATATAAAACCACCCATCCAATCGCCGGTCCCGACGGGAAGGTCCGCAACGACAAGGAAGCAATTCTTTGACCGACCGCTGGGACTCAATCAATCCTCAATCTCAACAACCTCCTGATCACTAACTGGAGGTGCACTAACAGACTTAACAAACTTAGGCAAAGGATACTCTGGCCTTTTCGTTTTCTCCTTTGCCTGTTTCTTAGCTTCTTTAGATTTTGTAGCTGGCCATGATGAGTAGTCAGCTACAAGTTCTTCGGTGCCCTCTTTAACAGGCACAGGATAGTGGTTAGTAGGGTGTGGGACTGCGTCATATCCCAGTCCTGCCTTACTTTTATCCGTCCTTTGCTTGTTAACGATTTCATCGAAGACGTCACGAGAGTTTGAAAAACTTGAGATTTTTTGAGTAAAATTCTCAGACGTAGCTTTTAATGCAGTAAGTTCTTTATTTAACAAATCAATTTCTGTTAAATAGCTATTGATAGCATCTTGTTGACTAAAAACTTTTGCTTTAAAAGTCTGAGTGTCTATCTTATGAGCCTCAATTTGCTTATCATAAAGTTTCTCATTTGCTTTTAAAAACTTGTTTGACTCAGTAAGTTTAACAACTTTTTCTCTCAAGTTTTCATTTTCTATTTGACAAATCTTTAAAGAAGCATCTAACGTAATACATGAAACACAATTTAATGGTTCCTCAGGTTCATTTTGTACCTCATTTGTGATGTAAGCCATTAGACAGTGTTGATACTGCTTAGCTTGAGCGGACCAGTCAAGATTTGTAGGCTCGAACACAATCAGGGCATTATCAACAGACCCAGCTTTCACTATCTCCTTTTCTTGAGCTTTAGGAGGAGGAGACGGCGTTGTAAGACCCGATGGAGGCATTTTGGGTTTCTCGCATTCCCTTGCGAAGTGTCCCAAATTTTGAGAGTTGTAGCACCGGACCTTGCTCTTGTCGAAACCGAAACCCGACTTTCCATTTCCCTCCAAACTCTTGCGTCCCGTCCTTTGCAAGAATTTCTGTACCCTTCTTGAGATCATGGCTATATTCCAGTTCAGATCCATTTGCTCAAGATTATCATCATCCAGCTGACCATAATCTTCCTTAGTCAGCTCTAGTGTGGTGTTTGGTTGTGAAACCAAATCCTTGTAAGAGCTAAGAAAAGCTGTATAGATGGCAGCTTGTTCTTTTATAACAGGAGAGATGGTAACTGGTTGTTGTGAACCTTGTGAAGTACCTGCTGAATAAACCGATGAGTAAACCCCAGTGGTGTTTGGTTGTGAAGTGATATCTGACACAAAAGCCACTCCACCATAGGTTTTCCCTAAATTGACCTTTCCACCGTAAAGAGATGGATCTTGAACAAAACCGCCTGACTTGCATTCTTTCTTCTTTAACTCCATAGTGTGTGCTTGGAGTATCCCAATCAAGTCATCAAGCTTCATAGTAGCAAGCTCTTCACTTTCTTTCAAGAACTGAACCTTTATATCCCAAGCTTTTGGTAGAGCATCCAAAAGTTTCTTGTTTATCTCACTTTCAGTGAAAGTGTATCCTCCTTCAGTCAACTCACTAACCAACTGTGAGTATCTCGTGAACAATCCAGATGCAGTTTCATTTGGAAGAAGATCAAAAAGATCAAATTGTTTCTTGATCAATTCCAGCCTGGCTTCCTTGTACTTTTCATTACCACCACATCTGGTTTCAATAGCTTTCCAAAGATCATAGGTTATTTCATGATGTTTGAATAACCTTAAGACATCCTGAGTTAAACACATACAGATGGCGGAATGAGCTTTCCTTTCAGTATCATACTCCTTTCGTTCTTCAGGAGTCATAGCCTTGTATGTCTTAGTAGGAGGGACTCCTCTATAGTTTCCCTCGGCAACAGGTTTACATACCGTTCCATTAGAGGGCCCCACAATTCAGGATAATGAAAGTCTACATACTGTTCGAATCTAGATCTCCAGTAAACATAGTCCATGTCAGTAGAGAACAGAGGAGGTTTATTGCTACTTCCCACATCATTATTCTATTTAAGCATGTCACGGATATTTTGTAGATAATCTCTCTCTAGAGCCATGTAGAGATACCTGAAATGTAGACTTATACAAACACGAAAAGTTGATTTGCAATAAAAGGGCGACACTAGGTTAGTGTCGCACGAAGTGTCGCAAGGAATAGCGGCACTGAGTAAGTGTCGTGAAACACTTTAGATTAGTGACGCAAAGAATAGCGGCACTGAGTTAAGTGGCGCTATGAAGTGTCGCAAAGACAACTAAGTGACACACCTAAGTGTCGGATATGAGTGACGCAAAGTACTCAATGGCGTCACTAGGGTAAGTGACGCGTAACACACACAAGTGTCGTTAATAAGTGACACACTTGAGTGTCGGTAAAAACCTAATTGATCCTTACGAAGTGTCGCCCGGAGTGTCGCTAGAAGTGACGCAGAAACGGCTGTAAGCACAAAAAAAAAAACCCTAAAACTCGAATTTTCGTAAACCTAACGAAAATTATTCGATCCCAAACAAACGAAACCTGTAAATCTTGATTCCTAACGTCTGTCTAGCACCAAATCGATCCGAATAACTTGATTGTTCTTGATTTTCTTCACGAATAAAACCGAAAACAAACCAATACGTGATCACCACGTCGATCAAACCACCTAAAGGCTTTGATACCAGTTGAAAGTGCCCTTGCTATGGATCTAAGTGGATGATGACAATGATTGTAAGGCGGAAACAAACAATCACACAAACAATATATAAACGCAAACCGAAATCGAATCAATGAATCAAAAACTACTTTGTATTGATAATTGTAACGTATCAGATTGTTTACAAGGTTGCTTAGTCGACAAATGGTGCTAGGGTTTCGTCAACCCTAGCCTGAAACCCGTAGGTTTGTATTTATACTAAAACTAAATTGGCAGACATGCGACATTTGGCCAGTGACGCATGTAGCCGCCTTCTTGCGTCACTCACCTAAGTGTCGCTATGCGTCACTCAGGAAAGTGTCGCCTATTACTAAAGCTAAGTGTCGCTATACACAAAAATGACTTTTCTATTACGATTAACTAACGACACTTACAACTCGATAGATCAACTGACAGACACACTAATATGCACCAACACTATTCAAGTCTAACATACCCTTCGTTCTAAGGTCTCAAAAAATACCCGTTGAAAAAATGACTTTGATTTACAAATTTCATCAATTTGATAATTGGCAGTTCACAACTGATGTTATATTAACAATGATAAACAATTAAACGCAAAAGCCCTATGGTACTGTTTGCTGTTCCCAAGTTACTAATTGTCAAACTGAAACATGTACTGCCACACTATTATATTTACTAAATCAAGTTGTCTTGTTTTTTTTTTTAACTTTGCAGGCATCGGTGATAATGATATATATCACTACAGTATAATTCGTAAACAGAAAGACCACCTGAATAGGCTAGCAAGTTTACCCCTAAGGTCCAAGAATGGTGCAACATTTAGCCACGCTATTAACTAGAAGCCTTATAAAACTGAATTTAGAAACTGTCTGGACATTAGGTTGTTAACTACTTTCATCCAGTGGGATTGAAGTATCATTCTCAACGATTCACAGTGTCAAGTGTCAACGATCTAATATGCTTTTAGAGAAGTGTTTGAGCTCAATACAAATACTCAAGAACAGATGTGTCATAATTATCTTAAGTTGATATAAGGAGTACAAAAGTAGTCTCTAATTAGCTGATTCAAAATGTGTTTAATTAATTCTATTATTTTTTTCTTTTGTGTTTAGAAGGGCAACCTTACGATTTATCTCACCATGATACATAAAAACCATGCTTGCATATACATCGTATCTCACATGATACATACAAACTAGTGAAACCACGCATATATACAACGATGGGCTCCTTATGTATGCTAGGCAAAAGGCCTATAAATGTTTCATTGTGTCTTAAACACACGCACTTCTTGATATAGTTGCACCTTTGTTAAGTTGGAGCTCTTTATTAATAGGGTTAAGTGTTTGTAAATGTATATAACTATACGTTAACTTCTTTGACATGTATACAATTATATTGATCATCATTGTGTTTAGAGCAACTACAGTGGGACTTGTTGGCAAAGTTTAATAGAGATGAAAAAATGATGTGGCATGGTTTAATACCATTGTAAAGATGAAACATATTAATGCGTTGAATATTGAGTTTGGTTCTGTACACACTCATGATAATACGATGCATGTGGGCCACAAAAGTACTATTCCAATTAATTTCTAATATTATATTTCAAACTTCCTGATTTAGTGGTCCATATTTAACTATAAAATAAAAGCTTCCACCCATTATACCACATCAAAAGGTTTAATACATTGTAAGAAAAACATGAAAATCTGATGTGTAAGTATAATGAAAAATTGCATTGGAGATGCTCTTAGGTAACTTTTAATTTTGACCATTGTATATATGAGGTAAATATGGAAGGTAACTGGTTACATTTTATAGCTGCCCCTGCTTGTGCTGACTTCCACTTCATCATCTTCATCAATGTTTTAAAACCCGGGTTTTTAATTGACCCGGAAAAGTGTTAATTTCTGGTCGGACCGATTGGGCCGGAAGGTCGGACCGGAGTTAATAATAGTATACAGTAGTAGTATTTAGTGAATTTTTTATTTTTTTATAATTATAATTATAATTATTAATTATATCATGTATAATAATTATAATCCATAGAGTAATAAAGGGTGATGACACATCGATTCCCTTGTTATTCTTGGAATACACATCAATATAATAATTATATAATCCATAGAGTAATAAATGGTGATGACATATCAGTCAAAGATTCCCTAATTACCCTCATTATTCTTGAAATACACAATCAGTCAATATTCCCTAATTATAAATGATTAAATGTACATAGAAATTGTAAAAAAAAAACAAAAAAAAACATGAAACCGGGTCAATGCGCCGGTCCGGGTCCCGGTCCAACCCGGTCCAACCGGCCGGGTCAACCGGGTCGTTGACTAGTCAACATATTGAAAAACCCGGGTTTTTTTGGCCCGGAAATCTCTCAAAATGCGGTCCGACCGGTTCGACCGGGCCGGTCAAACCGGGTCTTAAAACATTGATCTTCATCACCAACTAGCCCTATTTCAACAATATCATCGTATCATCATCATCAAACACTGATTTCATCAATTCCTTATCATTAAAATTACAACTTCATTTAACCCTAATTATTCCTTCAAATTATAATTTTCTTCAAAAACAAACACACCCAAAATAACACACTGATGTCAAACACAAATCAAATTAGTTCAAACCAAATCAAATTAAATCCAAAACACATCAAAATAACAATCACAAAGATAAAATAAACACCAATCGATATTATAATCCCCAAACACAAAATAAGCACCCATCAAAATTAGTCACACCCCCAAAATCGGTAATCGTGTTTTATGATAGTTTAGCGGAAGCATTATCATTTATTAGCGGAAGCATATATGTATTAGTTAAACAGCGGGGGAGCTGACGTTAGCAGTATGCATTCATTGTATCAGAGCTTATGATCATTGCAGAACAGAAATTAAGATGCCATTAATATAAAAGTAGTTACAAAAACTATGACTTGTCAAGTCATAGAAATAGTAGTGTTGTAAAAATACATTTGTCCCAAATGTGGCATCCTAATTCGTCGAGGGTAACTTACGTCCATTATGCATGCATCAGTACTTGAGTCCTAATTCCCTGAAAAACATAGTAAAACGTCAACATTGAATGTTGAGTGAATTCACAGGTTTAGTTTATAGTGGTCAAACCAAGTTTTGTATAAATCATCCATGTATACAAACATAATGTTAATAATTTTAGTAGGAAACATAAGTTTAATCAAAAACATTTCCTCATAAGTAGTTGCAGGAAACAAGGGTTTAACTAATCAAAGCAAACATTTCCTATCAGTTGTGTAGTTCCAAATAAGTAATCTCAAGAAAGTACCATTTCCAAACTAAGTTTGTAGTTTAATAATCGTTGTTAATACAAGTTAATCGTTAAGTAGGAAAACAGGTCTATTCAGATATGATAAACATTTCCTAAATGATTTGTAAGAAACACAAGTTTATCCAATCAAGGAAAACATTTCTAAAAATAGTTATGCGTTAGAAATACTAGTTTATCCAATCAAGGAAAACATTTCTAAAATAGTTATGCGTTTAGAAACACTAGTTTATCCAATCACGGAAAACATTTCTAAAATAGTTATGCGTTTAGAACACTAGTTTATCCGATCACGGAAAACATTTCTAAAATAGTTATGCGTTTAGAACACTAGTTTATCCGTTCAAGGAAAACATTTCTAAAATAAGGCAAACGTGTAGGAACACCTATCCTATTAGTTATCACAGGAAATACAAGTTTAACATTTAAGTAAACATTTTCTAAAAAGTAATTGTGTAGGAACACCCATCCTATTAGTTATCACAGGAAATACAAGTTTAACATTTAAGTAAACATTTCCATTTCAATAGTTACAGGAAAATCAGGTTTAACAACAAAGTAAACATTTTCCAATAGATAGTTGACAGGAACACAGGTTTAGCAAATAAAGTAAACGTTCCAAAATAAATAGTTGACAGGAAACACAAGTTTATCATTTAAGTAAACATTTCCTTTAAAAGTAGTCGTGTAGGAACACCTGTCCTAATTTGTTATCACAGGGAATATCCTTCCCAAAACAATAGTTGAGTAGTTTAAGTGGGAAATATAGACTATGATCCCTCTAAGGTGAGCGACACCTTTAAAGTTAAAGTACGACTCCTAGTACTATAACCAATCCATGACCAGTTGTGTTTTTGCCGCTGTAACAATCTAAGTATACACTCCTCGTTACGACTGCCGTCGTGTGGTTGGAATGACCAACGAGTTATGTTTCCTGGGAGGGTTGTCAAATCGATAGTACTATCTGTATACTCAGTGGCTAGAGTCACCTAGCTAATGGTTATAGGTTGTAAGCACTGGGACTTATGTGCACTACAACTACCTCTCGTAAACCTAGGATCGTACCAAGATTCGTTGTCTTATTCCCAAAAAGTTGTGAAAACGTTTCATATAGTTAACAGTTGAATATAAAGCATAAAGCATTTATATAAATCAGTTTGATATAAAAGCATGTCAAGCAATTATATAAAACAAGTAGCATGTATAGCACATAGTTCTATGTTTTCCACCCCTGGTTTTAAAAGCATTTAAAACAAGTAAAAGGTAGGGGCTATGAACTCACGGGTAGCAAGTCTTCGACAGGATACAGCTAGCAAAACAGTCCAAACGCGTCCCTCAAATACCTAGACGCAAATAATAATACTTATATAAGTACTTGGACTAATTGTTAAGTTGGAATGTTTATAACATTTTAGTTGTTGGTGACATTTGCGTTCAATTAATCGTTAAGTTCAAGTATATATTTATATACATATTAGTTGAATATATATATTCGTGTATATAATTGTTGTCGTTAATATATAACTTTTTATATGTTGTTTGTTAATGTCGCGAATATAAACCTAGTTGTCGTTTATATTTTCAAAAATACTACATTGCTTGTTATAAAAATATAACTCGTTTTCGTTTGTTGTATATACATATCAAAATGATCGTCGCTTCATTTTACTCGTCTTATATATATAAACCGATTTAAGTTTGCGTTTTGAAACTACGCGGCCCGTTGGGCTTGGCCCAAATAATGAGGCCCAATAGAGGTGGTCCAATTGATGTGGCCCAAAATACATTACTAAATCATTTTGGCCCGTTAACAAAATACAACTTTGGCCCAATCCATATTCATTAGTTTTAGCCCAATATATATTCTTTAGTTTTAGCTCATTAGATTAGGCCCATTTTCATTCAAAACCAATCGACCCAATATGAATATTATAACTCATCCGTTTGGCCCAATAACACTGAGCCCGACTTATAAATAACATTTTAGCCCAATCCGATTGTAACCCATTCAGCCCGTTAGTCATTGCACCCAATCGGCCCGGTTTAATATTTGTTGGTTTATGTTTATCGTTTGTGGCTCGTTTGTATTGACTTGGTCAAACGTGCTCGGTTTGACCTGAAACTTTTAGGGAATCCTTAGATATGTTTATAGAGCTTATTAAAATTGTCGTTGCGTTTTATATTTAACCCGAAAGTGTCGTTATTTAAATTATATCAAAACAGTCCACATTTCAGTTTTTCCGGTTTTTCGGTCAACTTTCAAGCTCGGTTTCGGGGGCAAAAAATTATCGATGGAATCCGAAATTTTTACACGACGCTCCCACATATATCACATACTTCCAGTATTATTTTCATGATTTTTAGACATCCATACTATTTTAAAAAAAATCGTGATCATAGCTGTCTGGAAACTCGTTTTTCAGGAAATTACTCTACAAATCAGTCTCTAGAGGAAAACCTACGCATTTCTAGCAAAAGTGTTCAACACGGAAGTTGTTCCTTACTAAGATACGAAGATTTCCCAAGTGGTCTCATGTCCTAATTCAACTCCTACGATTTTATACAATTTTTGTACCGCAACTGCAGAATCTGTCCAGGAAATGATCTTTAGTAAAGTTTTGTTTTACTTAGTTTTGATTCTGTTTTTACTTAAGATCTTTCATGAAATGAACTCATATCATGTTAGGGATTAATAATCATGTAATATAAGTGATAGATAAAAGATCCTTACAAGCTCAAGGATGAAGAAGTGAAAGAAGAAGATGATGATGACGTTTTGAAGTTTTGTTCTAGCTCCTCTTCTTGCAACTTGATGGTGATTATTGTGATGATTTTAGGTGTTGATGATGAGGATACCAGCTGCTGCTGTCGTTAAGATGAAGGAGAAAAAGAGAGGAAAGAAAAAGAGAGAGAGTGAAGGAGTTGAAAGAATATGGTGTTGTTGAATGATTGAGATGATCAAATGATTTAGGAACATGAGGGTATGGTTGACATGAGCAGATTTTTAAGTCAAAAAGGAGGGTATGGAGTTGCCCTCAATTTGTCCCTCATTAGTTGTAGATATTTTAACCATTAACTAGTTAATCAGTTAACGTTTGTGCGTTTTATCGGCTTAGTTTTAGTTAACGGTTATTACTCGTTAATTCCTTTCAAAGTATTATTTCAAATACTTTATTTTGTGTTTACAAATTATAAAATTTGATTCGTTTGGTTGTCGGGTTCGTTTTGCGTATATTAATCGAGTACATTACGTTTTTAAACAAACGTAATAATCGTTTTGTTTTTCGTTAAGCTCTATCGTTCGCATAATAATTCAAGTTAAATAATTACTAGTTTTACGTTATTTAAAATTTGTATCACCAACTATTGTATATATATTTATTTGACAAGTTCGATATGTTTGTTTCGTACGTAATTATAAATAGCTACGCTAATAGTAATACGTCACGTTATTAAATAGTAAGTTTCGCTAAACTTATTCCACAAAGATAGATTTAAATTCACTAATCAGGGAATTAACTCTAGGTAATGCACGTAACTAAGTGAAAGATTATACCCTAATTGGAGGATTGTCACATTCTCCCCCCGTTAGCGAAATCTCGTCCCGAGATTTAATTTGAGTTATTTGTGTCGGTTGTATTGTTCAAACAGGTGAGGGTACTTCTTTCGCATTTCATCTTCGCGTTTAACCTAAAGATGATCCCATGTGTTTAGTTTACTTGGGAATGTGCTTCGAGTTCCAACGAACTTTGCCTAGTTTAATCCGACTATTTTGTAGTTTTTATATTTTCGAGTCAGATATTTCGATCGGTTCCTCCACAAAGTTGAGTTGTGAGTCGATGTAGACTTCGTCGGGAGGTATAATTAACGTCTCGTCAGAAAGACATTTCTTAAGGTTACTAATGTGAAAAGTGTCGTGAATGTTTCTAAGCTCTTGAGGTAGTTTGAGCTTATAAGCTACAAGACCAATCCTAGCAAAAATTTCAATGGCCCTATGTATCGTGGGCCAAGTTTCCCTCGTTTTTTTTTTCTTCCAAATTGTGCTATCCCCTTCCAGGGCGATACTTTGAGTAGAACTTTGTCATTTTGCTTGAAATTCCAATGGTTTACGGCGGTTATCGGCGTAACTCTTTTCTCTGTTACGCGCCATTTTCAGTCGGTTAAGTATTTGATATATCTTATTTGTCGTCTCCTGAACCATCTCAGGTCCTGATAGTTGTCTGTCACCCAACTCTGTCCAACAGAATGGTGATTGGCACTTTCGTCTATACTGTGCTTCAAATGGTGCCATCTGAATGCTGGTGTGATAACTGTTGTTATAGG